>CM055738.1:12323966-12396466 GCA_029465975.1 Dallia pectoralis | reverse complement strand
GACACATATTGTAATCTCACATATTTATTATTATTATTATTATATCAATTTTGTCCCCGCCCACTCCTCCCACAGTTTTTGCACTAGATGGACAAAAAAGGTGTCAAAATGTGCGTCCCGAACTCTATTTAGTTGGCATTGTTTTGTAGAAGGTTTCGTTATGTAGTTTACGAAATATTAACGATAATGTCGCTAATTAATCCCCATTGAAATACATTGATGGAATCTTCAAAACTAGAGTGTGAGAGCCCATTCAGCAGAAAATGTAGAGAACATTTGTAAACTGCTACTGCTGCCTGAGTTTCAACCCTTTACACACAAATGGCATATCAAAACGTTCATCTATTTGTGCTGTCACTCAAAATGTTCAAATATAAGCTGTAACATATATATTTATTTCGTTATGTCCTTTTGTTTCCAACTTGCGCCTCCCCATAGACATCCATAGAAACGGTGATTTTCTCCACTCTAATTTGAAAGCGATTTTTGTTTTTTTTCTGTTCGTTTGTAAATTGTGATAGCGCCTACATTTCCGGGGTTACAGATACATGTTATACATCAAAATGTTCGCCTGGGTCTTAGGATTCTCATGGTGTAATTGTTTAAACTGTGTGATTAAAACTCTGGTTAGTAGAGCTAAAAGTATACGACCATGCCTGATTCCTATTCATTTTGACACACACTAATTACTAGGAACATTCTGGAAGGGGCGGGGGGAGGAGGCAGCGCGCTCTGATATCTATGAGGACAGGTGTTCCTCCTGACAAAGGCATAGTTGCCTGGTTACAGACAAAGACTCTGCCTGCAGCAATTAATGAACGAATGAATGGGTAAGTTCTTTCTCTGGGTCTCTGTTTACATGTTAGCATGTTAGCTAGCGTTAGCGCGCTAGCTAACGTTAGCATGTTAGCTAGCGTTAGCGCGCTAGCTAGCGTTAGCTACTACTTTAAGTGTATGCATACATCCAGACAGCCTGCAGCAATGAATGGATAGGTAAGTTATTTCTCTGGGTCTCTGTTTACACGTTAGCATGTTAGCTAGCGTTAGCGCGCTAGCTAGCGTTAGCGCGCTAGCTAGCGTTAGCTACTACTGTAGTAATGAGTAATGACTGATAGGTTTAACACATTGTATACTATGGTGCTTGCAGCAGCAGTGTGTATTCATGTGTAATGACTGATAGGTTTAACACATTGGATACTATGGTGCAGGTAGCAGCAGTGTGTATTCATGAGTAATGACGGATAGGTTTAACACATTTGTATACTATGGTGCATGTAGCAGCAGTGTGTATTCATGAGTATTGACTGATAGGTTTAACACATTGCATACTATGGTGCATGCAGCAGCAGTGTGTATTCATGAGTAATGACTGATAGGTTTAACACATTGTATACTATGGTGCATGTAGCAGCAGTGTGTATTCATGAGTAACGACTGATAGGTTTAACACATTGTATACTATGGTGCTTGCAGCAGTGTGTATTCATGAGTAATGACTGATAGGTTTAACACATTGGATACTATGGTGCTTGCAGCAGAAGTGTGTATTCATGAGTAATGACTGATAGGTTTAACACATTGGATACTATGGCGCAGCAGCAGCAGTGTCACCTCAGTTTGGCAGTTGATATCAGTACACAGTCGACTACGGGTGGCCGCAAGCACACATCATCACAATTTCAGCAGAAATTGTACGCTATCTAGTTATTTCATGTCACACATCTGCAGTACTGCATGTTCACTGACGAGCCAAAACATTATGACAGAGTGAAGCGAACAGTGAAACACATAACACTGATCATCTAACGAGGACACATGTCAAGATGACCCTAGTCCATCGTCGATAGCGTCTAAATCGGACGCGAGAGTCAGAACTGGACCTTTGAGCAATGACACAAGGTAGCCTGGAGCAATGACACAAGGTAGCCTGGAGCAATGACACAAGGTAGCCTGGAGCAATGACACAAGGTAGCCTGGAGCAATGACACAAGGTAGCCTGGAGCAATGACACAAGGTAGCCTGGAGCAATGACACAAGGTAGCCTGGAGCAATGACACAAGGTAGCCTGGAGCAATGACACAAGGTAGCCTGGAGCAATGACACAAGGTAGCCTGGAGCAATGACACAAGGTAGCCTGGAGCAATGACACAAGGTAGCCTGGAGCAATGACACAAGGTAGCCTGGAGCAATGACACAAGGTAGCCTGGAGCAATGACACAAGGTAGCCTGGAGCAATGACACAAGGTAGCCTGGTGCAATGAGTCACGTTTCCTTTCACATCACCTGGGAATGTGATCACACCAGGATGCATTGTGGGAAGACGAGAAGCCAGTGTAGGAAGTGTGACGCTCTGGGAAATGTTCTGATGGAGAACCTTGGGTCCAGGCATTGATGTGGACATAAGTTTTTGCCACCTACCTAAACATTGTTGCACCTTAATGGTAATGATATTCCCTGTGTTACCTGCAGTAGCATATTTCAGCAGGATAATAAGCCCTGCCACACAGCATCTCAATCTGAATGAGCATTTGTGGGATGTGCTGGACCAACAGGTCCGATTCCCTGCTCCGGAGAACCTAACCTGTGTGTGTGTGTGTATGGGTGAGTGTGAGTGTGAGTGTGAGTGCGTGAATGTGTAGGAGGGTGAGTATACCATTTACAGAGGGACATAGTTGATAGTTGATAGTTTAGTTGTTATACTGTTGAGACAGTCATGTAAAGGTTGTTGGTTCAAATCCCGAACTGAAAAGGTCGATCCCTTCTTCCTCCTTTAAGTCACTCTGGATAATAGACATAGTGTATCGTAGGAAAAACAGGTTTAATGACCACAGAGTCGAACGAGCCAACTTTTAAGGGTATTTATTTAAAACAGATAAGAAGTTTACAGCCACCTAGTGCTACCGCTAGCAGGTCAAAAGTCAGAAGGGCCGTCCCCTGGCATTCTCAGCCTTTATTAGGAAAGGTCAAACCAATCAGGAATGACCACACGTACCCCAAGACCCTGCCTAGGACCAATCGATGCCCTGTTCAGCCAGTCCTTTGTCTGCTAGGTCCCTCCCCACATTCCTAACAGCCGCACCCCAGCACCCCAACATAAACAAAGTTGAGGCACAGAATATACTGCTTGGGCAGACATAGCAATCCTGATTTCTACCACAAGTGGACTACTGAATCCCTTCAGCTTACAGGAAGTGGACTACTGAATCCCTTCAGCCCACAGGAAGTGGACTACTGAATCCCTTCAGCCCACAGGAAGTGTGACTACTGAATCCCTTCAGCTTACAGGAAGTGGACTACTGAATCCCTTCAGCTTACAGGAAGTGGACTACTGAATCCCTTCAGCTTACAGGAAGTGTGACTACTGAATCCCTTCAGCCCACAGGAAGTGTGACTACTGAATCCCTTCAGCCCACAGGAAGTGGACTACTGAATCCCTTCAGCCCACAGGAAGTGTGACTACTGAATCCCTTCAGCCCACAGGAAGTGTGACTACTGAATCCCTTCAGCCCACAGGAAGTGGACTACTGAATCCCTTCAGCTCACAGGAAGTGTGACTACTGAATCCCTTCAGCTCACAGGAAGTGTGACTACTGAATCCCTTCAGCCCACAGGAAGTGCATCCTGCTCCATCCTTATATCTCTATCTGTCTCTCACTCCATATTTCTCCATCCTTCCATCTTCTATTAAATTTGTTTTGCCCTCTGTCTTCCACACTGCCTCCTTTTCAATCACTTTCTCGCACCCCCCTTTCAGTTTGTTGCAGAGATATGGATGTAGAAGGTGGGGTGTCCATCTGACTAAACCCACAGAAGTGATTCATCCCACACGGGTGTTTCCCCCACATCCCCACATCCCCAGGCACAGACACCTGGCTGCTAGATTCCTCTAGCTGACCCATCTCTGACAGAGAACGTGCTGGTTTAGAATTACTAAAAATACCAGCTGGTGAAACAGAGAGGTCCCACAGGCCCAGGAGGAGGGAGATGCGCAAAGCAAAATGCACCGGTATCTGGCCCTAAATCCACAGCATACCAAATACATTGTTACAGTAGACGCAGGCTGTTTAAATACTGCACCACTGCAGACCTGAGACAGAGACGCTATTCTCCCAATTTGCATTATCATTATTCTCAAAACAATAGTCTTTCGATTTGGGTTGAGTGTGTTGGGAGAGCTCAGGAATTGTACAACCCTACATTGATGCCTAATACAAAATACTGGGTGTTTTTCTTCTTTTTCATTGTTCAACTGATTGTCCAGTAGGCAATGTTGATTTGTATTTAAATATTATATTGGAAATTAAAGGCCGAAGTGGCCTGTCAATATTTCTATTGTTATGTCAATAGGAGGGTGGATAATATCTGCAATGATAATACCTGGCCAAAAGTCTCTATGGTTTAAATAGTATGTATGCCTTGAGACTCCGACACAGGAAGAAACAACTTACACACACACACACACACACACACACACACACACACACACACACACACACACACACACACAAGACTTACTGCATGCCGTGGCAGGTTGAGAGGGCAACGAATGATTCTGGGATGTCTCTCACTTTCCCCTGGTAGTAACAATGTTCTCCTCCCTGAAGAGACAGACAGAGAGAGAGAGAGAGAGAGAGAGGGAGAGACAGCGAGGTTAACAGGAGCAGTGGAGGCCTACCACAAGGGCTGGAGGTTTGAGTGCCACTGTCCAGCAGACACACTGTCCCAGACACACTGTCCGGCAGACACACTGTCCGGCAGACACACTGTCCGGCAGACACACTGTCCCAGACACACTGTCCAGCAGACACACTGTCCAGCAGACACACTGTCCAGCAGACACACTGTCCCAGACACACTGTCCAGCAGACACACTGTCCAGCAGACACACTGTCCCAGACACACTGTCCGGCAGACACACTGTCCAGCAGACACACTGTCCAGCAGACACACTGTCCCAGACACACTGTCCAGCAGACACACTGTCCAGCAGACACACTGTCCAGCAGACACACTGTCCCAGACACACTGTCCAGCAGACACACTGTCCAGCAGACACACTGTCCCAGACACACTGTCCAGCAGACACACTGTCCCAGACACACTGTCCAGCAGACACACTGTCCCAGACACACTTTCCCAGACACACTGTCCCAGACACACTGTCCCAGACACACTGTCCAGCAGACACACTGTCCCAGACACACTTTCCCAGACACACTGTCCCAGACACACTGTCCAGCAGACACACTGTCCCAGACACACTGTCCCAGACACACTGTCCAGCAGACACACTGTCCCAGACACACTGTCCAGCAGACACACTGTCCCAGACACACTGTCCAGCAGACACACTGTCCAGCAGACACACTGTCCAGCAGACACACTGTCCCAGACACACTGTCCAGCAGACACACTGTCCCAGACACACTGTCCAGCAGACACACTGTCCCAGACACACTGTCCAGCAGACACACTGTCCCAGACACACTGTCCAGCAGACACACTGTCCCAGACACACTGTCCAGCAGACACACTGTCCAGCAGACACACTGTCCCAGACACACTGTCCCAGAGACACTGTCCCAGACACACTGTCCAGCAGACACACTGTCCCAGACACACTGTCCAGCAGACACACTAGTATTTGTAGTAGTAGTATTTGTGTGTGGTGGTATGTTATGTGTCTGGTAAATGTAAAACAGAAAATCTTCACATTCTTATGTAAAATCTATATTAAATGAACATGACATTATTAAATATACCAAACAAGACAAATGTCTTCATGTAGTACTTTCTAAGGCACCACTAATTCACGAAGGAATTACACAAACACATGATTCAGTAGGCTGACACCGATAGATACACAGAGATCCACATTATAATGGTCACACAACTTATATAACACCTGTTATGCTGACTGAGCTTGTTCTCACCACTTTATAATCCTAAATATAACATGCACTACTCCAAAACGATGTATAGCACCAAACAAAGCCTCGACATGTTCACAGAACCACTGTCTTCACACCCAACCACCCATTTCACGTAATCACAGATGCCTCCTTCTCAGCCAAGATTAGACGTAGCTAACTAACTCAACCTCGTTCGTTTGAGCTCTAACCCTAGCTGTTACACATGACCTCGAACACAACCTCTAACTTATTCCGGGTTCTGTAAATCCTGAGAACATCACGATTGTGAATGGAAAAACAGAAACGTTTCTGAATATTTTTACAGCGTATTTCCATTTTTATTGAAATGTCCTCCCAATATATTTAAACAGCATCTTACAGAAGGGTTTGTCTAATGATAACCCGTACCTCGCCCGCCATCTCTATCCCCTGTTTTATGGCTTTTCCAAACCACTGAGTGCTTAGGCCCATTCTGCTGAGTAAGTGTGTGTGTGTGTGTGTGTGTGTGTGTGTGTGTGTGTGTGTGTGTGTGTGTGTCTGTGTGCCTCTGTTGGCGTGTGTCCGACTTTGCATGAGATACATAAAGCTATATTTATTAGTATAGATGTGTAAGATGCTTAAGTGCTCTCTCCTTCCTCAGGATCTAACTGCCATTAGACAGGAAGCCGTCCTCACAGAAACGGCTTTTATCAGTAGATCGACTGCCTCACTATGTCGTCCCCTGGGCAGGAAACTGAAAGGCAGCTCTCCACTGACTCACTGCCAGACACAACAAACACTGCGATCTTCGAACTCTTCCCTGTCTCTCATTCTCAGTCCCTACAGTGGCAGCACACGACGCTAATCTGGGTTTGTGCGGGCCGACGTTATTCAAGTGGAATCACTGGTCAGTTCTATCTGTGAAAATGTCCAAATGACATAACCGTCACCCCGTCCCCGTCCCCCCCGCGCGCGTTCGCTCGCTCGCTCGCTCTCGCCTAATGTGTGCAATCACTCTGATATCGCTCGGATTTCTGCACTCCACGCCTGAATGTGTGGTGACTCAAAAAGCCCTAAAGATCCTTAATGAACCGTTGCTGAACAACAGTTCTTATTTGCACCTGGTTAGTTTTAGGTTCTTGGAACAACATGTAAAGGTTAAATCTGGTGGAGGCAATAATGGAGTGGAGGCTTTAGAGTCAATCTTTTGTATGGCCACCATTTAACTTCTGTTCATCTATGTGTTGTATTATTATCACATCAAGTTTAAACACTAACATATACTCTGACATATACTCTGACATACATTGACATACATTGACATATACTCTGACATATACTCTGACATATACTCTGACATATACTCTGACATACACTGTCATATACTGACATATACTGACATACACTGTCATATACTGACATACACTGACATATACACGGTCATACACTGACATATACACTGTCATATACTGACATATACTGACGACATACACTGACATATACTGACATACACTGACATATACTCTGACATACACTGACATATACACTGACATACACTGACATATACACTGTCATATACTGACATATACTGACGACATACACTGACATATACTGACATACACTGACATATACTCTGACATACACTGACATATACACTGACATACACTGACATATACTGACGACATACACTGACATATACTGACATACACTGACATATAGACCACGTTACCATAATTGTGTTATGGCCATGCCTTATTGGAGCAACTCCTGGAAGGCGAGAGTCAAAGATGACACATGTTTTCTGAAACACAACTTCCCTAGTAGCCGTTCTGCTAATCTCACTGTTAGCTCAACCAGAAAGCACTCACCACAGAACAATGTATTCACCTGAGACTGAAACAACTATGTTGATAATTGATTAAATTGTCTGTAACCATGTCAAATAAATACACAAACCCAGCATTAAGGGGACAATATGTGCGTTTTTTACTCAACTATCTGCATATTTTACATTCATATTCCGAATAATATTTCTCTACAAAATGAATCTGAGTGGCTGACATAGTCCCCATTCAGACGTTCTTTTTCGGTGTGTGAATCAGTTTGCATTTACTTGTAATCTCCTTATACTTTCGATAGAGACTCACAGTACAACCCTTCCCACCCTAAACCAATATATATTTATATTACATGAGTGGTTTTCCTCACCTCAAACACTGCTCTGAAAACATACGCAACAAATATTGAATCTTTCCAAAATAACTATGCTTTACTTTGTTGGCATCCATCCAGAATTGCGTTTGAATACGGACGATACAGTACGGAAGAATATGGTAAGGATGGTAAAAGAGATATTGCAGGGAGACTTATATCAGGCATATTTAAAAATAGTTGTAGTAGTCGAAAGTACACAGAGAACACTCCTACGTCGACCCAAAATGTAGGCTTCACTTTAAAATGTAACTCTCAGCGAAATGCCAAACTAATAATGAGCTCTTAAAAGTGGACAAGCTGAACCAACGCAAAGGAGCATGGCAGGCTTCTCCAACTCATGTGGACTCGTTGATATTTTGCAGACAATATTCCCATTGTCACTGTTGTTCACTTGTGCCTGCAGCCATTCGTTCACAAGACAACAACCATGGCTGAGCCTGCATTAGCCTAAACCTACCACCAGGTGTCACTACAGGACGACGTGATTAGAGAACCCTGGTCCAATAAGCCACACCTTAGTTTTATTATAACCTTTTATAATAGAAAAATATATATGACCTCAGACCTCCTCCATCACTGCTACTAATTTGAGAAAGTTCATTGAAAAGCCTTATTTTAACTGAAAAGTTTCTGCTGTACTGGCAAATGTTAGAACCATAACTGGTTCTTTACCAGACCTTTACCACACCTTTACCACACCATTACCACACCATTACCACACCTTTACCACACCATTACCAGACCTTTACCACACCATTACCACACCATTACCACACCATTACCACACCATTACCACACCTTTACCACACCATTACCATACCATTACCACACCTTTACCCTCCTCGGGATAAAGACCTCGGGATAAAGACCTTTATCTCTTTCACTCTTTCCATTTGAATGTCAAGTTAAACCACTATTGCAACTGTGATTGGAGTGTTGAGGAAAGAGGGGGAAAGAAAGGGTTGAAGAGGTTCGGAGATTCTGATCACCAAAGGCCACGAAACCCATTTATATTACCTCACTACCGAACTCTGGCAGAGCGGAATGCTCTGTAAATTGTCTTATAATGTGAGTTCCTGTCGCCTACTTTGTTGTTCCTCTCTACGGAAGAACTACTGCTGTAAAGTCACTATACGGAAGAGGATGGAGTCAGAGAGAGAAAGGATAGGGCAATAAAGAGAGAAAGAACTACTAAATAGGAAACTAGGAGAGTAGGTAGGAAAGGCAGGAAATGAGAGAGAAAAAGAGAGAGAGAGAGAGAGAGAGAGAGAGAGCAAGGTAGATATTCCTAAGCAGGGATGTGCTCTACTATTCATCATCTTCTTCTCAGCCTAGCCTAAACCTTCTGCTCCGGTTATCAGAAATGCAGAAAACCCCCGGAAACTTGGATTGTGTAAGTGTGTGTGTGTGTGTGTGTGCGTGTGTGACTGTGTGAGTGAGTGTTTGTGTGGATGTACGTGTGAT
Source organism: Dallia pectoralis (assembly GCA_029465975.1). Taxonomy (NCBI): domain Eukaryota; kingdom Metazoa; phylum Chordata; class Actinopteri; order Esociformes; family Umbridae; genus Dallia; species Dallia pectoralis. The sequence continues at coordinate 12,386,897 of CM055738.1, read as the reverse complement.
TATTAGTGTGAGCGTGTGTGTTTGCCTGTACATGCTAAATCAGCCTGCTCAGTGATCTCAGAGAGCCCAGATAAGAGTGATTAATCATCTCAAACAATCTGGACTCTGAAAGCCACAGCAAGGTGAGGAAGGTCTGGATAGGTGATGCATAAGCAAGTGGAACACTGTGTGTGTGTGTGTGTGTGTGTGTGTGTGTATACCCATATACCCATATGCCCAATTGCCCATATACCCATATACGCATATACCCATATGCCCATATACCTATATACGCATATACCCATATGCCTATATACCCATATACCCATCTGCCCATGTGCCCATATACCTATATACGCATATACCCATATGCCTATATACCCATATACCTATATGCCTATATGCCCATATACCCATAAACCCATATGCCCATATACCCATATACGCATATACCCATATGCCTATATACCCATATACCTATATGCCTATATACCCATATACCCATATACCCATATACCTATATACCCATATGCCTATATACCCATATACCCATATGCCCATATACCCATATTCCCATATACCTATATGCCCATATACCTATATACCCATATGCCCATATACCCATATGCCTATATACCCATATACCTATATGCCCATATGCCCATATACCTATATACCCATATACCTATATGCCCATATACCCATATTCCCATATACCCATATTCCTATATACCCATATACCCATATGCCCATATACCCATATACCCATATGCCTATATACCCATATACCCATATGCCCATGTGCCCATATACCTATATACCCATATACCCATATGCCCATATACCCATATTCCCATATACCTATACCCATATGCCTATATACCCATATGCCCATATACCCATATTCCCATATGCCTATATACCTATATACCCATATACCTATATACCCATATGCCCATATACCCATATGTCTATATACCCATATACCTATATGCCCATATACCTATATACCCATATGCCTATATGCCCATATACCTATATGCCCATATACCTATATGCCCATATACCTATATACCCATATGCCCATATAGCCATATACCCATATGCCTATATACCCATATGCCCATATGCCCATATACCCATATGCCCGTTCTATCATCTTAAAAATATAGCCAGAATCAACGGCCTGGTGTCAAATAAAGACCAAAAGAAGCTAATCCATGCATGTATCTCCAGTAGGGTTGACTACTGTAATGGCCTCTTAACTGGGCTGCATCAAAAGACTGTAAAACAGCTGCAGCTCATTCAGAATGCTGCTGCTAGAATGTGAACCAAGACCAAGAGAACAGAACACATCACGCCGGTTCTTAATTCTTTGCACTGGCTTCCAGTCAATTACAGAATAGATTTGAGAGTGATGCTTGTAGTATATGAATCCCTAAACAGTCAGGGCCCTGAATACATTTCTGATATGTTTGAATTTTAAAAACCGAGCAGAGCTCTTAGATCATTGAATTCACAGCTAGTAGAGCTCAGAGTCAAAACTAAACATGGTGAAGCTGCATTCAGCAGTTACGTTGCATGCAACAAAAATTATTGACCAGAAGATCTTAGGCGTGCCCCAAACGTATCCATTTTTAATGCCAGATTTTTTTTTAATTCACATGCGTATGCCTGGGTGCTAAAACTTCTATTATTTAAAAAAAAAAATCTGTTTTCTTTTTTATATTCCTCATCGAATGGCCTATTTAATGTTTATATTTGTTTTTATTATAAATGGCATAAATGAAAACCTGTAATGGGCCAGTAAACAGGATGCTATGAATATAACATGCATGTATTTTATTATATATATTTTTTTCTTTGTAAAGCACATTGAATTGCTCTAAATAAATAAACGTGCTTGATTGCTATATGCTTATATGTCTATATGCCTATATGTCTATACGCCCATATGTCTATATGCCCATATGTCTATATGCCCATATGTCTATATATATGCCCATATGTCTATATATATGCCCATATGTCTATATATGCCCATATGTCTATATATGCCCATATGTCTATATATGCCCATATGTCTATATATGCCCATATGTCTATATATGCCCATATGTCTATATGCCCATATGTCTATATGCCCATATGTCTATATGCCCATATGTCTATATGCCCATATGTCTATATGCCCATATGTCTATATGCCCATATGCCCAGCCCATATGTCTATATGCCCATATGTCTATATGCCCATATGTCTATATGCCCATATGTCTATATGCCCATATGCCCAGCCCATATGTCTATATGCCCATATGTCTATATTCCCATATGTCTATATGCCCGGTCTGAGATGAATATATTTGTGCGGGAAATTCCTCGCACTATAAAAACTAACCTTGCGGGAATGGTTTAAATCATGTGCAATCCGGCACCGAAATTCAAGCCCTGCACACACGCATTCTGTTCATCTTTCTCTCTCTTTCTCTCTAATTATCTCTCTCTAACAACACACACACACACACATTCTGTTCATCTTTCTCTGTATTTCTCTCTAATTATCTCTCTCTCTAATAACACACACAGACATTCTGTTCATCCGTTGTTCCATTATATTATTACATATGTTTAATTCTGCTTAGTTAACCCTCTAATAATAAACAAATCTGTTTCACAGTTCATTTATGTCTTTCCTCCTACCTCCCATTTTACAATGTCTGAGTCAAAAATACAGGGTCCTCCTACTATTAGGATATAAAGTCCAGATTGGTTTTATGAATCAACCGCTTAATAGTAATAGACGCTACTGACAAAACTCTGTAATATGAGCAGATCTACTGCAACACTCTCCTTTCTGGAAGATATGCCTCAAGTCCTTACTTTGGAGATGGCAGCCTTCCCATCTTCGGAAATATGCCTCTCCAGGTATTTTGAAGACAGGAGATCACTGAAGAGAAATGAAGAAAATAGGGAAAATAAAGTTATACAACTACAGGTCTGAACTTTGACCTCTGCGGTAGATGCGTGATGCGTGAGTGGGAGACAGAGAGTCTGGAGTTGCAGAGAATCCTGTCTCCCAGCATTGATATATCCTATAACTGTCTGTTACAGCAAGACAATTCATACACACAGACATACACACAGACATACACACAGACAGACACACAGACAGACACACAGACAGACACACACACAGACAGACAGGCAGACAGGCAGACATATATACAGGCAGAAAGGCAGAAAGGCAAACAGCTAAGAAATTCTCTAACTGAAAGATATGTCATGGATGTATGTTTGTACCGGAGATGGAAAATAAATAGGAAAGAAAGAAAGGCAATCAGAAAAGCGAAAAAGAGTTAGATAAAAATATAAAATGTGAGGGATAGAGAGAAGAAATTACAATCTATAGGGGTCAATAATTCCACCTCCTGCTTTCTCAGCAAAGCTGATTCCCCAGGTGGGGTTACACACTGCAGCAACAATATGGGACAGAGATATATGAGCTGACACACACACACACACACACACACACACACAGACACACACACACCAAACTCAGGCTTCCACCTACACTGTGTTTAGCAGTGGTGTTAAGTGTTTGGTGCATTGGAGTCCTGCTAAGGTGTAGGTGGAATGTCTGGCTGTATCCCAGCATCTCTCTGTACTCCTGGATGTTTATTAGTCAGAGCATCCAGAGAGACGCTGTAATCTATATCCACAGCAGCGCAGACTGATTTAACAGACCCACTCACCACAGCGCTCCAGTGAGACATCAATCACCTCCAGCTGCCTGTCAGCAGCCAATCAACAGGCAGAGCTGTGCAGGTGCGGAGTGTATTCCCAATGACTAAATAGTTGGAATAGGGTTTCTCACGTTACATCTGAGAACAAGTGGAGGATTACTTGAAAAATTACAATATAATTGTTTGTGTCCTTCTGGATGTTTGCTGATATTGTGTGCGTATGGGGGGGTGGGGCTGTTTATGTGTATGTGTGTATGTGTGTGTGTGTGTGTGTGTGTGTGTTTATAACACACAAGACAAGAAATCAACAAACAGAAAAAAAATTAAGGACAGATTGAGATAAGTGGTGGAAGTGACAGTGATAAAAGAGCTGAGAGAGAGAGAGAGAGAGAGAGAGAGAGATGGAGAGAGAGAGAGAGAGATGGAGAGATGGAGAGAGAGAGAGAGAGAGAGAGAGAGAGATGGAGAGATAGAGAGAGGGGTCACTGTGTCTTAAAAGATTAACAGACATTCTTTAACAGCAGAGAAAGGATGAACGGAGATTGGGGGAGAGGGGAAAGAAAAAAGGGGTAGCAACAGAAAAAGATGTGAAAGGATACTGGGGTCAGTCTCCTAATGCCGTTCTCCCAGCCTCTTTAGTTGTCCTTGTACCCACGGGACAGAGGTGTTTGTGAACTAGTGCTGTTGTTTGTGCCTGAATGTTAGTGTCTGACATTGAGACACACCGTTGGATGTATTTTGTTGGGACAAGCTGAATGTTTTAGATTCAGCCTCTGAGATTTGTATTGAATCAGGAACGTGTAGTGTGGACGTAATCACACACACACACGCACGCACACACTATTATATCCATATACATGGAATACATACCAGGACGTAATGGAGGACACTGATAACAGACCACAGCTTGAATTATTTGGGGATTTAAATAATTTATCAGACAAACAAAGACACCAATTCAGCCCATTAGTTTTGCCTGACATCAACCGCTCTATCGCACACACACACACACCCTGTTATATCCATATATCTATGTCACACATACACAAAAGCACACACACACACACACACACAGGCTCAGAATGTTAGTGGCAAGTGATGTATCTCTTTGTGGGGTGTTGCACTAGTTACGCTTAAGTCGGAGACAGTGTGAAAGAAAAACACCAATGACAATCTGACATTAAAACCTGCACAAGGATGACAGGTAGACAGGGATGACAGGTAGACAGGGATGACAGGTAGACAGTGATGACAGGTAGACAGGGATAACAGGTAAATAAGGATGACAGGTAGATAGGGATGACAGGTAGACAGGGATGACAGGTAGATAGGGATGACAGGTAGAGAAAGATGACAGGTAGACATGGATGACAGGTAGACAGGGATGACAGGTAGACAGGGATGACAGGTAGACAGGGATGACAGGTAGAGAAAGATGACAGGTAGACAGGGATGACAGGTAGACAGGGATGACAGGTAGACAGGGATGACAGGTAGATATGGATGACAGGTAGACAGGGATGACAGGTAGACAGGGATGACAGGTAGACAGGGATGACAGGTAGACAGGGATGACAGGTAGATATGGATGACAGGTAGACAGGGATGACAGGTAGACAGGGATGACAGGTAGACAGGGATGACAGGTAGACAGGGATGACAGGTAGATATGGATGACAGGTAGACAGGGATGACAGGTAGATATGGATGACAGGTAGATAGGGATGACAGGTAAACAGGGATGACAGGTAGATATGGATGACAGGTAGACAGGGATGACAGGTAAACAGGGATGACAGGTAGACAGGTAGACATGGATGACAGGTAGAGAAAGATGACACGTTCACAAACAATATAGGCTCTAATGTGTTTCAATGGCGGGATAAAAGGGGGGAAGAAAAGGATGACGAAACGGAGGAAGGCAAGGGTGACAGGAGAGGGGTAGGTTTGTGGTGTGTACATGGCATTGTTTTCAGAGGGCTGCTTTGAGCTGCTTTTGCCCTCAGAGCTGGGCCAAGTTGAACTCATTCAGGCCTGCTTTACACACTCACTGGGAAATTAAGTGACAGTTATATAACCCAGATACAAACACTGCTGTAACCAGTAGAGAAATAAGCGATCTAGTTGTCAGTTGGGGGACATGCTGACATGGATATGAGTGTGCGTGCATGTGTGCGCGTGTGTGTGTGTGTGTGTAGAGGAGATAAAAAAAGACAGAAGAATACAAAATGTTCTGAAAAGGTCACATCAGAAAGAGAGAGAGTGTGTAGGAGTAAGCAGAGACAGAGAGAGAGACGGTCAGAGAGTAGAGAGAAAGAGACAGGAAGGGAATAAAAAGAGAGACAGAGAAAGAGACAGGAAGGGAGTAGAGAGAAAGAGATAGGCAGGAAATAAAAAGAGAGACAGACAGACAGGCAGGGAATAAAGAGAGAGAGACAGGAAGGGAATAAAAAGAGCGAGAGAGACAGACAGGCAGGGAATAAAGAGAGACAGAGAGCGACAGGAAGGGAATAAAAAGAGAGACAGAGAGAGAGTGAGAGACGGTCAGAGATTAAAGAGAGAGACAGACAGAAAAAAAGAGAGAGAGAGAGAGACAGTCAGGAAGTACAGAGAGACAGAGTGTTTCTCTGTTTATTCTTCAGCTGTTTTCAAGGAAATATTTACACCCTCCATACCAAATACACAACAATATAAGCCAAATATAACGTATTTACACACACACACACACACACACACACACAGACACACACACACACAAAGAATGTGATGTGTGCTGTGTCAGATGTGTGTGATGAGGTTGGGGGTTAAGTTACGTCGGGGTCGAAATTGGGAGAGAAAGAAAGAGAATGTGTGATTTTCTCTCAGGGTACAGCTGCATATGGTCTCACCTGCTCCCCCCTGGTTCCCCCTCGCTCCCCCTCCCCCTAACTCCCCCTCCCCCCAAGTCCTTATTAGGGGGAAACAGGGAAAACCAATGCCATGTGCACAACACACTGCTTCTGTCCCAGAAACAGTAATCAGGCAAACATACAGTAACGACTGAACAGCCGAGTACAGAATACCCCTGAGTGCAGTCATACCTGTCGGGACTGGGTTAGATAAATAAATCATTGAAATTAGACAATTAAAACAAATGTTCACACTTCACACACACACACGTTTTTTTGCAATACTAACCATGTCGGTGTTATGAGGTCATGGCCTGTGCCCTCTAACCCCTTGATGGGTAGTATCTATCAATTTAATTAGAAAGAGTGTGTGTGTGTGCGTGCGTGATGAAGCGATTGACTGATTATGTGTAGCCTATTTGGATAAAGAAACAATGGAGGCACAGCCATCACAATATTTATTCTCAGTGGGTCTTCACACAACGCTGAGAAGCATTTATTAAGCAATTATTGAGGTGATTAGAGCAGAGCCATATTTTCCTCAGACATAACCCTGTGCATACAGGCATAGTAGTTACATTTTGAACAGATCATCAAACCAGATACATTTTTTCCTCATGCTCTCAGAGTCCTTTAGCGTTGTCTGCCATAAGTCTTTTATTCTGAAGTGGCTGAGAAACTCTGAAGCCCTGTGCGAGTGGGCGTTGGGGACTTTTACTCTGAAGTGGCTGAGAAACTCTGAAGCCCTGTGCGAGTGGGCGTTGGGGACTTTTACTCTGAAGTGGTTGAGAAACTCTGAAGCCCTGTGCGAGTGGGCGTTGGGGACTTTTACTCTGAAGTGGCTGAGAAACTCTGAAGCCCTGTTAGAGTGGGCGTTGGGGACTTTTACTCTGAAGTGGCAGAGAAACTCTGAAGCCCTGTTAGAGTGGGCGTTGGGGACTTTTACTCTGAAGTGGCAGAGAAACTCTGACGCCCTGTGCGAGTGGGCGTTGGGGACTTTTTCACCTCTATAATCAAGGCCAGGTCTAAAGTCTCTGTTTGTTCAGATGACACAGAGTTGAGAGACACAGACAGAGAGAGAGAGAGACAAGTAAGCTGATAGAGTCGGAGATAAACAGAGAGAGAGAGAGACAGAAACAGACAGAAAGAGAGACAAAGAGAAAGAGAGAGAGTGAGACAGGAAAGCAGACAGAGACACAAACAGGATTCAGTCTCCTTCCCTCCTGCAAGTACCCAGTCAAGGTTAAATGAAGGAGAAGCAACCCTCTCTCTCCCACCCACTCACACTCACCTTCTCTCTCTCCTCTCCCTCTCTACCCCCCCCCCCTTATCTCTTATGTGTCTCTCATTAAGACACTGTAAATCAGATCAGTGTTGCTGAGTTTATAGGAGACCAGGATGAGTGATGAAGTGAGTCACTTGTGGGGAGAATATAACAGGGTAAAATGAGGAAAGAGTGTGAGGACGGGAGGAGGGCGAGAAGATGGAGAACACTCTAAAAAGACATGAAAAAAAACAGAAAGAGAGAATGTGTCATACCTGCAGGGCTGAGGAAGACATTGTAAAACGTATTTAACTCATTTAAACACAAAACAAATGTGTCTTCAGTTCCAGATGGTTGCCCATTTTATCCATATTTCGATCCAAAAACCCCTAACAAGATTTGAATTTAGTTCAACCATCACCAAGCTACTGAAAAATATGGTTACAAAGTCTGGCGGTCAAGATGAACACGGACGGGGTCCTCTTGTGCAATAACGATGTAATGGAACCACTAGGCTAGGAGTTTCAGGTGATTACAGAGAGTGCAGGCGGAGAGGAGAGAACAGTGGCGGAACTCAGGTAGAGGACGTGGGAAGGTGTCATTAAAAAACAACCTGAGGTAACATTTACAATTACAATAAAAGGTATGGCGGGGAAATCAAGAGAGATGGAGGAACATAGGAGATACTCGTGACAGGGATGTCGTGTTATCTACACAATTCAAGACTGATGGTTTTTTAGGTAACTGTGTGTGTTTTTAGATAAATATGTGTACACATCATAAACATCCTGTCAGTAGGATTAGAGGCGTAGCATAAATGGGCGTGAGAGCTGGGTGGCAGCGATGGCAGCCAATCAGAGGGGCCCACAAGAAGTTCACTGTACACGTGAAAAAATTAACGCAAGCAGCTAAAGTTATGGTTATGTACTCTATCTGAGAACAACTATACCCCTCTCTCACACAAATACACACAAACATTTTGTACAGCATATGCGCATGTACACAGTCACAATAAACACATAGACTTGTTACATAGAGAAAAAGTACTGCATTGTGAATTTTCTGTCGAATAGTAATTTACTCTGTTATTAGCATAAAGAGTCTGACGCTGTAGGCTGAAATGAGTGGAAAGAGAACATCCAGTCTCTCCGGCCCCTGGTTCTCCTGGCAACAGCCCACACAGGGCCAGAAAGAAACCTGATAAACTCCAAATCTGTATCACTCATAAGACCAGTCTGGGTCCACATCACTCATAAAACCAATCTGGATCCACATCACTCATAAAACCAATCTGGATCCACATCACTCATAAAACCAGTCTGGATCCACATCACTCATAAAACCAGTCTGGATCCACATCACTCATAAAACCAGTCTGGATCCACATCACTCATGAAACCAGTCTGGATCCACATCACTCATAAAACCAGTCTGGATCCACATCACTCATAAAACCAGTCTGGATCCACATCACTTATAAAACCAGTCTGGATCCACATCACTCATAAAACCAGTCTGGATCCGCATCACTCATAAAACCAGTATGGATTTATAACACCGCTCTGGATCTGTATATAGCACCAGTCTTCTTCCAGTTGAAGAAAAACAGACCCAAAGCATGATGCTGCCACCACCATGTTTCACTGTGGGTATGATGTTCTTTGGGGGGTGTGCAGTGCTGTTTTTGCAACAAACATACCTTTTGGAGAAATGGCAATTTCGGTTTCATTAGACCATAACACATTTTCCCACATGTTTCAGCCAGGCTTGGATGTTTTTTTTCATAAGAAAAGGCTTCCGTCTTGCCACCCTTCCCCAAAGCCCATCCATAGAAAGAATACAAGAGATTGTTGTCACATGTAGCACACAGACAGTATTTGCCAGAAATTCCTGCAGCTCCTTCAATGTTGCTGTAGGCTTCTTGGAAGACTCGCTGACCAGTTTTCTTCTTGTCATTAATTCTGAAGGGACGTCCAGTTCTTGTGCCATATTTCTTTCCACTTGAAGATGACTGTCTTCACTGTGTTCCAATGGTATGTCTATCACTTTGGACATTTTATTTTACTTTTCTCCTGACTGATATCTTTGAACAATGAAATCACTCTGATGATTTGGAGGCTCTCTGTGGACCATGGCTTTTTCTCTGAGATGCAACTAAAAAAATGTCAGGAAAATCCAACTGGAAAAGCTGACCTTTATTTTTAATTAATCAAAGTCACCTTAAATGATGGCAGGTGTGTAATGACTTCTATTTTGAATGTGATTGGTTAATTCTGAACACAGCCACATCCCCAGCTATAACAGGGTGTGCACACTTATGCAACCAAGATTTGTTTTATTTTTTCCTAAAAAAGATTTGAATTCTTTTTTCAACTGAATTGTTCACATTATAGGTCACATTTAAGGAGGAAAAAGTTCTGACATGATTTACCTTTGTCTCATTATTTCACATGACAAAAATCTGACACATGTAGACTTTTATATAGACTGTATAGACTTGCTTAAATTGAATATTTGCACTACTTGTAATGTAAAATATATTGGTTCAAGTTGTAATGTATATATAATATTTGTACTAGTTCAAATGTGAATAGAATGTTGGTGATAGTTGAGGGTAAACAGTGTCATTTTCTTAGTAAAACATAATTGGTTCTATGGGCCCCAAGGCTCTGCTCTGGTTCCTTGTATCTAAAAACACATTGAGACCTAATTGCTGCCGCAGTAAGAGCCCCAAACTAAGCCAATTACACAGACAGACACACACACACACACACACCTGTCCTCTACAGAATACATAATGCACCTATAATGACCTCAATGTGTGTGTGTTTACCTGTACTTGTTCTTACATTTTCACCATATGGTGGATCAGAGACAGAAACACACACACACACACATATAGAGACCCATACCATTTCAGCATCCCCCTTAAACGTACAGGGACATTAATTATTCAGCGTGAGCAGGTGGGAGGGGAGGAGCATGATGGGGGAGGGGACGAGTGAGGTTGGGGTGTATTAGAAAACGGGTGCATGGGGGTGAGATGCATCATTCAAAAGAACCCCCCCGCGTCGGACTGCTGAAAGCCCGTGAATGGTAATGTTGAGATTGCCAAAGATGGACTGGGGGAGAGGACAAAGAACACTGTGGAAGAAATGGGAACACAGACACACTTCTGACCTGACGATTAAACACACGACAAGTGAAAGACACAGACACACTTCTGACCTGACGATTAAACACACGACATGTGAAAGACACAGACACACCTCTGACCTGACGATTAAACACACGACATGTGAAAGACACAGACACACTTCTGACCTGACGATTAAACACACGACATGTGAAAGACACAGACACACTTCTGACCTGACGATTAAACACACAACATGTGAAAGACACAGACACACTTCTGACCTGACGATTAAACACACAACATTTAAAAGAGGCAGTCAAATGAACAGAAATGTTCATTTTGCATTTCATTTTAATTTGAAAATCCACTGTCAAGGACTTTGGGTAGAGAATGGCCCGGCAAACAGAATAGCCTGCCAAACAGAACGGCCCGGCAAACAGTTTGCTGGTGGCAGTAGACAGGCAGAAGGGCTTTCACAGAACATGCTCTTCATATGGACACCAGTAGACAGCAGGGTAGAGAAACTGGAGGACAAGTCTGTCCTGATGGAGGCTTATAGAGGAACAATCATTTACTGATACGGCCACAAACACACACACACACACACACACACACACAGACACACAGACACACAGACACACAGACACACAGACACACAGACACACACACACACACACACACACACAGACACACAGACACACAGACACACACACACAGACACACAGACACACAGACACAGACACAGAGACACACACACGCAACTCAAAATGATCTAGTCAACAAAGCAGAAAGCATTCTGCCGTTATTTCTGGGGAGTGAAATATGCATCGAGAGGAGAGGATATGAGTGGAATCTACACTATACAGTAAAGACAACTGGCTGATTGGTGAGTTGCACAAAAACACACAGAAACAGAAACATAGAATGGAAAAGATAAAAAGTAAAATCCTAACTGTTTTAACACCACTCCACACAACACACACAAACACCTGACACGGACCAGCTTGACTGGAAGAGAGGGAGAGATAAAGGCCAAACAGAAAGATAACAGACTGAAAGAGAGGGAGAGATAAAGGCCAAACAGAAAGATAACAGACTGGAAGAGAGGGAGAGATAAAGGACAAATAGAAAGATAACAGACTGGAAGACAGGGAGAGATAAAGGCCAAATAGAAAGATAACAGACTGGAAGACAGGGAGAGATAAAGGCCAAATAGAAAGATAACAGACTGGAAGAGAGGGAGAGATAAAGGCCAAACAGAAAGATAACAGACTGGAAGAGAGGGAGAGATAAAGGCCAAATAGAAAGATACCAGACTGGAAGAGAGGGAGAGATAAAGGCCAAACAGAAAGATAACAGACTGGAAGAGAGGGAGAGATAAAGGCCAAATAGAAAGATAACAGACTGGAAGACAGGGAGAGATAAAGGCCAAACAGAAAGATAACAGACTGGAAGAGAGGGAGAGATAAAGGCCAAACAGAAAGATAACAGACTGGAAGACAGGGAGAGATAAAGGCCAAATAGAAAGATAACAGACTGGAAGAGAGGGAGAGATAAAGGCCAAACAGAAAGATAACAGACATGGGTAGTAGAGGATTAATGTTGAGCTGAAAGAGAAAGTTGAGATACTGAGAGATAAATAGATGAGAGTGAAATAAAGATGGCGAGTGCTAGAGGGAGAGGTGGGGATGTAGAGGGGGAGGTGGGGATGTAGAGGGGGAGGTGGGGATGTAGAGGGGGAGGGGGGGATGTAGAGGGGGAGGGGGGATGTAGAGGGGGAGGTGGGGATGTAGAGGGAGAGGTGGGGATGTAGAGGGGAGGTGGGGATGTAGAGGGGGAGGTGGGGATGTAGAGGGGGAGGTGGGGATGTAGAGGGGGAGGTGGGGATGTAGAGGGGGAGGTGGGGATGTAGAGGGAGAGGTGGGGATGTAGAGGGGAGGTGGGGATGTAGAGGGGGAGGTGGGGATGTAGAGGGGGAGGTGGGGATGTAGAGGGAGAGGTGGGGATGTAGAGGGAGAGGTGGGGATGTAGAGGGGGAGGTGGGGATGTAGAGGGGGAGGTGGGGATGTAGAGGGAGAGGTGGGGATGTAGAGGGAGAGGTGGGGATGTAGAGGGAGAGGTGGGGATGTAGAGGGAGAGGTGGGGATGTAGAGGGGGAGGTGGGGATGTAGAGGGGGAGGTGGGGATGTAGAGGGGGAGGTGGGGATGTAGAGGGGGAGGTGGGGATGTAGAGGGAGAGGTGGGGATGTAGAGGGGGAGGTGGGGATGTAGAGGGGGAGGTGGGGATGTAGAGGGAGAGGTGGGGATGTAGAGGGGGAGGTGGGGATGTAGAGGGGGAGGTGGGGATGTAGAGGGGGAGGTGGGGATGTAGAGGGGGAGGTGGGGATGTAGAGGGGGAGGTGGGGATGTAGAGGGGGAGGTGGGGATGTAGAGGGAGAGGTGGGGATGTAGAGGGAGAGGTGGGGATGTAGAGGGGGAGGTGGGGAGGTAGAGGTGGGGATGTAGAGGGAGAGGTGGGGATGTAGAGGGGAGTGGGGATGTAGAGGGGGAGGTGGGGATGTAGAGGGGGAGGTGGGGATGTAGAGGGAGAGGTGGGGATGTAGAGGGGGAGGTGGGGATGTAAAATGCCTGTTATTATAATATGACTCTTAAATCAAGCAATTATCAGTCCCAGATCCACAGGGTTTTATTTACAATAATACATATACAGACCCAGACCAGAACACACAGACCCAGACCAGAACACACAGACCCAGACCAGAACACACAGACCCAGACCAGAACACACAGACCCAGACCAGAACACACAGACCCCCACCAGAACACACAGACCCAGACCAGAACACACAGACCGAGACCAGAACACACAGACCCAGACCAGAACACACAGACCCAGACCAGAACACACAGACCCCGACCAGAACACACAAAATTCAGACCAAAACACACAGACCCAGTCCAAAACACACAGCTCTCCAAAACACGCAACTCTCAGTCCAAAACACACAACACTCAGACCAAAACACACAACACCATATAATTCTAGGACATCAGACAGTAATGTTGGATTATAATTGGTAAACTTATTATCTTGAGATTAAAAATATTCATTCCGTTCACATATGTCATTGAAATAGCTCAGACTAAAAGCTCATCTCATCTCATCTGAGATGATGAGATGAGATGAGATGGGAGATGAGAGATGAGATAAAAGCTGGATCTATCAGACGCTCAACAAAGGTTTTGTGTCAACAACTTATTTAAACACATTATAAATAATCCGCTTTGAAGCAGACTTCCTCAAACTAAAGGGTTATTAACAATGCATAGCATTATAAGCCTACAGCAATACCAGCAACATGTTACTGGAGTTCAAAGACAACAATGAAGAGACTCTTTAAACTAATTAGCTTTAAACAACAATATTCCCTAGGGTCATCTAGTACGACTAATTTATATAACTAGTTATCCTGTTATGGTCTTTTACAATAACACCTAGTACAGGAAATGAATTCCCATGTTACATCACACACAAGAATTATGACTAAACGAGGAGGTCACACGGAATCTGACATAACAGACTTACTAGTAGATACAGAACATGTAGATCACAAGTCAGACGTTATACTTACTGGTTCAGGTCCACGTCTAAGATGAACTTCTCACCAAAAGCGTCCACCTGGAAGCTGGCTTGGGCCACATGATTCACCTGTGAATGAAACATATGAGAAATAAATGCACCTGCATCTCTTTACCAAAAACAAGTCCTATAATCATGGAAAAAATACATCAAAAATAGGATAGAAGCAACATTTTGTTATTGAGTGCAAAAACAAAATGTTTTAAAACAATTGATAACTAACAAATGAACTTTGGGCAAAAGAAAAACTTCTGGCAGGCTAAGAAGATGTGCTGGAAGGTAGACTGAACCCAGACTAACTGCTGGAAGGTAGACTGAACCCAGACTCACTGCTGGAAGATAGACTGAACCCAGACTAACTGCTGGAAAGTAGACTGAACCCAGACTAACTGCTGGAATGTAGACTGAACCCAGACTAACTGCTGGACGGTAGACTGAACCCAGACTCACTGCTGGAAGATAGACTGAACCCAGACTAACTGCTGGAAAGTAGACTGAACCCAGACTAACTGCTGGAATGTAGACTGAACCCAGACTAACTGCTGGAAGGTAGGCTGAACCCAGACTAACTGCTGGAAAGTAGACTGAACCCAGACTAACTGCTGGAAGGTAGACTGAACCCAGACAAGCCATGTTGTGACCCTCCAGTGTGATATTATATTATATGTGATATTATACAACCCCAGGAATTTCACCAAAGCCTCAATCTGACTCACTGATTTTAGGAAGCTGAAATGAACCATGCAAATATATGTATCTCAGACACGTTCACCTCCCCCTGAAGCTCTCGCACACACGCACACACGCACACACACACACACACACACACACACACACACACACACACACACACACACACACACACACACACACACACACACACACACACACACACACACACACACACACACACACACACACACACACTCTCCCTGATGGCTCATCCAGGCATGATTGATTCAGCTGGGGGAGGGTCTTTTACATCCCTAGCGCAGGGCACATATGGCATACGCTATATTACAGGCCCCAGGGGGCCACATGGAAACTCCACACAGGGCAGTCCCAATCTGACACAGGGCTGGTCCCCTCCCCAGTCTGACACAGAGCTGTCCCAATCCCCAGTCTGACACAGAGCTGTCCCAGTCTGACACAGAGCTGTCACACTCCCCAGTCTGACACAGGGCTGTCCCAATCTGACACAGGGCTGGTCCCCTCCCCAGTCTGACACAGGGCTGTCCCAATCTGACACAGGGCTGGTCCCCTCCCCAGTCTGACACAGAGCTGTCCCAATCCCCAGTCTGACACAGGGCTGTCCCCCTCCCCAGTCTGACACAGGGCTGTCCCACTCCCCAGTCTGACACAGGGCTGGTCCCCTCCACAGTCTGACACAGGGCTGTCCCACTCCCCAGTCTGACACAGGGATGTCCCACTTCCAGACTTGCATCGCCGGACGCTGCATAAAATAATGGGATTGTGTGACCAAAGACTCCGGGGACCTCTGTGGCTATAGACACTATTATTTCTGTGTGTGTGTTGTGTGTGGTGTGTGGTGTGTGGTGTGTGGTGTGCGGTGTGTGGTGTGTGGTGTGTGGTGTGTGTGTGTGTGTGTGTGTGTGTGTGTGTGTGTGTGTGTGTGTGTGTGTGTGTGTGTGTGTGTGTGTGTGTGTGTGTGTGTGTGTGTCTGTGTGTGCTGCTGATTATATGCAATCCTCTTTTGGGGCACACTTGAAAATTAAATCAAATTTAGAAGATTGAAGATTGAATCCATGCAGAGTGGTGCCAGTAATTGTTTTCTGCCGGACCAGATTTCACAGTTTGGCCAAGGTCCTGAGACCATCAACGACTCCCGTTTCATTGATTACTGCATCATAGCAGGACATGTCTCCACTGATCGAGCTACAAACCTCCCACTGAGTGCTGTAATCCGGCTAAAACACCAACTGCCTACTCTAGACAAACACACACAATCAGATACACACACACACAACTGATGGCTCTAGACCCATGACTCTAAGAGCGGTTCTTCCACAGAAACACTTATACAGCACTTAGCTGAACTTCTCTCACAGCCTTTATTTTAGAAGTATACACTAGACTACGCCTTTAACTGAAAATAGTACACTCAGCCTCCGTCTATTAATACAAATGTTTGTGTGTAACACATTTGAAAATGATCTGACAGGCTCCTTTCAGATGTGATGATTCAGAGCTAAAAACAGCCCAAACAGACACTATGACTAAATTTATATTTCACGCATTTGGACAAAGTTACAGACACATGTGGCCCTGAAATAGTGGCGAGAAGATGACGCCGCGTTTCCCTTCCATGAAAACTGGATCTTATGTCACGCTAGAATCTTTTTTTAAACCAATTAAAGCCAAACCAGTTTATTCGGTATCTAGCACACATGTTCCAGTCCCAGGACTCTAATTCTAAACACTTGGCTTCCTTAAGTGAGGTCACAACTCGTTTTCGTTATCCTGACGATAGCCTGTGTTTCTCTTCTGAGGCCTGGGCGTATGTACGCCTTCTTGACCGTATCTGAGCTCTGAACAGGGGAATCCAAGACCACAGAATAAGCTGATAACCATAAGAATCCTGGACAGACCCTACTATCTCTGTGGTTCTGTCAGAAACGGACAACGTCTTGTGGTTTGTGTGTTAGGCCAGTATGTAAATGTATGCACTCACTGCTGTAACATGCACTGGATTGGAGTGTGTGCTGAATGCTGTGGAGCTGCCGGAGAGGCCCAGAAAAAAGGCATCAACATGGAAACGCATAGCAGAAAAACACAAAAGGGTATACACCTGTCTTCTCATTATATTCAATAATTATATATAATCTAAAATTAAAAACAGGCAAAAGTTACCTTTTTTAACATGCATTGCATGTGCCCTTATGGTTCATTTAGAGCATCCAGACAAGCTATTCATCAAACAGATTTTTTAATAGCCTTAGCAGCCAACCAAATGCTGAGCTTTAAAGACAGCCAACAGACAGCTGTTTTTATAAACCATCACGGTCCCTCAAACATAAGACCATTTGGGTTATTACCTAACTCCATGGCAAACACACAAACATCTTTATTCAATAGATTATTCAATGATGCCACAATAGGCTGCCTTTTGGTCCGCTCAATTTCAGAGATCACTTTAAATTTGGACAAATTGCAAATCCAATTCGGACTGCTTGACCCGAACTAAACTAACAAATGATAAAAATGTGACAAATGATGACGTGTGAAATATGGGGAAACAAACAGCAAACGAGGAGACGGTTAAACGAAAACATAAACATAGACGCGGAACGTCTCCAATGGCAACGTGAATCACAGGAGTCTCACCGCGGGGGCGGGGCTCCATCACTACCGTCACCTATATGGTGCTGTGTCGCCTACCTGTGTGGTGCTGGAGCTGGTGCTGGTTCTGGTGTTCAAGGCATCGTGCGTGACTTGGCTGTGGTTCTGCATGCTGTAGAGCAGACGGAGAGGCACGGTGTCCTCCTTCCCCACGAATCTGCTTGCATCACGAACAGCCTTCGTTTTCAACGAGGCGTCTCCTGCATAGGGAGAAAACATGTTTTATGACGGCAATATCTGCACCCTGGTACAGAAAACACGCAATCGACCACATCTAAACCTGAATACAAAATTAATATGAAACGAAAGTGGTTGAAATATTATCATATTACATATAATATAGTTAAAGTGAATAATATTCATATTATGTTCTATCAAAAGGCAACGTTGTGCATATTTTAACGGCTGTTTACGTCGAGGAGTCATGCTCCCTCTGGTAGCATCACTATATTGAAAATTGGACTGGCGTGCATGCAAGCCAATCCAAATAAATCTATAAATGTGCTGTCATAAATAAGGCACGTTACCATTTTGAGCCAGATGATTGCTGGAATAAACAATGAAGATCTCTCCATAGAGCCACAAAAGGGAAATCCACCATCGCACGTACATCGTCACCATGTCTTCCTCATCGGATCCAATGAAGGATAAATAAAAATAAAGAAAGCGATAATCCAAAACGGGACGTGGGCACCCCTGTCTTCGTTAAATTAGGTTAGGGTTTGAGAAGCAGGTTAGCGCAGTCTGTGGCCCTGGTTGCCACCGGGGTGCCCGTGCTGCCCCTGCATGATGGTGCTCTATAGATGGTGCTGCTATAGAGCGCCGAATGCATCTGAGAGCACCGAGTCTATACCGACCACCGAGAAAGAGAGAGTGTGAGAGAGAAACAGAGATAGACCGAGAGAGAGAGATTGTGAGAGAGAAACAGAGAGAGACAGAACGACTGAGAGAGAGAGGGAGACGGAGGGGGAGAGAGAGTGTGAGAGAGAAACAGAGAGACTGAGAGAGAAAAAGAGAGAAAGAGTGAGAGAGATAAACAGAGAGAGACAGAGAAAGAGAGAGACAGAAGAGAGGGAGAGATAGAGAAACAGTGTGTGTGAGAGAGAGAGGGAGGGGGGGAAAGGGGGATGGATGAGAGAACAGGGGACACCTCCTTAAAACAAATCAATATCCAGCGTCTCACTGCAGAAGCGGCTCATGCATAAACATGAGTGGAAAACAGCGAGAACCCAAGTGGAATGCTGGGAAATGTAGTGCGCAGCGCCTCGTCTCCATTTAGACCACCGCGTTTGCGCAACATCGCAGAAGGCTATGAACACGCACGATTAAGATATGGGCTATAAAGTAACGCTGATACCGGCAATGGTGTGTAATAAAAGCGGACCCTTGTGTCCTATTCTTAGCCCCTGTAGGCCCAGCCTATATATCGGTCATATATGAATGTAAATTCAACATACACGTGTCATTTTTCCACTTTGGAGTAGCTATTAAATAAGGCATCCAGGCAGGAACATGTGTGACTGTGCCTGTATTGAACATGGTCTTACTGTCTCCGTGCTCTTGTGCTTTAATGCTACTAGGCACCAGTAACCATAGACATGTATTATGTCTATGCCAGTAATTATTGAAATTTTCAACCGGCAGCCGTATTTAACGTTGTCTTTGTTCTGCTGGTTCCACAGTTGAGGCTCGGGTCCGTCATGCCACGTCTCATGCCATAGAACAGTTTGGGAGGCTGGGACCTAATGGCGCCACCTGGTGTAGATGTCATGAATTACAGGGAGCTGGGTCCCAGTTATGATCTTTGCGGTCAGCTGGACTGTTATTGACTGTGTTCTACGGTAGGTGCAGTTGCTGCACCAAGCAGTAGCCTATCATGAATATTTTCAATAGTGCATCTGTTTAACTTTTTAAGTGCAGTGGCCGTGGAAACTATTTGGTGAGTCCTAGGTCGCAGAGGCCATTCTGACCAGTCACTTTTATGAGTCAACAGCAAACCAGGTCCAGAATGACACCAGGACCAACTCAAGAATGACATTACCGAGGAGGCATTTGATAAATGGGGGCACAATTCATTTGAATTTTAAGCCTATTAAAATCTACAATTGAAACACAGGACTGATGACTGCTGATACTGGACTGTTGTACAAACGGTAGATCTTCCATTTTTTTTTAGGCCATTTGCAGCTCGAATAACTCTGTCTGCACTGTAATTCTGACAGATACAAGGCAGCTCTGTATTTGTGTCTGTATGTGTGTCGAAAAAAATGATTAAGAATATATCATCAAGTTAGCGTTGAGGAAGTGCTATCTATATGTACTGTAGCATAGGCAGGACTGCAGTATCCCATCCATTATGGATGTTATAATGTGCGTTCAATTGTCAATTAGTCATGGCAGCACTATAGGTGTAGTCATCATTATTTATGCATTTACATTTTCATTTGTACAATACATACAGAGAAAGGCACGACACATTTTATGTGTATCCGTCCAGTCCAAAAACAGTATCATTCAGGTCTCGACCACCAGAATACTATGCCTGTTTTTCAGATAAAACCACCCATGTTAAAATTCCCAGTTGAAAAAAGGCCATAGTAATATCAATAACGCCCTCCCGTCCTGCAGAAAAGCCATCCCGTTAAGGAGCCACAAATCATGGAGCGTCCGTGCCGCATATGAGACGCTGGCGTGTCCATTCCCCATGTCGTATGAAGAATTCTGATCGTTTGCCTTTGCAACATCCTTCAGAAAGGTTCGGGAAGGGTATGATTGGTATGGGGATCTGGTGTACCCAACCCTAGGGTCCCTGTTTGTGATCTCCACTAACATCATACAAGTTAATATGTTGATCCAGTGAATTACAAGCAGGCTGGAGATTGGAAACACTCAAGATCACAGCCCTCACTTAACTCACTGGGAAAGCCTCTGAACTCCCAGTCCACGTCCTCACTGGAGTGAAACAGCTGCCAGAGTTTCAACAGACTGCTGCTTTGATGTTCCTGTTCCGTAGTCGCCGCCTGCGGCCTGACGACTTTCCGTCTCTTCCGTCTGTAATCCCTGACCCGCCTCCGTAACGTCCTTACAGGAGCAGCGGTGTGTGTCGCACCCGCCTTGTGCCCTGGAAGAACATCCCCAGCTGGCATGTCACGGTCCAGTTCACACCCCTTTAAAGCTCCAGGCTTGGCGGGTTCTGGTAACACAACCGGATGGGGCTGACTCAAGGCGACATTCAGACATTCTACTGGACAGACATATTCTGAATCCTCTTCACGAGGTAACGTGGAATACCCATCTGATTCGTGTCTGCGGTGTAACATAGAGCTCCCAACCATGTCTAGGAGAGTTCTCTGCCCCTGATGACAGTGTCCGTGCTCGGGATCAGCCCGATCGGTACAGGGGCTAGGCCCTTCCTTAGACACAGCCCTCCTGGGGTGTCGAGTGGGGGGTGCAGCCTGGGATTTCTGCTGACAGGGTGTCTTGCAGGAGAGTGAGCTGTGTTTGGGTTGGGGTTTGTATGGGACCATGTCTCTCTCTGGGGCTACATTCCCGGGATTCAGTTGGCGCTCCACTAGAGCAACCCAGGGCTCTAGTCCCACCTCCGTCGCTTCGGTATCGTTGACCCCCTTCCCCAATTCTTCCTTGATCTGTATGCTCAATCCAGGAGCACACACCATGGACGACACGCTGCACTTTGGCCTTTGAGGGAAAAACACAATTCCCAGATTAGCATTAGCATATAACCTGGAAAACTCAGGAGAGGCAATCTGCCGTTTTGATATCACTCCTTGCACAAAACATATCAAACATCTCTCCAGAAAATATCTGAGATACAAGATAAGACCAAAGGACCTTCTGGCTGGAGGTGTTTTGATGTGTCTGAAGTTAAAGGGCAGAGTGGAGATGAGCCGGTCCACCACCAGGTACTCGTCACTCCGGGAGAAGGCCTTATGCTGCTTACTACGCAGGTGCTGAAACATACAGACAAGAGGTCAACCATTCCTACGAGCTCAAGTTCCACTACATCAAACACACAAGTCCTCTGGCTCATGATTATTGCTTTTATGGGGTCTTGTATTTGGCACAACGCATCACAAGTAGGTAGAAAACAACTGAAATCAACTTATTTCAAACAAGCGTGTATTCGAGCTTACAGATTTTATGCTGTCGTATTTGAGGGCACAGCACTCGCAGTAGCCTCCTCGTTTCTTCTCTCTGTTCCTCCTCGATCGGACCGGCCTCTTTTCCTCACTGGCAGCTCTCCCACCAAGGTTCCTGACACACCCAGAGATCAGTAGGTAACAGCAAGGTATCAGCAGACAGCACAGTTTTTGCATTGGCAGTTGAGGCGTGACCATACAAATTTGTATATACACTATCAACAAGTTTGTTTTCCAATTGATCAATCAACAGTAGCCAATTAATTAATTAAAATAACATTAATCCGTGACAGAATACACTGCTTCTACTGCAATAAGTGGATCATCTTTCTGTGATTCACACTAGGCTTAACCATCTATATCTATACAGTGTTAACTGGATGAGCCGACATACCGGGGCTCTCTAGTTCTCTTCCCAAACCGGTCCTCTACGAAGAACGGACTGCAGGGGGGAGCTGACGTCAGGTCAAATTCTGGCATGCATGACATGGCCTGGTAGATTGGACGGTAATGTCTGGCAGAGACGAAACAAAGCGTGTTCAATGTTACATCCCACAGTTCAAACTGATGAGAAGAACTGCATTTACATGTCACCACTACAGTCATCTATTTTCATTGACCCACCTGCTGGAGTCTTCAACCTTCACAAATGGCTTACTGATCCTTCGACCTGAGCAAAACCCAGAAGACTAGTTATGAAAGACAATGACCGCCGCTGCTGGGTAGAATATATCTTATACAACAGGATCAGTATTCTCATACAACCAAGACAAACAACAACTGTTATCTGGTGAAATCACACTGTATGTGAATGAGATGTTCTCTACATGACGTACCTTTGCACTTCTGGAAGGCTGGTTTTCTTGTTGGATGAGCCTCGGTCTGGATCAATAAAAAATAACACACAACACTCATGACGCAGGTGATCGGTCTCTCCTGGTAAAAGCTTTCATAACAGACGTCCAGAAAAAAGAACTTACACTTTTCCTGACCACAGCCGTTGTTGGTTTCTCAGGAATGCATAGAACTTTCTTTTTCTTTTCGATATAATCTAGTACATCTGCAGAGGAGGGAAATATAAATATATATATATAAAATATTATTAATCTTTGACCACATATTCAGGAATTTGGCAACATCAAGCGCACTTGCCAACTATAAAAAGTCATAGAAATTAAACTAATCAATGAATGTGTTACCATCAATGTACAGGACTTTTACTCCCCACTCCAGAGCATTGGAAAGAATCTTGTTGACCTGTATCCTCTCCTAAAAAAAAAACTAATCTTAAGAATTTCCTAAAGTAGTCATCTAAACATATAAATCAATAAGGAGTACTTCAAGTAAGTAAGAAATATCTCTCAGAAACTGTCTTTTAAGTTGTATCATTAATGTGTGATTGTTGAAAATACTAACAAACATGGAATTTTACAAACCTGTCCCTTTACAACTCTCACCAACAAAGACTTTCCTCGACTTGTGACCACCTGAGAAAAGTATGCGTTAGTTTGGCAACAAAATATGATTTCACACTCTTTCAAACATATGGGCAACATGAGAACATAAACTCAGTGGTAAGATTAAACCTCAGACTCTACAGAAAGATTAAACCCCAGACTCTACGGCAAGATTAAACCCCAGACTCTACGGAAAGATTAAACCCCAGACTCTACGGCAAGATTAAACCCCAAACTCTACGGCAAGATTAAACCCCAGACTCTACGGAAAGATTAAACCCTAATCTCTACGGAAAGATTAAACCCTAATCTCTACGGAAAGATTAAACCTGAAACTCTACGGCAAGATTAAACCCTAAACTCTACGGCAAGAATAAACCCCAGACTCGAAAAAAGAGCACATTGAGTGGGACACAAATTACACATTAGAAGCTTAAAATCATAGTTGTGAAGTATATTTAGAGACCAGACCCTAGCCCATGCATAGAGTTATTTTCCCATTCATATTTCAACATTTCACTCTTAATGTCAATGCGGATGTTTACAGGTTGAGCAAAACATTTGGTTGTGCTGCCTGCCTCCAGAGACCTGTCATCTTCCTTGTTGACCATACATCGTCCCATTTTCCAGGTAATGCGGTTCCCCTGAAAAATTATATTGTTCTCTCTGCAGAGAGAACATCTGAAAACTTCCAAACTTAAAAATTCTAGTCCACGCCGACCGCATTACAGGTATTTTGTTTTGCTTTTTTCAGAGCATTTCTTTTTTTTGGAATGAATATCACCATAAGTCAAATAAATTATTATTAAAGTTAAACAAAATTACGACATCCTCAAATCCAATGTGAAGTTTGCATTCGTTTATATAGAGTGGCTGGTGAACCAATCAGGGAAGATTCACTGATGTTCTATATTGTGACTTAAACTTATTTTTTGCTACTATTCCAAGACAAGCCATGTAAATAGCTGGTAACAAAAGACAAAAAAGGGGCTAGTTGACTCACTGTATCTGTCTGGCCTTGAGAGCTTCCTTTGCGGGACTCCCTGTAGCTGCCAGGGCGAGCATGCGGGGAGCTGGGTCCAGAGTCTGGACTGGGAACAGGGGATTCAAAGCCCAGGCACTGCACATACCGAGCCTCCCTCTTATTAGACACCAGGTACTTAATCTCCTTACTGAAGAATTTCTCCACAGTCTGAGAGAGACAGAGGAAACTTCTGGGTCAGATGCTAGAGAACCCATGGCAAACACAAGTAGAAAGCAGTCCTAGCCAGGGTTAATCAAGTCATATATTTGAAATGTTGGTGAAAATTACTGTCAGTATGCTGTGAAAGGCAGAAAATTGTCATTTTACAATTGTTTTTATTTTAATCAGAGGCCTGAAATTTAACATTTGATTAGCCAGTAACACACATCCTGCAAATTGGAATTGCAAAAAACATTAGTTTACGAAATAGTAAAAACTTTTTTTCAAAAGCAGGGAAAGTTATGTATGCATCATCCACATTCAGTGTGCTATAGTGGTTGAAAGAAAACGTCAGGTCACTTACCCCTCCCAACAAGTAGATGTCATTCTCTAATGCCTCTGATCTTCTGTTAGATGGTAAATCTAAGAAGAAAATCTTTCCACTAAAAGGCTTATTTTGGGCAAGATTGGATTGGGTCTTCGAACCAGACTTGTGCCCCCTATCAGCTTCCGGGTCTAAATGTAGCATGAATATTGATTATATAGGTTAATAAACAATATTGCATAACATAACGTTGCTGTACACATACATATTTATATACAATACATATTAGTCACCTCGTAAATGAAGCTTTGTAGACTTTTGGATGCGTCTAGGTTTCATGGTCAATATCAGTAGAGAATAAAAGTTCCCCGTTTCACTGTGATGTAAAAAACATACATGAACGTAAAGTAAGTTTTAGTTCAATAGATGTCAATCTGTACCCAACGAACGCTGTCAAACAACCTGAACAATTAGTCAATTAGTCAAAACAAGTTACGGATAAACGTCAACATGAGAAGTTTGACTTAAAAAACAGAGCCCAACTAGCAGATAAAAACACATAATAATAACAACAGGGAACAAATGTAAAAAGTGTATCGGCAATGTCAATGTTATTTAAAACAATTACGGTAGCTTTAATAATATTTGGAATCAGCCACTGGTCGCAAAACGAATATTAAACCGCTACAGGACGTAGCTAGTAGCTAACAACTAAACATGTACTGGTTAACACTGTTAACATTTAACTCGTGAGTGACATAACTATAAGTTATAATTAAGGGAAATTAAATTTATCCGTTTGCCACGTAAGTTCACTTCACCATCTTCCGTGTTTCTTGTTCCTGTTGGCTGCTATAGTGTCTCAGATTATTTTGTTGACAAATAATATATTCGACATAATGTTGTCCGGTCCTTTTTCCCGCTCCGAAACATCCCATGATTCCAGATGGTCGCTGATTCTGCTGAAAACTATCTGGGCGTTTGAAAACGACGTTTCCACACATTATTTACACACATTTTGTAAGTAAACGTTAAATGTGGTTAAAGAGTGTAGCAAAAAAAATGCGTGAGCGTGAATCGTGAATATCTGGAGGGTTTTGCTTGGCTGCCTGCTTAGCTGAAACTAAGTAAGCACTAGGTTTGCTACGAATGTGCTCAACTGAAAGGTCAGATATGTATACAGGACATGTCATGTTGTGTAAGCAGTAAATTGAGCATCGATCTGAACGAACCCATGTGTTATGGAATTGACAGTTAAAGCAAATGTAAGCAGGTACAACGAGATATAAGAACAATAACAGCACAACGATCAACTTTAATATATGTCTATTTAGGATTCAATCGCTGACATTCGAGGACACGCTTAGTGCAATGAATGAAAACCAAGAGCAATAGAAGAGCCACAGTACAGTAGAGTAGCGTATAGCTTGAACTATCTTATATATAATGTACAATTATGAAAGTAAAAAAGAAGCACCGCATTTTGTGATCAAATGAAATGTAATAACTAATGTTTGGGTGTTTTATGTCTTTATTAAGCATGAGTGTTCCTCCTGGTCAAAGTCCTGTGCCGGTGGAAGGCAATGGCATTACACCATTTCAGCAAATGGTGGCGTCCTGCTCAGGGGCTCTCCTGACTTCACTGTTCGGTGAGCACCTGAACAAGGGAGCTGTAATACTACCAATATACACTATATCCTGAGATTGTGGTATTACTATTGCCGTATTTAATCTGTTTATACAAATCTGAATTGAACAGTAACCCCTCTGGATGTTGTGAAGATCAGACTCCAAGCTCAGAAAAGTCCCTTCCCTAAAGGTAATTTGTGTCACTCAATGTAACCAACCCTATCCTAGTCCACTGTGCACAAAACATTCCACATGTTGTCCATTGTTTTTTTAGGCAAATGTTTTGTGTACTGCAACGGGCTAATGGACCACATCTGTGTTTGTACAAATGGCAACTCTAAGGCCTGGTACAAGGCCCCGGGCCACTTTAACAGCACTCTGGTAAATACCTATCTTCTACTACTTCTGACTAACCTCTAAAGCTGTCAGTGTATGGTGTTTGCATGGCGAATTGTCCTATTTGTCATACATGCTGGGACAAATCATTTGCATTTGCTCTGATTGAGGGAGTTGCATGGGACAATGTGCGTCCTGTTATATTCTATGAGAAAATTCTAGAAAAGTTGGTATATGCAAACTTCGGAAATGACCCATGCTCTGCACACAAACTGCCCAAAACACACTAAAATTGTGCAATTCATTATCAAATGGTGACCATCCACACACCTTCACTTGGAATTGTAAATTAAGCCTGAACCCCAGATTAAGATCTGCCTGAATACAATGAGATACGGGCGGCCTTATATGGTGCCCAAAAAAATCAATTAAACATAATATCAGTATGTATAAGCAGTTATAAACGTCTTCATTTTTGGGTGCATGCGGCCATTGTTTCTTAATCGAATTCCTACTTTTAATTTCATCGTCAGGATGCCTTTATTAAGATTGTCCGCAGAGAAGGAATCAAGTCCTTATGGAGCGGCCTCCCTCCCACACTGTAAGTTAAAGTTAGCTTTTTCTACCTCATTAATAATTCATACTGCTTCAGCAGTGATTTATGGTCAGCTGTATCCTGAGTGGCTGGCCCACTGTTACTTGGCTGAGTCATAGCCTATTGATATTATATTTGTTTGTTTCCCATTAACTTCAGGTCATTCTATTGGCCTGTAAAGATGGACACAGATTTTCCATACTCTGGTTTTATCGATATTTGATTTATTAGTGTTACATTTTGATCTCTCAGTCCCTGACCTTTTGTCTGAGCTGTATAGCAAAAGATGACCTTGAGTCGTGGAGTGTTTATGTTTTTGTTGGTGTTTGTAGCGGTTGTTGTTGTTTGCGACGTGGTTCTTTCATGAATTGTGTGAATTTTCCATATCTGACATTGATGTCGCTCAGAAAGTCTGCGTCGCCTGTAACGTTTTCACATTTGATCTTGTCACTGCTGCAGAGTTTCATGCATTAAATGGATGGTTTCATCTAATGTACATCTAAACTCTACACTTAAGGAATATTTGTAGTATTGCTAAATACCAGAAAACAGAAAAATCCCAAATTAGTCTTCACCCCTTTGATTAAATACTTGTTGGATACACATTTGGCAATAATTAAAACTTTGTGGTATTTGGGATCGGTCTCTACTAACTTTAGTCTGTTGGGATCGGTCCCTACTAACTTTAGTCTGTTGGGATCGGTCTCTACTAACTTTGAGTCTGTTGGGATCGGTCTCTACTAACTTTAGTCTGTTGGGATCGGTCTCTACTAACTTTAGTCTGTTGGGATCGGTCTCTACTAACTTTGAGTCTGTTGGGATCGGTCTCTACTAACTTTGAGTCTGTTGGGATCGGTCTCTACTAACTTTAGTCTGTTGGGATCGGTCTCTACTAACTTTGAGTCTGTTGGGATCGGTCTCTACTAACTTTGAGTCTGTTGGGATCGGTCTCTACTAGCACCTAGTGTTCTTGATTCATACAGTGTCATGGCCGTCCCAGCCACTGTCATCTACTTCACATGTTACGACCAGCTGCGCGCTGCCCTAAAGGTCAGGATGGGGTCACATGCAGAGGAGGCTCCTCTACTGGCAGGCGCCCTCGCCAGAGGTGAGCTGACCTTTGGTGTCGTGTTGGGTCTTTATGATGTGAAAACGGTATTAATGTACACTCTTTGTTCTGCATGTGTTTACCGTCTCTCGCCTTGTGAGTACAGCTTATTCGTTCACTCTCTCTCTCTCTATCCTTTTCTTTATCTGTGAGTCAGTGGGCTCTGTGACTGTGATCAGTCCATTAGAGCTGATCCGTACTAAGCTGCAAGCCCAGCGACAGTCGTACAGGGAGCTGAGCGAGGTAATCCGCTCTGCAGTGCAGACAGACGGCTGGCGGTCTCTCTGGAGGGGCCTCGGGGCCACGCTGCTCAGAGATGTACCTTTCTCAGGTAGACACGACACACTTTCACCCTCTCTCTTTCTCAGGTAGACACGACACACTTTCACCCTCTCTCTCAGGTAGTGCACCCGGTGACTCTCCCTGTCTTAATCTCATGGTGTCTGTTTCCTCCTCAGCTATGTACTGGTATAACTATGAGAAGGGCAAGGTGTGGCTGTGTAAGCACTACCACACGAGGGAACCGACGTTCGCCATCACCTTTGTATCTGGAGCAGTATCCGGATCAGTGAGTGAACTGCTGGATATTGATCATAGCTGGAAATATCTCATGTTCTATTTTGGTTTAGTTTAGACTGTATTTCAGTTGTATAACTCTACCCCTGTGCTACTCATTTGAATACCAGTAGAGGAAAGCATTATAGTCCATATCACTGTCATTGTGGACTTTATTGCTCCTTCCAGATCGCCTCTATAGTGACGCTGCCTTTTGACGTTGTCAAGACCCGGAAGCAGGTGGAGATAGTGGAACTCCAGGCAATGAATTGTGGGTATAGAACTCTGGGGCTGATCTACTGAATCCTGGTATTCAGCACTAATGTGGTTTGTGGAGGGATGCTGATGTGTAATGGTCCTGTAGTGACCTGGGCTGTGTGTATGTTTCTGTAGTGTCACCCAGGGCCTCGACCTCCACTCTCAGTGTGATGAGCAGGATTGTGGCTGAGAACGGCATCAGAGGCCTGTTTGTAGGTGGGTCGTTAGGGACCTGTATCCCCACATCACACGGTTACCGCAGCCTGGATATAATTCTGACATCCTTTCTTCTGCATGCCCACCCTCCCCTCATTTCTATACCTCCCTCCATCATACTGTCCCTCTCTCAGGTTTCCTTCCCAGGCTCATCAAGGTCGCCCCGGCCTGCGCAATTATGATCAGCAGTTATGAGTTTGGGAAGGCCTTCTTCCGTGAGCACAACCAGGAGAGTCTGCGGGCGTCTCTGCAGACCAGCAACACCTGACCTGACCAGCGCCTCTTACACAGGCGACAAACAAAGCCAATACCTAGCAACCTGTCAGCCAATCGACAACGGCCACCTGTATGTTTCCCTGGATCCTTATACATGTACTATGCTTGTGTCTTCCCAACTATGTGGACACTCCGACACCCTTGGCTGTTGTTAAGTGTTCCGGCATGTAATGTCGTCAGGAGTGGCTAGTGGAAGTAACTCGGCACCTTTCGTAGAGCATGATGTGTGCAAAGCCAGAGTTCACAGTTTCATTCTTTGAGGGGGTCAGTGGGGAAATTGTACACACTCACTTATGTATATGGCGCTGGATGAGAGTTTCTGCTTAATGACTGGAATGTAAATGTAGGTGTTTAGTACCAGGAAACTCAGACTTGTGGCTGATGAGCACACAGTAGCCTGGCACAGCGACCACCTAAAGATGCCTAAAGTAGGAGTGACCGTTTCATTAGTGACGGAGCGTACAGAGTAAACGATTGCTCATCCTTTGATTATAATGCTGAGGCGTGGTGTCAAATGGAGAGGTTGAGGCTGTTGTTACGTTAACAAGCAGATGTCCATTACATCAGTTCAAGCCTGACAGAAGATTACCAGCTAGTAGGCTAAGTGTTTATTTTGTTCTGCTAGCTTGGCACTGTAGCAACATTTCACAATGACGGACTTTAACTGAAGCCATTACTGCAATGTTCTGCAAATAATCAGTGCAAATAATCAGTGGTCCATTTTTTTGGCTAACGATGGTCCAGTTTTAGCAATCATTCGACCAGGACCTGAAATGTGTGTCCGGTTCCAAGGACCTTCAGGTTAAGATTTTGTCCCAACGTGGGAAATATTAGCAGACATTTCATTGTATTATTATTTAAATTTAAACTCAATCAAAGGAATAATGCATTCAATTACTGTGAAAATGTATTAATATGAAAAATCTGAGGATTTTTATGAAAAATCTGAATTATAAGATTGTGTGAAAGTTATCTTCATATTTATACTTGTCAAATAATTCCTGTGGCCCATTGTCACGAAATGGTGAGCTGTGTTGTTAGGGGTGAGCACTTCTGTGTGTCGTGTTGATTAGGAGCATAGATGTTATGGGTTTAGCTAAGCACCTGGCATAGGTTAGTTAATCAGTGGGCTATTTAAGGTCCCTGGTTAGGTTCACGGGTGCTTGGTATTAATTCAATGTTACATTTCATGCCGGTGAGTGTATTGTATGTTGGTTAGCTCTTTTTAAGGTATTTAAGTAAGTCGCTCTTTTTAGCGCAGTTTAAGTTCTTACAGTATATGTTTTACCGTTCGTGCTACGTGCTTGTTTTAATTAGTGTGATTAAACGCCAAACCGAACGTGGAGATCTTGCTCTGCCTGGCTTTCTACACTTCAAGTATCTGGGACACCCATGTTCCAATGCATGGTTATAAAATGCATTTAACATGTCGGCCTCTGGGTGTTGGCAAATAATTATATGTAGAAAGAAATGTTTATAGGAAAAGTAAAATGTTTTCTCCCATGTAGTTGTTCCTGTCCATAAGAAGTGTGTGTAAAGTACATTGCACTGTGATTTCCTCTCCTTTCACTGTCTGACTGTCTCACACTGGGCTTTAACCAGTGGCCTTATGTCTCGTAAAACCTGACTGCCCTCTGACAACTTACCGGACTTGAAGGAGCTGCTGCTAATGTCTTGATGTCAGATACCACAGGACACGTTCACAGGACTTATATAGTCCCTCAACAGGTTGCCGCATTTAAGGTCGTCAGTGGATTGATCAATATACTTTATTCTACAACAGTCATGTAAAAATGTTCAAACTAACAAACCAATTCGTTCAGAATTACATTGACAAAAGTCAAATCATAAAACGTCAACAGCTAAATCTGATTCAAAGTGGTTAAATTCACAAATGAAATTTTTAAATCAAATAATTAAAACACTATGATTTTTGTTATTAGAAACCTTGTACTAGATGAACAAAAAAATCCTGCACAACAACATCCCCGTTGTTGGAGGTCCCCACAGCTTCAGGCCACTACGATCAACTTCTCCACGACAACGGGTCAGGTTGAACCAGGCACTCAGTGCTGTTCAACTGTAACAGAGACTTTCCCTGGTAGGATCCTGGCAGGGTATTTATCACTGCCAATGTTGATGTATGGAAAGACTTTCTCTGTAAAATTGTGCGTAAACGTGTGAAGGTGTGTGTCATGATCGAGGTCATCGAAGGACAGCGTTTGTCTGTCCCAGTCCAGTCGTACCCTGATCCTCTTGGGTTTCCTCTCCAGTGTCAGGACAATCTGAGGCTCCGCATGGCAGCGGGCCCAGTATCTATCGCTATAATAGCCTACACGCCATAGGCCCGTCTGCACCGCCCCCTTCCTCTGGACAGACTGGTTGACCACGCCCACAAACCACACAGTATTCTCCCCAACGTCCGTATCCCAGGTGTGAGTGCCCGAGTCAAAGCCCTCGGACCCCAGGACCATCCGATAGTTGTCAAACCTCTCCGGGTTGTCAGGAAGCGGCCGTATGCCATCGCTGAATCTCATGCTGGTCAAGTCATCCGAGAGGATGAGGCGTGGATGAGCGCTGTTGGGGTCCAGAATCACAGGAGCTGTACGGAGAAGAGAGGGGGGCCCTCAAATGAATTTCTACCGATTATAGATCATAGCAGGAGGATCATTTGTATATTTCGACCTTTCAAATTTATAGTATGCAATTTTTTTATATTTGGAAAGACGGACAGTGTTCAGAATGAAATCAGACTCACTGTATTGAACTGTCTTCAGCATTTTCTCCAAGACCCTGAATTGCAGGTTGCCCAGATGCTTCACCACATCAATCAATGCTCCTGAATCCACCTCTGGGTTAGGTCTTGTGTTCTGGGCTCTAAAACAATATTTAGAAGTTATTGCTGTGGTGGGTTTAGGTACAGAACCACAAAACGTTTGAAAGGTGTGTGCATGAAAACCAGACGGCAGTTAGCACGTACCTTGATCGGAGAAGGGTTCGAACAGAGGTTGTTTAAAGGCAATTGGTGAGGGAAGGGTTTAGAGTTTTAGGGTTTTTGTCATTCGTTCCAGTCATTGGCTAAAAATAGTGCAGACGGGGGTCCTAATTCTCCAGCCTAAATATATGTGTGGTATATATAATGTGGTGGAGAATCACATATCCTTAATAAAGTGTGGTATATAGTGTGGTGGAGAATCACAGTCTTAATATAGGTGTGGTATATAGTGTGGTGGAGAATCACATAGTCTTAATATAGGTGTGGTATATAGTGTGGTGGAGAATCACATAGTCTTAATATAGGTGTGGTATATAGTGTGGTGGAGAATCACATAGTCTTAATATAGGTGTGGTATATAGTGTGGTGAAGAATCACAGTCTTAATATAGGTGTGGTATATAGTGTGGTGAAGAATCACATAGTCTTAATATTGGTGTGGTATATAGTGTGGTGAAGAATCACATAGCCTTAGTATAGGTGTGGTATATAGTGTGGTGGAGAATCACATAGCCTTAGTATAGGTGTGGTATATAGTGTGGTGGAGAATCACAGTCTTAATATAGGTGTGGTATATAATGTGGTGGAGAATCACATATCCTTAATAAGTGTGGTGTGGTATATAGTGTGGTGAAGAATCACAGTCTTAATATAGGTGTGGTATATAGTGTGGTGGAGAATATAGGTGTGGTATATAGTGTGGTGGAGAATCACATAGCCTTAATATAGGTGTGGTATATAGTGTGGTGGAGAATCACATAGTCTTAATATAGGTGTGGTATATAGTGTGGTGGAGAATCACATAGTCTTAATATAGGTGTGGTATATAGTGTGGTGAAGAATCACATAGTCTTAATATAGGTGTGGTATATAGTGTGGTGGAGAATCACATAGCCTTAATATAGGTGTGGTATATAGTGTGGTGAAGAATCACATGGTATATAGTGTGGTGGAGAATCACAGTCTTAGTGTGGTATATAGTGTGGTGAAGAATCACATAGCCTTAGTATAGGTGTGGTATATAGTGTGGTGGAGAATCACATAGTCTTAATAAAGTGTGGTATATAGTGTGGTGGAGAATCACATAGTCTTAATATAGGTGTGGTATATAGTGTGGTGGAGAATCACATAGTCTTAATATAGGTGTGGTATATAGTGTGGTGGAGAATCACATAGTCTTAATATAGGTGTGGTATATAGTGTGGTGAGAATCACATAGTCTTAATATAGGTGTGTCACAGTCTTAATATATAGTGTGGTGGAGAATCACATAGCCTTAATATAGGTGTGGTATATAGTGTGGTGGAGAATCACATAGTCTTAATATAGGTGTGGTATATAGTGTGGTGGAGAATCACATAGTCTTAATATAGGTGTGGTATATAGTGTGGTGAAGAATCACATAGCCTTAATATAGGTGTGGTATATAGTGTGGTGGAGAATCACATAGTCTTAATATAGGTGTGGTATATAGTGTGGTGGAGAATCACATAGTCTTAATATAGGTGTGGTATATAGTGTGGTGGAGAATCACAGTCTTAATATAGGTGTGGTATATAGTGTGGTGAAGAATCACATAGCCTTAGTATAGGTGTGGTATATAGTGTGGTGGAGAATCACATAGCCTTAATATAGGTGTGGTATATAGTGTGGTGGAGAATCACATAGTCTTAATATAGGTGTGGTATATAGTGTGGTGGAGAATCACAGTCTTAATATAGGTGTGGTATATAGTGTGGTGGAGAATCACAGTCTTAATATATGTGGTATATAGTGTGGTGGAGAATCACATAGTCTTAATATAGGTGTGGTATATAGTGTGGTGGAGAATCACATAGTCTTAATATAGGTGTGGTATATAGTGTGGTGGAGAATCACAGTCTTAATATAGGTGTGGTATATAGTGTGGTGGAGAATCACATAGTCTTAATATAGGTGTGGTATATAGTGTGGTGGAGAATCACATAGTCTTAATATAGGTGTGGTATATAGTGTGGTGGAGAATCACAGTCTTAATATAGGTGTGGTATATAGTGTGGTGGAGAATCACAGTCTTAATATAGGTGTGGTATATAGTGTGGTGGAGAATCACATATCCTTAATAAAGTGTGGTATATAGTGTGGTGGAGAATCACATAGTCTTAATATAGGTGTGGTATATAGTGTGGTGGAGAATCACAGTCTTAATATAGGTGTGGTATATAGTGTGGTGGAGAATCACATAGTCTTAATATAGGTGTGGTATATAGTGTGGTGGAGAATCACAGTCTTAATATAGGTGTGGTATATAGTGTGGTGGAGAATCACATAGTCTTAATATAGGTGTGGTATATAGTGTGGTGGAGAATCACAGTCTTAATATAGGTGTGGTATATAGTGTGGTGGAGAATCACATAGTCTTAATATAGGTGTGGTATATAGTGTGGTGGAGAATCACATAGTCTTAATATAGGTGTGGTATATAGTGTGGTGGAGAATCACAGTCTTAATATAGGTGTGGTATATAGTGTGGTGAAGAATCACAGTCTTAATAAAGTGTGGTATATAGTGTGGTGGAGAATCACAGTCTTAATATAGGTGTGGTATATAGTGTGGTGAAGAATCACATAGCCTTAGTATAGGTGTGGTATATAGTGTGGTGGAGAATCACATAGTCTTAATATAGGTGTGGTATATAGTGTGGTGGAGAATCACAGTCTTAATATAGGTGTGGTATATAGTGTGGTGAAGAATCACAGTCTTAATATAGGTGTGGTATATAGTGTGGTGGAGAATCACATAGCCTTAATATAGGTGTGGTATATAGTGTGGTGGAGAATCACATAGCCTTAGTATAGGTGTGGTATATAGTGTGGTGGAGAATCACAGTCTTAATAAAGTGTGGTATATAGTGTGGTGGAGAATCACAGTCTTAATATAGGTGTGGTATATAGTGTGGTGGAGAATCACATAGCCTTAATATAGGTGTGGTATATAGTGTGGTGAAGAATCACATAGCCTTAGTATAGGTGTGGTATATAGTGTGGTGGAGAATCACATAGTCTTAATATAGGTGTGGTATATAGTGTGGTGGAGAATCACATAGCCTTAATATAGGTGTGGTATATAGTGTGGTGGAGAATCACAGTCTTAATATAGGTGTGGTATATAGTGTGGTGGAGAATCACAGTCTTAATATAGGTGTGGTATATAGTGTGGTGGAGAATCAGTCTTAATATAGGTGTGGTATATAGTGTGGTGGAGAATCACATAGCCTTAGTATAGGTGTGGTATATAGTGTGGTGGAGAATCACATAATCTTAATATAGGTGTGGTATATAGTGTGGTGGAGAATCACATAGTCTTAATAAAGTGTGGTATATAGTGTGGTGGAGAATCACATAGCCTTAGTATAGGTGTGGTATATAGTGTGGTGGAGAATCACATAGTCTTAATATAGGTGTGGTATATAGTGTGGTGGAGAATCACAGTCTTAATATAGGTGTGGTATATAGTGTGGTGAAGAATCACAGTCTTAATATAGGCGTGGTATATAGTGTGGTGGAGAATCACATAGTCTTAATAAAGTGTGGTATATAGTGTGGTGGAGAATCACATAGTCTTAATATAGGTGTGGTATATAGTGTGGTGGAGAATCACATAGTCTTAATATAGGTGTGGTATATAGTGTGGTGGAGAATCACAGTCTTAATATAGGTGTGGTATATAGTGTGGTGAAGAATCACAGTCTTAATAAAGTGTGGTATATAGTGTGGTGGAGAATCACAGTCTTAATATAGGTGTGGTATATAGTGTGGTGAAGAATCACATAGCCTTAGTATAGGTGTGGTATATAGTGTGGTGGAGAATCACATAGCCTTAGTATAGGTGTGGTATATAGTGTGGTGGAGAATCACATAGTCTTAATATAGGTGTGGTATATAGTGTGGTGGAGAATCACAGTCTTAATATAGATGTGGTATATAGTGTGGTGAAGAATCACAGTCTTAATATAGGTGTGGTATATAGTGTGGTGGAGAATCACATAGCCTTAATATAGGTGTGGTATATAGTGTGGTGGAGAATCACATAGCCTTAGTATAGGTGTGGTATATAGTGTGGTGGAGAATCACAGTCTTAATAAAGTGTGGTATATAGTGTGGTGGAGAATCACAGTCTTAATATAGGTGTGGTATATAGTGTGGTGGAGAATCACATAGCCTTAATATAGGTGTGGTATATAGTGTGGTGAAGAATCACATAGCCTTAGTATAGGTGTGGTATATAGTGTGGTGGAGAATCACATAGTCTTAATATAGGTGTGGTATATAGTGTGGTGGAGAATCACATAGCCTTAATATAGGTGTGGTATATAGTGTGGTGGAGAATCACAGTCTTAATATAGGTGTGGTATATAGTGTGGTGGAGAATCACAGTCTTAATATAGGTGTGGTATATAGTGTGGTGGAGAATCAGTCTTAATATAGGTGTGGTATATAGTGTGGTGGAGAATCACATAGCCTTAGTATAGGTGTGGTATATAGTGTGGTGGAGAATCACATAATCTTAATATAGGTGTGGTATATAGTGTGGTGGAGAATCACATAGTCTTAATAAAGTGTGGTATATAGTGTGGTGGAGAATCACATAGCCTTAGTATAGGTGTGGTATATAGTGTGGTGGAGAATCACATAGTCTTAATATAGGTGTGGTATATAGTGTGGTGGAGAATCACAGTCTTAATATAGGTGTGGTATATAGTGTGGTGAAGAATCACAGTCTTAATATAGGCGTGGTATATAGTGTGGTGGAGAATCACATAGTCTTAATAAAGTGTGGTATATAGTGTGGTGGAGAATCACATAGCCTTAATATAGGTGTGGTATATAGTGTGGTGGAGAATCACATAGTCTTAATATAGGTGTGGTATATAGTGTGGTGGAGAATCACATAGTCTTAATATAGGTGTGGTATATAGTGTGGTGGAGAATCACAGTCTTAATATAGGTGTGGTATATAGTGTGGTGAAGAATCACAGTCTTAATATAGGTGTGGTATATAGTGTGGTGGAGAATCACATAGCCTTAGTATAGGTGTGGTATATAGTGTGGTGGAGAATCACATAGTCTTAATACAGGTGTGGTATATAGTGTGGTGGAGAATCACAGTCTTAATAAAGTGTGGTATATAGTGTGGTGGAGAATCACAGTCTTAATATAGGTGTGGTATATAGTGTGGTGGAGAATCACATAGCCTTAATATAGGTGTGGTATATAGTGTGGTGAAGAATCACATAGCCTTAGTATAGGTGTGGTATATAGTGTGGTGGAGAATCACATAGTCTTAATATAGGTGTGGTATATAGTGTGGTGGAGAATCACATAGCCTTAATATAGGTGTGGTATATATTGTGGTGAAGAATCACATAGCCTTAGTATAGGTGTGGTGTATAGTGTGGTGGAGAATCACATAGCCTTAATATAGGTGTGGTATATAGTGTGGTGGAGAATCACAGTCTTAATATAGGTGTGGTATATAGTGTGGTGGAGAATCACATAGTCTTAATATAGGTGTGGTATATAGTGTGGTGGAGAATCACAGTCTTAATATAGGTGTGGTATATAGTGTGGTGAAGAATCACATAGCCTTAGTATAGGTGTGGTATATAGTGTGGTGGAGAATCACATAGTCTTAATATAGGTGTGGTATATAGTGTGGTGGAGAATCACAGTCTTAATATAGGTGTGGTATATAGTGTGGTGAAGAATCACAGTCTTAATATAGGTGTGGTATATAGTGTGGTGGAGAATCACATAGTCTTAATAAAGTGTGGTATATAGTGTGGTGGAGAATCACATAGCCTTAATATAGGTGTGGTATATAGTGTGGTGGAGAATCACATAGCCTTAATATAGGTGTGGTATATAGTGTGGTGGAGAATCACATAATCTTAATATAGGTGTGGTATATAGTGTGGTAGAGAATCACATAGCCTTAATATAGGTGTGGTATATAGTGTGGTAGAGAATCACATAGCCTTAGTATAGGTGTGGTATATAGTGTGGTGGAGAATCACATAGCCTTACCGCTTCAATATGTCCTTATAGTTCTGCAGGAGGAAATATAAAACAATTGAATCACTTAAATCACATCAGTTCATGGATAAATGCATCATATATTCTAGACAACAGAGATGTTGGTTCATACCAGGAGGAAAGAGATGTCATCAGATACTAGGTCCCTCTTAATGCCTCTTATTGCTTCTAAGATGAATGCCGTCTCACGATTCATATCTTCAACTTTGGTCTTCATTCTCAATAGCTTGTGTTCCTCTTCCTCCTTCACAGTTGCTATCCTGGCTGCCTTTTCATGTCTTAGAAACTGGTGAAGCTTCTCAAAGTCTTCCTCAATTTGCTGCATTGTCTGCTGGGCCTGGCTCTAAAGACAAATGACAGATTCAATCTGATCTTTGCTTTTGACTACTTGGTCTTTTGACAAATCACACTAAATCAGAACATCTGATGTGAGAATTTCGGATGTCATTCATCAACAGAACGAGGAAATAGAAACCCCAGACATGATGACTTTGAGTTATCAGGAGGTGTGCCTCTGTCTAATGTAGTTGTTATTCTGCAATATTTTTCTCCATTCAGGGCACACCTTCTGGTCCAATCCAAATGCACATAAAAATATATATATAAAGTCTACACACCCCTGTTAAAAAGCCAGGTTTTTATGTGAAAAAAAATAGACAAAGATAAATCGTGTCAGAACTTTTTCTACCTTTAATGTGGCCTATTACGTCAACAATTCAAACAAACTGAAATCTTTGAGGGATTTTATTTAAGCACTCAGTATTTTTGGGTAGGAGTCTGTTAGCATAGCACATCTTGACTTTTTGCAAAGCGCTCCAAATCTGACAGAAGGACATCTCATCTCCTCTTCAGTTCACCCCACAAATGTTCAATTAAATTCAGGTCAGGGCTCTGGCTGGGCCATTCCAAAAAGTACATCTTCTTCCACATCCCCAGTTATAAGAGGGTGTGCACACTAATGCAACCAGGTTATTGACAGGTTTTAATTTTTTCCCCTTAAAGATCAATTTTTCAATTGTACTGTTCATAGTATAGGTCACATTAAAGGAGAAAAAAGTTCAGGACATTATTCATCTTGGTCAAATATATTCACATCATAAAAACCTGGCATTTGTGGGGTGTGTAGACTTTTTATTCTAAAACATTCTTACCTTAATAAGTTCTGATGTTTGTGCAAACGAGTCTTTACATTTGTAAATTTCCTCCAGCTTCTCCTCTAAGGGCTTCAGTCCATTCTCTAAGAGATCCTCCTACAATTCAGTTTTTGCTTTACTTCACATGTTTCAGTGCATTTTAAACAAGGCCTTAAAAGGTCAACATGCTTGTTTAAAGAGACCATATTCAGTTAAGTGAGCTCAGGAGACGTACGTCGCTAGTAGTTTTCTAGTAGTTCTCTAGTAGAACCTGTGCCTGTTAGTGTATTTTTGATTATATCATACCTTGCGATCCAGAGCAGCCTCATCTACTCGAATACACTTATCTGTTTTATGTCTCCCAGACCCGCCACACGTCGAACAAATAGGTTCTTCGTGCTCCAGACAGAAAAGGGTGAGTATCTTGCTGTGCAGACCGCAGACAGGCCTTTTAACGGAAACGTTCTCCTCCGACATACTCTGGTTCTTCGGCACAACGGTCAAAACCTTCAATCCTACACACTGGACATTCCCATGATTCCCTCTGCATTCAGTATGACTCCAGACAGGCTGGACTGCAGCTATGGACACAGGACAGGTGGACAGGATTCTCCAGGGTCTCAGAGCACACAGGGCAGGTCCCTCCGGAGAACATGGACTTTAGAAGCCATTGTCACACTCCCTTATGGTCAGAGGGTTACTGTAATCAGTCACTGTGGTTCAATCACCAGCATGAAGATCTCACTGTTGAGGAAATGGTGGTGCCATTGTGAAAAATGTTAGTGTTGTGTGTTTTCCTTCTTCCAGAGCAGGTTCACATGGGAGACTTCAGTAATGGGTGTAACGCCAGTACAGTAGCCTTTAACACACACGATGAAAGGTAATCTGATCTGAGAAACGTCACAAAACACAAGAGCTCGCCCTCCGGTAGGGGCAAATCTATAAACTATTTTCTAAAAATAAAACACTTTTCTCAGCTGTTTGTTTCCGTCTTGATTAGTGAGCAGGGATTTGAATATCTGTGTAAATGGAGATTCTTCCTGCTACTCAGAATCTGTAGTAAGTTAAGCAAGTTGTGAATTCCTGTGGTTAATTTAAGTGCAGTAGTGACAGAGGAGGTCATGAAACTCCTGCTTTTCTTGGACAGACATTTTAAATGTGTCAGGGAAAAGGACAAGGATATCCATGTGTACGTGGCTATGCCTGACACACGCATGCGCACACACACTAAAAAGATGTGCAAAATAAATAAAATCACAAACAACTTACATATATTAAAGTAATTTCTGGACAAACGTCGTAATGTGCAAAATCACAAGAAATGAGCACGTGCAGAAACCAGAACACTCATCTCGTGCCTCTGATCAAAATATACCACGAATCCGTCAGAGACCCAACGTTCTTATTTAATAATCGACCAACGTGTGTGTTCAACTGTAACCAATTCCATTTAATAAAGACAAGCATGTTCAACTGTAACCAATTCCATTTAGTAAAGACAAGCATGTTCAACTGTAACCAATTCCATTTAGTAAAGACAAGCATGTTCAACTGTAACCAATTCCATTTAGTAAAGACAAGCATGTTCAACTGTAACCAATTCCATTTAATAAAGACAAGCATGTTCAACTGTAACCAACTCCATTTAATAAAGACAAGCATGTTCAACTGTAACCAATTCCATTTAATAAAGACAAGCATGTTCAACTGTAACCAATTCCATTTAATAAAGACAAGCATGTTCAACTGTAACCAACTCCGTTTAATAAAGACAAGCATGTTCAACCTATGCAATCTCGCCGACAACTGTAGAACGGCAAACATTTCCTGAGAGCACAATCAACACGATATGGTACGTGAGCAGACCAGTTAACATAGAAGGTGGCATGATTTAATCCAGGTGGATTGTGTATGAGACACATTCAATGGCACCATTATAATGGCTACTAATTAAGCACTGAAGAGAATGACAGTACGACAGTATGATCCGAAGGCAGAAGCACAGTTCCCCTCTAGACACGTTTCGAGGCCCGTCCAACATCGACAGATAATTGATTAAAGGCTCTGCACAGTGATAAATAATAAGATAATTGGACTGGTCAATATCTCTGGTGGGAATACAATATACGTGTAATATGTCTATTCTATGACGTGTATTTCTATGGTTGGCGACACGCTATCGCCGTGTCATAGTGCTCAGTGGAGCTGCCACGGCAACGGGACAAGCAGCAGAAGGATGAGGCATAAACGGATGGAATGCTACAGGTTTTGATCAGCTACGAATAGTACACATGCTACCCTTAACGATCTAAAACCAGTCTTAAGGCATCTCCTCAGGTTTTATCAATCTGCTTAATCTAACACTGAACATTGTAAAATGAGAGAAGGTTCGCTTAAGATATTCTGTGACCTGGAAATTATAAAAATACATTTTTTGTCGTTGAAGCCTGCAGAAAGGTTCTGTGTTTATGTA
The DNA here is from genome assembly GCA_029465975.1 of Dallia pectoralis. NCBI lineage: Eukaryota > Metazoa > Chordata > Actinopteri > Esociformes > Umbridae > Dallia > Dallia pectoralis. The sequence goes on along the minus strand of CM055738.1, from coordinate 12,344,109 downwards.
CATATTTTTAAGAATAAAGCACTTCCCCGACAGGCAGAAAATACTTCCGCTATGGTGACAACTGAAGGGCTGCATTCAGATAGTGTTAACTGTGGTTCTAATTGCATTGGTAACTGGAATATTATACTTATACAGAACCTGGGGTTTGTGGTTTATGGCCAAAATACCACAACTAACAACTGTGTTTGAGCACTCTGTGTTGTATCGTGCCTATGAACAGCCCATAGCCGTGATATACTGACTGAATGCCACAGCCCTTAGCCGTGATATACTGACCGAATGCCACAGCCCTTAGCCGTGAAATACTGACCGAATGCCACAGCCCTTAGCCGTGAAATACTGACCGAATGCCACAGCCCTTAGCTGTGATATACTGCCCGAATGCCACAGCCCTTAGCTGTGATATACTGCCCGAATGCCACAGCCCTTAGCTGTGATATACTGCCCGAATGCCACAGCCCTTAGCTGTGATATACTGACCGAATGCCACAGCCCTTAGCTGTGATATACTGACCGAATGACACAGCCCTTAGGGAAAACAGGTTCCAGTTGTGTGTTCAATTTGCGATATTCATCTAAACAAACTCCTAAATCCAGAATCCATGATCTGAAATAATATAAACTGGTTTCTAAGCTGGCCAAAGGTGGGAGGGCGGAATCTTATTCACAACCTGGATCCAATTCCCAGATCTAAATCAAGTGGTTCTTTGGCTGCAGGCAGTAGCACAGGTCTCCGAGTCTCTGGTTCTAGGTTGGAGTGAGGCCAGGACTGGTCATATCTATGGCGGGGCTGGCCAAACACTCACTGGACTTCAGGCTGGCCAGAGACTTACAACTTGCTACAGACTGCAGAGACCCACACAGACCTCTCATAGACGGAGTGTCCTCCTTACCTGAGGAAGAAAAAAGGGTAGGAACACGGTCACTAGATGTAATCATTTATTGGTACAGGGTTCTAGTGTGTACACTCACATACACACCATGGTGGTTACAGTGTGTACACACACACACACACACACACACACGCTCACATACACACCATGGGGGTTACAGTGTGTACACACACACACACGCTCACATACACACCATAGTGGTTACAGTGTGTGTACATGCTCACATACACACCATGGTGGTTACAGTGTGTACACACACACCATGGTGGTTCCAGTGTGTACACAGACACACACACACACACACACACACACATACACACCATGGTGGTTCCAGTGTGTACACACACACACACACACACACACACACACACACACCATGGTGGTTACAGTGTGTACACACACACACACACGCTCACATACACACCATGGTGGTTCCAGTGTGTACACAAACACAAACGCTCACATACACACCATGGTGGTTCCAGTGTGTGTATACACACACACACACACACACACACACACACACCATGGTGGTTCCAGTGTGTGTACACACACACACACACACACACACCATGGTGGTTCCAGTGTGTGTACACACACACACACGCTCACATACACACCATGGTTGTTCCAGTGGGAGTTGGTGGTTCTGGCCTCCAGACTGTGTGTGGTGAGGGGTGCCAGAGAGGTCTGAGAGAGGCTCATATCAACAGAAAGCTGCTCCAGGCTCTGGAAACTCTTTCTGTAGAAAGAGACACACACACACCTATAAGATGGGAAACATTGAAATAGTTGTACGGATACATATGTAAAATGTTCAAATAAATGTAAAATGTTCAAGTAGATTTTGTCAGAGCACCTCACATCCACAAAACTATTAAGCTGTGTTAACTCATTTGGGTGGACCAGAAAAACTCCTGCTATAAACTCCTATAATGTGTCGAGGAAGTGGTAATCTAATATTAATTTACATACTCCTCCCACTGTCCCACCCTCTTTCTGTACAGCAGGGTATCCAAGGCAACGGCACCAGAATCCATGGCACCGGGTGAAGGCCATTGATTGGTCAGATGTGTGGTCAGTTCTTTTCTGGACTGCACATCATAGTTCTTCAGTACCGTTCTTCAGCAAGAGAAAACACACACACAGACAATATAAACCTGAAATAGTCTTAATAGACATGAGTTTAATACCGTTGGTCTTAAATGGCTGGCTGCTAGCTTCAGGCCAACCTGGCACAACGTTACATGTGCCTTCTATGAGCACAGTATGACAGCAATTCACGATTTGTTTTGGTTCGCCTTCCATGGTTTCAATTGTGGCTCAATGTCAGTAATGAATGCAACATCAGCAGTATTGTCACTTCCTGCTGTTTTCACCAGATATAATCACATTTCCAGCTGTTCATCCTGAGCGATGTGGCTAATTACATATGAGATGCCAGCAGCTTGCCATTAGACCAAAGGTAGAAAGTACACAAGTGCGTGAATACGGCCCATCTGTCATACGGCGCATGAAGAAATATTCTGTTCCAGTCCGAAATAGGTCCATATTCTTTTTCCTGACAAACTCCTGTTTTCCTCTTTCCCATTCGCACCTTATCCCTTTTCGTCCGGTTCTCATTTCCACCTCGTTCTCATTTCATCTCTACTTCCCTCCCCCGAGATGGTAGTGTCTGTAAATCCAATATCCCTGACTAATCATCGGTTGGAGCGATGACACAGCAGTTTCAATGCCAGCACATGTCCCAAACTGAAATATTCACACAGGTGAATCACAAAGGGTGAAAAGGAAGAGATTAAATTGAATGATAAACAAACCTCCACCAAACCCTAAAGTATCTCTTCTGTATACATGTCTCCATTGTACACACATCTCCTGCATGTCTTACAGTCGATAAATGTAATACTCCACCCTCTTAGATAGACACAGATACCCACACAGGCTCTTAGTACACACTTACAAACTCAAACAGACACACTCACATGCACACTCGCAGACTCACAGTTGATGCTGAAGCTCCAATATGACGTATTCCAGTTGTTCCTTCTCCAGTGTGTGTGTGAGGTGTGTGTCTGCTAGTCTGTGTTGTAGTGCTTCATTCTGAGACACGACTTGAGACAGCTGGACCTCTCTCAGGTGAACCATCTCTTCAAGATAACTCTGAAACACACACACAAACACACACACACAAAACAGATTAACAAGAGAGAATATTCCTTGTTTGTTAAGGGGAGATGGAGATCTCTCCAATATAGACACCAAGCTGTTTTCTTTACATTTCCTCAGTAAATCCAAGACGCTCATCGTGACATTTAGAACTAACACCTTTAAATTAATCCTCACACGCGCACCACAGCCTCACGGTCCAACATTCAAAAATGTACAAATCCAGTCATCTAGTCATCCATCTCTTGTGTGTGTGTGTTTCTCTTGCTGAAAAACGGCAACAAGTGCTATATAGTCTTCAGCCACAACACAAAATAAACACGCACAGACACAAAGACTGACACATTATGTACACACACAAACACACACACACACTGTGTCACACTGTGTAGACACACAAACATACTACACACACATTAGTTCATTACCTTCTGCTCCAGGGCCAAGCGATATTTCTGCTCAAGCCGTTTACACTTGCTAACCCAGCTGCTCTGCTCAGTAAAGATGGCTGCCGCCGTGCTGGCCACCATATTTTCCGGGGTGCTCTTCTCACTCCCACTGCTGCCCAGCGTCCGTAACTCCTCCTCATCACTGCTGATGCTGTCTGCCCTACACAGGAGGAAATGGCTCACTGCAGACCCATGGGACAAACGGACAGCGGGACAGTCACAGTGGTGTGGAAAGGGTTTAAATATTGAAGTCTGCATACCTCTGAACGAACTGTAGATAAGGCGTATAGTCGATTACCGCCGGGTAACTTCCGTCCAGAACCTCCCCTTTTAGACAGAAGCTAAGGATCAGAGGGACAAACAGTAATCATGTAAACCGGCGGTCCGACTCGGCAAATCTAGACTGAACAAATACGCCATACGGGTACCTGAAGTCGATGGTGTTGATACCCAAGAGTGTGTCTGCCAGCAGGTCAGCCTCCTCACATAGCATGAGGGCCCCCTCGTCATAGCAACGTCTGCACACCACAAGGAACATACACACACACACACACACGCTGAATACATCGTCATAGCAACGTCTGCACACCACACAGAACATACACACACACACACACACACGCTGAATACATTGTCATAACAACGTCTGCACACCACACAGAACATATATACACACACACACACACACACACACATGCTGAATACATCGTCATAGCAACGTCTGCAGACCACACAGAACACACACACACACACGCTGAGTACATCGTCATAGCAACGTCTGCACACCACACAGAACATATATATACACACACACACACGCTGAATACATCTTCATAGCGCCATCTGCACACCACACAGAACATATACACACACACGCTGAATACATCGTCATAGCAACATCTGCACACCACACAGCACATATACACACACACGCTGAATACATCGTCATAGCAACATCTGCACACCACACAGAACATATACGCACACACACGCTGAAAACATCGTCATAGCAACGTTTGCACACCACACAGCACATATACACACACACACGCTGAATACATCGTCATAGCAACGTCTGCACACCACACATATACATATACACACTCGTAAAAGACATTCTCATCACAACTAATATCTATTCGCTACACGCAAACATGGTTGACGATATCTGTACTGTCTTGACTGTGTAAGACGGAGCCAGACCTGGTTGTTTTGAAGTCCCTCAGGGCGGAAGAGACGTACTCTGAGAGCCTCTTCTCCATTAGCACCAGCCGGATCCAAGCCCGGCCCTGTGGACACACACACACAGTTTACATTATACAACAGGAGGCCTGCAGAAGCATTTTAAACATACCTCATTAAAACACACACTCACTCATTCTGCCCTGCTATGCGTTTCCTAATTAGCAAGTCAGCTAATTGGGTTAGGTCCCCTGCCTCAGGCGTGCGCCTGACTTCACTACTAAAGCACCACAGTATTAACTGTTGATCACTGGCCATTATAATTAACAAAGCAGCTTTTGTTATATGTGTATTTCCATCCAGCAAAAAAAATGTAGATGTGTGTGAGATCTGAGTATTATTGTTGTCATTTGGTTCCAGATTAAAGGATTTGGAGCAACACCAGAATTCTGTCGCATGACCACAGGTTCTCTCTTTTACTTACCCCCCTTAGCTCTGGAGGAGCGTACGTTCTGAATGATCTCACCCACCGTAGCTCTGGAGGAGCGTACGTTCTGAATGATCTCACCCACCTTGGCTCTGGAGGAGCGTACGTTCTGAATGATCTCACCCACCGTAGCTCTGGAGGAGCGTACGTTCTGAATGATCTCACCCACCTTGGCTCTGGAGGAGCGTACGTTCTCCATGCACTCAATGCTGTGGATGCAGCTGTGAGGGACTTTACTACAGGCCACTTTCACATACTCCCAAAAACTCAGAGGACTCTCATAACCAAACCATGAGGTCAGACCTAAGAAAATGGGATTAGGGAGAAAATTATGGATGGGGAAAGAGAGAAGATAAAAAAGAGGATGGAGGAAGGTGAGAAGAAGCTTTTGACACATGTCCTCATTATCCCAGCTGTTGTCCAAATAGGAAGGGATTTGACAGTGGTTGTGTGTGTATGTCTACCTTTGAGTCTGTGACTCAGTATCTGTTCCAGAATGGAAACAAAATTGGTGAACTCTGGAGACGAGTCATCTATGGTCTCCAAGCAGGATCGGTTGATCAACGTCTTCACGGAAAACCTTCACACACACACACACACACACACACACACACACACACACACACACACACACACACGTGTCTACTGGTGTTTCAACAGAGTCAGTGAGTCCTGTCTGACACGCTGTTAAATGTGACTCAAGGGAGAGAATATAATTTCCTACTGACCAAATTAGTTAATGCTTTAGAAAACACTCCAAAGTTAAGTGTGAACACTGGCTCAAAAGGTTCTACCGATTTCCATATAATAATTAGTATGTAGAGTCCTTGTAAGCGAGTGAGGCATAACACCAGCGATATGGTTTCAGATCTCATCATGCCAGATAATGCCAGTTATCGCTGTCCACAGCCTATCTGGTTGTCCCTGCTGGCGCCGGTCAACTTAACATGCACAAACATTTACGTGTCCCAGAAAGGTGATAAACTCTTAGAATATTTACTCTGCACTGACCAAAGAGCCACCCCTCACAGTCTTGCTCCTCTCTAGGTTTCTTCCTAGCTTCCAACTAGTACTAAAGGGGTTTTCCTATCTGCTGTTCATCCATTAATGTAATTGCTCACTCTTGGGGCTTCGGAAAGAGTATCTGTATGCACTTTGTGACAATGTTGTGGTGATGTAGTAGGGATTTATAAAATTACAATTACAAAAAAAGACATCTCTCTTATCTGTGCTGAGATAATTAACACAAAGGACAGCTTATGGGAAGTAGAAGCAAAAACAGGAAATTATTCAATAATGCGTACACTGCCTCTAAGGACAGCAGTGTTCTAGTGTTCAGACAGTGTGATCCTGTTGTTGTCACTAGCTCGGTCCCTTTCATTCGCGGTTTTTTTTCCCACACACCCCCATTCTCTCTCTGTCACTGTTTCTTTCTTCCCACCTACTTCATATGAAAGGCCAAAGGTCACATTTCTTTCTAAAATGGATGAGGGAATAAATATTGCCATCGTAGGCATTCGCCATATTTTTGCATTCAAGTGGGTTGTACTTTTAGGGCATGCATGAGATCAGCATGAGATCATCACAGACATAACACAGACAGAGTTAAATTGTTTGATGAGATGGAGACTTCCGATTAATAATTCAGGAAATCCTCTGAAATGATTGGCTGTTTCACAGTTAATCTCCAGTTCAACATGATACTAAAATCGTCAGAAGCAAGGTGAAGATGTTCGGTCACACCCGATGTTTAGAAATAAGGACTATACCACAACATGATTTGACCATTAACATAATCCACACATACACCAGCCAATCAGGTGAGATGCCTGGATATCACCTGACTAATTAGCAAATTAACACAATTTATCAGAGCCTTATTTTACCTGCAGACAGTGAGCAGGTTCTTCCTCTCCACAACTCCGCTTCTAGCAGCACCCCGCTTGCGAGCTACATGCAGACCCAGGCCGAATGACGCCATGCCCGCTACAGTCCGCCGTTTCTCCCCGGTGTGAGTGCGCACTGTTGTTTATCGTCCTATTTCTTCCCTGTTTCATAGGCTGGGCGTTAGTTACGGGTGCACGCTACCGCACGCACGCACGCACGCGGAATAAGCGTCACACCGGTGAGCTGGCTCGTTAGGCGACAGTCGACGTATAGCTTCTGTGTATTACGGGATCGAGAGGGAGGTCGCTGTCACTACCATCCGATGGGTGGTGGAAACATTACGAATTATAGGGACAGAACTGGAGATGGAGAAATATAGGGACAGAAACAGAGAGAGAGAGAGAGAGAGAGAGAGAGAGAGAGACAGTGTGATAGAGAGCATTAAAGCGAGCGAGAGGGAGATTCGAAGAGGCAAGGATATTGGTAACCTTGGTAACCTTAATATAATTTCTAGAATTAAACCGTTATTGGGGGATTCATAATCTATCATCAGCAATGTTCAGCATGCTTATACTTGTACATCTGCAACGGTTAAGGCTAGTTTTATCTAGGAAACGTTTAGGCATCTAAACTATCTATCCCAGATCTAGTGAAAATGTTTGACATGAAACTACTAACTCTCTATTGCTGCCTTTGTAAACATAAACATTGGCGTGTGAAGTTTGCGAAATAGCAGGAACAAACAAGTACGTTTTTTGTTGTAGCGATTTTGCAGGGAAATTAGTGAAGGCTGCAGCAGCATCTGGAATAAGTCGCTGTCCACGGTCTTGTGCTTCTAAAACATCAGATAGTTTTCCTGTTGCCTCCATCCTTGGTCCTGAAGCTGGTTCTCATATTTACTGGCGCATTTGCTCCTGTAAACTTCTGTGTCTCTTCGTGTGACGAAAAAAGTGTAAAAAGTATATAAATCTATTCAATGTAAAACATACGATTAATGCTTGGTTTTATATTTTTGATTTGATTAATTATGAAAATAGCTTGAAATGTTTGGGGTATTTCTGGAATAAAGTGTTTGGCCACATAAAAACATATAGCTTTTCTTCTGCGTTATGATTACCTCGATCCATGTGTTTTTTGCAGGTTGATAGAGACGCTCAGAGGATTTGGAGTGAACTGCAGCTTAGTAAGGAGGCAGACTTTTCCTATATTTAAACCCCTGGAAGATGTATTGCCTACATCAGTGCACAACACAGGAAATGATCCAGTGTTAAATCAATACTCTTTCTGAGTGGATGCATATATAGTATACACACTGAAACCAATGTGATAACAGTGAACTAATGTAGGAATACAGGCCCTATTTTAGTTGAACATCTCCCATTTGGTACGTTTGCCCTTTTTGATCAACTCAGGGAAAATAATATTTCCTCAAAATTATTACTTTAAATATCTACAGGTTACACATTATTCTAGGTATATAAACACCTGCCCATTTCCCTCAAATGTGTAGACACTGTATGTTTCATAGATGCTGCAACATTTGCCTGCAAACGTTGCCTAATATCTGTTGATTTCTGTACATAATTAAAACAACTAGGAAATAATACATTTTAACTTGGACACTGTTTTAAAGTATCCTAATCAACTGGGAGTGACTTCCAAAGGTCGTATGCCCTCAACATTGTAATTATATCAAAAATGTACAAATACATTTCAAGTGATAACATACACACTGACATAGTAGACATAATGATTTCAAATATTAATATGTGATTACATTTTGTTTGTGTTAATCATTATACAGTGACATCACTTAATGTAATCCAACTTGTCACAGTGTGATAAAAACAGGAAATGAGTGTGTGTTTTTTCTGCAGGATTGTGAAAGGATGTGTATGACTAGCATTTCCTTTGGCCAATATAGTGTCTTTTATAGTGTGTTGTATAACGGCGTAATCTATTACATAAATTGGTGTTGAGCAAGCACCAAACTCTGGGATTATATAATAACAGACTCTCATAATATACTCGCATATTTTCTTGGAGTGCAGTGCCTTGCACTTGGGGCCAGCCGGTTGCAGTGCATGGGGCTATAGGCAAATGCTTGGTGTGCGTTCATCCATAGGGGCGCCAAATGAGTAAAACATAAAAATACACATTTGTGGGGTTGCAATGGGGGCACCAGCCAAAATAAACATAACACAAGCATGCCTGTGTAAATTATACATTTAAAAGAAAATGTCATTGTTGATTACCTTTCATGAATAGATTTCCCTTTTAACTTTTAAAGAATGTAGAAAATATCAATGAAATTGTCAGAATCCCTGGTGTAGAGTTGTGGCAGGAACCAAATGCAGGCATGTCACGTTCAATGGACTTATTATGGAAAAACATGTAACTAAACATGAAAAAAATACACAGAACACTCACTGACGTGACACGTAACAATGAACAGCAACACTGAAGACAGAGGAGCAAACTTAAAAGCACATACTAAATGATTATTGGTGGAGGCCAGTCCTCGGCAGGCTCTGGCGGTGGAGGTATAGGCTCTGTCTGCTGCTCCAGGCGAAGTCTTCGCTGAAGGACATGTCCGCTGGTTCCAAAAAAGGCTGTTCATTCTGTCACAATCCCTGTTGTAGTGCTGTGGCAGGAACCAAACGCAGATATATATCGTTCAATGGATTTATAAACAAACACTGAACGGAAAAACATGTAACTAAACTTGAAAAAAAAAGTCACCCACCCACCCACCCACTCACCAACATGGCAGACATGACATGTAACAATGAACACACTGAGTACAGAGATGACCAGTGTTGGTCATCTTACTTAAAAAAAGTAATTAGTTACAGTTACAAATTACTTCTCCCAAAAAGTAATTGAGTTAGTAACTCAGTTGCCACATTGTAAAAGTAATTAGTTACTCAGCAAAGTAACTGACATTATTTTGTTTACGTTCTAAACGCTATTACGTTCTATAACATTTAACGTCAAAGATGTTTATATTAACTTATTGAAGAATAAAACACTATATACAGTATTTTAGAACATTTGGTATTTATTTGAACTCAATAGATTGCAGCTGCCATATGATATGCATATGATAAAAACATTAATAAATATTGAAAATAAAATTCAAGTGCAAATTTAAGACACAAAAACCTTGGTAAAAAGAAACAAAGGAAAATCTTTGCTTGAGGCAGACGTGGATAACGTCTTTTTTCCTGGGCAATGTAGGCATAGCGTGCATGTAACATAAACATTCTTGCCTTTGACTTCAATGAGCGAGAAGTAGTGCCGGTACTTCCAGTTTGACACCGCTATTTTTGAACTTCCCCGGCTTGTCGCCATTATCGCTGACGCAGTCTTGTTTAGTGGTAGTCAGTACGGTGGCCCACGGGTGCACAACACAACAACATTAGCAAAGCAAATCAAGTTCAAAAGCACAACGACATAAACAAAAAGCACAACGACATTAACAAAAACAGAAATACATTAACCAAAAATATAACTACATTAACAAAACCACATCGACATTAATAAAAGCACAACGACATTAACAAAAGCACATCGACATTAACATAAGCACAACGACATCAACAAAAACGACATTAACAAAAACACAACGACATTAACAAAAACTACATTAACAAACCGGAAGTGCTCCAGACCACTAGGGGGAGTGGAAAGTGGAATTGGTTGGCTCTCCACCAAAATAATAAGTTGTTGTTGCTGGCAGGTCAATTTGAAATCCTCTTTAAAAGCAACGCACATTTTATTCATCAATGTAAGTTGGTTTTAATATATTTAATTATAATTTTACGTAAAATTACTGTCTTCTTCATCTCCTTCTTTGTGTTTAATGCAACCGTCTTATTCGATTATAAATAACACCTCATTTAAGACTCCCCCTAGTGGTCTGGAGCACTTCCGGTTTGTCGTTTTTGTTAACGTCGTTGTGCTTTTGTTAATGTCGTTGTGCTTTTTGGTTAATGTCGTTGTGCTTTTGTTAATGTCGATGTGCTTATGTTAATGTTGTTTTTGTTAATGTCGTTGTGTTTTTGTTAATGTCGTTTTTGTTAATGTCGTTGTGCTTTTTCTTAATGTCGTTGTGCTTTTATTAATGTCGATGTGGTTTTGTTAATGTAGTTATGTTTTTGGTTAATGTATTTCTGTTTTTGTTAATGTCGTTGTGCTTTTTGTTAATGTCGTTGTTTTTTTTAACTTTGATTTGCTTTGCTAATGTTGTTGTGTTGTGCACCCGTGGGCCACCGTAAGTCAGAGTGTGTGCAGCGAGACAGCGTGAGCAAGGCACCGCCCACCCAGCCAATCATCATCGTATTTGCAACGGCGTCATCATCCCCACCCCAGCTGCAGTTGTTGTGTAGCCAAAGCATGACACCTCGCGCTTCATTCAACCAAATTGTAGTAACGCGACACTTTCAATCTCAGTAAAGATAACGGCGTTGTAACGATGGAAACAGTAATTAATTAGATTACTCCGTTACTGAAAAAGTAACTCCGTTAGTAACGCCGTTATACTTAAACGCCGTTACTCTCAACACTGGAGATGACAAATGTGAAGTATTATGTTAAATAAAAATTATGTAACGCAACATTTTTGTTGTTATGGGAGCTTTAGTTCAGTTTAGTTCCATTGTTCTGTTTTCCCACTCTTAAGATCGTTTAGACTTTATAAAACAGTTTGTAATTTAAGCTTTTAACAACAATGACTTGTAGATGCAACTTGAAGAATTGTGTTTGTATGCGTGGGATTGCTTTGTGGGATATCCTCTGGATTTAGGTTGGCCCTATTAGTATCATGTGGCTGTTATTCAATGTTGGTAAATAGACTACTACGGACGATATGCCGTTTTAATAATGAATTTCTGCTTTTGTTTGTTATTTAGTCGTGACCTATATTTCACTGTTTTCTAAAGAGAACATTCGTTTTTCTAATACTGTATAGCACTGCACAAGCCTGATTTATTACAGTTGATTTCAAGTGCATATTACCATTACCATTATTCCGATTTTCCTTTAATAGACTATTTTTGTATACTGAGAACTCTGTCTCACCCTTTTCGATGAACCAGGTGCATTATATGGCCCACTGGATAATACAATAATTTCCCCTTCTTACGTCACTGGACATTGATACGGTACGACGGGTTCCGGAGCGGCAGTAAATGATGTCACCCAGTTGTCAGCACACATCCTCAGTGATATAAGAGCACTAACTGCTGCTCCTAGTCCACTTGAGTCAAATGGACGTGTGTTGGTGAGCACTTATTCAACAGAGCGGTAGCGGGGGTTTATTAAGAGGTGAGTGGATCTAACAACCCCCATGTCCCCTGTCTTTTTTGTAGCTACACATCTGAATCGTCGCACTGCTGTAAACGTGAACTGCTTTCTAATACAGCATGTTAAGCCAGTCTACTACACAACTATCGGTAGTATGATTCATACTTCACTGATGAGGCGAGGATGAGTCTAAATAAAAAGCATTAATGAATACGAATCCAAGTCCGGCAACAGGGTTATTGAACTTATACAGCATGAGAGGGTAGCTGACATTGCCCTCCTACACGACCCAAATTATAGGGTTTGCATGCGGTTTTCCACCAGGCGTTAAATCAATGTATTTTCCATTTTTGTGAGGACAGCCAGTCCAAATCTCATGTTTTGTACCTGTCTGTCCCTCATCAGATTGGAGCCAGACATCTTGGGCATGAAGAAAGTGCTCTAACCATATGGCCAAATCCAAGTTTGAGTTAAACGGAAATTTGGGGTAAATATTGAGTATCTATCCTAATAATAATGTCTATTTTTTATGATAGTTTTATTGCTATAGTTGCTAAATTCAGTATAGCTTAAATATAAAAGCAACGGGGTCCGGTTAATGAGTTAAGAAATTCCATAACTAAATGTATTTGGTTATTTAGTCATTTATATATGTGTGTGTGTATAAATGCATATGGAAAATTACATCACAAGGTCAACATAGCGTTTGTCCAATTTGTGCTGTGACCACCTCAATGTAATTAGTTTTCATTCAAATAGTTTCCCCATAATCCTTCATAATCCATACACCTTCATATGCACTTATAACAGTGACCAATATAGCCACCCTTCTTTTCAATACCAGTCATGAGCCTTCCATTCATGGAGTCTGTCGGTTCCTTGATCTGTTGACGATCCACATTTTGCGCTGCAGCAACCACATGTCTGGACATTTAAACTTTTGCATCTTGTTCACTGGTGGTCGGGTTTCAGCCTTCCTTACATTGGCCATGTCTCTGAGTACTGTACATCTTGTACTTCATGGGCACTCCAGGTAGGTTGCAGTTCTGGAATATGATAGCACTGGAGGATAATGTGTTCCTGGTAGCTTCACGTTTAGTTCTTCTCAAATATTTGGCAGTTAATTTGCATCTTTTTTCTCAACACATTTCTTGTGACCCTGTTGACTATTTGCAACAAAAAGTTTGATGGTTCTGTGATCACGCTCCAATATCTCAGCAATTTCAATAGTGCTTTATCCCTCTGAAAGACGTTGTATTTTTTCTTTGGACTTTGCAGAGTCAGTTTTTCTATTTTTGTAGGGGAAAATGCAGTGTAAATGCAGTGTAATACCTATGCACACCTTGATATAGGGTGTTGATCTCCTTACTCCTGACTCCCCCGCTCATCTATAACAGATCAACAATTGAACAATAACACAAAACACCAATATGGTGTGTAGAAACTGACGCACTAACCGCCAAATCTGATAATGGCGACATATCAAATAATATTGCATGTACTCGTTCACAGTGCAGCTCATGTGGTCAGGAGGTATCTGCAAGTTGCAACATCCGGGTTGTGGGTTTGATTTGTCTGTATCAAAATGTCTGTATCAAAACGCCTGTATCTCAACGCCTGTATCTCAACGCCTGTATCTCAACGCCTGTATCTCAACGCCTGTATCTCAACGCCTGTATCTCAACGCCTGTATCAAAACGCCTTTATCAAAACGCCTGTATCAAAACGCCTGTATCAAAACGCCTGTATCAAAACGCCTGTAGCAAAACGTCTGTAGCAAAACGTCTGTATCAAAACATCTGTATCAAAACGTCTGCAGGCACCACCATGATTCACTTTAATTGAATTAAGTATGCATGTATTTCTAGTGAGGAGAACGATGGAAGAAAGAAGAGGAGAAAGAAGGTGAAAAAGGAGGAGCCAGAGATCCCGATGGTTGGTGCCATATCTCTGGTGAGACATTTGGAACACCTGCTCAAGTTCAGCGGTGTGTGTCTGTGTTTGTAAACCTACATATGTCAGACACATCTCAACGCAATATAGTGGGTCGGATTACGGTTTTAGGTTGGATTGTGGGTTTAGGTTTGGGTCAGATTTAGGGTTTGGGTAGGGTTTATGTTAGATTGTGGTTTTAGGTTTGGGTTATATTAAGGGTTTTGGTTTGGGTTAGGTTTAGATTTAGGGTTTATGTAATGGAAAGGGCACTTTCATAGCAATTACTAAGGTTAGTGGTAGAAGGAAGAGAAGGGAAAAATGTTTTCTATGTATTAATCCTTGGCTGCCTCTATAGTTCAGGTTTGCGGATGGTTGGGACAAGTTGTTAATTGCACTGGGGACCATCCTGGCTATGATCCATGGGACGATTATTCCGGCCATGATGGTTGTCTTTGGAGACATGACTGACAGCTTTGTAGGAGATGCCCAACAGTCACAGGAAAACCGTAGCAGTGAGTTTGTCCCCAGACACACAGACACACACACACACACACACACTCACACGGACACAAACACACAGACACTAAACATAGCTGGTTAACTGTTCCTTATTTTCTTCTGTAGATGCCACCTACCCTGTTTCCAACACCACTTTGGGAGAGCAGATGACTGGGTGAGACTCTGACTGTGTGTCAATTACCCCAGAGAAAGAAGAAAGACGTGTCTTTTAGCGAGGCCATTAATCCTGATTGAACTAGCGGTGCTTGTTTAAATTCAACCTTCAGCTCTTTCACCACTTTCCTATCCAAGAAACATCTTTAAAAGAAAATATTGTTCTATGTTCCAGCTATGCCATCTACTACTCTATCATGGGTGCTGTGGTTTTGGTAGCTGCCTACATACAGGTGGCCTTCTGGACTCTGGCTGCAGGCAGGCAGGTGAAGCGCCTCAGGAAACTCTTCTTCCACTGTATCATGCAACAGGAGATCGGCTGGTTTGACGTCAACGAGACGGGAGAACTAAACACTCGCCTCACAGAGTAAAGCAGCTTTCAGAACGCACCCCACTGGATCTATACCATCACACTGTAGGATTTAGAGTATAAATATGTGTATATAATGGCGTGCGTTTTATTCTGTTTCCCTCAGTGACATTTATAAGATTAATGAAGGCATCGGTGATAAGGTGGGAATGTTAATCCAGTCATTTACGGCCTTCATCATATCCTTCGTGATCGGCTTTAGCAAAGGATGGAAGCTCACCCTGGTCATTCTGTCTATCAGCCCTTTGCTTGGGTTCTCCGCTTTTATATTTAGCAAGGTTGGTTTCCTACACACACACAAACACACACACACACACACATACATGTTTTCTTCTTTGGTCTAATTCCTGTGTTTGTATCGTGTGTGTGTTTAGGTGTTCACATCATTCACGTCACTGGAGCAGGAGGCGTATGCTAAAGCTGGAGCTGTGGCCATGGAGGTGCTGTCTTCTGTCAGAACTGTCTTTGCCTTTGCTGGACAACAGAGGGAGATCACAAGGTGTGCTGCATGACAACATGTCTTCTGTAGTTGCATGACAGCAATACGGTTGTGGTTGCAGATATAAATCTGTAGTTGTAACTCCATGACCACAATAAGTATCACAAATGGGTGAGCTGTGTGGTCACAGGGTATTGGGGGAGAGCATTTATGTGCACTGATTAACTAACCTATGTAACATTATATTAATAACAAGCACCCGTGAACCTAAGCAGGGACCTTAAATAGCCCACTGGTTAACTAACCTATGTAACATTATATTAATAACAAGCACTCGTGAACCTAAGCAGGGACCTTAAATAGCCCACTGGTTAACTAACCTATGCCCGGTGATGAGCTAGACCCAAAACAGCTGTGCTCCTAATTAACACAATACACAGTAGTGCTCTCCTCTAACACCGTGTGACAACACAGCTCACCCATATGTGACAGTCATAAAGTCTAGGTATTTAAATGCAGTTGTGTACTTTTTTTAGCTAGATTTTTTTGCCTCTTGTTGAAGGTGCTTGTTGTTGTTGATTAACATGGTGGATCACTCTGGCAATAAGAATTGATTAGAAAAATATACCTTATTTACTAACAATTATCAGGATGAATGACAACAAGATGACAAATATTGTTATGTGATAACTCCTGATTCTAACCAGTTTAGAATGTCAGTTGCTTGCTACTTAAAAATCTAAATGGAGTTTAACTGCTGGAAAAATACTGCAATGTTATTATTTATCATCTGTTTATCAGGAGTTAAATTGGGATTTGAGTTAAACACTTTCCAGATTCTAAAATATTAAACTGTAGACCAGTGGAGGTACGAGAGCTCTGCTCCTATCGGCTATAATTGTTGTCAGCTTATAATGATGACTGATCAATGAACATTATTAGTTGGAGGGCTCTGTTGTGAAACCTTGTTATGACGGGACTAAATGTTATCATACTTGACTGTTTCACATCAGATACCAGAGGAACCTGGAGGATGCTAAGAACATGGGTATCCGTAAAGCCATCTCTGCCAATATCGCTATGGGCTTCACGTTCCTTATAATCTATCTGTCATACGCGTTGGCCTTCTGGTATGGAAGCACACTCATCCTGTCTGGAGAATACACCATTGGGACGGTCCTTACAGTAAGTGCACACACGCACACAATTAGACACACGCGCACCCACACACGCGCACCCACACACTCCCATGTGCGCACCCACACACACACACGCGCACCCACACACACCCATGTGCACACACACACATGCGCACACACACACATGCGCACACACACACATGCGCACAAACACACATGCGCACTCACACACACACGCACTCACACACTCACACACACACACAAGCGCGCACACACACACATGCGCACAAACACACACACACACACATGCGCACACGCACACATGCGCACACACACATGCACACACACATGGGCACACACACATACATGCGCACTCACACAAATGTGCACTAACACACTTATTGATGTGTATTTGTTTCCTGTAGGTGTTCTTTGCGGTGACACATGGGGTATTTGCCATGGGACAGACCTCTCCAAACATTCAGGCCTTTGCCAGCGCCAGGGGGGCTGCACACAAAGTCTACAACATCATTGACAGCGTGGGTCACACACACACACACACTAATGTGCACCCACATACAGACTCCCTAACGTGCACACACACACACACACACACACATAGACACACACACACACTCAAAGACAGTCTGGGCTGATCAGGGTGAAACCAGAGCAGACTGGCTCAATGTTGTTATCTTCGAATGGATTGTACTTAGGGTTAGTTCATAGTGCGTTTGGTAATGATTCTTAATAGATCATTAATGTTTGACTATGTCAGGTTATAACACACATTCAGCAAGACACAGATTTTCACCATGCTTTCATACAAAATACACCCGAGGACAACATTATTGTTAAAAAGGCCATCCAGCCTATATTGAACCACTGAAAACTTTTCTCGATTCAGCGCAGTATTGGGTAGTTGCCTTAGTTACCACTAGCGTGATCACTTCATTATCATAACCGCGGGAAACCCGGACTCACTCACGTCCTGTCTGATTCAGAAGATATCGATATTCATAGCCAACCACTCAGACGGCTCTAGATAGCCATTTTTACAATTATACATTGACAATTAAGACCTTATATTTTAATTCTCACTTTTTACTATTAGGACCAATTAAGTAATGTCCTTTGAACTCTCTTTCCTTCTCTCCCGAAACTCACACATACATTTTAGACAGTAGTGTTTAAACATTCTGCACTGAAAACCTAAACTCAATGTCTGTGTAAAATAGTATCTACAAATTTCTAAATTTACATTTATAAAAACGTTTTCATTAATAAACAGAAGCTATTGATAATGGATTTATCCTTTTGGCTATGACACCTTTATACGCCTGTGGTGCTACTGATTATCTTCAAATGTGATTGGCTGATCCAATGTGAACTAAAATAAAAATACATATAGTTAGGATTTAAATCAACCAATCACATTCAGTTCTCTGTTTGAGACAAATCTGCTTTCTGTACTAGGCAGTAACTCTAGTTTGCTGTTTTTGCTTTCTTACAGGGCGATATATTGCTTTCATTATAGGAAGTATATGAAAATAAGAGATCTCATGGTTTTCTTTTTTCTTGTAATTTCCCTCTCACTGTCTGAGTAGAAGTATGACACCCAGGGCTGGTGACAAGGGGACCCAGTTATCAGGAGGTCAGAAGTAGCGTATTGCCACGCCAGAGCCATCCTGGCGGAACCCCAAAGTCCTGTTACTGGATGAGGCCACATCCGCCTGGACACAGAGAGTGAGAAGGTGGGTGTCTCTCTGCAGTTACACGGTTTATACATTCATGATAGAAGTTAAACTGCTGTACTGAATAACTAATGTATTCATCTCTGTCCGTCTGTCTCATTCCTCCACCAGGTGGTGCAGGAGGCTCTGGACGTGGCTCGGCAAGGCAGGACGTATTGTGGTGGCCCATCGATTGTCCACCATCCAGAACGCTAACCTGATCGCTGTCTTCCAGAGGAGTGGTGGTGGAGCAGGGCACTCACCAACAACTCCTGGCCCAGAGAGGAGTCTACTACTCCCTGGTCACTACACAGTTGGGTCATAGCCGACAGTGAGAGAACAGGAGGATGGATGGAGGATAAGGGAGGTAGTCTGTAAAGGAAACCAGGAAATGCATTCCCTATGAGATTCTGCTGTAAACTTACTGGTTGTATGGACACTTCCTGGTTGTATGGACTCTTCCTGGTTGTATGGACCAGTGGGATAAGAACCAGAAGGGCGTTGGATGTGCCACTGAAGACACATATACAGTGACTGTCCTAATGGGTGTTAGGCTAGGAGTTGTTGTGAAGAAGGGCCTTAAATCATGAAACAGAAATGGATACCATGAACTTGGAGAGAAAACAATAATACCATGAACTTGGAGTGAAAAAAAATAAAAAAGCAGTAAAGAAAATAGTTTGTGGGTAGGTTATACACAGGCAGAAGTGAAGGAAAGGTAAATGCCCACTCATTACTCAGGGGTACTTTGTTTTCAATGTGCTGTATTATTAGTTATTTATTCTTACGTATTACCTCTGCATTAAAGTGCCTGTGTGGCAAATGTATACATGGAATAAACAAACAGACACACTGAAAAAACACAAAATATCTGGGGTTCACTGTGAACTCTGCATTGAGATTTCGGTTGTATTTATTAACTTACTGGGGCAAACTGGACCTGCGACATATCTGGATAAACAAATGTACAACTGTATGATATATAGATAAAGATGCTTATATCTGAGGGCTGGGACTCATTCACTAACAGTATATTGCTACAGTCACGTTCCTGTTTCTGTAGATGCACTGATTTTACTGACCTGGTTTTTGCTATGCATTACTAAATATATAGACATGTATTTTTAATAAATATTGTTTTATATTTGAATCTGTGGGCTTGAGACTTATTCATCAAGTAATTTATTTGTCAGGTCAATTTCACTAAGCTAAACTTTAGCTACCCGTCCTTTAAATTTTAACTTTTCATCTGACTTAAGTCGGTCATTTGCTGGAATAGTTGGCAACTGTCTACAGATGGGTCTTTTATGTCGGAGAAGCCATGACAAAAACAATTACAAACATTTACATTTACATTTCTATATGCTTTTACAACATCAAAATAAATAATTGAACACACCAATGTTGCAACTACAAATTAAATAACAACCGGCATTGACTCTGATCCTTGAACCGAACCTGAACTCTTCCCTCTGTGTCTA
>CM055738.1:12286369-12323466 GCA_029465975.1 Dallia pectoralis | reverse complement strand
ATTGACAGGCCAGGATGTTGACTGTTGCTTTACAACCATGTAATATCCTAGTTTTACTGTACTGAGACCTTGTTGGTTATCATCCTGCTTGATTTGCATGTTTGTTGAGGTTAATGCTCTGCTCAAGGTGGGTGTGTGTGTGGGTGTGTGGGCATGTGCGTGTGTATGTGTATGTGCGTGCACATGCAGCTGTTCATGTGGAGGTTTATTGCTCGGCTAAGGCCGCTGATAAAGTAAACTTGATTATCTAACTTGTATTTGAACACTCTCCTCTTCCTCAGATGCTGGACAACAGAGATGCTAAGAAGTTAAACATCCATTGGCTGAGGCTCCAGATGGGCATTGTGTCCCAGGAGCCTGTGCTCTTTGACTGTAGTCTGGCAGAAAACATTGCCTACGGTGACAACACACGCGAAGTTAGCATGAAGGAGATTCAGATGGCTGCTGAAGCTGCCAACATACACAGCTTCATAGACCAACTGCCTCAGGTACATGCTACTGCTACCGCTACTGATATTGCTGCTACTACTAAACATGTAACTATTACTGATATTGCTGCTACTACTAAACATGTAACTATTATTACTGATATTGCTGCTACTACTAAACATGTAACTATTACTGATATTGCTGCTACTACTAAACATGTAACTATTACTGATATTGCTGCTACTACTAAACATGTAACTATTACTGATATTGCTGCTACTACTAAACATGTAACTATTACTGATATTGCTGCTACTACTAAACATGTAACTATTACTGATATTGCTGCTACTACTAAACATGTAACTATTACTGATATTGCTGCTACTACTAAACATGTAACTATTATTACTGATATTGCTGCTACTACTAAACATGTAACTATTATTACTGATATTGCTGCTACTACTAAACATGTAACTATTATTACTGATATTGCTGCTACTACTAAACATGTAACTATTATTACTGATATTGCTGCTACTACTAAACATGTAACAACTACCACTACTGCTGATACTTCAACTACTTCTACTGTTACTTCTGCTATTGCTGTAACTAGTAGGCCTACTAAACTCAATGTCTGTGTAAAATAGTATCTACAAATTCTAAATTTACATTTATAAAAACGTTTTCATTACTAAACAGAAGCTATTGATAATGGATTTATCCTTTTGGCTATGACACCTTTATACGCTGTGGTGCTACTGATTATCTTCAAATGTGATTGGCTGATCCAATGTGAACTAAAATAAAAATACTTGACAGTTGGAATGTAAATCAACCAATCACATTCAGTTTGAGACAAATCTGCTTTCTGTACTAGGCAGTAACTCTAGTTTGCTGTTTTTGCTTTCTTACAGGGCGATATATTGTTTACTATAGGAAGTATATGAAAATAAGGAGATCTCATGGTTTTCTTTTTCTCTTGTAATTTCCTCTCACTGTCTGAGTAGAAGTATGACACCCAGGCTGGTGACAAGGGGACCCAGTTATCAGGAGGTCAGAAGCAGCGTATTGCCATCGCCAGAGCCATCCTGCGGAACCCCAAAGTCCTGTTACTGGATGAGGCCACATCCGCCCTGGACACAGAGAGTGAGAAGGTGGGTGTCTCTCTGCAGTTACACGGTTTATACATTCATGATAGAAGTTAAACTGCTGTACTGAATAACTAATTTATTCATCTCTGTCCGTCTGTCTCATTCCCTCCACCAGGTGGTGCAGGAGGCTCTGGACGTGGCTCGGCAAGGCAGGACGTGTATTGTGGTGGCCCATCGATTGTCCACCATCCAGAACGCTAACCTGATCGCTGTCTTCCAGAGGGGAGTGGTGGTCGAGCAGGGCACTCACCAACAACTCCTGGCCCAGAGAGGAGTCTACTACTCCCTGGTCACTACACAGTTGGGTCATGGCCGACAGTGAGAGAACAGGAGGATGGATGGAGGATAAGGGAGGTGAAGATAAAGGGTGATGTAACAGCCCCAACCACTAATTAAAACAACAGCATTACTCGCTAACACACTAGCTTGCTGTGCTGCAGTGGTTTAAGCATAGTAAATCCAATCAAGCAACCCAGAGTCTAAGAACATGATTGTAGTTATATGGGCTGTTATTTGTCCTTCTGAACAGTCTTTCTGCTATGCCAATGCTACTGGAGTATGTGGTATTTCAATGGGCCAATGAGTGCCTGTGTTTTGCCAACCTGAACCAACAAAGGTGATCGATGCTTATATCTGAGGCTCATTCACTAACAGTGTATTGCTACAGTCACGTTCCTGTTTCTAGATGCACTGAATTAACTGACCTGGTTTTGGGCATTTGTGCCTAACTTTATCTGTTAACATATATTATTAATAAATATTGTTTTATATTTGAATTGTGTGCTCCAGACCTTTAAATCAAAACACAAAGCATATTGTATGGTAAGCTGACATTTATTTTCATCTGTCCGTTCAATTACATTCATTAATTTTCCACAGCAAATTTCAGCGCTCACATTTTGTGAATTTTAGGATTTTCTCAGGTTGACCGAAGAAA
This sequence comes from Dallia pectoralis, assembly GCA_029465975.1. Lineage (NCBI taxonomy): Eukaryota > Metazoa > Chordata > Actinopteri > Esociformes > Umbridae > Dallia > Dallia pectoralis. Next base: position 12,320,940 of record CM055738.1, on the reverse strand, counting down.
CCACAAACTTTTCATCACATTTCTGTCAATTACAAAAATCTCTGCAGCTCTTTAGAAACAGGCATGAAAACAGTAATGTTGTATTCATTCTTTCACATGAGTTAAAGTATTTCCAGTCAAGTTTACGTAGATGAGGCTTCAGATCAATGAAGACAGCTAGTCAGGCCACCCATTAGCGATACAGTAGTTAGACATCATTAACTGTATAAACTTAGTCTGTGAATGTCAAAATAATAATACATTCAAAAGTGATTTCAACCAAGCAACCACATTCAATTCCTCTTAAAAGCAAACTATTATTTAAAAAGAATACTTAAGTAAGTCAATACTGACAAGTGAGATGGGGTGATGTTATCCTGGTTCCAGACTGGACGCTTTGTGAGTGTTGGTTTAGCACCGTTTAGGAGAAACGCTGAATGTGTTAACATTGTAATAGTTTAAGAACATAACTAAAAATCTAAACAGAATTAAGGCAGGAAGTTCAATCTACCGATTTTCAAAACATGGAATCCCCAATCGACATACTACATTAAATGTAATAAGTGCAAAATGAACTACACTGATATGCTGCATTTAAACATGTAAATATTAAGATTATTTAAAAACATTACATACGTGAAATAATCTACAGCTGCATTGTTACTATGATTTTTGCATTGATTTGTGCAGGAGTAAATCATCATATTCTACCATCCATAAAATGTGTGTGTGTTAGAGCTGAGCGGTGGTAACCAGATGGAGCATCTCATGTAGACTGTTAACCAGGTTCTGGAACAGTGTTTCTGCATCGGTCTCTGGACTGGACTTCCATGCTGAACAGGAAGCCACAATCCTGAAACGGGAAGAACAATTCAAACACCAGACATCTGACGTTTTTCAGCTAGGTCTCATCGTAGAGACGACTGACAAACATGACTACGCGTGCAATTCTAACAACTAACATTAACCTTTGACTTAACCTAAACCCGCTTAGCAAAATGACAAAGCGAAAAGATGTGATTTCAGCAATTCTATAGTTTCAGCCTGTGGTAAGTTTGTACTGAATCCAGGAGTGTAACCAACCTATCGTCTCTGATGCGGTAGAAGAATCCATAACCATGACGCACCATTGGAGCAACTGCCCCAAGAACCGAAGTGTAGCCAACCAGACTAGTGGACAGAACGAAGTTCCCTCCCCCACCACTAGAGGGAAACACAAAATGACACACATGCCATGAACGCACAGACACCCACATCAGGCAGTCCGTTTCCCCGCTTCATGAACAGGCTAATACAAGTTGCTTCCGGGAGGCCTACAGAACTACATATTATGATGTAGAACGTTTATTGACATTAAGCTGGGACTGTGTTGAATAGCCTGTTCATTTAAATTGGATGTGAAAAGTAGGTCGTGAAATTATTTAACATGAATATATGAGAGAATAACACCATATTTGCATGAAGAGCCATGAGTAGGTAGTGGTTTGGCAATACAAACACTTGCCCCTTCAAGTGAATCTGTAAGCGTGTCCAAATGTTTGACTGTTTGTGATACTCAGGCAACTTGAGTTAAAGTTCGATATTATCCGTGATACAACCAATTATAACTTGTCAATTATCCGTTCCGAATCATGATCTATTATTCTGTACAGACATATGTTTTATAATCAATACATCTATTAAAAGAACAGTGCATATTCCTGCTGGAGTTCAAAAACATTCAAAGTGCTACTATTTGCAAACTGCACATAACCTGGCAAAGATGCCAAGACAAGGGGCCAGATTTTGTAACGCACCTCTTAGAATACAGTGGATCATTGAACAGGTCTGGCACAGGAAGTCCCTCCTCCTTTGCAATCAAGTACAGGCCCAGGAGATGTCTATCAAAGCCATTACCATTCTGGGCCTCTGCCATCAGTGTGTTGTGCATGTTGAAGGCCAGCAGCAGGGCTTCCCTTTTAGACACAGTCTAGAAGACACACAGAGAAAAGCATAGAGTCTTCTGGGCAAAAACACTCACACTGGCTGCAGGGTCAAGCATAGAACCTTCTGGACAAAAACACTCACACTGGCTGCAGGGTCAAGCATAGAACCTTCTGGACAAAAACACTCACACTGGCTGCAGGATCAAGCATAGAACCTTCTGGACAAAAACACTCACACTGGCTGCAGGATCAAGCATAGAACCTTCTGGACAAAAACACTCACACTGGCTGCAGGATCAAGCATAGAACCTTCTGGGCAAAAACACTCACACTGGCTGCAGGATCAAGCATAGAACCTTCTGGACAAAAACACTCACACTGGCTGCAGGGTCAAGCATAGAACCTTCTGGACAAAAACACTCACACTGGCTGCAGGGTCAAGCATAGAACCTTCTGGACAAAAACACTCACACTGGCTGCAGGATCAAGCATAGAACCTTCTGGACAAAAACACTCACACTGGCTGCAGGATCAAGCATAGAACCTTCTGGACAAAAACACTCACACTGGCTGCAGGATCAAGCATAGAACCTTCTGGACAAAAACACTCACACTGGCTGCAGGATCAAGCATAGAATCTTCTGGGCAAAAACACTCACACTGGCTGCAGGGTCAAGCATAGAACCTTCTGGACAAAAACACTCACACTGGCTGCAGGATCAAGCATAGAACCTTCTGGACAAAAACACTCACACTGGCTGCAGGGTCAAGCATAGAACGTTCTGGACAAAAACACACACTGGCTGCAGGATCAAGCATAGAACCTTCTGGACAAAAACACTCACACTGGCTGCAGGGTCAAGCATAGAACGTTCTGGACAAAAACACTCACACTGGCTGCAGGATCAAGCATAGAACCTTCTGGACAAAAACACTCACACTGGCTGCAGGGTCAAGCATAGAACGTTCTGGACAAAAACACTCACACTGGCTGCAGGGTCAAGCATAAGGCGGCACCAGTTCTGTGCCTCCAGGGTGCAGGGCCTCATGGTCTCTGTCCTGCCGTGGTAGAACCTTCTGGTCATCGCTGTCTCATAGCAACTACCAGACCTGGGGGCGGGGTCATTAGTTATAAGCTGCAGAGAGAATATTGGCATGTTGTGAATGGACGCCTTATTACCTTCCGTGCTGTCTGTAGTAGGCCAGCTGAAGAGCCAGTTGGATGAAGGTGTCTGGGTGGAGCTTCTTCTGTTTGATTGCTGCTTTTCCAAAAGAGGTGAAGGTGTGACATATCACCTGCAAGTCCTGACACTGAAAACACACACACAGCGGCAGATGTCAAATCCGGGTTCCAGTGAAAGCACAAGACGTTAATTAAAGATCCGTGAGGGATCGATTGAGTGAATCATGGAGTGTGAAACCAACCGCTATCAGGTTTCAAAATCAGATTGTGCAAAGCAAGGGGATCTTTTGGGACTAAGCCTGAGCACATCTGAGGATAGGATTGCACGTGCATACGAATGTGTACTCACAGATGCAAAGTACTGTTGCTTGGCATGTTCAATGTCCCTCCTAACTCTGTCGTCCACGGTAAAGACCAGCTCTTTCGGAAGGGGCAAAGGTCGCAGTGTAGCTGAGCCCTAAACAGACACAAACACATACATTCCAAGTATTAATTCTCGGCTACATTGGAACTGTTCACTTCATCCTCCTGTTCCTTTTCGTGGAGCTCCTCCCCATAGTGTAGCTGGGAAACGAATAGGAGCAGAGCTCCCTAAAAAAGGGCGGAGCAACACTTATAGAACTGGAATTTCAAAACCCTGGAACTCTGTGTTCTCAGCCGTGAGCTACATAAATGATAAACAAGATATTCAGCCCCTAAAAAAATAGAGGTTTTACAGAAACGTACCTTCCAGTTGCCGTTTGTAGCTTTGAGCTGCAGATCCACATAGTTACACTGATTAACCAGGACCATAGCATCATATGGGGAATGCTGTAACACACACACACACACACACACAACACCATTACCATACAGAATCACACACACACACAATATAGAAACAAACAATCTCAAACCATTCTGCCTCCTCTCTCGTGTAACACACACACACACACACACACACACACACACACCACCATTACCATACAGGATCACACACACACACAGTTACTCACGTCACAGTTGGACCCAAAGGTTCCGTCCGCGAACGACAGAAAGTTGTAAGACTTGTCTCCCCAGCGTATGGTGGGGTCCCCTGTCAGCGTCTCCAGGGTTAACTGTGGGTTACACCAACCAGACCAGACTAAGATGCTATGGTTACTTTTAAAGCCAGGTGTGTGTGTGTGTGTGCACGTGTGTGTGAGTGCACGTGTGTGTGAGTGCACGTGTGTGTGAGTTCACGTGTGTGTGTACATACCGTTGTATAGTTCTCAGCAGTAGAGTAAGGTTTAGTATCGTCCAGTGAGACTACAAACAGACTGCTCTGGATGGTCTCCAGGATGATCTGATTGGCCGGATCGACACTTGTTAGGTACTCCCTGGCCTATAGACAGACTGAGATTAGACATGGATCTGAATACATCAAACTAAATACATGCACGCTTGCATCCGCGCGCACACACACACACACACACACACACACCTTAGCCCAGCGTGTCCTCTCCTCTGAGGTGAGAGCAGCAACTCCATCTCCTGCTGGCTTTCCCTCACAACATCGCTTCACATAGGTCAACTGCCTACACATCACACACATACAGGAATACTAATAAACAAACACAATGCACACATCTGGACACACGTCTGCCCACCACTGGCCTGCATACCTGAGCAGCTCTGGAGGTGTGACGATGTTTCCATCACACAACACATCAAAGGAGAAGACGCGTCCGCTACACATCACCACCACATGACTGGGGCACAGACCCTCACTCTCTACAAAACACACAAACACATACATGAACACGCAGGCAAACAAAACAGGGCACACAGGGCTGTACAGTAAATAATAACATAGAAAAAAGTATTTCAATAATATTCAAACACACAATGAAATCATATAAACGAAGGTTTGGTTTGTCCTTGGGTGGTCCCACTACTCCTCCTGCAAAAACTCCCACTTTTCTCTCTCCAGTCTAAATATATATTTAAATACTTCTGTATATCTTGTAAATGCAAACGGAGTGTGTGGGGCCCCTCTACCTGTCTTAAAGTAGTTGATGACAGTATCCTTGGTGACACCAGGTACTTTGCATGTACAGAACAGCATTCTGAACTGGTCCATGTCCAGCGCCATATTACCCACCTTATGAGTGGCCAGCCTCTCACTGTGGAAGACAACAGGTGTAGTAACTGAGTGTGTGTGACGACTGTTGCCATGAGGGAGCCTGTCTGGGCTGAAACCGCCCCAGTTTAAGTGATAAATACCGACAGGATCCTGTCAGTTGAACAGCCCCAGTTTAAGTGATAAATACCCTATAGTAAAATAGCAATAAACATTTTTCCTCATGTCCTCTCAGTCACTATTGACTGTGTGTGTGTGCATGTCTCACGTGCGCAGCATGTCCCAGAACTGTAGTGTGTGTATTGACTGTGTGTGTGTGTGCATGTCTCACGTGCGCAGCATGTCCCAGAACTGTAGAGTGTGTGTATTGACTGTGTGTGTGTGTGCATGTCTCACGTGCGCAGCATGTCCCAGAACTGTAGAGTGTGTGTATTGACTGTGTGTGTGTGTGCATGTCTCACGTGCGCAGCATGTCCCAGAACTGTAGAGTGTGTGTATTGACTGTGTGTGTGTGTGCATGTCTCACGTGCTCAGCATGTCCCAGAACTGTAGAGTGTGTGTATTGACTGTGTGTGTGTGTGTGCATGTCTCACGTGCGCAGCATGTCCCAGAACTGTAGAGTGTGTGTATTGACTGTGTGTGTGTGTGCATGTCTCACGTGCGCAGCATGTCCCAGAACTGTAGAGTGTGTGTATTGACTGTGTGTGTGTGTGTGCATGTCTCACGTGCGCAGCATGTCCCAGAACTGTAGAGTGTGTGTATTGACTGTGTGTGTGTGTGTGCATGTCTCACGTGCTCAGCATGTCCCAGAACTGTAGAGTGTGTGTATTGACTGTGTGTGTGTGTGCATGTCTCACGTGCGCAGCATGTCCCAGAACTGTAGAGTGTGTGTATTGACTGTGTGTGTGTGTGCATGTCTCACGTGCGCAGCATGTCCCAGAACTGTAGAGTGTGTGTATTGACTGTGTGTGTGTGTGCATGTCTCACGTGCGCAGCATGTCCCAGAACTGTAGAGTGTGTGTATTGACTGTGTGTGTGTGTGCATGTCTCACGTGCGCAGCATGTCCCAGAACTGTAGTGTGTGCATGTCTATTGTCCCAGAACTGTAGAGTGTGTGTATTGACTGTGTGTGTGTGTGCATGTCTCACGTGCGCAGCATGTCCCAGAACTGTAGAGTGTGTGTATTGACTGTGTGTGTGTGTGTGCATGTCTCACGTGCGCAGCATGTCCCAGAACTGTAGAGTGTGTGTATTGACTGTGTGTGTGTGTGTGCATGTCTCACGTGCGCAGCATGTCCCAGAACTGTAGAGTGTGTGTATTGACTGTGTGTGTGTGCATGTCTGTGCATGTCTGTAGAGTGTGTGTATTCACTGTGTGTGTGTGTGCATGTCTCACGTGCGCAGCATGTCCCAGAACTGTAGAGTGTGTGTATTGACTGTGTGTGTGTGTGCATGTCTCACGTGCGCAGCATGTCCCAGAACTGTAGAGTGTGTGTATTGACTGTGTGTGTGTGTGCATGTCTCACGTGCGCAGCATGTCCCAGAACTGTAGAGTGTGCCATACAGCTAAGCTGGTCCTCTCCAGCTGCCGTCCCTCTGTAGCGGGCCAACAGTGTTCTAGGTAGGGTGCAGGTCCTCCAAAATTCACATTCAACTGTGAAGGGAAACGCAACTCCAAATACGCTGCATCTAACCACCATTCCTCCAGCTGGGGAGACACACAGAATAGAGAATACACACTGCAGGAGAGAAAAACTGTTCACGGTTCAGGAGTAACCAGTTCCTTTAATAAACCTGTGCAGGGTTTGTGAGTACCCAGTTCCTTTAAAGCTCTGCAGGGTTTTGTGTTTACCCAGTTCCTTTAAAGCTCTGCAGGGTTTTGTGTTTACCCAGTTCCTTTAACGCTCTGCAGGGTTTTGTGTTTACCCAGTTCCTTTAAAGCCCTGCAGGGTTTTGTGTTTACCCAGTTCCTTTAACGCTCTGCAGGGTTTTGTGTTTACCCAGTTCCTTTAACGCTCTGCAGGGTTTTGTGTTTACCCAGTTCCTTTAAAGCTCTGCAGGGTTTTGTGTTTACCCAGTTCCTTTAAAGCTCTGCAGGGTTTTGTGAGTAACCAGTTCCTTTAATAAACCTGTGCAGAGTTTTGTGAGTACCCAGTTCCTTTAAAGCTCTGCAGGGTTTTGTGCTTACCCAGTTTCTGCGTATCCTGGCCCTCTGTAGTAGTTTTTGATGCAGGTCTTTGCCAACGCCTTTTCCAAATCTCTTCACTATGGCCGTAGTTGCCTGGAACTCCTCCTCTGTAGCAAATGGCCGCACTGGAAAACATACTTTTAGGATACAAGGCAAACATACCTGGTACATACCTGGTACAAGTTCATGTTAGTGAAGCTTTAGTGACAGGGCTATCATACCTGCCTCCAGGTACTTGGAGAGGCTCCCCTCTAGAGTTGGTACAGGGAGAGGAGGCAAGCTGTCCTGGTACTGGAATGTCCGCTCAACGGGGGACTGGGTCACATGGTTGGCCATGTTTTCTCATCTACAGGACTGTATTAACAACTCCCAGGTAAACAAGAGAAATGGGTAACCAATAAGTATACCTCCTCTATGTTAGTGATCCTCAAACCTCTCCGGGCGACGACCAGACGCGCCCAATTAGTTATACAAAACTAGCACACCTGAATCAGCAATAAATCAGTAATTATTCTTGTCATTCTGGTGCACGTCTAGCGGTTGACAGGAGAAATGTGAGAACCACTTTTCTAGCCTACATAGAATCGGATCTTGTACCAGGCGGTTGGGTACTAATGTTACTTTAATCTCATCTACAACTAGAGCTGAATACTTCTGAACTAAATAGTCTCAGAGGCCCAATAAGGGCAACATATTATTAATTAACATGTAAATAGTCTGGGAATTCAGAAATACGATTAAACAATAAGGAAAACAACAAAATGAACCGTTGTATTCTTATAATATTATTACAACTGACCGATTCATCTCGCACTGCAGTCCGATGGAAACTCATACAAACAAACGTGACATGTTAATTGAAAAAAAACTCACCGTGGAACTTTTTGAATCCAAATAAGTAAAAAAATGTATTCAATAATCGATGAATACAACGTCGTTGGTGTTTTTTCCGGACTGCCAGGGAAGGGACCAGCTCTGGTGCGCAGCGCTTCTCATCACCTTTCCCCTAGTAAGCAAGCGGACTGCCCTCACCCGGAAGTGAGAACACTGCGCATGCGTCTACCGATCTATCTATCTTCCAAAGATATCATGCGAAGTATCTTCTGAGGTACTTGGAATTTAGTATCTCCGGGTTCTTCTTTTTAAAGTAAATATGTCAAATGTGAAAAAATGCTTGCTGTTATGGTTATGCATTTAGATGACAATCAATATTTATTTTATCCTGGTGCATTACCTGACAGGGACTAAAGCACATTGATGTTATAAAACTCCCTTGAGTCTAAAACACGCAGGAGATGTGATCAATGACGATCATGAACCATGACACAAAACACCGAGAAAAAAAAGCACGTAATGTTTCTCTCTCAGTCCAGCAAGCTCTCCAATTTACTGTACTTTACTGTATAGAGATGACCTCCTCTCCTTCATCTACCTCTTCTCCCACTCCATCCTCTACCTCTTCTCCCACTCCATCCTCTACCTCTTCTCCCACTCAATCCTCTAGCTCTTCTCCCACTCCATCCTCTACCTCTTCTCCCACTCCATCCTCTACCTCTTTTCCCACTCCATCCTCTACCTCTTCTCCCACTCCATCCTCTACCTCTTCTCCCACTCCATCCTCTACCTCTTCTCCCACTCCATCCTCTACCTCTTCTCCCACTCCATCCTCTACCTCTTCTCCCCTCCATCCTCTACCTCTTCTCCCACTCCATCCTCTACCTCTTCTCCCACTCCATCCTCTACCTCTTCTCCCACTCCATCCTCTACCTCTTCTCCCACTCCATCCTCTACCTCTTCTCCCACTCCATCCTCTACCTCTTCTCCCACTCCATCCTCTACCTCTTCTCCCACTCCATCCTCTACCTCTTCTCCCACTCCATCCTCTACCTCTTCTCCCACTCCATCCTCTACCTCTTCTCCCACTCCATCCTCTACCTCTTCTCCCACTCCATCCTCTACCTCTTCTCCCACTCCATCCTCTACCTCTTCTCCCACTCCATCCTCTCCACCTCTCTTCTCCCACTCCATCCTCTACCTCTTCTCCCACTCCATCCTCTACCTCTTCTCCCACTCCATCCTCTACCTCTTCTCCCACTCCATCCTCTACCTCTTCTCCCACTCCATCCTCTACCTCTTCTCCCACTCCATCCTCTACCTCTTCTCCCACTCCATCCTCTACCTCTTCTCCCACTCCATCCTCTACCTCTTCTCCCACTCCATCCTCTACCTCTTCTCCCACTCCATCCTCTACCTCTTCTCCCACTCCATCCTCTACCTCTTCTCCCACTCCATCCTCTACCTCTTCTCCCACTCCATCCTCTACCTCTTCTCCCACTCCATCCATCCTCCTCTACCTCTTCTCCCACTCCATCCTCTACCTCTTCTCCCACTCCATCCTCTACCTCTTCTCCCACTCCATCCTCTACCTCTTCTCCCACTCCATCCTCTACCTCTTCTCCCACTCCATCCTCTACCTCTTCTCCCACTCCATCCTCTACCTCTTCTCCCACTCCATCCTCTACCTCTTCTCCCACTCCATCCTCTACCTCTTCTCCCACTCCATCCTCTACCTCTTCTCCCACTCCATCCTCTACCTCTTCTCCCACTCCATCCTCTACCTCTTCTTCCATCCCACCTCTTCTCCCACTCCATCCTCTACCTCTTCTCCCACTCCATCCTCTACCTCTTCTCCCACTCCATCCTCTACCTCTTCTCCCACTCCATCCTCTACCTCTTCTCCCACTCCATCCATCTTACCTCCTCCCACTCCATCCTCTACCTCTTCTCCCACTCCATCCTCTACCTCTTCTCCCACTCCATCCTCTACCTCTTCTCCCACTCCATCCTCTACCTCTTCTCCCACTCCATCCTCTACCTCTTCTCCCACTCCATCCTCTACCTCTTCTCTCCATCCTCTACCTCTTCTCCCACTCCATCCTCTACCTCTTCTCCCACTCCATCCTCTACCTCTCTTCTCCCACTCCATCCTCTACCTCTTCTTCCATCCCTCTACCTCCTCCCACTCCATCCTCTACCTCTTCTCCCACTCCATCCTCTACCTCTTCTCCCACTCCATCCTCTACCTCTTCTCCCACTCCATCCTCCCACTCCATCCTCTACCTCTCCCACTCCATCCTCTACCTCTTCTCCCACTCCATCCTCTACCTCTTCTCCCACTCCATCCTCTACCTCTTCTCCCACTCCATCCTCTACCTCTTCTCCCACTCCATCCTCTACCTCTTCTCCCACTCCATCCTCTACCTCTTCTCCCACTCCATCCTCTACCTCTTTCCCACTCCATCCTCTACCTCTTCTCCCACTCCATCCTCTACCTCTTCTCCCACTCCATCCTCTACCTCTTCTCCCACTCCATCCTCTAGCTCTTCTCCCACTCCATCCTCTACCTCTTTTCCCACTCCATCCTCTACCTCTTCTCCCACTCCATCCTCTACCTCTTCTCCCACTCCATCCTCTACCTCTTCTCCCACTCCATCCTCTACCTCTTCTCCCACTCCATCCTCTAGCTCTTCTCCCACTCCATCCTCTACCTCTTTTCCCACTCCATCCTCTACCTCTTCTCCCACTCCATCCTCTACCTCTTCTCCCACTCCATCCTCTACCTTCTCCCACTCCATCCTCTACCTCTTCTCCCACTCCATCCTCTACCTCTTCTCCCACTCCATCCTCTACCTCTTTTCCCACTCCATCCTCTACCTCTTCTCCCACTCCATCCTCTACCTCTTCTCCCACTCCATCCTCTACCTCTTCTCCCACTCCATCCTCTACCTCTTCTCCCACTCCATCCTCTACCTCTTCTCCCACTCCATCCTCTACCCTTCTTCTCCCACCTCTCCATCCTCTAGCTCTTCTCCCACTCCATCCTCTACCTCTTTTCCATCCCTACCTCTCCCATCCATCCTCTACCTCTTCTCCCACTCCATCCTCTACCTCTTCTCCCACTCCATCCTCTACCTCTTCCTCCCACTCCATCCTCTACCTCTTCTCCCACTCCATCCTCTAGCTCTTCTCCCACTCCATCCATCCTCTCCACCTCTTTCCATCCCTACCTCTTCTCCATCCATCCTCTACCTCTTCTCCCCTCCATCCTCTACCTCTTCTCCCACTCCATCCTCTACCTCTTCTCCCACTCCATCCTCTACTCCATCCTCTACCTCTTCTCCCACTCCATCCTCTACCTCTTTTCCCACTCCATCCTCTACCTCTTCTCCCACTCCATCCTCTACCTCTTCTCCCACTCCATCCTCTACCTCTTCTCCCACTCCATCCTCTACCTCTTCTCCCACTCCATCCTCTACCTCTTCTCCCACTCCATCCCATCCCCTCCATCCTACCTCTTCTCCCACTCCATCCTCTACCTCTTCTCCCACTCCATCCTCTACCTCTTCTCCCACTCCATCCTCTACCTCTTCTCCCACTCCATCCTCTACCTCTTCTCCCACTCCATCCTCTACCTCTTCTCCCACTCCATCCTCTACCTCTTCTCCCACTCCATCCTCTACCTCTTCTCCCACTCCATCCTCTACCTCTTCTCCCACTCCATCCTCTACCTCTTCTCCCACTCCATCCTCTACCTCTTCTCCCACTCCATCCTCTACCTCTTCTCCCACTCCATCCTCTACCTCTTCTCCCACTCCATCCTCTACCTCTTCTCCCACTCCATCCTCTACCTCTTCTCCCACTCCATCCTCTACCTCTTCTCCCACTCCATCCTCTACCTCTTCTCCCACTCCATCCTCTACCTCTTCTCCCACTCCATCCTCTAGCTTACTCCACCTCAGGATCATCATCATCACAATATTGGTGCTTCATTTTTTGTCTTATGCGCCTTTCGGTTTTCTCACGCTGCTCCAGACCACTCATTCCAGAACGTAAGCTGCTGCCGAGACATCTTCTTTCCCATCTCCTCATCCTCCTTCCCGTCCCCGTGTTCCCCACCTCGTCCTGCCCCATCAGGGTCCGGCCCAAAATCTGAATCAGAATCTTCCTCAGGCTGACGTAGTGGTTGAAGTTCCTGTCACAGCGTTGGCATTGGAAGGGTCTCTCCCAAGTATGGGCGCGTATATGGGACTTCAGCTGGCTGGTGTGGATTAACATATATATTGTGTAGATTCAAATACATATTTTAATGTGATTAAAATAATATATCTGCTTGCCATACAGTGCTATTCGCAGCCCTGTCTGTCTGATAGTAGAATTAATGAGAAAAACGGTTATCTAACTATATCTAAATGTTAATTAATAATAACATATGATAAAAAAATAATACATTATTTGGCCTTGTTTTTCATAGAGCAAGGAGACATTGATTGGAGTAGCAGGAGTCTTTAATGAATTAGGGGTAAGGAGATATGAGAGGCAGGTCCTGTAATGGTCGGGCAGAAATCTCAAGCTCTACTTTGAAGTACTTGACCTTAACCAGAAAACCAGATATCCTCCAGAACAATGAGACATACGCTGTGTGTTGCAAATACACCGCCACAGAATCACACACACATTTATACGGACACACATACAACAAGTATAACCTGACATGACATGTATACACATAAGGTCATAAAACACCCCGTAGACATCTCACCCAAGTTGTAGATTCTCAAATACAAATAGATTAAAGGATAATTTTGTAAACATTTGAAAAGGATCTTTAGGTTTATTGGTTTCCGTTTTCATCAGAATATAATTTAGAACTTAAGGAAATACTAGTATATTAAAGTGGTTAACAATGAAAGTTTTATTATTGTGCTTCTCAATGAGGTTTACTACATTAAAACACACTGAAGTCATCTTATCTACAGTGTCTACAGAACATCTACTACACTTTGAACTTTTTCAGTTGACTGATAAGGTCCAAAGGGTGTGTGGACTTTCTATAGGTGTCACGGTTTATGTGAGGAAAGATGAAGCCAGGCGAAGGACCGACAGTTGTTGTGGAGTCTTTAATTCACACAAAGCACTCAAAATAGGTACTCATTAGTCCACTTATCAAAAATAACACAATGAGCTTCACAGCGCATAAATGTCAACTCAACAGTTATATAGAAAAGATGTATCGAAGTACATCTAATAAATGTCGCTCTCACAATACTGAACACACAACATGTAACAATTCCACACAAAGACATGACCAAACACAGGGAACCTATATACTCTTACTGATGAGGGGATGTACACCAGGTGTGCGTAATGACCAGACAAGACAATAAGGTGATGTGAGGAGCAGTGTGACTAGAAGACCGCTGATGACGAATACCGAAGCCTGCCCCTAGATGGCGGTAGAATGGCTTTGGAGGAGTTGTGACAATAGGCACTGTACATTTCTCAAAATTGTGTGATTTCTGTTGATATGAAACTGCTCTTATTGTTTGGCACACTGAATAATATGCATATGTGTCGTTTGTCATAGATGTTTCATGTGGTTTTACCTTTTTGTATAATGCTAATTGTTTGATTATGCTTAGCATCTGCAGGTTTTTCTGAACTAAACTGTTAATCTATATCCATTGGGCTTAGATAACATGTGAGGGAGATTTTTTGTGCTTGAACTCATTCACTTAGGTAAGACAGAGACAAAGGTTCTCACTTCACAATAAGTGTTTTTGTGAATTTACTTGGAAGGAGAGCTTAACTCACTGCTTTGAATAACCTTAGAACAGTCATTAGTATTTACGCAATTGTAGGGGTGTGGTTAAGATACCTGACAATTGTTCACGTTCGCGACACATGTTCCCATGATAATCTATACACACAAAGGACAGTCTGCCCCTAAAGGAAATGAGGACACCACATGTGACCTTTCCAACTTAGTATGGTCAGGAGCAGGAGATCACTGACACTAAAGACATTCACACATGAAAGCATCTCTCTCCACTAGAAGTGTAATGATAACACAGTATTGAATTCAATAAAACGAGAGAATATTTACACAATATTTCATAATTCCTTAATGACAATATATATTACTGGAAAAATGGCCTTTCATTTGAGAGTCACAAAATGCAGAACAATGCAGGTTTAAGTGTTTTAAACGAATGATCATGTAATGAATGTTACTTCAGTTCTACTTTCTGAGTATGAATTATTATATACACGATAAAAACAGAACAATATGCAAGCACTGTAAAAGGTTTTGCCACAAGCTCAACTAACTAGTATCTCTCCTGCACGGACTGTGCATGAGCTTATTCAAACTTGTAACTGAAAGTGGCGGGAACATCTTCTATGAAATTTCACACTCACACTCCGTTATGCTCATGTAAGATAGCTTTTCACCTTGAGAAGAGAAATGGGCGTGATTTAGTCTTGACACTAAATCAGTAAATTCTCTTATCCCCATTCAACCTGACAGTGCCAAAAGGTCAACATAAACAATTCACCCCCTCCCAAATGACAACCCATCAGTCCTCTCAGAAATACAATAGCCAGCAGTGTAGACAAATTACAATCCCAATCTATAGCTTTCATTCATTCACTTAATTCATTGATTTAGACAAAAGCTACTGACATATCAATACTTTTCTGTCTGAACCATGACTGAGCTACTCCAAAACTTCACATTTATTTTTCCTCCACCATTATAACGTTCACTTGCTGCATGACTGAGCCGCCCATTAGCTTCACCTTAAGGACAGGTGGCTTGAAAATAACCTGCAGAATACATTGAAACATATCAGGATTAATAGCTCCGACCATGATGGAAAAGCATCTAAGTCCTGGTGCAACAGAACGTCCCCATAACATGCCAGTGCCACTGCCATGCTTGACTGGTTGTCATGTTGTTACTATGGAATGCTGTAATTCACTTGTGACAGATATAATCGGGTCCACGTCGGCAATGGTTTAAATTATATGGGAATAGACTGGCTCAAATCAGGACACAAATCAATACAAGTACACAAACAGCACACCAAATGATATCCTAGAATGGACAGCATACAGCCAACAGGTGGCAAATGTGTAAGGCAGTACTGGAGGCACATATAATTATTTCTGTAAGTGTATTGATCTAGCAATAAACCATTTTGATTGCACTTAAATCTTTCCTGAGATTCTATGCGAGTTGGAAACCTAAAGGGGTAAAGTCCTGCATAGGTGGAACAATTAGTGTTAAGATTCACATTGTGGGATTGAAATGTTTACATCATGAACAGCCTTGCTGATTTATATAGGCAATGTCCTCGCCCAAAAGAAATCACTGCCCTCTAATATTTTATTTCAACAAGGATCCAATGTCACCATACTTACTGTAACAAGGCAGGAGGTGTGGCAATAATGATGTAGAAAAGGAATTCCTATCTATTATCAGCTTGCCCCCACATAATGATCCACTGTGTTCCCATTTCGACAAACAATACCAGACTGGTGGGGTAAAACCAAACAACCTAAACATCCACAGCACTTGCAGGCAATAGAAAAAAGCATAAAAAATCGAAATCGATCCACTACTAGACATTTTCTACAATTACCATGCAAAAATAAAAATATACATTCTTAGTTCTTATAACAAATGTTCTCAGAAATCGGCAGTTTCCAGTAATTAATGGGCAACAAATAAAATTACTTTTGGCAACATTGCTTTTGGTCAAGGAACTCTGGTGAAGGCCTAGGGATGCTAATGACAAAATACACAGTAACAAAAACCAGCATTTTTAGGCAATACAAATATATTGACCAATTGCCTGTAATGTAACTTTGTTTATTAATAAAATATTTATATACTCACACAAAACAGCAACAACAGGTTTTTCAGAAAACGATAAATCCTAATCATGCAAGAATGTCCATTGAACAGCATTATATAACAGAACTAGGTCAAATAGCTTCAGAAAAGTTGTGCAACGAAAACTATTTCAGTTATTTTTGAAAAGGGGAGTCTTGCTATGATGAATTAGATGAATAGTAACAGTTCTGTCCACCAAGGTCTCCAAAAGCAGTGACCGTTGCTAACATATTCATTTTGAATACCTGGTACTTATTGGGTGCGATAGATTGTGACACTTATCACTGTGCGATAGATTGTGACCTTTCTTGAATTGCTTGTCGCATAATCGACAGATGTGTTTTCTGTGCTGCTTGTTGACATGGCGGTTTCTAGCAAAGACATTGTCGAACCTCAGTGGGCAATCTGAGCAGCTGTAGCACCTGTAATCTGTGAATCTGTGGCTTCTTTGATGGGTCAGCTTCTCCGGGCGTGTCCTGAAGGGTTGGAGGCAGAACCTACAGGGAACACTTTGTTGTGACCGTGTTGCCTCTTCCGGTTACTCTTGAGGCCGAGCTCATTGGCACCGTGCTTCCCACAGTCTGGACAGGTGATCATGAACACCTGTGGTACTGAACCCTGGTCAAGTACAGGATGCCACATTCAGGACAGAGGACAAAATGGCTTCTAGAGTCTCGGATTGGTCCGAAGGTAGACGGTTATTCCCTTTTTAGATCTCCCCTCTGGATCTTTTGGATTCTCGGATAACACGGAGTCTTTTGGATCCCCCAGATCCTGTCTCTCACTGTTCAAATAAACATACTGTAAATATGTTTAGAATATACACTTTCCAAAGTAGCAAATATAGGTATTTCTTATCATTTATTTTGCGTTTTACTGGGACATTTTGAAGCATATATACGAAACCAGAATCTTATTGTTGCTGTTGAATCAGCATTGCCTGTATGACTTCAATATTTGTAACCCTTCCCAACAGTTTTCCATCGTGTTTTTGCTGTAACAAGAACGGTGGAGAGTACCGCCTGGTTCAAATGCATTAGACATGATTTGTCTTGATCTTATAGCCAGTGGATAAATATGGCATTTTCAATAATGTTGTGTTGACCTTCCACATCCACTGTGTCCATTGTAGTTGCATGTACTCAGTTGTTACAGTTTAGGGTAAGGTTTAGGCGTACGATGTAGGTTATTAAAGTTAAGGTTAGTTTTGGGGTGAAGTATTGCAGAGGTTCAGGATTTTTTTTAAATAATGCATTCAAGTAAGTAAAACATGTGTCTGTGTGACATCTTAAAGACAATATGTGAATAATGTTTATTATCGTATCTACAAAGAAAACTGCCAGAGCAGAGCATAATTTGAAACAAAGTTAAAATGCAACATGAAAAGTGCATATGGATTTAAAATTAAATAAAACCATTGTGTTAATGAAAAATCTAATTAAAGTTTAATCTAAAGAGAAAAAAGTCATTTCTGTAATATATCCCTAAATTCTTGCGTCGCTTTTCGCCTTAATGCTTGTCTTACACACATAAGCAATTGCTTGGTTTATTCTATAGTAACTTCTAGTAAATTCTAGTCACATCTTTCCTGTGTCATTATCACATCTTGTATTTGTTGATGATCTCCTTCGCAAGTGTTATATAGGCTGTTGTTGCTTCGTTCTTGGACATGCCTATAAAATAGGAATGCAAATACAACATTAGAACAACATTGTTACTCACACACAAGCACTCACACACACAAGTGCTCACACACACGTTGTATTCATAAAGTGATGGCCAATTATGATTGCAACCTTGAATGTTAATCATTGTCCCTTAATGAAATACTAGAAATTAACCTACACTTACTGATATTATACAAGGGTAAAGGACAGAAGACGGAAACATGGTTGGATGATTGAATGTTACTGTTAAATAGATCCTACCTTTTCTAGATTCCCAAGCATCCCACTTGGCTTTTGCTTTCATGTCCAATAAGCCTGGTTTGTCTGAGGAAATAAAGAGCGGACCATTTAAGAATGTCAGTGGTTATAGGTAATAAAAAAACAGAACTAAGACAGGTTCAAAGTCTACCAGTATTGCTATCGGTATCTGATATGGCCATTTCAGTTAGCAGTTTTCCGATATCTGGGATTAGCAATAGCGCTTACTCTCCCCATATCATTTTAATGCCCCGCTGGCTTGAACTGTTAATTTCTCTTCATTCAAATGAACCTATTTGAAATAGCAGAAAGATACAGCGTTGTGTCCAGGATTCACAACCCTGGTTGTGGGTCTTGCAGAGGGCAGATGCATGGATGTTTTGGCTCATCAGTGTGCATACCAATGTTTATGTCTCCAACGATGGCCTGCTTATACAGGCCATACAGATCCAGCAGCTCCTTGTCTGAAGGTCTGGTCTTCACTTTCTTCACATCTGCCGCTACCTGCTCAAACTCTGCCTACACAGAAAGGTGATCGATGGAGAAGGGATGGAGGGGTAGATATGCATAAAGATAACGTTGGTAAAACAATACAGCGAAGAAACTGCATGAGGCAGTGTATTACGATCTGGCAGCCAGACAATGGGCCCTTATTGTGCTGTTAAATGATCGACTTTACTGAGCTCTTTCCATCTGGGACATACACAATGAAAACGTCAACAGTAATCATCTTGATGCCCCCCTCCACACACACACACACACACACACACACACACTCATACTCACACACACACACACACACACACACACACACACACACACACACACACACACACACACACACACACACACACACACACTCACTCAGGATACATGTCATTGATGTATAATGTCTGTGAACAAGTGCACATAACGTTAATAGCTATCCCTATAATGTCATTATACACGGTGCATCAATCCAGACACAAACCCTACAGAACCAGCATTCATGTCGCGCAGTTACAACAGTGTATATTGTCCAAATCACAACCGGAGGAAAGTTGCGTGAAATCCAACCTCTAACGCGAGCTGCACTGCAACATGATTGTGATGTGAATGCAAAGTAGAAAAAAGTAGGCTACATGGAATTCTTGAACTCTACTGGACATCACAGCGCTGCACCCACATTTTTGCAGACGTCAGCTGTAACCCACAAATCACAATTCTGAAATATAGCCTGTAAACTCTATATTCGATATCCATTTGAAAACGTACACAACTGATTAAATAAATACAGAACATAACGGTGAACGTTAGAATCTAAGATAAGACCATAATAAAAACATTTCATCCGTAAAATGTAGATCACTAGTGAAAAAGAGAAACAAAACGCAGACAAACGTTACCTGAAGAGACATTGTCAAGTTGGTAAGCCTTTTATACGTATAATTTACTCAACGCACCAGTTTATGGGCGATAGCCTACTCAGCCTGCAGTAACAGATCGCGCGAGCTCACAATAAACCTGTCGTCGCCTGGACTACCGGCCGCAGTGGGGATGGACTGGGAATAGAGGCAACTGATTGGCTGATAAAACAGTGTAGGCACAGCCTAAGACCGTCACATATCACAGACAAAATCATATCAAGTGGTGACTTCATAGAGTCACTGACCGTTGTAAATGAAATGCACATTAAGAAATGTATTCGATGTTCTATATTGTATGCCCAAATGTAGTCTAAACATTATTTTTCGCATGACATGTAGGCAAGACAGAGAGCAAGCAAGCACGTTTATTTATATAGCACAATTCAAATAGAAGCAATTCATGTGCTTTACAGAGGAACATAATAATAAAATACATGCATTTTATATTCATAGCAACAATTCCACTGCCAAAGCCGTGTGCACCACCCACGCAAGACAGGGGCAATGCTGTAACAAAAAATAGATGAATTTTAGTGAGAAGAGAAATGAACTGGTCAAGTACTGGGAAGAATAAGAGCTATTACAGCAAATCCCAGATATCGGAATAGTATTTGGTAGTCTGACGTGTCTTACATTTAGGAAGATTTGCTTATAATAAAAAACCATGTAGCTGTAGAACCGAGAAGCCTATAGCAGAGTAGGGAGCCATAGGTTGCATATGCCGTCACTTCAGCATTAGGCCTACAGGTTGTTATGCATATAAAATGCATGTATTTTATTATTATTTGAAGTCTATTTTAATTTTCTTTTCCTGATTGAATTGATGTTTTTATTTGTTTTTATTCTGATGCGTATGGCATAAATGAAAACCTGTTATATGTATACATAAAAGCTCTGAGGTTCTAAATAGTATTATCTGGTTCTAAAGGGCCAGATAATAGAGACCTGGAACGGTTCTAAAGACCTTTCGCCAGTAAACAGGTTTTTTGTAGATGGCTGTGCCCAGCGTTCTCCCACAGGGGAGCCCTAGTTTGCATATGCCGTCACTTCAGCATTACAGGTAGTTATGAATATAAATGCATGTGTTTTATTATTATTTTTTCCTCTGTAAAGCACATTGAATTGCTTCTATGTATGAATATAAATAAACTTGCTTGCAAGTTGCACCCTTAACTCTCCTTCAGTCATTCTTTCTATTGTTGAAAGAGCACTCTATGGGGCTATAACTTTAAATTAAGTGAATCATAACCACCTAAAATGTTACAATATGGCGTATAAAATAGGTATTCAGATTCAGAATCATCGTTTCTCTCTAAATACGCATCTTTGTACTGGTTCATAGCTGTGCAGGTATTTAGCGGTGAAAAGCAGTCTACGTTGTTTTGATTTCGTCATCAATATGCGTCTCGGAACTAAACAATATGGCTGCGCCCATGCCTACCGCATTACTAGTTTTCACTGCATGGAAATGTCTGCGACGGGAACCTAGTTCGTTTTTTCTTCATATTGAGGTAAATAAATTACTGGTGTATGTTTGCAAAATATGGCAGTCAAATTGAAGCACGATGTGTTTGTCTGGTTTGTTTGCCAACTTGAATTATGTCGCTATATCTGGGAAATAGTAGTATTTGTAGTTGCATAACTTCACGAACGTTAGCCATCTAGCAAACCTTGTTTCATAATTAATTTGCTAACTGTTCGTGTTACTGGTCGAACGACTACAGTCGAAGAAACACGTATTTTTGCCGTTAATCAAATGACGATGTTTGAATATAAAAATGTCACTAGTTAATTTAGATACCTGAAGTTACGTTAGTTTACTGTAAGAGAACGGTTCACTGTTGGTAGCTTTAGTTTAACCTAATAGTACTAATTAAAAGTTTGGTAAAATGTTGTTTATTTGCTTTCCATGCATTGTCCCTAATCTACTTTTATGGTCTACCTTCATAGCCAGCAACTTTTGCAAATTCCTCCTGCCTTTGCTCTAGATTATGATGGCAACTCCGGGCAAAGTTTCAAAAAAGGAACGGAAGAAGCAGATCCCAATTAAAACGTCTTTGAACTCTCCGTACAGCCTGAAATGGAGCCCACTGCAGAGAGGTGACATGCACTTTATTTTGGAAACTCTGAAAAGCAATTTGACAGCAACTGGCCTGGAAAAGAAAGAGATTAAAGTGTTTCGACAGTGGGGGAAAAAGAGAAAAAATAATCAGAAAACTGGACTTGAATCAGTTGCTGAGCCTCCACTAACACACCTTAACACCATCACGTCAGAACCTTCTGTAAAACACAGTGAGCAAGGCTGGACCAATCTAGTCGCTAGGAGACAACTTGCCATTGGCATAAATGAAGTCACCAAGGCTGTAGAGCGGAACCAGCTCAGTCTTGTGCTTGTGTGCAAGTCTGTCAAACCGCCTCATATGACAAACCACCTGATAGCGTTGTGCCAGACAAGGGGCGTGGCAGCATGCCAGATACCGAGGCTCAGCGAGAGCGTGGCGGGGCTGCTGGGATTGAAGTGTGTCCTGGCACTGGGATTCAGACGGGGCAACGAGGACACAGTGTTCTTTGACACTGTGGAGGCCATCGTGCCCAGAGTTCCAGCTCTACAGGTTGCCTGGATGCCGAGGCCTGCCGATGTGACTGTAAAAACGGATGAGGGCAAATTAGGAGAGGATACTGGCGAGAAGGGGCAGGTAGGAGAGGATACAAGTGAGAAGGGGCAGGTAGGAGAGGAAAATGTTCCATGTGATAGGTGGCAAGGAGAGGAAAGAGCTGATGGGCAAATGGAGGCAGAAACTGAAGAACCAAGGGGGAAGAAACGGAAGATTGAAGACATTCCAAATGTAACAGAATCGCCATCTTGGATTTTTCAGCCCCTTAAAGTGAAAAAGATCACCCCCAAACCCAATAAAACACAGAAACCAAAGACTAAGAAAAAGTAACACCAATTGGAACCAAATCAGATGTTCTGGGTTCTTATGTAATATTCATTATATTATATGCTGATGAAAGCGGTCTTAAATACTGATGCGGAGATGCGTCTCTACTGCCAGCCTAATCATCCTGTCAGGTTGCAAAACCCAAATCCCATGGAGGACATCATTCAACAAATATAGAAAACGGCACACACAAATGGTTGTTTTGTAGTCTGGATGAGTTTATTTGATCAAATGTCCATGCTGGTATAGCTTTCGTGTGTATTTGTAACATGTTCAGTATTGGTTTAGAGGCCCTGTCTAAACGGTGCTTGTTCTAATTAATCAGTTCTTGTACAGCCTGCCGAGGAGTTCAATAAAAATTCATTTTTTTCCGATAAGGATGTGTTGTTGCAAGAAACATTTTTTATATTATTAGAAAAAGTTTTCTTAAAATAAGGCAAGTTCTTTAACTATGGTTAGTGGCCAGTCCCAGCATCGGGGGTGTATTCTGTCAGCCAAAACTTATTTTTGTAAACTAGTTTACCCCATTTCATTCCGTTTGCTGAAACCTTTCACCAGTAAAATGTTTTGTTTGATTGAATGGGCACACTGAATTTCATACATAGCTGTAATATACACCCTTGACCAACTCACATTTACTGCTTCTCTAGGATTAATGAATGTATAGCATACCCAGATTCACTGTGGGTAAATTGGGTGTCGAGATAATTTGTATTTCACTTTATTTGAATCACTACTTCTCTCGGTGCTGTTGACATGATGTTGGGTTTGCAGCCTCGGATCACGTTAACAGTTCCACAACTTCCAGTAACTCCAGACTAAGGCGGAGCTTAAAATGCAGCGGTCCACAACTTTTCTTTTATCCAATGGCAGTTAAGTTGTCTGGGTGTAGTACCATTAGCCAACACATCATTAGCTGCTTTCTCTTCACAGGATTTGCGCCAAGGTTCCTTGTGCTGGATTTAACAATTGAGTTGCCTGATAGATCCTGCCAAAAGCCATATTTATTTATTTCTGAATTGATTTGGGTTTTAAATACTGACAAACACCAGATAAATTATTTAATTACACACACAGAAAACACACAATCCTAAATATCAGAATTGTGTGCGGGGAAAAATAAGTGGGTAAGTCCTTAAATAATATTTGCTTTCAGCTGCACAACACTAGAAAAACAAACTTTTAAAATTTGAAAATTCCCACAACATAAAAAAACCTAAACACACAAAACCAACAAATAATGAATATAAAAATGCACCTGGGGTTTTTTACGAGGTCTTTGCTCTGTCAAGAACTGAAGAATTGTGCTTCAAAAATGTTTTACATTCTTCTTCAAAAATCCACTCCTAACCGTTCTGAAGGAACACCAAAGCCAATTACGTCTACTCTAGTTGTGAAGAAAATGCTTTGGATGTTGTCTACCCACCCACACTACCGGAATAAATATGTTCTGGCATTAAATGTACAGGTTAAAACATATTTGCTCTGTCCAGCAAACAAAGACATATCAATGGACCTTTTGGAATACAAAATGAAAAATTATTTTGGATCAAGTCTTCTTTTTGATGTCATCCTTCCTCAATGTGGTGAGTGTGTGTACTGCACATGGATTCTGTCACAGGTGTGTCAACGTCTGTATGCATGTGTGTGTGTACAGAGGCATACTTTACTGTATGAGGGACTGTTTCAGGCAGAGCATGATTTCACATTCAGGATGTTAATGGTTAAAAAGAGTCATCAGCCCTGGAAGAGCCGACAGAATGTTCTCAATGATAAAAAACAATCCAGGAGACATGCTCGTCGCGATGCACACCTCCCGATCACTTTGATTGATTGTTGATGATGTCTTCTTATAGTTTGAGACTACCTGTGTGTGTGTGTGTGTCCAGGTAGAGATGTCTGCTGATACTGATACCTTTGACCTCTGGTTATTGAAGAACAAGGCCAATCTGAAACAAAGATATACATATGGTTAGAATGTCACATGCTACATTGGCGTTGGGCGACGACTGCATTTGCACATTGTCCCAATGACCTGTCCAAGCATGGAGGTTATGTGTCGTGTGGGCCGAACTGTCAGGAGTCACACTCTGTATTAACATATTTGTTCATTCCTCACAGACAATGGTACGGTGTTAATATTCTTGAATGTAAAAAAAATATATATTGTGGCATCAACATAAAAATACAGAGCTATTTAATAGCCTTTTTGTATTTCTTGTAATATATTTGTTATTACTTAGACATTTTCTGACGACTCACTGTGATTTAATGATTCACGCCAAACAGGTTCCATGGAGGGCTGAGTGTCTACAGGTTTTTACTCCCACCTGATTCATTAATTAGGTCACTAATTGGTTAGCTTCTGCCCTCACCAATTCGTTTAAACTACTTTCCAGTCCCATTGGCCAACGCTAAATCCTTCATGTTAAAATGCTCACATCAGCCCCACAAATAATAATAATCCTCACGTGTTATGTTGACACAGACACACGCCTCACCATGTCAGGGTCCATTGGGGGGCATTTCCAGTTGTAGAGGTAATACTGCAGGTTGCCGTCTCCGATGCCAAACTTAAGCTTCTCCAAAAACACCTTGTTCTCCATCAGGTCCAGAGCATTGAACACGTCAAAACCTTTCTGTGGGAAACAAAACATTCAGATGGATGTGATCCTAGTTGGATCCGCAGTAAGCGTGTCGTAAACAGAATACAGTCGTACCAGTTTGGCCAGTATGAGAGAGTCGCCCATCAGGTCCAGTAGTGGAGTGTGCGTGTGGACGCTGTAGAAGGAGTAGGCAGCCTTCAGGCTCCTGTGTTGTGGATGGTGCATCACAGTGGAGGGCAGGGTGTAGAAACTAGTGAAGTCCGTCAACAGACCGCCGGCACCCTGAACACAAGACAGTGCTCTCTGAGATCTGGCTATCTTCTTCTAACCATTATTTGACCAGGTAAGTGTGACTAAGAGCACGTTCTTATTTTCAGCGATGACCTGGGTGCAATTGGGGTAACTGCCTGGCTCAAGGGCAGAGATTCTCCTCCCACTTTATCAGCTCAAGAGATTGAATCTGGCAGCCGTTCGGTCACTGATCATATGCTTTAACCACTAGGCTGCCCTTTCATCTATTAATATCCACCAGTATCATCGATCAATGCCAGGATCTTCAATAAATATTCATGAGAAAATGTGTCTATTGAACGGACAAAGACAGACCACTACCTCCACTACGAACGTATCTATGATGTTGTCCTGAGGGAGAAACCAGTGTGCCACTTCCTCCTCACCCAAAGAGGGCGCCAGCTGGAAACGCCTCAAGTGTTTCTGCAGCAGCTGTGTCACCTGACGCACGTCACGTCTCTCCATGGGCCGCAAGCCCGGGGTTTTAGTGCTCTAGAGAGCCAGAGAGGAACCGTTAGAAACACACGTCACGCAACTCAACAGTGACAGTGCTCAAAGCAATAAACGGCGGGCTTGTGACATGTCTGGCCTTACGTCTGGTAGTCTGTAGAGTTTCATAGTTCTCTGCAACGTCATGTTTCTGCTCAGGTGAGAGAATTTAACCTCCACCAGCTTCCTGGGGTTCAGGGAACGATGCCAGTACCTGCACGCAAAAGCACAACAGTCCACTTACACACATACAGCTGGACCACAGTGGAGCAGCCTGTTGTGCATTATCATTAGGGCTGCAACTAACAATAATTTTTTATAATTGATTAATCTGTCGATTATTCGGATAAAAACTAAAAAGCATTAATATCCAACCCTTTACTGAAAAACAGAACTGACAGTGCAATTCACAGTGCAAATCCCTGAGCTAATGAATAATAAAAAGTGCACAACAATGTTTATTTTTATTAAGGACCTAACCTGTCAAAACAATAAATAATTTATAAAAATAAAGAAAAATACAATTCAGAAAACGTAACGTTGAACCTCAGAACTTATTCTCTACACTACACTCACAGACGTACACAGTCACAAAACTCTCACTCAGACGCACACACAAACTCTCCGCATGAAGGACTCCAACGTGTTTCCGTTTAAGGTGCTGTATCATCACCGTGGTGCTCCCGTACCATGTCATGTCGCTTTTGCATATCTTACAATTAACACACTTTTTTGATGCATTTACTTTGTGTGAAATGTTCCCACACTTTGGATGACTTCGGTCGAACTGATTTGCCGACTCCGCCATCAAAACAACGTTACAGCTCCGCACCGCACTCAACTCAATTGAATTTATCTCCGAGACTGAGTAGCGTGTCGATAATGATATTCGTTGCAAACTTTTTTAAATATCGATTTTATCGATTCGTTGTTGCAGCCCTAATTATCATGTACTGTGGTGGACATAACGTGTGTGTGTGTACATGCGTGTATGTACCTGCAGGTTGACACGGGTTTGGGCAGTACCACTCCTGCGGTGTAGACAGCCTGGAATATACCCTCCAGATTAACCCGTCTCGTGATCTCTCTGATCAGGACTGGGGCAACGCGCTTCGAACGCAGTTTCTTGTGGACGCACAGGAAATTGATCTCAACCATCTTTTTTAACCTGGAGGGAGAAGCGGAGGGAGACAGAGTGTGTATCATTGTTCAGGACCTGTTCTATTGATAATGCAATGTTACCAGTCCACAACACTGTTGTGTGTGTGTGGTGTGTGTGTGTGTGTGTGTGGTGTGTACGCTGTGGTCAGGGGAGGCATCACTCACGTGTCATAGATGTGTATATCAGCTGGAATGGCACTGATGAAACCGACAAGTTTCTTATTAGAGGAAACCCTCACCCCACAATGCCAATGAGGCAACCAACCAGGAGGACGCAACGCCCTGAGAAGAAACCACAGACCATTTGAGAGAAATCTGGGAGTGTTTCGAACAAACTTACCAACACAATTACAACGAGTGCTGTCGATTGGATTTACCATTTGAGAAAGTTGGGCGAGTAGTCAAATCTGAACATGTTGTCATCGTCTTCTACATAATTCTCATTCAACAAGGTGTACAACTCCTTCAGCTGAAAAAGAGAGTCTGTAGTCTTCTGACTGCACGTCTGACATGTGGTGGCAACAGATTCTGTGACAAATTAACACGCACACAAACTTACCACATCAGCACTGCTGAGGTCCAAGGTGTCCCACATAAAGCCCTGTGGTAGAGAGTAGGGTTCCTGTCTGATGTTGTCCTTGTCCGCCTCGATTGGTCCGTGGCTGGTTACGACCTCATCTGCAATGAACACAACCAGACCATCACATCAAACGGACATGACGAAATAGAGATACCGTGTTTGTTAACAGTCAGTATTTGCTTCATTGTATCTAAATGGGAAAGTACTGTATCTTTAAAGTACATGCACTATATGAAATAAGCATCTGGCATTGAATTTCTCAATTTCATTTGGATATATATTAACACAATTTCAGGTGTAAGTATGCACTTACAGAAACATGGGTACAAATAAGATATTTATCTAGTCATACCGTTCTGTTCTATTTTCTATAGACTCTCAAAAAACAACCAAACCACTTAAGCGTTAACATTTTAATTATTACTTACTAAGTTTAGGTACTGGCTGTGTGTCCCAGAACTGGTACTTGTGTTTGGTGGCCTCGTCTATGCTCTTAGCTGGTCCCTGACAGGACAGCAGTTCCATGGCCCTCTGGATGTCCTGAAGCTTCTGCATGGGCAGTCCTGGGTTCTACACACCGGAGAAGAAGTTAGACCATGTGAAAAAGGGTGAGTGAGACAGGCAGAGACAGATTGTAGTCACCTTTATCTCCTGGGAATCTGAGGCAGAGTCAGATTTGGCCCCCCCTGAACTCGGCTTCTCTTTCTTTCTCTTCTGTTTTTTCTTCTTTTTCTTCGCCCCCAAGTCTCCCCCTGGACTTCTGCACACAAACACAGCACAAATCAAACATCAAGTCGGCAACAACCCTCCATTGCAATGAAGATGTGATTGGCTGACGTTAATACAACGTTAATATAACGTTATTGCAACTCCGTTGCCACGCTAAAATGGGTGAAATTATTCATACGAGACGTGGGTCGCAGCAGGACATTTAAACACCATCTGAGATCCGCTGCTGTTGCCTATAGGAGGATATATAGGGGGATATCGGGTGTAACCCGGGCAGCCGTCGCTCTGCCTGACAACAACGTAAGCGTACGGGTTGTCTTATACGGCGTATGTGACGTCATAGAGGTAACCAAGAGCTACGGATATGCGGTGCAGTGCAGTTAGCAAGCAGATGCGGCAACACCATTAAACAAAAACACATACTTATTATTTTTGCTTAATTCGTCAATTTACACAAGCCCTTTGGTAAGCAAAATAAAACGCCAACCCTAAACTAAGGATTACAAACGTATCAAAAAATGGAAATGGAGGGATAGCTAGTAGTAGGTAGCAATGATGACAAGTAATGAACGGTTACTAGCCAACGCCAAGCCTGCATCCATTCAAACAAAAAGCTAACTAGACTAGATGTCATTGACATGTGAATAGGTACAGTCAAATGCACACACTAAGCAGCTGCATTATGATAGCGCCACGTGTTATTAAACAGTATATCATAATGTCAGGTATCATGGCATCTGGAGGCCTTAGTCGTAAATAAACTAGGCGCTAGCTAATGCTAGCCGTGTGCGCAAGTTCCTCCATCATATGGAGACTATCATCCATCCCCCTACACAGCAACCAACTAGCAACCTGAGCGTGTAGGTAAAGCGTGCTGCCCGGGCTGCCGTGTTGTGTCCCCGAGTTGAAGGAGCGCAGCCTCACCCTTGCATATGTTCATTCTCCTCCTCGTTGTCACCATCTATTCCGCAGGTGTCCTGGTCGTCCAACTCCAGGCTCTGCTGACTGGCTGCAGACTCGCTATCCTCCGCCATCATGGATGAAGCCCTGGCTAGCTGTCTGCTGTGTCTTATTGCCACCGTATGATATACAGGAGGAGACCGGGAAGGATGAAAAACAAGATGAGGTCAGAACGAAACGGCGCCATCATGTGGTCAAATATTAATGCCTCGTGTTTTTTACCACTCCTTGTTGCGTTGCGCCGGATGTCTTTCATTTGGATGAAGAACCTCCAGATTGGAGTTGTCGGAACGTGCCAAAGCGATGACATTTAGGGCGCAAAAATGGACCCAGCATACTTTGAATATGTTTGGTAGAGGATGTAGGTGTTCTCCGTGATTCTCCACTGATCTGCCCAAATGAATTAAGGCAAAACACTCCGGGCTGACCAAAAATATCCCATAATGTTAACTAGAAACACAGAACAGCACGATCTAATGATGCAGTGTTTAAACCACCGTCACCACGTCCTTGTTCTATGTGGCTCAGTGCTGTAGAACATGCGTTAGATAGATACGTGGTCGCATCATGGTCAGATACAATGTGACAATTACAGATTTTACAGTGTACCATTCAAAAAGTATTTTCTCATTTCTCTATAAACAAGAGACTGGAGAGTGGTACAATCTGTGCTGGTTCCTTTCCAGTTAATGGTTTTAATTAATAGAACTTCAACAAAAACAGGCAGTATTTAAAATGTACAGTTTTATATGGACAACTTGCTCTATATTCAATAGACAGGTACTCAAAAGAATCCACAGAAGATGCAGAAGTGTAGTTCGTCTCTTTATTCAGAATAATAAGCGCACATTATAATACAAGCAACCAGTTGAGACATTAAGAATGAAGGATACCATAAATACGGTACTCTTCCAGGGTGGTTACTATGGGTTATAATAGGGTACAGAGAGTGGATGAAGGATCATTCACAACACTAGCTCACACATCAACACACAGAGAGAGACAGTGACGAGACAGAGAGTGAGACAGAGAGAGAGTGAGACAGAGAGTGACAGAGAAAATGAAACACAGAGAGGGACAGAGAGAATGAGACAGAGAGAGAATGAGACAGAGAGGGACAGAGAAAATGAAACACAGAGAGAATGAGACAGAGGGACAGAGAAAATGAAACACAGAGAGAATGAGACAGAGAGGGACAGAGAAAATGAAACACAGAGAGAATGAGACAGAGGGACAGAGAAAATGAAACACAGAGAGAATGAGACAGAGGGACAGAGAAAATGAAACACAGAGAGAATGAGACAGAGAGGGACAGAGAAAATGAAACACAGAGAGAACGAGACAGAGAGTGACAGAGAAAATGAAACACAGAGAGAACGAGACAGAGAGTGACAGAGAAAATGAGACAGAGAGAGAATGAGACAGAGAGGGACAGAGAAAATGAAACACAGAGAGAACGAGACAGAGAGTGACAGAGAAAATGAAACACAGAGAGAATGAGACAGAGGGACAGAGAGAATGAGACAGAGAGAGAATGAGACAGAGAGGGACAGAGAAAATGAAACACAGAGAGAATGAGACAGAGGGACAGAGAGAATGAGACAGAGAGAGAATGAGACAGAGAGACATAAACTGTGAAATGACCCAGAAATGTCATACACTGCCTCACGCACACGGGCACAACTTAAAGAATATCCTCTGTATGCACATACATGATACAGACACATACATGTACAGTTAGGCACAATGCACGCTCATTACAGCAGAACCGAAGACAGATGGGCTCACAGACGCAAAAGTGAGATTAAGTGTCTACACAATCTAGCTATGGTCACACTCCTCTCTTTATGACGGAGGGTGGGGAGAGAGGAAGGGCTACTGTGTGCTGTCTGCCAAGGATAAAGGGTTGAGGTAGTGGACAGAAAAGGATAAATAAATAGTTGAACTGATCAACTCATGTCTATGATCCCAACTTGTACGAAAGGCACTTGGAACACAAGTCAAGTTGACTGGATTTAAAACAACAGGATTCAGTTTGGTTTTAGAGAAAAGGCTTGGGTGTGTATGTGTTTAAAGGCAAAAGAAAAGGGAAACAGAAAATCATTAAAAAAATAGCATAACATGTGTAAAATAGTTTGGCAACTAATATCACAAATACTTAAAATGAACAAACAAGGCATCTCAAGCAGCTGTATAAAAGTGATGCATAGCCGTTCAGAGCAAAGTTCGCAGACGTCAGTGGTTCAACACCAGAAAAATCTTCATATAAAACGCTCATACAGGCACTGTACTGTAATATCCACAGTCACCACCAGAGGGTGGTGTGTCCCATTTATTACCTGACCCACCAGAGGTGTGTGGAGGTAGAAGTTGCCCTTACAGACATTTACGGGGAGGAAAGTTTAACCATAAGTTGAAGACAGGTTCGGGACGAGCAACTTGTGAGGCAGGGCACATTATCCAGCTGAAAGTGAAATCAGGCAATGATTCACTGCCATCAGGAAATACCACTGCCATGAAGGGGTGTACCCAGTCTGCAACAATCGCCCAGAGCATCTCACACCCTCCACTAGCTTGTCGTCTTCCCACAGTGCATCCTGGTGCCATCACTTCTACAAGCGCACACGTACACAGCCGTCCCTGTGATGACAAAAGGTGCTACCTTTTCCACTCTATGCATGTCTCACTTCCTGGTCACTGACATCAGAACATCACTGTCCTGTTCCACCCAGACCTGCCGGCAGACATCCGTCATATTGCTTTTTACTCATCTAACGATTGTTGGATATGTGAACAGAAGCAGATAGGAAAGATAACTATTGAAGCCCGACCATAATCACCCGTCTCACCTTGAGGCTTCAGCCCGTCTTTTCTGACACATCTAATTCATCCAAGGCATAGCATTGGTGCATACTGTGATTTACACCAGGAGTTCATCCGTATCACTCAGTTACAGTCTCTATGAAATGTCTGGTCAGTGGTTTGTGTCCATTTAAGTGTGGCGCTAGAATAAACCAAAAATATTATGTAATTAAAGAGATCAGAACGTATGGCGCAGTGACCTTTGAGTCATTTCCATCCACTTTAGCTCCTAGTGCAGATATACCTTCAGAACCTCTTTAACCGGTTCTTGGTGTTATTCCTGGGGCAAGAGTGGTAGAGTAAGTCACAGTTGATTGAGGATTCAATAGATGATTCAAGTGTTTTTATTTAAGGTTAAAGGCAGCCAGAAGGGGGCGCTCCTCCCTCTTCTGCCAGGGGCTTTTCTTCTCCTCTCCATCATCATCACTTGCAACAGCCAGTAAGGCATTCGGGCCAATCTCAGTCCTGAACACCCCTCCTTCTGGGAGGGGAGGTGGGGAGGAGAGAGGCGATGGAGCCTCTTTCTGTATGATGCTCTCTCCTCTATGCTCCTCTTCCGCTCCCCCACCATCCGCTCCCCCACCCCCCCCCTGTTGTTTGTCTGGATGTCCGCGTGTCTCCTGACCCAGTGGTCCCAGGGGGCTGTCCTGGGGACTTCCCTCAGGGGTCTCCTGGTACTCGCTGTCCGCACCATCCAAGTCATCCACATAAACCAGCTGGGTGTACGCCATGGCAGGGGGACCACTTTTCGTCCTGACCCTTTCTCTGTCCTTCTCCCTGTCTCTCTCTCCCACCTTCCTCTCCACCTCCCTCCCCCGCCGCGCCACTCTGAGCTCGTTCAGGTCGACGCCAGAGTCCAGGCTTGTGTCATTTCCCTTAGCGTGCCTGTTACCGCGGCTACCTGCCCCCCCTGTGTTTCCCTTGGTTTGTCCGGCACGCTGCAAGTCTATGTAGGAGTGTCTGATGGCGTTGGACTGACCGTCCAATGAAACAAACCAGGCCCGCGGGTGTGTGAGGGGCTTCCCTCCACGCAGCTCCATCAGTTTCCTCTCAGCCAATAGTGTGTCCTCGCCATTCATTTGCATAAGCCCCGCCTCCCCAAGGGCTGTTGGGATAGACAGGGACTCTGACAGGCTGCTCCAATCCTCTTGCCCATCCCCTTGTCCCGGGTTGGCTGAGGCTGCAACGTGCGTTTGCCCCAGGAGCTGCTGCGAGTGCGAGGCGTTCAGCTCGGCCTGGATGGTCTCCAGATCACTCTGCTGATCCGTCTGCAGGAGCAGGGCCTGGCCACACAGAGGGTGCTCCCCAGGAAGACGCATGTAGTGGGCTGGGATGACCAGGGTGGGACGGATTCTCCTCGGGTAACCGTCCCCACCGCTTAGCAGGTCCACGGAGCCGCAGCACAGCAGCTGGCCCGGCCTGGGCAGCGATAGGGGCAGAGAACCTTGGGGGCGCTCCAGGTGGTCCACAGACCGAGACAGAAGGTAGTCTGTTGGTCTGCGCTCAGACCCCTCCCCTCGCCCAGGGGTGACGGGGGGGGAGCAGGGGGAGGTCGCCTCAAGCACACTAGTCCCGCCCTCCCCCTCACCACTCAGCTCACCTGCCAGCTCCTGCACCCGATTGGACGAGTGTCCATCTGGGAGGTGATTGGTAGATGAGCTGACTGAGGTGTATGACTGACGGTAGCCAGTGTCTGTGCCAGGTGAGAGGGCCGACTTTAGCGGGAACGTCTCCACAGACTGGCGGCATTCTCTGCTTCGTGGTGTCAAGTTGCATAGTGACGAACCGTGACGACTTTGGCTGTGGTTTCCTAGCGACATGCGACTGTGGTTCCCATTAGAGACAAGGTCATGGTGCTTGTAGGAGGGTTTAAGCATCGGAGTGGTCATGTCGGGTTCTGTTGCCGTAGAGACAAGTTCCAGATTAACCTAGAAAATACAAAAAGATTTTAGTTTACACAATAAGATCCTTTGCACTATTTATAATAGTATTTCTAAGATACCATGTCAAAAGTATTCACAGAACACACACACACACACAAACAAACAATATAGTTAATATAAACAATCAATACATTCAATGAATATAAACTAACTCAAAGGTGAAAACCCTACACTACCAACCAAAAGTTTAGGGTTTATTTTGAAAGGAAGTTTGTCCATAAAATGAATAAAATCAAATGGATGGCATTTCATTGGAGAAACTTTCCTACAATAGAACAAGGACCCAAACCACAGCTCCAAACCATACAAGAGTTTATTAGGGTAGAAGCAGTCAGCTGGTATTCTGTCTATATGAAGTGGCCAGCAGAGTCACCGGATCTCAACCCTTTTGAGCTGTTGTGGGAGCAGCTTGACTGTATGGCACATAAGAAGAGCCCATCAAGCCAATCCGACTTGTGGAATCACGAGGCGAAATCTCTACAGATTATAGCCACACATTGACAACTAGAATGCCAAAGGTCTGCAAGGATGTTATTGCTGCAAATCTAGGATTCAAAAATATATC
>CM055738.1:12204303-12285869 GCA_029465975.1 Dallia pectoralis | reverse complement strand
GTATGTCAGACACAGGTGGTCACCCTCCCTCTGTACATAGCCCAGACTGCTCTTCAACCAGGTCCCTGCACACACACACACACACACACACACACACACACACACACACACACACACACACACACACACACACACACACACACACACACACACACACACACACACACACACACACACACACACACACACACACACACACACACACACACACACACACACACACACACACACACACACACACACACACACACACACACACACACACACACACACACACACACACACACACACACACACACACACACACACACACACACACACACACACACACACACACACACACACACACACACACACACACACACACACACACACACACACACACACACACTTAGATGTACAGTCTGTAGTACTGCTCCAGTTCCCAAGTCAACCACAGGGAGGCAGCAGTCACACAGTGAGAGTCATGCAAGTCACCTGGCTAGGATATATTGGAGCTAGAATCATCATAACACAGCCGGATAGTCACTGTGTAGATTACTGATCTGAGGTCAGGTGTTTATGATGTCCCATACTGTACCAGTCAGAGGTTTGGACACAAAGCTACTCATTTGAAGGCATTTATTGTAGCTATTGTTGACATTGTATAATAATAGTAGTAAAGACATCAAAACTATGAAATAGCACATATCAAATCATGTTGTAGCCAAGAAATGACAAACAAAGGGCATGCCAGTTAATTCCCTCAACCAGCTTTACGTTTTAAGTAGTTTTGTGATTCCATGTGTCTTATTTCATCGGTCCATTCCCTCACCGTTACTCTACAATGTGGAAAATTGTAAAAACGAGGAAATACCCGTGAATGCGTGGGTGTCTGAGCGTTTGACTGGTACTGCATATGGTGGGCTGCTAGTCTGACAGAACAACAGCGGGATCGGCAAGGGATTCACGGTCTATTATAGATGTTATCCAGTTAGAATGGAAGCGGTCGTGTACAGGGAGGGAGAGGAGGGAAACCAGAGACAGGAGAGAGAGAGAGATGACTGTGACTCAGCTTCTTTTTGTGACACACACCCTTTCCTCATCGATCCCCACGGACACGTACATCCAGGCACTAAAACAGCCACTCATACTGGGCGACCTTCTGGCGTCGCTACGTTGACATTCTGCTTTCCGAACAGCTTCCCGATACCTCCCACATGGTGCAATCATTTTGACATGTACCTTTAGCTTTCTGGTGCAAAACAAACATGCACCGTGTTGGAAATAGGTGGTACTTTAAGAAACCACCATGGGAAAGACAGACGGTTAAAACAGCCAATCTGTCTGCGGCTGTATTCTCTGTCTGTTGTGGTCACTGTCATTGAGTCAATACTCGTTCCCTTTGAGTACAATACTAGTCTGTGACTGTATTGTGTCAGTAAGAACTTCATCGCTGAGAACTCTGTTCAGATGTCAACGTCAGACAGACACAGAGACATGCACATGCACTCACACACGCCATGGTAAACAGGCTTCGCTCCTGCATTGTGTGACATCATTGAGTTCAGTGCTTCATAACATGACAAAACAAAGCAGATGCAGTCAGTTACACTGGCAGAACCGGTTTCAGTGAGTACCTTTAGGACTGTGCCTCGCTATGTGCACACTGTCCATAAGCAAGGACAAGTCAACAACAAAGTCCCTCCTAACATTGGATTCTTTGTAAGGGAAAAGTAATTATCAACCAGAAATACTATGAGACAATTCTCAAACACACACACCCACAGCCCAGCACACACACACCCACAGCCCCCCCCACACACACACACACACACGCGCAACTCAGTTGAGAAACTAAATTAATGCAGTTGCCAGTTGGGTTGTTTATTTGGGGGTTGCTTAGAAACCAGTGGGCTAAAGCACAAAGGACCAGAGGTGGCTGGGAAATATTAACCCCTACAGCGCCTGCGTGTGTGTGTGTGTGCTCGCACAACCTCAGTCCTAATCAGCTAATTTTGATGTTGAATGGTCTCCTTCAGCAAGTCACGTTGGGTTTGGTCACACTGACTGGCACTGGAGACCGACTGTCACCCAAATCACCACACTGCAATACTGGCTGAGCCTAAGATCAAACTAAAACTATAAGAACTTCAGCAAGAGGGAGGGATTTCTCTAAAAGATTAGACTGTTTACTTCAGCCAGTCATGGGATGTGATTGGGAACAGAATGTTTTCGTGTTTTGATGTTGAGTTTATTAATCAATCCATTCAGAACCTCCACTGTGTGTGTGTGTGTGCGCATCTCTCTGCTGCAATTCTGATCTGTTCCCGGTAGCTTTTGATTAAGATAAGAATGTGTTGATTTCCTAGCCTGCCCTGTATCTCTGATATTTTCAGGAACCACTGATCCCACTGATAAATAAACGTATGAGGGGAAAAGCGACACACAGACACACACACACACACCTTATCCTACAGAGGGGAGAAACTCTGGAACCAAACACAGGAAATCTGCTCACTGTGCAGAAAGGAAGAAACTGAAAAGCTATGAGTGTGTGTGTGTGTACTGGGTTATGTGTGTGTGTCTATGAGGGTGTGTGTATAGAGGTGTGTGGGTGTCCATGACGATGTGTGTGTGTGTGTGTGTACTTACCCAGATGGGGGTCAAACCTCCAGGCAGGGATGTGCTGATTTTCTTTGAGACCACTGTTGGCTGGTAAAGCGATGGAGATGCTGATTGGCCCACTAACCTGGAGCCCCACCCCCTCACTAGCCAATAGGTGAACAGAGATGGCTGCCACTGGAGTCAGCTCAAACCTTATCTCACTTCCTGTTATAGAGGTGGGGAGAAGTATGGAAATAGAGGGGTCAGGAAGAGGAAACATGTCGAGGGTGAGAAAAGAGAGTCAATACAGTCAGAGAGAAAATGTGAATGGAAAGGAAGCATAGAGGAAAAAACAGGGTTGAGTGACAAGAGCCTGGAAGTGGTTAGGTCAAAGGTCTTTGTCGTGGTGGGGTTGGAGGTCGTTATGTCTTGGTGGGCGTGGGGTGGAGGTCTTTGTGTCTTGGTGGGGGTGGGGTGGAGGTCTTTGTGTCTTGGTGGGGGTCTTTGTGTCTTGGTGGGGTTGGAGGTCTTTATGTCTTGGTGGGGGTGGGGTGGAGGTCTTTGTGTCTTGGTGGGGTGGAGGTCTTTGTGACTTGGTGGGGTGGAGGTCTTTATGTCTTGGTGGGGGTGGGGTGGAGGTCTTTGTGTCTTGGTGGGGGTGGGGTGGAGGTCTTTATGTCTTGGTGGGGTGGAGGTCTTTATGTCTTGGTGGGGGTGGGGTGGAGGTCTTTAGGTCTTGGTGGGGTGGAGGTCTTTATGTCTTGGTGGGGGTGGGGTGGAGGTCTTTAGGTCTTGGTGGGGTGGAGGTCTTTATGTCTTGGTGGGGGTGGAGGTCTTTAGGTCTTGTTGGGGGGTGGGGTGGAGGTCTACATGTCTTGGTGGGGGTGGGGTGGAGGTCTTTATGTCTTGGTGGGGGTGGGGTGGAGGTCTTTATGTCTTGGTGGGGTGGAGGTCTTTATGTCTTGCTGGGGGTGGGGTGGAGGTCTTTATGTCTTGGTGGGGGTGGGGTGGAGGTCTTTATGTCTTGGTGGGGGTGGGTGGAGGTCTTTATGTCTTGGTGGGGGTGGGGTGACCTTACGTTGAGACCCAGGCTGGAGTGCACACAGGGGTAATTGTGTTACATGGGGCCTCTTCTGAATATTATGTCTAATGATTCCTCTAACAGAGCCCTTCCTTCACATGTACAATACTAGAGATACTAAATAAGGAACAGCGTAACCAATAGAGACCCATAATGAACCCAGACGTAGCCCCGACCCAGACGTACCGGTTCCGTTGCCCCCCAGGCCTTGCAGGTAGGGGAAGTGCTGAATGAGGCCGGGGTCATTGGTCACGGTCAGCAGGGCAGTGAGGTTGCTGTAGGACGTGTTGGGAGGCAGGCTCAGGGCCCGGTGCTGGAACTGAACCCAGGACTGACCCCTGGTTCCTGAGAAGGTGAGAGAGACAGGAGGAGAGAGATAAAAGAGAGAAAAGAGACAGGATGGGTGGGGAAAGAGAGATGGGGGAGGGGAGAGACAGGAAGGAAAGAGAGACGGGGGAGGGGAGAGACAAGAGAGACAGGATGGGTGGGGAAAGAGAGATGGGGGGAGGGGAGAGACAGGGGTGGTGTCAGAAACAACACACTTAGATGAAATGCCTTTTAGCGTCAGACACTTAAATTATATATTAAATCAACTTCTTGTTGATTAAAGCCGTGTGGGTGTGGTCTATGCTCGTGTATTCTCCCACTCCACATCTCCCCCTAAGTTAGTGTGGTGATTAAAGCCGTGTGGGTGTGGTCTCTGCTCGTGTATCCTCTCACTCCACACCTCCCCCTAAGTTAGTGTGGTGATTAAAGCCGTGTGGGTGTGGTCTCTGCTCGTGTATCCTCCCACTCCACACCTCCCCCTAAGTTAGTGTGGTGATTAAAGCCGTGTGGGTGTGGTCTCTGCTCGTGTATCCTCCCACTCCACATCTCCCTAAGTTAGTGTGGTGATTAAAGCCGTGTGGGTGTGGTCTCTGCTCGTGTATCCTCCCACTCCACACCTCCCCCTAAGTTAGTGTGGTGATTAAAGCCGTGTGGGTGTGGTCTCTGCTCATGTATCCTCCCACTCCACATCTCCCCCTAAGTTAGTGTGGTGATTAAAGCCGTGTGGGTGTGGTCTCTGCTCATGTATCCTCCCACTCCACACCTCCCCCTAAGTTAGTGTGGTGATTAAAGCCGTGTGGGTGCGGTCTCTGCTCGTGTATCCTCCCACTCCACATCCCCCTAAGTTAGTGTGGTGATTAAAGCCGTGTGGGTGTGGTCTCTGCTCGTGCATCCTCCCACTCCACATCTCCCCCTAAGTTAGTGTGGTGATTAAAGCCGTGTGGGTGTGGTCTCTGCTCATGTATCCTCCCACTCCACACCTCCCTAAGTTAGTGTGGTGATTAAAGCCGTGTGGGGTGCGGTCTCTGCTCGTGTATCCTCCCACTCCACATCCCCCTAAGTTAGTGTGGTGATTAAAGCCGTGTGGGTGTGGTCTCTGCTCGTGCATCCTCCCACTCCACATCTCCCCCTAAGTTAGTGTGGTGATTAAAGCCGTGTGGGTGTGGTCTCTGCTCGTGTATCCTCCCACTCCACATCTCCCCCTAAGTTAGTGTGGTGATTAAAGCCGTTTGGGTGTGGTCTCTGCTCGTGTATCCTCCCACTCCACATCTCTTTTGACTCCCTCTACATCTCCCTCTAAGTTAGTTCTCATCACCCGATCCTCCCATCTGTCACTGCAACCTCTCCATGCTCTCACTCCCGACACTCCACCCTTCTCTGTCACTATCACTTCCTTCTCCGGTCTTTCTTTCTTGCTCATCCCCCTATACCTCTCTCATTCCCTTGTCATGCCTTCATTGTCTGGTAGATGTGCATGTGCGTGCGCGTGTGTGGTGGGACTCAGTCGACAGTGATGTTCCACTGTGGTGAGTGTGCATTCCTGGGCCATGAGACACAACACTGCAGCTGTGTGTGTGTGTGTGTGTATTCTCTAGCACCGGGTATCCTTTGCCTGTGGTAAACCTGACCTGGTATTGATCTGACGGTCCAGTGTCGGAGCCGTTATGAGATATGCTCGCATTAACAGGACTGGAGTAATGAAATGTAAAAACCCTAAACATGGTGTGGGTCTCCTGTATCCATCCAGGAAGCCACTCCTGCCAGACCTCTTGAGAGTCCATTTGTCTCTCCTCCCTATAATGGAGATTTGCTCAAAACATCATGGGAGGACACCTCCCCTCCCCCCAGAACCAATCTCTCCTTTCATTTTCTCTTATTCTCTGAGTGTATTGCTCTTCTGGTCTGGCAGGTAGAACCCACTGTGTGTGTGTGGACGGTTTCCCCCAGACCGGACATAACTCTTCACCCCACCTGGA
Organism: Dallia pectoralis; assembly: GCA_029465975.1. Taxonomy (NCBI): domain Eukaryota; kingdom Metazoa; phylum Chordata; class Actinopteri; order Esociformes; family Umbridae; genus Dallia; species Dallia pectoralis. Next base: position 12,279,899 of record CM055738.1, on the reverse strand, counting down.
TTACAGACACTCCCTGGATTAGACACTCCCTGGATTAGACACTCCCTGGATTAGACACTCCCTGGATTAGACACTCCCTGGATTACAGACACTCCCTGGATTACAGACACTCCCTGGATTACAGACACTCCCTGGATTACAGACACTCCCTGGATTAGACACTCCCTGGATTAGACACTCCCTGGATTAGACACTCCCTGGATTAGACACTCCCTGGATTACAGACACTCCCTGGATTACAGACACTCCCTGGATTACAGACACTCCCTGGATTACAGACACTCCCTGGATTACAGACACTCCCTGGATTACAGACACTCCCTGGATTACAGACACTCCCTGGATTACAGACACTCCCTGGATTAGACACTCCCTGGATTACAGACACTCCCTGGATTAGACACTCCCTGGATTAGACACTCCCTGGATTAGACACTCCCTGGATTAGACACTCCCTGGATTACAGACACTCCCTGGATTACAGACACTCCCTGGATTACAGACACTCCCTGGATTACAGACACTCCCTGGATTAGACACTCCCTGGATTAGACACTCCCTGGATTAGACACTCCCTGGATTAGACACTCCCTGGATTACAGACACTCCCTGGATTACAGACACTCCCTGGATTACAGACACTCCCTGGATTACAGACACTCCCTGGATTACAGACACTCCCTGGATTACAGACACTCCCTGGATTACAGACACTCCCTGGATTACAGACACTCCCTGGATTACAGACACTCCCTGGATTACAGACACTCCCTGGATTACAGACACTCCCTGGATTACAGACACTCCCTGGATTACAGACACTCCCTGGATTACAGACACTCCCTGGATTACAGACACTCCCTGGATTACAGACACTCCCTGGATTACAGACACTCCCTGGATTACAGACACTCCCTGGATTACAGACACTCCCTGGATTACAGACACTCCCTGGATTACAGACAGACACTCCCTGGATTACAGACACTCCCTGGATTACAGACACTCCCTGGATTACAGACACTCCCTGGATTACAGACACTCCCTTGGATTACAGACACTCCCTGGATTAGACACTCCCAGACACTCCCTGGATTACAGACACTCCCTGGATTACAGACACTCCCTGGATTACAGACACTCCCTGGATTACAGACACTCCCTGGATTACAGACACTCCCTGGATTACAGACACTCCCTGGATTACAGACACTCCCTGGATTACAGACACTCCCTGGATTACAGACACTCCCTGGATTACAGACACTCCCTGGATTACAGACACTCCCTGGATTACAGACACTCCCTGGATTACAGACACTCCCTGGATTACAGACACTCCCTGGATTACAGACACTCCCTGGATTACAGACACTCCCTGGATTACAGACACTCCCTGGATTACAGACACTCCCTGGATTACAGACACTCCCTGGATTACAGACACTCCCTGGATTACAGACACTCCCTGGATTACAGACACTCCCTGGATTACAGACACTCCCTGGATTACAGACACTCCCTGGTCAGACACATTTATATGAGCATCAGCAGCACCTCTCTCTGAAAGTACGAGAGGGTGTCTCTCACACACACAGACACATAGGCAATGTGTTATTGAATATATACATACTCTCACACACAGACACATAGACAATGTGTTATTGAATATATACATACTCTCACACACAGAAACATAGGCAATGTGTTATTGAATATATACATACTCACACACACAGACACATAGACAATGTGTTATTGAATATATACATACTCTCACACACAGACACATAGACAATGTGTTATTGAATATATACATACTCTCACACACAGAAACATAGGCAATGTGTTATTGAATATATACATACTCTCACACACAGACACATAGACAATGTGTTATTGAATATATACATACTCACACACACAGACACATAGACAATGTGTTATTGAATATATACATACTCTCACACACAGACACATAGACAATGTGTTATTGAATATATACATACTCACACACAGAAACATAGGCAATGTGTTATTGAATATATACATACTCACACACAGACACATAGACAGTGTGTTATTGAATATATACATACTCACACACACAGAAACATAGACAATGTGTTATTGAATATATACATACTCACACACACAGAAACATAGACAATGTGTTATTGAATATATACATACTCTCACACAGACACATAGACAATGTGTTATTGAATATATACATACTCACACACACACAGAAACATAGACAATGTGTTATTGAATATATACATACTCTCACACAGAAACATAGACAATGTGTTATTGAATATATACATACTCACACACACACAGAAACATAGACAATGTGTTATTGAATATATACATACTCACACACACAGAAACATAGGCAATGTGTTATTGAATATATACATACTCACACACACACAGAAACATAGGCAATGTGTTATTGAATATATACATACTCAAACACAGAAACATAGACAATGTGTTATTGAATATATACATACTCACACACAGAAACATAGACAATGTGTTATTGAATATATACATACTCACACACAGAAACATAGACAATGTGTTATTGAATATATACATACTCACACACACAGAAACATAGACAATGTGTTATTGAATATATACATACTCACACACACACAGAAACATAGACAATGTGTTATTGAATATATACATACTCACACACACAGAAACATAGGCAATGTGTTATTGAATATATACATACTCACACACACACAGAAACATAGGCAATGTGTTATTGAATATATACATACTCACACACAGAAACATAGACAATGTGTTATTGAATATATACATACTCACACACAGAAACATAGACAATGTGTTATTGAATATATACATACTCACACACAGACACATAGACAATGTGTTATTGAATATATACATACTCACACACACAGACTCATAGACAATGTGTTATTGAATATATACATACTCACACACAGAAACATAGACAATGTGTTATTGAATATATACATACTCACACACACAGACACATAGACAATGTGTTATTGAATATATACATACTCACACACACAGACACATAGACAATGTGTTATTGAATATATACATACTCACACACACAGAAACATAGACAATGTGTTATTGAATATATACATACTCACACACACAGAAACATAGACAATGTGTTATTGAATATATACATACTCACACACACAGAAACATAGACAATGTGTTATTGAATATATACATACTCACACACACAGAAACATAGACAATGTGTTATTGAATATATACATACTCACACACACAGAAACATAGACAATGTGTTATTGAATATATACATACTCACACACACAGAAACATAGACAATGTGTTATTGAATATATACATACTCACACACACAGAAACATAGACAATGTGTTATTGAATATATACATACTCTCACACACAGAAACATAGACAATGTGTTATTGAATATATACATACATACTCTCGCACACAGATCAGACACACGACCGACAAAAAGACCAAAGTAATCAGAAACTCTAATCAAAACTCTAATGTAATTTCTCAGTAACAAATTAACCAACTCCAACCGACAGAGGGACAGAGGCTGCATGCTGCTTGTGTGTGAGGGTCATATGATAATATCAGAGGTTCATTATTAATGTAAGATGTCACAGGGAGACCACACCCCCACGCCGAGCCGATACACGTTTACCTCGTGGTCCAGAGTTTATTTCTACAAGGTCTTCATACACCATGAGAGTGGCCGCTCTCTCCGGCAGCAGCTCCAGACTGAGAGAGGAGAACACTGTAACACACACACACACATTCATGTAGTCACTGCTCTCGACCACACTGTGGACAATATGCTGTCTCACAAATAAGGTGAAAAACTATCTTGATTTGCATTATGGTTTTTCAGAGACAAAGATAATTAAGTAGTAATGGAACAGGAATAAAATGAAACTTGATGACTTACACACCACTAGTAATGACTTACACACCGCTAGTAATGACTTACACACCGCTAGTAATGATTTACACACCGCTAGTAATGACTTACACACCGCTAGTAATGACTTAAACACCGCTAGTAATGACTTACACACCGCTAGTAATGACTTACACACCGCTAGTAATGACTTACACACCGCTAGTAATGACTTACACACCGCTTGCTCATTGTTCAGAGAGATTCACTGTACCATTTGGACAATTTCCCTCCCAAGACCTACCGGGCAGTCTGGCGGGTCTCCAGGGGGCAGAGTTTGGCACATAGCCCTGTCTGGTTGCTGTGACAACCAGCAGAGTTCCAAGGCGGTAGGGAAAGCGCAGGTAAGTGTTGCCGTCGGCAGCAGAGACCTCTGTGATTATGGGGGTGTGGTTGGCAAAGAGCGCAACGGTGGCTCCGGCAAGGGGCTGGTGTGTGCTGGCATCACTCAGGTGAACCTTCAAAGTCACCTCTAAACATAGAGAGTGAGAGAGAGTTAACCAATGTGACACACACAAACAAAGTTGATTCTGTGCTCAGATTTCACCCTTCTATTCAACATTCAATCACAGCAAATGTAATTTCCCTGTTACTTGCCAAAGGGGAAGCCGTGGCAAAACAATGGGCCCTGTACTTGTCTCTTGATGTCTGACAGAGAAAATATTGACATTAAGAGATCTTCGTAGAGATTTTCACACAAACTTTCCTGGAAACTGCTGAATACTACACCTCCATTATACCATTAACTCTGCTGGATAGTGTAGCAGTTTAAAGCTTACCACGCACACACACACACACACACACACACACACACACACACACACACACGTTAAAAACAACATTACTCATTATGTTTTGCAAATGGCCCCCGCAGGTGGAACACACACCAATTGTGTGTCTAGACCAGACGTGTAAAATAAGAATGGAGAAAACAGAAAGGTCTACCGACGGGGAACTTACACGCTTAAATAAAGAACTCTTTGTAATCAAATTATTGTTAAAATTATTGTGCCAAAAAACAGCTGATCTTTAATACCATATCCATATTGACATACAGCAACCCAGTATCAGCAACCATCAGCTCTGTGTTCCATGGCATGTTGACAAGTTAAGATAATAAACAAATAAAAAATAAAATGATTATAAGAAAACATTTTGCACTTATGTGAACATAGCTGAAGACGGTTGTGCTAATTAAAAAAGCAATCAAACTGTACTTTAGCCTGTCGTTCTTTAGGCCTTCTTTAGGTTTAGTATCTGGAGCATCACCAATAACTTTCTTCTGGAACTCGCGTCTATTCTTCTTCTGAGACACGAAGCTTATTCCATGTAATAAATTTCCAAGAAAAACGGAAGATCCTGAACAACGCTTTGTACTACTCCCTCACAGAACAGCGCAAACTGGCTCTAACCAGATTAGAGATAGGAGTGGGAGGCCCTGGTGCACAACTGAACACGAGGACAAATACATTAGATTGTCTAGTTTGAAAAAACAGATGACTCGCTGGTATAATGCATAATAGCGGTGTCAATGTCAACAGTAAAGAGACAACTCCAGGATGCTGGCCTTCTAGGCAGAGTGGCAAAGAAAACGCCATATCTCAGACTGGCTATTAAAAAGAAACGATAAATATAGGTGAAAGAACACGGACACAATTGGAAAAAAGTGTTATACACGAGTTTTGGATCACCAAGAAGAATATCCATGAGACGCAGACCAAATAATAAGATGCTGGAACGGTGTTTGATGCCATCCTTGCCTTGTGGAGGCAATGCTCTGGTCTGGGGGTTCTTGGGGGTGGGAAAGTCGGAGATGTGTACAGGGTAAAGGGGATCTTTAAGAAGGAAGCCTATCACTCCATTTTGCAACCCAATACCCTGTAGACGGCGCTTGATTGTAGCCAATTTCCTCCTACAACCAGACAATGACCCAAAGCACAGCTCCAAACTATGCAAGAACTATTAAGGGAAGAATCAGTCAGCTGGTATTCTGTCACCGGATCTCAACCTTATTGAGCTGTTGTGGGAGCAGCTTGACCGTATGATACATAATAAGAGCCCATCAAGGCATCCAACTTGTGGGAGGTGCTGTTGAAAGGATGGGGTGACATCTTATTAGATTACCTACACTATTTGCAGCACACTCTCCTCTGTCTTTCCCACGTTCACTGTCAAATAATAAAACGTCAAAAACGAACCCAAATATCTTAAGATTACCTTCATAAATTGCTGACTAGAATGCCACATTTCAGCATGGCTGTAATTGCTGCAAATAGAAGACTCTTCGACCAGAGCGAAAGTAATTATTTCTTATGTTGTCAATATGCTATATAGTATTCATTTCATTATATTTCCTATTCAAACTCATATCATGCATCATGAGAAACAACGAAATATCTAAGTGATCCCAAACGTTTGAACGATAATAAATATTGAATATTACCGATGGGTTAGATATTACGTTTCTAACCCCTGCTTTCAACTAGATAAGTTTGCAGTGATACCAATTGATTTAAATGGTCCTTATCAATTTCACTTTGAGAAAAATGTAGAAGATCATGTTACATGTATTTATAGACATGGCCAAAGGCCAAACCTTTTCCCTTTTAGGGGTACGGCACTGTGCCAGAGTCATTATGTGTGAGAGCAAGATTGGTAATGAGACAGAGAAGAATTTATATTTATTCATACGGAAGAGTTTTAAGGAGAAAGCAAGAGGGAAGGATGTGGCAGCAGGGGGAGAGTTAAACAAGCAGGAAACACACACACACACACACACACACACACACACACACACACACACACACACACACACACACAGACACACAGACACAGACACACACACACTTCAAGTCTAGACCTTTAAAATCTCTCTCTCACACACACACACACACACACACACACACACACACACACACACACACACACGATCTTGGCTAACAGCTTACGGGCGACTCGGTATCAACACAGTAAATAGAGGGCAAGACTGGCAGTTTAAACAACGCTGCAGGAAATTGTGTATATCGCTTGGTGCAATTATATACTTTTTTGTTTTTACAATTGAATAATTGTTTAATCAGATTTTAAAATCAAATTTGACAACAGGTTTACAGTTAACATTTCTATGTGTTGGTTTAATTATAATTGTGTGTGTAGTAGAAAAACTAAATAAATTGGAGACAATAAACCTATAGGATTGGTATTACCTTTCCTGGTGCAAAACACATAATGCCCAGAAGAATTGAGATCTCGGGAGAACTTCAGGAATACCGTAGTGAGAACACATGAGTCTGGGGAAGGCTATACAACCACCCTAAAAATACTTCAGTCTACGGCAGGCAAATCATACAAATGGAGAGCATTTAAGATATGTGTAGGCCCTATATGTATAAAGTTAAAGCAGGCCCAAAAACAGGCCTTCCAACAAAATGACTCAAAGCATTCAAGCAAATCTACCAAGGAAAAGACTTTAAGCGGGCAGTACATGCCATACACCAGTCAGAGCTTTAAGCAGGCAGTACACGCCATACACCAGTCAGAGCTTTAAGCGGGCAGTACATGCCATACACCAGTCAGAGCTTTAAGCAGGCAGTACATGCCATACACCAGTCAGAGCTTTAAGCAGGTAGTACATGCCATACACCAGTCAGAGCTTTAAGCAGGCAGTACATGCCATACACCAGTCAGAGCTTTAAGCAGGCAGTACATGCCATACACCAGTCAGAGCATTAAGCAGGCAGTACATGCCATACACCAGTCAGAGCTTTAAGTGGGCAGTACATGCCATACACCAGTCAGAGCTTTAAGTGGGCAGTACATGCCATACACCCGTCAGAGCTTTAAGCAGGCAGTACATGCCATACACCAGTCAGAGCTTTAAGCAGGCAGTACATGCCATACACCCGTCAGAGCTTTAAGCAGGCAGTGCATGCCATACACCAGTCAGAGCTTTAAGCAGGCAGTGCATGCCATACACCAGTCAGAGCTTTAAGTGTGGGCAGTACATGCCATACACCAGTCAGAGCTTTAAGTGGGCAGTACATGCCATACACCCGTCAGAGCTTTAAGCAGGCAGTACATGCCATACACCCGTCAGAGCTTTAAGCAGGCAGTACATGCCATACACCAGTCAGAGCTTTAAGTGTGGGCAGTACATGCCATACACCAGTCAGAGCTTTAAGCAGGCAGTACATGCCATACACCAGTCAGAGCTTTAAGCAGGCAGTACATGCCATACACCAGTCAGAGCATTAAGCAGGCAGTACATGCCATACACCAGTCAGAGCTTTAAGTGGGCAGTACATGCCATACACCAGTCAGAGCTTTAAGTGGGCAGTACATGCCATACACCCGTCAGAGCTTTAAGCAGGCAGTACATGCCATACACCAGTCAGAGCTTTAAGCAGGCAGTACATGCCATACACCCGTCAGAGCTTTAAGCAGGCAGTGCATGCCATACACCAGTCAGAGCTTTAAGCAGGCAGTGCATGCCATACACCAGTCAGAGCTTTAAGTGTGGGCAGTACATGCCATACACCAGTCAGAGCTTTAAGTGGGCAGTACATGCCATACACCCGTCAGAGCTTTAAGCAGGCAGTACATGCCATACACCCGTCAGAGCTTTAAGCAGGCAGTACATGCCATACACCAGTCAGAGCTTTAAGTGTGGGCAGTACATGCCATACACCAGTCAGAGCTTTAAGCAGGCAGTACATGCCATACACCAGTCAGAGCTTTAAGCAGGCAGTACATGCCATACACCAGTCAGAGCATTAAGCAGGCAGTACATGCCATACACCAGTCAAAACATACTCAGCCACTGGCTGATTTGGAGGCATATACTCCCAAGCTCTTGCTGCTAATGATGGTCACACACTTTTTATTACGACTTACAACACTATGATTTCTGGCGACGGCACTGGCGACTTGGCTGACAGGTCAGGGATATCTCAGCCAACCTTAAGCCGGGTTATGCCAGACGTGTTAGTAGGTATAATAGGTTTGTCTCATAATTACATAAAGTTTCCGTACACTGCGGGTGAACAGGCAAACAAAAATAGCGCAATTTGCAGCAATGTCCGGTTTTCCAAATGTAATCGGTGTTATTGACTGCAGTCATGTTGCCAAGGGCACAGAGTTAAAATGGAAATGCTTTCATTCGATCAATGTCCAAATAATTTTGGATGCAGACATGTTGCTCACTAATGTAGTGGCTCGGTGGCCTGGGTCAAGCCATGACTCATTCATTTTAAGACACAGCAGTATTGGGTGAGACTCGAGCCTGGTGCTGTGCGTGATGGCTGACTTATAGGTTTGATTAATAGACATATTTAAAATGTATTGTCTAACCCCTTCACTATCCTTGCAGGGGACAGTGGATATCCCCTCAAGCAGTGTCTGCTTACGGCTTACCTCAACCCGTGGCAGACACACTTTCGCGATGAAGCGCTAGATGCTTTTTGGCATCGACTTTGATATCTGACCACTTTCACTGCGGCATTCACAGCATTGGCAACCTTTTGCCACTACATCGCCTTTTTGGCATTAGTGATGCCCACACTGTGCCCTCCAAACAACATTTTCTCCTTTTTACCACCTCTCCAACTAGACCTTCTGGGCAACTTCACATTGGTCTACATGACAACAGGAATGGTGTTTGACCATTGGCTGATCCTTGGTGACCCCTTGATTAATGCCAACGAGTTTTAACCCTCCCCTTCTGTACAGGCACATGCAAATATTTTAACCGTAAACACACAAACAGGGGCCGCCAATTAAAAAAGTGCCCTCCCTCCTGCCACACCCAGTACACTATTTCCACTTTCTCTTGGGTGGTTGCTACTATTTTCCCATCTGGTGCATTATAAGCATGTAAATGTGCATCTGGTGCATTATAAGCATGTAAATGTGCATCTGGTGCATTATAAGCATGTAAATGTGCATCTGGTGCATAAGCATGTAAATGTGCATCTGGTGCATTATAAGCATGTAAATGTGCATCTGGTGCATTATAAGCATGTAAATGTGCATCTGGTGCATTATAAGCATGTAAATGTGCATCTGGTGCATAAGCATGTAAATGTGTATCTGGTGCATAAGCATGTAAATGTGCATCTGGTGCATTATAAGCATGTAAATGTGCATCCGGTGCATAAGCATGTAAATGGGCATCTGGTGCATTATAAGCATGTAAATGTGCATCTGGTGCATTATAAGCATGTAAATGTGCATCTGGTGCATTATAAGCATGTAAATGTGCATCTGGTGCATAAGCATGTAAATGTGCATCTGGTGCATAAGCATGTAAATGTGCATCTGGTGCGTTATAAACATGTAAATGTGCATCTGGTGCATTATAAGCATGTAAATGTGCATCTAGTGCATTATAAGCATGCATTTGTTTTTGCATATCCCACTTCCCTCAGGGTGTGGTTACAGTTACGAGAACAGCTGTTTTTTTTTTCGACGATAATGGAGCAATTAGGTTTAACATTCTTGCTCAATGATAGAAAAACATTTTCACTTTGTTGTCGGAGGGATCCGATCTAACCACCATTCGATGAGACAACTAAAATGCTGAAAAAAATAGATTGTTCCAGACAGTCTTCTAAGGTTAGTGAAAATATTTACTGTTCAAGGGGTTTCTCCAGCACAGGGGCATTCAGGGAGGGATTCTTTAGGCATTACATCACATCCTATTCTAGTGTTTCCATCTTTCGTTGGGGGTACCATCTGTGCTCACTCTGAAGAGCTCCCCTGGGGAAAACACACGCAAGCCCACACCCTTCCCCATTCAGATCCAATAAACCTCTGCTGACATCATCCTTAAACAGGGGAAAAACTCTTACCGTGTGTGCATCAAAACAAAGCAGCACGGTTGTGTTTTAACAGCCTTGTTAAACCGGTCGATCTTTAAGTGACTGGCTCTCTGACTAGTGTGTCTGTCCACACGCCATATGGAGAATAGGGCCATCAAAGGTTTTTTGCCGCGATCTACCACCAGTTAGCTGTCGTAGCAGCAGCCACAGCAGTAGGGGGTGTATGAGACAGAAAGTAGGCAGGAGTGTGAGCGGTGGATAAGTGTGAGGAAAACCAAATATGTATGTGTGGTTTTATGAATAGGTTATTAACTAGACCCTGATTTGAGATCATTGACGTCATCATTGAGCTAATAGTATTAATAATAACAACACTCTGTATTGCACCTCCTCAGACGAGCATCAACATCTGACTAAGCTGTGACAAACAAACAAGAATACATTGAATGGAAAAAGTCTACAAACCCCAAGCCAGATTTTTGTGGTGTGAAAAAATGGACCAAGATAAATCTTTTTCACCTTGGTGTGACCTATAAAGTGAACAATTCTATTGAAAAACAAACAGAGATCTAAGAGGGGGCAAGGGAATAAAAACCTTACAATAATCTGGCAAAAACAAACATCAAGTCTCCCAAAAGCATGTGGGCAAATGTGTTATGGTTTGATGAAACCAAGGTTGAACTTTTTGGCCATAACTCCAAAAGGTATGTTGACGCAGAAACTACACTGCACATCACCAGATAAACACCGTACCCACAGTGAAGCATGGTGGTGGCAGCATCATGCTTTGGGGCTGTTTTTCTTCAGCCGGAACTGAGGCTTTAGTCAGTCAAATATGGCCAAGTCAGCCCTGACCTCAACTCTTGACATTATGTAGCATGACCTGAAGCAAGCCTGCTAGGTATTCAAAGAATGTCAACAAACGATTCTACAAGGAGGAATATGACAAAAGGCCGCGTATTATATTTTAAGGTTTGATCCTCAACTACCAAAAGTTAATTATTAATAATAACATTATTATTATTAAAAATACATTTTCCAGCCTAAGCTATTTGTTTATCATTGAAGTATGTTACACATTAATGTGTAACGCACATTAATGCATCAAGAGTTGCAGGTCATTTCAAAAGTGTTGCAGGTCATTTCATGCAACTGTAAATACTTAAGTTCAAGTCATACAACAACCATTAACTGTTGTATTTTTAAAGTCTCAAGTCCACACATCTTGTTGTATTTTTTTTGCCAAGTCTCAAGTCCACACATCTGGGCTCATGACCACAGGCAGTGAAATAGACAAACATATCAGGCCTGGTTGAATATTATTTGCCAAGCTCTTCAACCTGTGAAATCCTGCTTAAAGTAAGAAACTAGAAAAAGGAAGAACATTTAATAATTATACTTAGAATTTATACTTATATAGTATTTCTGTCATTTAGAACAATTTGCAGATTATATTTTTCACTCACAGTGTGTTATAGTCCAAGGGGAATACTTTTGAGTGGCACAGTAAATATAAACACTCTCTCTATAGAATAAAAACAAACCTTCAAACAACTTCAATGTTAGATTACAAATATACTGTACTGGAAAGTCAAAACAACTAAACGTGTGTCACTGTCCAAAGAATTATGGTTGCACTGCTGTATGTATAATAGCAAGGAATGTGTTCCCAATATCTTGTTAGTGAAAGAATTGCAATACTCACAGAAAGTTCTAGCATTCCATGGTTTCACACCGAGGGGGTGTGGCCGACACTAGACTACCAGAAAGGGACTGACATCTATCATTATTGCAGTTTTGCACATTAGCTACATTACCAGAACTATCAATAATAACAAAAAATGCTGCAGTCTTCCTGGCACTGTCATCTAGCCCTGTCTGTCATCATGAGTTCTCCCTTTTTGGCTGGATTATGGTTTCCAGTTGCCTAATGTGAGTTAGACCTATATCTACAGGAGAGAAGCCCACAGTATCGACTGGTCCAGAGCCCCAAGGAGGGTCAAAGGGTTAGACTGGGTCGAGAGAGAGAAAATAAACTACGTCCCGTTTTGTCATCACCTAACTAGATCGGACACATGAAACAGCTTAAAATGATTGTTATATATAGTCCCACAAAACATGCACACAAGGTTTCAGCAATAAATTGTGGCCAGCATCCGAGTCTCTTCTCTCTAAAAAGCAGATTCTAAAAATATATTTTTTAAATAGCTAATGCTGATATGCAGTACATTTTTAGAGTGGGAGATGCCATTTCACCAATGTTTGTAGCGAATTGAAACACACAGTCGTAAAATCGCTGACCACAGTCTGTTGGAGAAGATTCTGCATGAGCCGTTTGATGTCCAGCCAGTAGGCCTATACCAATCAGCATGGATAGTAAAACAAGGACTCCAGTGACTGTCCTCAAACGAGCAATTAAATATATTGTTTAGGTCCGGAAGACTTTTATTCTGAAAGAGTAATGGTCTGGTTTCAAGACCATGCTGCAGCAGAACATGTGCAACAGAGACAGCGGTTTGACCGCTGGACAACCCGTGGCTACAGAAATATGCCTTTGAATGGGAAAATGTTTCCAGTCTCTACAAGGAGACTACGAGTAAATATTATAAGACATTGCTATCCTTCCTACCACCATCACAAACTGCACATGATTGGTGTTTACCTGACCATGCTGTAGGCTGCAGCTTAGCATCTAATTATGCATGGAGCAATTTAGCACTGGTTGAAATTCATACCAAAACTTTATTCTGTAGACTGTCATTGAATACTGTTTTAAAAACTACACCTCACACAAAATTGACGTTTCCATCACATCTGAATGAATATACATAAAAGTTTTAGTACTGTAAACTCTGCCATTTAATGAGTCAACATTCTGCCGGGAAACAAGGCCCTCTGTGTTTGAACTGAATACGTGCTGTGGTGGGCACTTTAAAACATGTCAAATGAAATAAGGCCCTCTGTGTTTGAACTGAATACACGCTGTGGTGGGCACTTGAAAACATGTCAAATGAAATAAGGCCCTCTGTGTTTGAACTGAATACGTGCTGTGGTGGGCACTTTAAAACATGGTGGGCACTGTGGTGGGCACTTGAAAACATTCAAATGAAATAAGGCCCTCTGTGTTTGAAACATGTCAAATGAAATAAGGCCCTCTGTGTTTGAACTGAATACACGCTGTGGTGGGCACTTGAAAACATGTCAAATGAAATAAGGCCCTCTGTGTTTGAACTGAATACGCGCTGTGGGCACTTGAAAACATGTCAAATGAAATAAGGCCCTCTGTGTTTGAACTGAATACACGCTGTGGTGGGCACTTGAAAACATGTCAAATGAAATAAGGCCCTCTGTGTTTGAACTGAATACACGCTGTGGTGGGCACTTGAAAACATGTCAAATGAAATAAGGCCCCTGAACTGTGTTTGAACTGAAATAAGGCCCTCTGTGTTTGAACTACTGTGGTGGGCACTTTAAAACGCAAATGAAATAAGGGTGGGCACTTTAAAACATGTCAAATGAAATAAGGCCCTCTGTGTTTGAACTGAATACGCGCTGTGGTGGGCTTGAAAAAAACTTGAAATAAAACATGTCAAATGAAATAAGGCCCTCTGTGTTTGAACTGAATTAAAACATGTCAAATGAAATAAGGCTGTGTTTGGGCACTTGAAAACATGTCAAATGAAATAAGGCCCTCTGTGTTTGAACTGTACGCGCTTGAACTTTAAAACATGTCAAATGAAACAAGGCCCTCTGTGTTTGAACTGAATACGTGCTGTGGGCACTTGAAAACATTTCAAATGAAATAAGGCCCTCTGTGTTTGAACTGAATACGCGCTGTGGTGGGCACTTTAAAACATGTCAAATGAAATAAGGCCCTCTGTGTTTGAAAACATGTCAAATGAAATAAGGCCCCTGTGTTTGAACTGAATACGCGCTGTGGTGGGCACTTTAAAACATGTCAAATGAAATAAGGCCCTCTGTGTTTGAACTGAATACACGCTGTGGGCACTTTAAAACATGTCAAATGAAATAAGGCCCTCTGTGTTTGAACTGAATGCTGTGGGAAAACATTTCAAATGAAATAAGGCCCTCTGTGTTTGAAAAACATGTCATGTCAAATGAAATAAGGCCCTCTGTGTTTGAACTGCTGTCAAATGAAATAAGGGTGGGCACTTGAAAACATGTCAAATGAAATAAGGCCCTCTGTGTTTGAACTGAATACGCGCTGTGGTGGGCACTTTAAAACATGTCAAATGAAATAAGGCCCTCTGTGTTTGAACTGAATACACGCTGTGGTGGGCACTTTAAAACATGTCAAATGAAATAAGGCCCTCTGTGTTTGAACTGAATACACGCTGTGGTGGGCACTTTAAAACATGTCAAATGAAATAAGGCCCCCTCTGTGGTGCACTTTAAAACATGTCAAATGTTGAAATTTCAAATGAAATAAGGCCCTCTGTGTTTGAACTGAATACGCGCTGTGTGGGCACTTTAAAACATGTCAAATGAAATAAGGCCCTCTGTGTTTGAACTTTGCACTTGAAAACATGTCAAATGAAATAAGGCCCTCAGTGTTTGAACTGAATGAAATAAGGCCCTCTGTGTTTGAACATGCACTTTAAAACATTCAAATGAAATTAGGTGTTTGAACTGCACGCTGTGGGCACTTGAAAACATGTCAAATGAAATAAGGCCCTCAGTGTTTGAACTGAATACACAAATGAAATAAGGCTGTGTTTGGCACTTGAAAACATGTCAAATGAAATAAGGCCCTCTGTGTTTGAACTGAAAATACGCTGTGGTGGGCACTTGAAAACATTTCAAATGAAATAAGGCCCTCTGTGTTTGAACTGGGCTGTGGTGGGCACTTGAAAACATGTCAGGCCCTCTGTGTTTGAAAAACATGTCAAATGAAATAAGGCCCTCTGTGTTTGAACTGAATACGCGCTGTGGTGGGCACTTTAAAACATGTCAAATGAAATAAGGCCCTCTGTGTTTGAACTGAATACGTGCTGTGGGCACTTTAAAACATGTCAAATGAAATAAGGCCCTCTGTGTTTGAACTGAATACGCGCTGTGGTGGGCACTTTAAAACATGTCAAATGAAATAAGGCCCTCTGTGTTTGAACTGAATACATGCTGTGGGCACTTGAAAACATGTCAAATGAAATAAGGCCCTCTGTGTTTGAACTGAATACACGCTGTGGGCACTTGAAAACATGTCAAATGAAATAAGGCCCTCTGTGTTTGAACTGAATACGCGCTGTGGTGGGCACTTGAAAACATGTCAAATTAAATAAGGCCCTCTGTGTTTGAACTGAATACGCGCTGTGGGCACTTGAAAACATGTCAAATGAAATAAGGCCCTCTGTGTTTGAACTGAATACACGCTGTGGTGGGCACTTTAAAACATGTCAAATGAAATAAGGCCCTCTGTGTTTGAAACAAGGCCCTCTGTGTTTGAACTGAATACGTGCTGTGGGCACTTGAAAACATTTCAAATGAAATAAGGCCCTCTGTGTTTGAACTGTGTGGGCACTTTAAAACATGTCAAATGAAATAAGGCCCTCTGTGTTTGAACTGAACTGGGCACTTGAAAACATGTCAAATGAAATAAGGCCCTCTGTGTTTGAAAAACATGTCTTTAAAACATGTCAAATGAAATAAGGCCCTCTGTGTTTGAACTGAATACGCGCTGTGGTGGGCACTTTAAAACATGTCAAATGAAATAAGGCCCTCTGTGTTTGAACTGAATACGCGCTGTGGTGGGCACTTTAAAACATGTCAAATGAAATAAGGCCCTCTGTGTTTGAACTGAATACGCGCTGTGGTGGGCACTTTAAAACATGTCAAATGAAATAAGGCCCTCTGTGTTTGAACTGAATACGCTGTGGTGGGCACTTTAAAACACACAACTTCAAATGATTAATTGTGTTTGGGGGCCCCTATTAGTTAGCTAGCTTCTTGCCATTACAAATACTAGCTAGCTAACCCCTCGCTAGTTGACTGCAAAAGCTAGAGACTTCATTACCGTGATTAAAGCCAATATATCGCCCAGCTATACCGACCTATTGTATTGGAGAAGAGCTGGCTGGTTATAAGAACATTACACAGATCCAGAAACTCACTTGTATTTACACAAACCATTAGTTTTAGCGACAGTACCTTTTAAATCGCTGTCCTGCTGAGTTTTGCTTACGGCTTTCCACACATGGCATCCCAACAGACAGAGTAATATCGCCGTGGTCCTGCTAGGATCCACGAGCCGCATCATTGCAGATACAACAAAAATGTTTAGCAGAAAAGTCAAGGTTCTCTCGCTACACCGCAGTATAGCGCACTGCACCCGTGTTTATTGGGGAACAACACATGTTCTGTAGCATCATCAGCATTATATGTTCCAGTATGTCCCGTTATGTTCTGCATTCCACGTCTCACAGCGCGCGGCTGGTTCTCTTTTAATGTTCTACTGCTGGATAGTGAACCCAGTCTGGGCGGCCCCAGGTTAACCACTCCGTCACCGTGGAACATTAGCATGTGTGGGGGTTCCCTGCCCTCTGCAGGCGAATCGCTGAACATAATATAACATTATAGTATTTGTTTTATTAACCATATTCAATAAGCCTTCTACTGCAGACAATTTGCCTACTAGTTTGTAAATGTGTCTTTCTAATAAACCACAACGAGTAGTGTTCATGTCTATTGTCCCATTATTGTAAATTGTATTAAAGTGTATTAAAAATAGAAACATAAGACCACTGACAAGTAATAAAACCACATGTCCTAATGTAACTACAGGGTCCTTTCATCAAATCAAATCTTAAACACAACAGAGACCTCAATAGTTATATAGAGAGGGCAAAAAAGCAGAGTTGTCTGAAGATGTCAGTTGACTGACCATACTGAGTGTGAAGGCATAGCAAGCAGACACTTAATATCTTCGTTTTTCACATAACCTCTGTGTTCTGTGGTCCTTGTTTTGTTTGCTTTTATATCACCCAAGTTACAACTTTATAAACCTGTAACAATGCGTTTGTCAAATTACTCAAGTTTGCAAATGACACAACTAGTTGATTTATGATACAACCACCCAGAAAAAGTTTTCATTAGGATAGAAGGCTCAACTCTTAAATTGTCAGAATCGTTCAAATTTCTAGGGGCCATCATCTTCTGCAGCGTCAAATGCAATATCAAAATTGTACCACTTGTGGAGAAAAAAAATATAATCTAGTCAATCCTGATCCTCCTAAACACATTAACAGTAGTGCCACTCCTCCATCACATCTGGTTTAGTTCTGTCTTACTGGTCCTTAACACATTAACAGTAGTGCCACTCCTCCATCACATCTGGTTTAGGTCTGTCTTACTGGTCCTTAACACATTAACAGTAGTGCCACTCCCCCATCACATCTGGTTTAGGTCTGTCTTACTGGTCCTTAACACATTACAGTAGTTCCACTCCTCCATCACATCTGGTTTAGGTCTGTCTTACTGGTCCTTAACACATTAACAGTAGTGCCACTCCCCCATCACATCTGGTTTAGGTCTGTCTTACTGGTCCTTAACACATTAACAGTAGTGCCACTCCTGCATCACATCTGGTTTAGGTCTGTCTTACTGGTCCTTAACACATTAACAGTAGTGCCACTCCCCCATCACATCTGGTTTAGGTCTGTCTTACTGGTCCTTAACACATTAACAGTAGTGCCACTCCTCCATCACATCTGGTTTAGGTCTGTCTTACTGCACCTTAACACATTAACAGTAGTGCCACTCCTCCATCACATCTGGTTTAGGTCTGTCTTACTGGTCCTTAACACATTAACAGTAGTGCCACTCCTGCATCACATCTGGTTTAGGTCTGTCTTACTGCACCTTAACACATTAACAGTAGTGCCACTCCTCCATCACATCTGGTTTAGGTCTGTCTTACTGGTCCTTAACACATTAACAGTAGTGCCACTCCTCCATCACATCTGGTTTAGGTCTGTCTTACTGGTCCTTAACACATTAACAGTAGTGCCACTCCCCCATCACATCTGGTTTAGGTCTGTCTTACTGGTCCTTAACACATTAACAGTAGTGCCACTCCCCCATCATTAAAACACAACAAACCTTTTTTCTCCACACAGCATAGTCAGAATAAAGAAACTCATTCAGCCCTTCTTAATACATTCATTCGGCGGGTTTCTTCCGGTTTCTTCCAGTATACAGTAGCCAATCACAGCTATAAAAGCACACAGATACACATTAACCAATTAAAACCTTCTTGGCATTTCAAAAATGGCTTATCAAGTGTTTTTTGAAAACTAAAATTAATCACCTCACAAACTGTTTCTTTTTAGTAGAGGCGATGCTTCCAATACTCAATTTCTCTTACTTAACACACACAGAAATATGATAAAAACACATGATAACCCCCTAACTACATGATATACAGGAGTTAATGTACTGTTTGTAAACACTATTATTATGACCTGATGTGTGTAACCACTCTTATGTTTCCTAATAACCTGATGACTTAATAAACTAATAACCTGATGTTTGTAACCACTTATGTTTCCTAATAACCACTTGTGTTTCCTAATAACCTGATGACTTAATAAACTAATAACCTGATGTTTGTAACCACTTGTGTTTCCTAATAACCTGATGATTTAATAAACTAATAACCGGATGTTTGTAACCACTCTTATGTTTCCTAATAACCACTTGTGTTTCCTAATAACCTGATGACTTAATAAACTAATAACTCAACACAGAGCCATTAATGTCAGTATACAACAAAATACATTTATAAGTGAAAATGTCAAATATTTACAAAAATGAGAGGGGTGTTCTCACTTTGGTGAAATACAGTATATATATATATATCACATTATATAACACTGTGGCAGTGGCTGGGGGACTTAGTTTTAACAACTGGTTTCATAGTGAGAGATACACTTTAACCTCTGCATGATATAAAGTCCATAGATATATGCATTATTCATTCTTTTGTTGATGAGAAATACGTTTAATCCGAGTTTATGGATTATAGCGCAACAACTGGTGTCAACAAGTAAATATCTGTAACAACTAAGTAGTTGCTGTCACGTAGACCTCAGTGGTTGCTGTCACGTAGACCTCAGTGGTTCCACACAGCATAGTCAGAATAAAGAAACTCATTCAGCCCTTCTTAATACATTCATTCGGCGGGTTTCTTCCGGTTTCTTCCAGTATACAGTAGCCAATCACAGCTATAAAAGCACACAGATACACATTAACCAATTAAAACCTTCTTGGCATTTCAAAAATGGCTTATCAAGTGTTTTTTGAAAACGAAACTTAATCACCTCACGAATGTTTCTTTTTAGTAGAGGCGATGCTTCCAATACTCAATTTCTCTTACTTAACACACACAGAAATATGATAAAAACACATGATAACCCCCTAACTACATGATATATAGGAGTTAATGTACTTTTTGTAAACACTATTATTATGACCTGATGTTTGTAACCACTCTTATGTTTCCTAATAACCTGATGACTTAATAAACTAATAACCTGATGTTTGTAACCACTTATGTTTCCTAATAACCACTTGTGTTTCCTAATAACCTGATGACTTAATAAACTAATAACCTGATGTTTGTAACCACTTGTGTTTCCTAATAACCTGATGACTTAATAAACTAATAACCTGATGTTTGTAACCACTTGTGTTTCCTAATAACCTGATGACTTAATAAACTAATAACCTGATGTTTGTAACCACTTGTGTTTCCTAATAACCTGATGATTTAATAAACTAATAACCGGATGTTTGTAACCACTTATGTTTCATAATAACCTGATGACTTAATAAACGAATAACTAATAATTAAAGTTGCATTGATGTAGTGAACATCTTTTTCAAAGTTGCTTAAGTATAATATATTTAGCTATTAAAATATGTCACAGCGTGCAAAGGTGAAGTGTTAAAGAAGTGAGATGCAGAAAAAAGGTTTGTTGTGTTTTAATCCAAATAAAACTAACAGCAACACATACAGCTATATAGCTCTTAGAGTAACTGAACAACCTCCAGTGTAAAGTAGTTGGTAGCTTCCTTAGAAATATTTTCAGAGCAGCTTCCCCAACAACGCGTATTGCACAGTATTTGTAATTCAGATAACATTTGCACAATGTCACAAATGGTTTAGACATATTATCAAGTTGAAATTGAAAAATACGATATGAAGCTACTATATAGGTTTATTTGTTATTAAAATGGTCAGTTTATATAACTGATATGCACAGAACAAAATTATGAACACGACACTTTTGTTTTTGTCCCCATTTTTCACAAGGTGAACTCAAACATCTAAGACTATTTCTATTTACACAGAAGGCCTATGTGTCATAGATCGATAGATCGGCGTAGTGCGGTGAAAACCATTTGCAGAGTCGTATTAATCCTTTTTAGACAGGTTTTATTCAATAATCAAAGTAAAACAAACAGTAAACGGCGAAAAACTGCTAACTGGTATTAAAGGTGCGCATATAGCGTCTTACATAAATATATTCCAACACCACAGCAATATATATAGACCACCACTCACCTCTAATATAACGTGACATAAAAACAATGCTAAGCAAGGAGTGACTTGCTAGCAACCCCTTTATATCCCCACTAATTACAAAATAGAACACAGCTGTGAAGACAAAATGTAAACAAAGGCTGTGCAACACCGAAATAGGTCGGTGTAGCAACGCCACCTCACCACTCGTGACACTATGTCTCTTAAATATTGTTCACAAATCTGTCTAAATTTATGTTAGTGAGCACTTCTCCTTTGCCGAGATAATCCATTCACCTCACAGGTGTGGCATATCAAGATACGGATTAGACAGCATGATTATTGCACAGGTGTGCCTTAGGCTGGCCACAATTATTACTTTTATGCAGGCTAAAGATTATACATAGTTGTCAGTGATGCATGGGATTACACATATTCCACAAACCATTCTGGGCAAGAGGGATTAGGGTGAAGAGGTGGTGGCTCGCTAGTCTGTTGATTATTAGAGGGATTAGGGTGAAGAGGTGGTGGCTCGCTAGTCTGTTGATTATTAGAGGGATTAGGGTGAAGAGATGGTGGCTCGCTAGTCTGTTGATTATTAGAGGGATTAGGGTGAAGAGGTGGTGGCTCGCTAGTCTGTTGATTATTAGAGAGATTATGGTGAAGAGGTGGTGGCTCGTGGGTCTGTGGATTATTAGAGGGATTATGGTGAAGAGGTGGTGGCTCGCTAGTCTGTTGATTATTAGAGGGATTATGGTGAAGAGGTGGTGGCTCGTGGGTCTGTGGATTATTAGAGGGATTATGGTGAAGAGATGGTGGCTCGCTAGTCTGTTTATTATTAGAGGGATTAGGGTGAAGAGATGGTGGCTCGCTAGTCTGTTTATTATTAGAGGGATTATGGTGAAGAGGTGGTGGCTCGCTAGTCTGTTTATTATTAGAGGGATTAGGGTGTATAAATGTTTGCTCCTCTGTCCTTTTTCTTGTGGATTGTTGTTACATGTCATGTCTTCCTGCTGGTAAGTTTTTTTTTGAGCCATTTGTTTTTTTACTCGGTAAGTCGCTAGTTAAGCGCAATTTGATTTCAGGTTAAGTTTATGTGTTCTGCATTTTGTTGACTGTGTTCACTTCAATTAAAAACCCAGGGATGTGGCATCGTGCCTGCATCTGATACTTCTCCTACACCACCTAAGAAAAGAGGTTGTGAAACTGCCAGCCAGTGCCTTTTTATCAATCAGGCTGAGTTTACACTGTGGGCTTTTTTAGGTAAATTTTTGAAAGCAGAATTTGTAATTTAAATCACATTATACCAAGCAACGTTAGACTTAAGATTGGCTTCTAGAGGGAGAAGGATGTAGCTGACAGGGACGGCGGATAGGCGGAAATATCAAGTCAATGGTCGCAAGTTAACTTTGAATGTCAACCAAACCCTAACCTTAAACCCTGTCGCTGTGATCCCTAACAATAACATTAAAAGTAATTTATATTATTTATGTTTGGGTAAGAAGTCCAAATGAAGCCCCTTCCCATCTACATGACACACCTTCGGCTCTCGATTTGCTCTTTCAATGTGTTCTTTGCATTCAACAAAGTTTTTAAAAGGCATTTTATCTCTCTGAACTGCCAGTAAGACATGTAGTAGTGTAGTCTACCAGAATGAATCTAGAAAATCATCTTTCCTTTAATGAGAAGGAATGTTCCGGTAGCTAACCCCAACAGACCCAGAGTCAAGCCAATTCCACAAAATATATCAGGACCACCACTGGACATACTGACCTCAGTCTCTGGGGGGAAAGAGAGATGCCATAATTTGAGGGTGAACCGTTAGCGAATAGACGGAAAATATATATGAATTAATCACACACTAATATATCTGTATGTAATAAGTACTTATACCCACCCCAGATTCTGGTTTCCTGTTCTTCTAGTGCAGGATGTTCCACAGTGCAGGCATAGACGTCCCCGCTCTTGGGAGTAAAACTCATTTTGGAGAACTGATGGAAGGTTCCATCTGTATTAGGATAGTACCTACTGAGACTAGTTTCCTCTGTCACATCCATGCCATTCTTGGTCCAGCTGACGTTGATAGACGGGGGGAAGAAATTATTCACCAAGCAGATAAGAGTGTTGTTTATTCCCAACTCCACCTCATTCCTGGTGTAAATGGTGCTGGTAGGGGCATCTGGGGGGCAAAGAAAAACCAGTAACAAAATACTCACTTATAGAGCAAACCAATGTGGATGGGGTGTCATAATGAAGTATTTGTCACTGTAAGCTGTAGACCTCAAGTCTTCATCCCGTGTCACCCGTTTTTTTTTTAAACTTAGCAACCATTCACGCAGCCCCGGAGCCATTCATGTTCTTGTCTCGTTAATTATCAGTCACACCAGGGGGTCCCTATCAGTAATTGGCTGCTAATTGGATGTATGTTTGACCTCTGCTTCCATGTCTTGTGCTTCAAGTTTGGTGAGTGTTGCTTGTAGCTGTTTGTTTAAAGAAACTAAGTAGCTTGTTAAGTGCTTTTATGTATTTTTTCAATGTCAATGTTTTTGTGTTGATCTGTAGCAACATCTGAAATGCCATGAACTCAGCTATATATTGGTTATTTTTCAAAAGCTAATGCCAATAATCGAAATGGTGTACCTTTGACTTGTGGTATACTGGGCACTGACTCCTTTCCCCATTCAAAGCGTTCCTTGCACAAATCTATGCATAGTTTTGCATACATGTACTGTACCGATGGACTCTCTATACCCCACATTGGGACTGGTATCGTCATCTCCATTTTGTCCTTCTTGTAGTTAGCATAAAGGACTTCATCTCCATCTATCATCAGCATGGCCTCGGTATCCCCTGAATCAAAGCATCCAATGACAGCAATCATTTCGTGTTGAACTGAAATGGAAATAGAAGTGCAGGCATCATATGTACAGTAAATCCATCTGGTCAGTATTTCTCTGGGAATATATAGCGTTGCTGTTATTTACATGCCGCCACTAGTAGTGTATCATTCCATTGGTTCAGATGAAAGATAAACAGAACAAATTGTGTGTGTGTGATGTCTATGGGCCCTATCTAATTATTTACAAAGTCAAGAAAAAAACTTCAAGGTTAGTGCAGATGACATCATGGAACTTGACACCAACAAAAACATGTATGAATTTATTTATTGTGTAGTTTACTTAATTATTCATTGTTGACTGAATTACAATGTTTCATGTTACGCTATATACGTCATCGAGTGCAGATGACATAATGGAACTTCTTGTTGAAATATGAATGATACAGTATCTCACAAAAGTGAGTACAGCCCTCACATTTTTGTAAATATTTGATTATATCTTTTCATGTGACAACACTGGACAAATGACACTTTGCTACAATGTAAAGTAGTGAGTGTACAGCCTGTATTACAGTGCACATTTACTGTCCCCTGAAAATAACTCAACACAGAGCCAATAATGTCAGTATACCACAAAATACATTTATTAGTGAAAATGTCAAATATTTACAAAAATGTGAGGGGTGTTCTCACTTTGGTGAAATACAGTATATATATATATATCATATTATATAACACTCTGGCAGTGGCTGGAGGATTTAGTTTTTACAACTGGTTTCATAGTGAGAGATACACTTTAACCTCTGCATGATGTAAAGTCCATACATATATGCATTATTCATTCTTTTGTTGATGAGAAATGTTTAATCCGAGTTTATGGATTATAGCGCAACAACTGGTGTCAACAAGTAAATATCTGTAACAACTAAGTAGTTGCTGTCACGTAGACCTCAGTGGTTGCTGTCACGTAGACCTCAGTGGTTGCTGTCACGTAGACCTCAGTGGTTGCGTCACGCAGACCGCAGTAGTGGCTTTCACGCAGACCGCAGTAGTGGCTGTCACGTAGACAGCAGTAGTGGCTGTCACGTAGACCTCAGTAGTGGCTATCACGTAGACCTCAGTAGTGGCTGTCACGTAGACCTCAGTAGTGGCTGTCACGTAGACCTCAGTAGTGACTGTCACGTAGACCCAGGCCTGTCGCGATAGTCAATATATTGATTTATCGCACGATATATGGAAATGAGCGCGATCATTTTTGGTGCTGCGGTATATTACATAAAAAATTAATGTTAACAACATTTTAGTCGATCGAGCTGCCTCTGTCAGCTTGTCTCCTTTGTCGAAAGGGGAGGCGGGGCTCAGGAGGCGGGGCTTAGGCACAGGAGGCAGGGCTCAGGCTAGGAGGCGGGGCTAATGCACAGGAGGCGGGGCTCAGGCAGCGTCTCCCACACACAGAGCGGTCCGGAGCCGCGGACACCCACACCTGAACCCATTGTGTTATGACACTGTGTTAGGAAGTGGACTGTTTCATAGTGACATACAGCCAGTTAGGAAGCAATAAGTCCAAATTGAGTTGGCTTCAAAGTCGCAATCTTCAGCTCCGGTGTGGGAACATTTAGGCTTTATACCGAATGAGAAAGGAGAACCAATTAACGAGCCGGTATGTCGACTTGGTTTAAAAACAGTAGCAACGAGGAAACACAACTAACCTTCAATCTCACCTAAAACAAAACCATCCCACCCAGTTTTTGAACCTGAGAACATGAACTGGAGCTGGTACCGGGTCTTCCAGACAGTTATGTGTTTCAGAGGCCTTTTCTCGACAGTGCAAATATACACGTGATAGCCATAATAGCGCACACTCACAGATAGCGTAACTCGCTATATAGCCAAAGAGATGCAGCCATTAAACACGGTCGAAAAAACTGCATTTAAAAATATGATGCAAACCTTTGACTAACAGTACGAATTGCCAAAGAAAACGTACATCTCCCAAACTGCCATTCCATCCATGTACATTAAAGTAAAATACGACATTCTGAAGGAGATAAGACATCTCCTTTTACTCTGCCACTACAGATTAGTGGTCAAGCTCAAATATGACGCCTACTAGTTCTTGTTAACTTGCACCTTTTTGTTAACAAAGGTGTATTTATTATTTATTCGTTTTATTTAGGATTTATTTTTTCACAATCCGATTCTAATGTCTAAATATTCTAAAGAATGAAACAGTTTTTGTTCTTTGAAAGAGTGTACTTGCATTATTATGCTATTATATTGTCATACTGTCATTATGTAATCAGTGGCATAAAATGGTCAAAAAAATCGCAATAATATCGTGTTTCGCAATTAATTTCATTGCAATATATCGCACAACCAAAAGTAGTTATCGTGACAGCCCTATACGTACACCTCAGTGCCAGTTAGAGGCGAGTCACTCTCCCCACTTTTCGGTGTTTGTCTGGCTCATGTCTCATGTAACGGCTGTTCTGGCTTGTCTTTATGTTTGCTGTGTCTTTTTTTATAGTTCAAGTTCTTTTATTAAATGTTTTCTGTTCTCACTGCGCATGTGTCCTGCCTACTAATGGTTAAAGATACGGTCAAAGCAGGATAAAACATGATCCAGACACATGACATACACATGCAAATGTATTGGTACCTAAATAATAATTTACAATAATAAAACTCAATGTCTTACCTTGTGCCAAGGTAAAAAATCTTTCACATATGATCAATATAATCACATAAAAGATCATCTTTAAACTGTATTTGAGAAAGTATTGTCAACTTCCTCAGATTGTGGGGAAGCTTAAAACGATCTAGTTATGTACTTTACTGGTTATTCAGATGAACCAACGAGGAACATTTAATCTGCCCTGACACCACAGTAGATAGGGAGAATATATATGACAGTTTAAGGAACTCTTCACCTGAGTGCAAACTATGCAAACCATGTAAGCTAATTTTATTAGCTTATTATGTCCTTAAAACTCATAAAGTATGTTACTTCAACACCGTCTGTCACTTATTTCGTGCAAACACCTGCAAAATGTAATATAACAGATGCATAAAACAAACAGCAACACAAACGTAGAACATACACTGAATGAAAAGTAAACGTGCTTACACAAAGGGACTTTTAAGTTGACCAAAACATACAGTGCACGACAACATAACACAACACTCACAACATAACACAACACAACACTCACAACATAACAATACGTCACATGATATTAATCCTGAGCACCTATGAACCTAACCAGGGACCTTAAATAGCCCACTGATTAACTAACCTATGTCCGATGCATAGCTAAACCCAAAACAGCTGTGCTTCTAATCAACGATACACAGAGTGCATCTCCTAAAGCTCACCCATACATGGGCACATTAGTTCAACATGATTTGAATTTTATCATTTCATTCCTCGATAATTCCACACAATTGTATCGTGCAAATTACTAAAATACTTAAGCAATTTAAATCTCTATTGACGTAAAAAATATATGCATAAATGAAAATATCTGTGCAGACCTAAGAAACAAACTGAAAACAGCTGATGTAGACCATAATGTTGCAGTATCACAACATTTAAATGCGCATAGAAAACATATTCCTAACAAAACATTAGATCAGACTTCAATTGCGAACACACATACTGGATAAAGCATTCTACCTGGGGTAAATCATTTCAATTATGGCATTTTGCACTGCTACGGCTTTGATATTTTTCCACTTGTGTGAAAATATACTGTACGGTATGAAATGAAGACAGGGAGTTGTCATGCCGCAGTGGATCAAAAGTGTTGCTTTCTCAGATGTTGTCCATCCCCGGATCTATAACACCAACTCTGGAACACTCAGTCATTTCATTTCTAGATGTGTAAACTGAACACTTTAATATCTTGTCCAGGTGAGTGATCAATACATAGGCCTACTGCTGAGCAGTCACTGCTCCCACAAAGATTATGTCTTCGTCCAGTATTTCCTCCCATATCCTGATCGATAATGTGACATTTTTTCTTTAATGTCCATAACCTGGCAATGTGACCTCCAGCCCCCAGCCCAATATCACTAGAATTACATTCCCTGGGAACTATTGTTACTAGTGAACTTTAAGGTTGTGTTACATCCCCCAGTTAAAGTCCTGTGTGTAGTGTGTTCGTCTCTGTCCTCTGTCAGTCCACATGTGGCGCTTATAAGACCAGGTCACCCACCAATCAATAACTCCTCCTTTTAATAATCCGGATCACCTGGGGGCAGCAATCAACCCTCAATCCCGTCATTCCTTTTCCCCATAAATGTGCCACTTTGTGTTCAGTCTGGTCGCTCTCTCTGTGGGTAAGGTGTGTCTTTGTGCACCAGGTCGTAGAGGTCGTAGAGGTCGTAGAGGTCGTAGAGGTCGTAGAGGGAGAGTGCGCTTAGTGTGATTGTTGGCCTAGTGTTCAATTGTTATCACTTAAGAGCTGCTTGTGTGTTGTGTTAATATTTTGTATTTTGTTCTTTGTGTTCCCAGGGTGAAAAGGAACTCACTTGGGAGTGTGTAGATCAGGGCCCAATCCGAATACTCCCACTTACCCCTTCCCCTTAGCCCTACCCCTTAGTTTACCCCTACCCCTTGGCCCTCGAAACCGAGTGGTAAGGGCTACGTTCCCCTAGGAATTGGGACACCACTCGGTTTTGGCTACGTCATCATACATCGTCGCTAGCTGGCTGCTACGTCACCAGAGGCGACACAAATGTTGATCTCAAACTTCGGAGATGCAGTCTGGAAAAGTGTGTATGTTGTCGATTGCGTGGATTTTAGTTATGTTTTTGCGATTGTCTGCAACAAATCGCAGAAATCAAGCGAGAAGAGGTCTACGACGCCTACGAATGCTGGTAGTTTAACTTAAGGTATGTATCGATTGGTTGCAAACAACATTGTCGTATTGTATTTAAAGTTCACGGAACTAACCAACAAGGTAGCAAACATTTTTCCCAACTCAGCCATTAATGGTGTAAAATTGTTTTATTTTCCAGACTGGTGGTCCAACAAGATACTGTGCCATAAACCCCAACACGTCTATACTGCGCATATGGTTTGATGTATCTAGTAGTTATTTTATGTTTACTTTGGTGGCGGTGCATATGGATGCAGATGTTCTTCTGTGTACTATTGTTTTTAATGTCTTTGTAAAGCACACGTGCTATATAAATAAACCTGCTTGCTTACTACTGAAGGCTGTTTTCAATAAATAATTTCATCCACATTGCATTGTGTTTTGTATATCTGTTTCAGTGATCACTGTTTTGAATGTCATTGATCGATGTTCAGAAACCCTTAATCAAAAACAATGTGCAAAGTGCAACAACAAACAAACTACAGTTTATCAAACATTTTTTCAAAGATGTCCAATAACCTCTATGTCTTGGCATCACCAGTGTCCTGTATCATATCCAAATGATGTTGTACACCTTCATAATCTACAGTCTATGGTTGTACAGCATGAAACTTCGGTTCATTTTCTGCCCGAAAGCGAATTATTTGCCGGGTTTCCTCCGGCGTCCCTGTGTGATTCGGGGCGGTATGTAAAGCACTTTAATCGCTATTCCAAAAGCAACATGTTATGTTATGCACTGATATGAATTATCTGCTAAAAGAGTTAACTGTAGACAAACATGCATTGAGTAAAGGTAGTCAGAGAAATACGGGACAAATTAGCAATGTATCTTTGGCGTTGAAAACTGGCAAAAAGTAGCGATTTAAAAAAAAACTTCAATTATTAAAATGGTTAAAAATATATATGTACAGGACTGCGTAGATCACAAAACAATTGTGTCGTAATTTTTAAATTCGTTATTTAATCCGAAAATACTACATTTATGGGTCTCTTTTGCTGATCTAGCAGCCATTGTTGACGTCTCGCAATGTGTTCTGGGTACCCCCTGGTTTCAAGTGAGCTCTCGGAAAATCTTGGTTTCAAGGGGTTAATAGCCCTTCGTCTTACCCCTTCGTCTTGATCAAAATGAGTATTCGGACAGCACTTGGTGTCGCGCGAACGCGCGAAACTAAGGGGAAGGGCTAAGGGGAAGGGGTAAGGGGGAGTATTCGGATTGGGCCCAGAGCTGCCCTGGGGCATACACCACCCGTAGGGTAACTCCCTTGTCTTCACACACTAGTTTAGATCTGGGCGGACCACCCCCTGTATTTGGGTAGGGCGTTTTATTCAGGCGCCAGTAAGGTGTGTTGTGTTATGTTTAAAGGGGGGGGGGGGAATAGTCAGAAAAGGGGGGGAGTTATATTTAAATTTCTTTCTTTTGGTCCTGTTCAGCCTTTTCTCCCAAGCTATATTATTTACCTTTTTTTCTGTGGGCTAAATAAAAGCCAACTATAACCGACTGAAGCTTGTGTCTGTGTCCTCCCTCGCACCCATCACTCCGCGGCTTAAATTGCTGGCTACCACAAAGGCATCTGAGCAGTATAGGGGTCAAGGTCCCCCCCTTAAACGAAGTAGATTGTAACAGGTTGCAGCCAACATGAAGTCTCCCCTCACTATAACAATTCCAAAAATTGGGCATTGTTTGTTTAATATCCAAACTCAGTCTTTAATGTGATTTCACACACAATGAATTAGGATTCAATTATCTTTTCAGTTAATTTCTTAATGTTTTCAGACTATTTGGCATACATTTTGACAGCGTCACCGCTTTTGTCCAACTGTTGTGAGCTGGGGTGTTTTTTAAATGTGACAGGATTGCACAACTTCAACACCAGCTAACTAGCTTTCTTTTTTCTGCTATATTGTGGAACATTCTGAATGAATGAACAACCTACAAATATTACCTATAGTAGACTTTTAGCAACAACGTTGTTGCACTCAAACTAGTGTGCAAATAATTCCCGTCAGGTACTTTTAACTCTAATCAATACGAGCAACCACTTAAATACAAAAGTCAGCGTGAATCAATCAATCACATTTATTTTATAAAGCCCTTTTTACAAATAAGTTGTCACAAAGTGCTTTTACAAACACCCAGCCTGAATCCGACAGAGCACACATCGACAAGTTGAACAAGTTGATGCATGACGGCTAGGAAACTCCCTGATGGGTCAAATTTAGTAAGAAACCTAAAGAGGAACCAGGCTCTTCTGGCTGTGCTGGGTTAACTTATGAGAGTTTAGTTTAATTATTATTAAATGCATTTTTTAAGTGTCCAAGAGTCTCATAGTAAATTTCTGCTGGAAACACATGACAGCGTTCAACACCTGCAGAGGAGTGGTTTGAGTTCTAACCTGCTGCCAATTTTTCTGCATTTTCCTCATTCAGTTCCGTCATTACTGAGGACAGACTAGTTTATTTTAACTCTGAGGTGAACATGTCTGTGCTGAAATTCCTGTGCCTCCACCTGATTCTCCTCTTCTATGTGTATGCTCTGGGTAAGAACTACGTTCTAATTAAAAATATGTATCACTAAAGTACTAACACAGGCAGGAGAACGGTACCAACCTTTAATGATCAGAACTCAGATATTGAAGCTTAATAAAAAAATATAGTACCTTTCACTCTAAAATAATTTATGTTAATTATGTAATTATGTAATCTTAATCACTTTCTATTTTCCTTTAGAAGTGTATTGCTCTGATGCTGAATTTTCAGTAATTTATGGCAGGTGTCGATTCAAAACCAAATCTGACATTGAATATATTGAAGAAGATTATTTCAACAAGAAGAAGATGATTTTGTACAACTCCACCCCAGGTTTATGGACAGGATACACACCCCATGGAATGAATTTTGCAAAAATCTTCAACAACAATGATTTTCACCAAGCTGCAAAAAAAGCTACAAAGGAACTTTTGTGTGTGGACAATGCTGATCCAGTGCACAACATCCTACAAAATATTACACGTAAATACAAAATGATTACATATTTTTTTAAATATAAAATTGCAGAACACATTTTATTTATTACACTGCCAATAAAGATTAGGTAACAATTTCAATTAGCATTCGGTCAGTTGAAAACACACTAACAATAATATACAATTCTTGATTATGTTTTTAGTTCTAGTTTTTTTATTTCCACCTTCTCTGCAGATAGGCCACACGTCTTGTTGAGGTCAACAAATCCAACTGGTAGCAGACACCCAGCAATGCTTGTGTGCAGCGCTTATGACTTCTACCCCAAAACCATAACAATGACCTGGTTAAAAAACCAACAGGAAGTGGGCTCAGATGTGATCTCGACTGAGGAAATGTCCAATGGTGACTGGAGCTACCAGATCCACTCTCACCTGGAGTACACGCCCACAGCTGGAGAGAGAATCACCTGTATGGTGGAACACATCAGCCTCACTGAGCCTCAGCTACATGACTGGGGTAAGAGTTTGTGTAATTAGAGATGGTAAGTGGCAGGGCCGCGGGAAGCGGGGTTGCTGGGGGTGCTGCAGCACCCCCTATTGGCGAGGGAGATTTTTTTAAATGTAATAATAATATTTAGCACAATTTTTTAATTCCTTATGAATATTTTAGGAAATTATTTTGACACACGTAGGCTATTATTACGTGTATTTTTTATTTTTATTTCATTATTTTGAAGCCTAATCAACACAGGTTCGGAAGTTACGTTGTCAACGTCAGGCAGGCAGTGATCGCCAAGTAAAGAGCTTTCCCGAATCCCGCTCGTTCCATACAGCAACAGACAGACTCGTTACTCGTACATTTAAATAATTGAATAACAGAAACGAGGAGTAAAATGTCACAGAAACAGAAATGGATTTTGGAAAAAACCCACCAGTACCGCAACAATGACAACGGAGAGTAGCCTGAGTGGGGAGACTTTCTGCCCGCCTCTGCCTGCAGTTGCACCGGCAGGCCCAGCCCTAGCACCCGCACCCGCAACATACTAGCGTGATTGGATTAGACGAGCCCTTCCAGCCAACATCTAGTTTAAAAATTCCTGCCCGGCGTTGTGGTAATGAAACGTTCTCACGATCTGTGGCACCGGCTTGGTTTGCTAGATGGCAGTGGCTGCATTATGTTGAAGAGATCGATCAAATGTTGTGTTTTGTTTGCCTGAAAGCAGTCGGAAAGTAATATCTAGAGATAAATTTAAGAAAGACAACCCAATGCCGGCTTTTCAAATTGGCGTAAAGCCACTGAAACTCCCTGGACATTCGTCCCCTCATGAGATACTTTATCTCCATGACTCCAGAGCGCACCTCGACATTTGGACACCTGTAACCAGGGCACCCTGCCTGTAGCTCAAAATAAGCGAATGGTGCCGCCGCGCTTGTAGCATTTATTTATTAGACAACAAGTGGGATCAGCTTTGACTAGCCAAGCAATTATAAGTACTACATTTTATTATTTTTGCAAGTTGGTGGGGACAGAAAGTGTTATTTTGTGTGTGTGTTCTGTGGGTAATGGATGTGGAGATTGGAGAACTGTTTAAACGTGCTTAAATAGACAGAGATTATTTCCTTGTGGTGTGCGTAAAAGGATTTTGGAGATAATTTGCGTCACTTGCGTGTGACAAACGTGCAGTGACTCAGGTTCATGCCAGCTGACCAAATCAATTGCATTTTTATAGTGTTATTGTGAAGTTTCATTAATATTATTATATGTTGTATGTAAATATGTTGTATGTATTTCTGGAGTTGTAACAAAAGTAATTCCACCCTGGTGTTACTAGTATTTCTGTTTCTGATTCTGCTTCTGATTAATAGCGCATATATTCATCTGAGCTGATGATGTCTGTGTTTCAGACCCTGGCTGTGTGCAAGTCAGTGTATATGGCAATAAAGAAGTGAATCTCAATGTATTTATTTTTAAGACATATTTTAAATAGGCCTATAGGCTCATAGTTTTTTTGTAAAAAAAAAAAATCACCGCACCCCCTGTTCAAAATTACTTCCAGCGGCCCTGGTAAGTGGTGTAATGAGACCCTTGCTGCCTCATTGCTGTGGTACGGATTTCTCAAATAGGTGTTTAATACATACTTGGTCCAAAGCACTACATACAATTAGTGCAAAGTTAACATGTTTTAAAGATCCGTTTTGGGTGGATCATTTAGTATTTTAAGATTTTTTTGCTTCAATCATTTGGTCGTGACGATTATATATGTAACAATACAACCACTGCGTTAGCGCGTTGCTCTGGCTTTCACCTTTGGATTAATGGGACATAAACAGTCTGATATTTACAGGTGTTTTAATGACGTCTCACCTGTTAGGGCACCAACCCTTTTGCAAATGACACATTCTGATAATGTATTAATGCAAAGACGGATCTACATTCAATGAGGCCCCTGGGCACAATTTTCTTTAGAGGAACACGCTTATTTTTGTTTTATACTTTTATAATGGATAAGGAAGTACAGCAAGCAATAGAAAGCATACAAAATGTCACATTAAAGGTCACAGAATCGAAGTTCCAAAAGCAAACAGGTTTCACAGAGAGACCCAATACGTATATACTTTTGTATTCCAAACCACAGGTTTCTATTAGTCGTGTATTTTGGTTCATGTTTGGAAGAGACAAACCCTCCTGAAATATGGCCAGTGATTTCAGCAGAATGAAGGATTCATTCCGTCTGAGATTCGGTTTTATTTTGTTTCCATTTCACAAGGATCCGTCTTTCCTCCCATCTGGGCACTTTTCACTGACAACATTTGCACTGTGAACATGATACAAAAATTGTGCAAAAAAAGTATCAAGAGAGTTTAAGAGGGTTGAGGATTTCTGACGATTCCTACTGCTTCATATCAGCGCCGCCTAACAAGTTTCTACCTTTGCTGACAGTGCCAGAGATCTGTCAAGGTAGAGCTAGGTGTTGTACACCATAAATCCACCGCAACTGACTGATATAGTACGTGCCAAAATCCCCATTATTGTGGCAATACAGGAAAAGCTTAGCATTCGAACAACATTTAATTATTTGGTATTTTAACCTCCACCGAGGGCTGTATTTGTGCTTATGCAACCTCACCATTATATATTGCGGCGTTCATTAAGATAGGACATGTGGATGTTGATCATATAAATGTATGGACAGGGGAACTTATGGGCACTCTGACCAGTCTGCAGCTACGCAACGCCAAACGTATGTTGTGACACATTCCTCCGGTAACCATCATGAAGGAGACCTTCTGTCCGTCTACTGTGCATTTGGGCTCCTAACACCTTAATGCTGGTTTGTGGTTGTCCCTCTTCAAACCATTGTTGGTAGGTACTCACCAGTGCTGACCAGGGACACTCCACAAGCCTCACCATTACAGTGACGCTCTGACCCAGTCGTCTGGAAATAACAATTCGTCCCTTGTCCAAGTCACTCAGGTGTTTAGTCCTCCCCAATCTTTATTAACCAGGTGGGCCGATTGAGAACAAATCGTCATTGGCAATGGCAACCTGGCCAAGATGAAGCAAAAATGTTCAAGACAACATACAGTTACACAATAAATACACAGAATACAAGAGTGCAAATAGCAGTGGGACACTACATGGCAAATACAAGACCATGTGGAAAGTCAATATACAGTAAATACAAGATGAGGTTTAAGTAGGTCAGTTGAGAAATGATCCACTGGGCAAAAACGAGAACGGAACAAAAGTAAACACCTACAGTGATCAGGCAATAGTTCAGACAGGAGTAGTTTTAAGGCAACTGGTGAAATAAGGGTTCAAGTTTTAGGGTTTTATGTCATTCGTTCCAGTCATTGGTGGCTGAAAACTGGAACGATTGGCGGCCAAATGTTGAGCAGGCTTTCACGGTGACCAAGCCAATTTACCTGCTTGAGCATAGACTGCGGGATGGTAGAGCAATGGTGACTAGAGAGTTAAGGTTTGAGTGCACAATACATAACTAAGAGCCTGAAGTATACAGGATGGTATCATCTGCATAGAGAAAAATCTGAGAGTCTCCAACAGCGAGAGCCACATCAATTATGTAAAGACAAAAGCTAGTTGAAAAACCAGACGAGGCAGTTGTGAGAGAAGCCCCGGCTATTGAGTCGACTGATAAGAACACAATGGTTAACAGAGTCAAATGCCTTGGACAGATCCATATAAACGTATAAATAAATAATCAATGATGTCATTCAGGACCTTCTGGGTGGCCGTGGTGCAGCCATGACCAGGAAGAAAACCAGATTGCATAGCGGAAAGGATACAACTCTAACCCATGGTTGTTTGTTGACCGCAGTTTTTCAAACATTTTGGAAAGGCACGGTAAGATGGATATTGGTCTAATGCAGTTAGGGTCAAGGGGTTTCTCCCCCTTTGAACAGGGGAATGACTGTGGCGGATTTTCAGTCTCTCTGGATTTCAGAAGATGAGAGAGATTTACCAGACTAGTAATGTGGCAGCAATAATATTAGCAGAACTTTGGAATTGGTGTGACAAGATGCAATTTTCTATTTAAAGTTGTGGGCTTTTGTTTCCCTAACTACCTGAGTATACCGGTTATGGCTTCTTTAAATAGCTGCATCTCCCAAGACTTGTTTGAGGCTAATGCGGTACGCCATGGTGTGTTTTTGTGCTGGTTAAGGGAGGTCAGTTCTGTGGTGAACCAGAGACTGTATCTGTCCTTTGCTCTAAACTTTTTAAATGGGGCATGCATATTTAGGACAGAGAGAAACTACCTTTTGAGAAACAACCAAGCGTCCTTTACTGACATGATAAGATTAATGTTCACCCAAGATAGGTTCATTTATAATGTGTGAGGTTGATTGCACCGAGCTTAGAAATTAAGGTGGCTGTGGGGTTAAGCATATCCCACTTCTCCTGCATCCCACATGTTAACTTAAAGAACTATGCCATCTAATGTACCTAGACATTGTCATGTGCCCTTGTTAAGAGATTAACATTATTCGCTTTACCAGTGAGTGGTCTTAACGTTTTAGCTCATCAGTTTATAAGAATCATGACATGTCAACGTTTCCAGTCAATAGAGACTATAGCATTTAGCCAGTAACTGCAAAGTCAGTAGTTGGAATTCACAAGCACTGTAGTCAAAAGTACGCCGATGCGTTGATAAGTAAGAAACGTCACCCTGATTGCATTTTCATGTCACTCTGAATAAGTCAAACTATTCACATTTGACTTGGATTGAAGGATTATGTAAATAACATGTTCAATTAGGTGTGCTATTGTGAATTGAATCTGTGTTGATTTTAGCAAAGGAGAATGGACAAAGAATTGACAAAGGAGAGGGGAAAAGGGGGTTGATGGTCATTCTAATTACTGATTATTCACTATTTAAGGGTGATTGAGATTTGAGTGAATCACTTCATGTGTGAACTAAGATAAAGAGCTGGTGAACTGAGTAATGGTGGTTTGTGTCCTGTATTACTGCAGACCCCTCCATGCCAAAATCTAAGAAGAATAAGATTGGTTTCGGAGCTGCTGGACTACTGCTGGGGGTGACCTCTGTGTTAATAGGATTGATGTACTACAGGAAGAAATCTACTGGTGAGAAGCTGCAGGCCTCAACATCTATTCAGAAGGCGATAATGCATTAATCTTAATCACATTCTGCATGTCAAGTTAGGCAGACAGGCTGTAAACAAAAACGGCAAAAAATGCATTATAATAGTAACACATGTGTTTCTTCTGCCACTAATGCAGTCTCTCTCATCTGTTTGTTTATCTTCTCAGGGCGGATACTGGTGCCAACAGGTTATGAAGTGAGTCCCTCTAGCGGTTAAATGTTAAAAAAGCATTTGAACTGTAGTGTTGGGGGAGTAGACCTGATGAACTGGTGTTTTTTTGGGTGAACATGATACCAGAATATCAT
Source organism: Dallia pectoralis (assembly GCA_029465975.1). NCBI lineage: Eukaryota > Metazoa > Chordata > Actinopteri > Esociformes > Umbridae > Dallia > Dallia pectoralis. The sequence goes on along the minus strand of CM055738.1, from coordinate 12,241,911 downwards.
TGCCTTTTACAATGCAACTTATTAACGTATACCAAAAACGCTCGCTGGTTATAATCACGCTTCATATACCAATCTAAACGCTCTACTGAAATTCTTACAAGCGGTGGGGAGCCAACGTCACTATATTAGATTACCAACCTCTGCGGCTTGGACGATATGCTGGTCAATGGCACCACTGTCCGCTGTACCTGTGAGCTCATCTGCACGCGGGATATCCTTCTTGCAAAAACGCACTTCCTGAAATATAAAATATATTTTTATATGATATTTTTTAGATAAAGCACAAAATTGAAAGGGACATGTTTTTCACTTCTAGATACTTCATGTTAATGCAAATAAACAATATTTCAACATATGATCACTGCTTCAGTGCTTCAATGCATGATTACCCAATAACCCCTAAATAAAGCAGAGGCAGTTTTTTTGACCGACATATTGTCATTGATTTTTGCTTAAAACAAATTCTCAAGTAGATTTTACCTTTGTCAAGGTAGCAACTCGTTTGTGTTGTAATGATGTGCAAATGTGCCAGTGTTTCAGATCGCTTTATTTACGTCTATTTGCTGTGGGACAGCTGATATTATTCTAAGCAGAGGGCTAATGAGTTAAATCTGATCCTTGTTTTGTTTGCTGTTATTACACATTAACACATTAACAGTAGTGCCACTCCTCCATCACATCTGGTTTAGGTCTGTCTTACTGCTCCTTAACACATTAACAGTAGTGCCACTCCTCCATCACATCTGGTTTAGGTCTGTCTTACTGCTCCTTAACACATTAACAGTAGTGCCACTCCTCCATCACATCTGGTTTAGGTCTGTCTATTTATTGTTCCTTGTTTGGTTTCAACCATAACACCATTCACATGATAATATTTACATATTTGAATTCATTTGGGGAAGCTTGGCTTGCCTTCGGGGGAGGATGAAAACAATGCCTGATAATCCATATTAATGTTTTTGTTAATGCTTTTGTTAATATATTGTTTTTTGGCTCTAGATGCAATCTGCATAATAAACTCCTGCTAATTTTAATAGTCCCATTTTATGTCACATGTAGGGCCACACTATTTATACAGGATTATATTTCATAACGCCGGCTGGACATCCCATATTCTAATTACCTTCCACCAAGTACTAGGACCTCAGTTCCTGCTTTGCCATTCTACAAGGGGAACACATAACACAACACCATAGGCTTACTTGTAAAATTAACATAAAAGGGAACTTCAGGGAAACTCTGTTGGTAGAACAGAAACTGAAAAAGTCCGGGAGCCACTATTCATTATCATACTTTTATTAGTCAAAAATCAAAACAATTGAGAACACAAACAGATGTACATTTAAACAGTAAAGAATTAACCTTAACTTTTTATATAAGATTCTATCCTCTTCATAGCAGTGGTAGATTGTTAATCCGTGTAAGGGAGTGTAGTACGTTCATCATTATAGAAGTGTGAGTATGTTTATCAGTATAGGGGAGTGTGTGAGTATGTTTATCAGTATGGGGTGTGTGGTAGTATGTTTATCAGTATAGGGGTGTGTGGTAGTATGTTTATCAGTATAGGGGTGTGTGGTAGTATGTTTCTCAGTATAGGGGTGTGTGGTAGTATGTTTATCAGTATAGGGGTGTGTGGTAGTATGTTTATCAGTATAGGGGTGTGTGGTAGTATGTTTATCTGTATAGGGGTGTGTGGTAGTATGTTTATCTGTATAGGGGTGTGTGGTAGTATGTTTATCAGTATAGGGGAGTGTGGTAGTATGTTTATCAGTATAGGGGTGTGTGGTAGTATGTTTATCAGTATAGGGGTGTGTGGTAGTATGTTTATCAGTATAGGGGTGTGTGGTAGTATGTTTATCAGTATAGGGGTGTGTGGTAGTATGTTTATCAGTATAGGGGAGTGTGGTAGTATGTTTATCAGTATAGGGGTGTGTGGTAGTATGTTTATCAGTATGGGGTGTGTGGTGGTATATTTATCAGTATAGGGGAGTGTGGTAGTATGTTTATCAGTATGGGGTGTGTGGTAGTATGTTTATGAGTATAGGGGAGTGTGGTAGTATGCGTATCAGTATAGGGGTGTGTGGTAGTATGTTTATCAGTATGGGGTGTGTGGTAGTATGTTAATCAGTATAGGGGAGTGTGGTAGTATGTTTATCAGTATAGGGGAGTGTGGTAGTATGTTTATCAGTATAGGGTGTGTGGTAGTATGTTTATCAGTATAGGGGAGTGTGGTAGTATGTTTATCAGTATAGGGGAGTGTGGTAGTATGTTTATCAGTATGGCCAATAGCAGTCCACCATCTCAGAGGCATCCTCGTAACTGGTGAACTCGCAGTTTGGGGACAATATTGTTTCTCCTGGCTCACAGAATCTCAGATGGTTCCTCAAAATGTACATGTCAAAGTCCATAGTCTATGAGAAATATATACATAAAATGTATTTAATTAGATCTAACAAAGCAAATATGATTTTTTTTATTGACCTTTATTTAAACAGGCAAGTAATTGACAACTAGTTTTTATGTACATTATCAGCACACCCAGACCATGACATTGCCTTCACCATGCTTGACACATGGCGTCAAGCACTCATCCAGCATCTTTAATTTGGTCTGTGTATGCATCACAAATGCTCTTCTGCGATCCGAACATTTCAAACTTAGATTTGTCTGGACAGAACACATATTTCTAATGTTCTTCTATTTCTCTCAGTCTAGTATACGTGTTCAGTGCTGCATCTGTTTATTCAACTAAACACACTTATGTATTTGTCCTCTTGCTCAGTTGTGCACTGGGGCCTCTCACTCCTCTCTTCTATTCTGGTTGGAGCCAGTCTGTTCTGTGAAATGTGTAGTACACATCATTGCACGTGAACTTACGTTTCTTGGCAATTGTTCAAAAAAAATGAATAGCCTTCATTTCTACGAACAATAATAGACTGACATGGTTCCGAATAAAGTCCTCTCTCAGGCCTTTTTAAGAATGTAATCAAACCCACAATTGCTTGTGCTCCACATATTTAACTAGTCTAAAAAAGGCCAGTTGTATTGCTTCTTTAATCACAACAACCTTTTTCAGCTGTGCTAACATGCGTGCAAATGTGCTTTCTAAATTAGCCTTAATTATATTATATATATTATATTACTTTAATAAGCAAACACAACGTGCCATTAAAAGACAGGAGTGATCATTGCTGATAATGGGCCTCTGTGTGCGTTTTGCCCCCGAACAAATCATCTTTTTCTACCCACAATAGTAATTTATAACAGTAACAATGTCTACACAGTATTTCTCATCAATAATTTTTTATTTTATTGGACAAAAAAGTTTTCCTGGAACAAAGACAATTCTATGAGCCCTCAAACTTTTGACTGGTATTGTAGGTGTGCAGGAGTTTGTTAGTAATCGGAAAACTTACCATTGAATCCGCCATGTGAAATGCTACAGCAACGTTGTCCCAAAGGTAGAACTGGTGTTGCGTTGGATCTGGGATCAGGTGAGCCACATACTGATTCTCATAGGGCTTTCGCACCAGCTTAAAACTAGGGAAAGAAAGTTTAGGTCAATGGTAAATGCTGCGCTTGTATATAGCGATTTTATCCAAAGCGCTTTACAGATCCTGCGTCACATTCACCCATTCATTCATCGACAACCGCGTCTACCATGCAAGGCGACTGCAGGCTCGCCAGGAGCAGCTGGGGTTAGGTGTCTTGGTCATGGACACCTCGACAATTTCCCAGGAGGAACCGGGGATCGAACCACCAACCTTCCGATTGATAGACAACCGACTCAACCGACTGAGCATCCTATGTGGTGATTGATAATATGTTGCCTAGTTAGTTGTAAATGTAACATTTTGTTTGCAGAATCACACCAACCTGTGGGTCTTACACATTGCCTCGGGTCTCCAGATGATCTGACCATCTCTGTAAGCACAGACTCCATCGTCATTGTCCTGAAGGAGAGGGTACTTATCAAAAAGGTCGTTGTAGAAGTGACTGTGGACCAGAACGGAGTACATCACCTCCTGTTTATACAGCACTGTCTCAAAGATGCGAAGGATTGGCTCTTGTCCACAGCAAACCTAAAACAAGACAAACTAGATAGCGTACAATTTCTGCAGAAATTGTGATGATGTGTGCTTGCGGCCACCCGTAGTTGACTGTGTACTGATGTCAACTGCCAAACTGAGGTGACACTGCTGCTACATGCACCATAGTATGCAATGTGTTAAACCTATCAGTCATTACTCATGAATACTCACTGCTGCTGCATGCACCATAGTATGCAATGTGTTAAACCTATCAGTCATCCCTCATGAATACACACTGCTGCTACATGCACCATAGTATACAAATGTGTTAAACCTATCAGTCAATACTCATGAATACACACTACAGCTGCAAGCACCATAGTATGCAATGTGTTAAACCTATCAGTCATCCCTCATGAATACACACTGCTGCTACATGCACCATAGTATACAAATGTGTTAAACCTATCAGTCAATACTCATGAATACACACTACAGCTGCAAGCACCATAGTATGCAATGTGTTAAACCTATCAGTCATTACTCATGAATACACACTGCTGCTACATGCACCATAGTATACAAATGTGTTAAACCTATCAGTCAATACTCATGAATACACACTGCTGCTGCATGCACCATAGTATGCAATGTGTTAAACCTATCAGTCAATACTCATGTATACACACTACTGCTACATGCACCATAGTATACAATGTGTTAAACCTATCAGTCAATACTCATGTATACACACTACTGCTGCAAGCACCATAGTATACAATGTGTTAAACCTATCAGTCATTACTCATGAATACACACTGCTGCTGCATGCACCATAGTATGCAATGTGTTAAACCTATCAGTCATTACTCTTGAATACACACCACTGCTGCATGCACCATAGTAGCATATGAAACAGCATTATGAACTGCCTATTAAACAGCATGCAACCTGCCTAATATACAGCATGTAACCTGCCTATTAAACAGCATAACAACCTGCCTATTAAACAGCATGTAACCTGACAATAGTACAGCATGTAACCTGCTTATTCATTATAATGCAAACCTGCCTATTCCACAGCATGTAACCAGCCTATTAACAAACATAGCAACCTGCCTATAGTACAGCATGTAACCTGCATATAGTAAAGCATGTAACTTGCCTATAGTACAGCATGTAACCTGCCTATAGTACAGCATGTAACCTGCCTATAGTACAGCATGTAACCAGCCTATTTACCAGAGGTGGGACAAAGTCATTGTTATGCAAGTCACAAGTAAGTCTCAAGTCTTTGCCCTCGAGTCCCGAGTCAAGTCGAGTCAAAGATGAGGCAAGTCCCGAGTCGAGTCACAAGTCAAGGCCAACAAGTCTCAAGTCGAGTCCAAAGTCCTACCATTTTAGTTTCGAGTCATTTCAAGTCATCTTACCACAGAATTTATACAAATCATGTATGTCTGTAAGATTTGTATTTATTTAAACCTCTTTTTATACAATGACATTAATACAGTAAAAAACAGAAAATTTAATTTCACAAAAAATGCTTGTATTTCAACAGCATATTGCACTAGAACAATGCACAGCAACTTCAGTCCTGTATTGTATTGACCTTAGGGCTGGAAGATATGGAAAAATTTTATATCACGATATATTTCTTAATTTTGGTCGATACGACATAATTCCGATATCGATATGAACAATATAAAAGCCTCAGAAAAAATGCCATGAACACCCACAATGGATGTCTGTATACAATCTTCTGAAAAATACATTTGCCAAGTCTTTTGAGCCTCCTCCTATAAAACTAAATAATATTTGAGAAATAAAACGGTACAAATAAATTAAAGTTCACCTTTTATTTGATTTTAACCTTTATACAAACAAGAAAAGTCAAATAAGCAATTTGACTCTGAGACTGACCTTATTAATATATTTAACTTTAAACAATAACATAGGTTGATTATATTATTCTTTACACAAAACTTCCTGCAACAAAACTTGTTCTTATAAACATATCGTTTAAAGTTAGTGAACATGTTAGACAATGAGTTCATGAGTTCGCTACGTGACCGTGGATTTAAGAGACACGACAGAGAAGCTCATGAACGCGCATGTCGCAACATGCTCGGAGAATGAGAGTGCTCAAAAGCGCATGTCCATCATGACGTCATGGGCCAGTCAACGCGGAAGATCCAAGCTCCTATGTTGGCTTTATGCGCTTTTGAGCCTCTCATTCTCCGGCACATTTAGCATCACGCTGAAACCTGAAGTTTATCAGATCTCAGAAAGCTGAACCACTTCCCTACCACTGAATTAGTCTTTCTTCTCATATCAACTGTCTGCTTTCTCCTCACTTATGGAAGCTCGTTCAGTCACGTTTGAATTGCGGTCATGGGCGCTCATTTTGTAGCTTAAACTTGCCGTGTTGGAGCAAAAATATTGAAATATCGAAAATGTGTTTAGAAATCATATCACCGTTATTGATTTTTTTACCGCGATATATATTGATATTGAATTATTGTCCAGCCCTAACCTCATATTGCAAAACAGTTTAACTTTCAAATAGACATGGGTCTTTTTAGCCTGAACTTTTTTAAACATGTCATTAATAAAATCCTAACTCCTCAAAAAGATCACTTCTGAAAAAATGGACCAACCTGATAATATAATTGGAATGACTCCATAGAGACGTGTGTGTGTGTGCAAGTGAGCGTGCCCGTGCGCAGCTCCGTCTGTAATCTTCGACCCGCATGTTTTGCAAATTGCAACTCTTTTTTTGTCGACTACCTCGTAATTTTTATAGCCAAACGAAACTATATTCGGTATCATTTTGCCAACTGGCGCGTTGTTGCTTGTGCTTCATTGGTTGTCTTGCAATGCGCCTGCTTGGATGCTGTCTAATCAAAACAACGTGGGACTACAGTGATTGGATGTCGAATCAAAACAACGTGGGACTACAGTGATTGGATGTCCAATCAAAACAACGTGGGACTACAGTGATTGGATGTCGTGCAGGCAGCGCGCGTGCTCTGCATGCATTTTTTTCACAGATGCAGATAAACTGAGAGCGGCGCGCCCGAGTGAACATTTTCTTCCCCAGTTTTCATGGGAAGTAGCAAGTCTTCTCGAGTCAAAAGGCGCAAGTCCAAGTGAAGTCACGAGTCATTGATGTTCAAGTCCAAGTCGAGTTGCAAGTCTTTGTACATTTTGTCGAGTCGAGTCTGAAGTCATCAAATTCTTGACTCGAGTCTGACTCGAGTCCAAGTCAGATGACTCGAGTCCACACCTCTGCTATTTACAAACATAGCAACCTGCCTATAGTACAGCATGTAACCTGCCTGTAGTACAGCATGTAACTTGCCTATAGTACAGCATGTAACCTGCCTATAGTACAGCATGTAACCTGCCTATAGTACAGCATGTAACCTGCCTATAGTACAGCATGTAACCAGCCTATAGTACAGCATGTAACCTGCCTATAGTACAGCATGAAACCTGCCTATAGTACAGCATGAAACCTGCCTATAGTACAGCATGTAACCTGCCTATTAACAAACATAGCAACCTGCCTATTAAGCAGCATTGTAAGCAGCCTTTTAACCAACCTAGTAACCTATTAAACACCATTGCAACCTGCCTAGTTGTTTTAGTAAGCCTAGTACTGGCTAGCTAGTTAGTTTGCACACTAACAAAAGTCGTTTGAATACAATCTACCCAGTGATGGAGCATACACATACAAGAGTAACTAGCTATCTAGCAGCGCTAACGCTAGCTAGCATGCTAACGTTGTTGTTTGATGTATGCATACACTTACAGTAGTAGCTAACGCTAGCTAGCGCGCTAACGCTAGCTAGCGCGCTAACGCTAGCTAACATGCTAACGTTAGCTAGCGCGCTAACGCTAGCTAACATGCTAACGTGTAAACAGAGACCCAGAGAAAGAACTTACCCATTCATTCATTGCTGCAGGCTGTCTGAATGTATGCATACACTTACAGTAGTAGCTAACGCTAGCTAGCGCGCTAACGCTAGCTAACATGCTAACGTGTAAACAGAGACCCAGAGAAATAAATTACCCATTCATTCATTCATTCATTCATTCATTGCTGCAGGATATGTCTGTGGCTGTTGATTGCAGTGTCTGTGGCTGTTGCCTGGCAGCCATGCCTTTGTCAGGAGGACCAGCTGTTCTCATCGATATCAGAGCGCGCTGCCTCCTCCCCCCCGCCCCTTCCAGAATGTTCCTACTATTTAGCCAATCAACAACCAGAAAATGCAGCTTCTCTGTCTATCATTTCAAAAGATTCAGACATGATCGTATACTTTTAGCTCTACTAACCAGATTTTACTCACACAGTTTAAACAATTACATCATGAGAATCCTAAGAACCAGGCGGACATTTTGATGTATAACATGTATCTGTAACCCCAGAAATGTAGGCGCTATCACAATTTACAAACGAACAAAAAAACACCAAAAATCGCTTTCAAATTAGAGTGGAGAAAATCACCGTTTCTATGGATGTCTATGGGGAGGCGCAAGTTGGAAACAAAAGGACATAACGACATATATATGTTACAGCTTATATTTGAACATTTGGAGTGACAGCACAAATAGATGAACGTTTTGATATGCCATTTGTGTGTAAAGGGTTGAAACTCAGGCAGCAGTAGCAGTTTACAAATGTTCTCTACATTTTCTGCTGAATGGACTCTCACACTCTAGTTTTGAAGATTCCGTCAATGTATTTCAATGGGGATTAATTAGCGACATTATCGTTAATATTTCGTAAACTACATAACGAAACCTTCTACAAAACAATGCCAACTAAATAGAGTTCGGGACGCACATTTTGACACAAAAGTGATATAATAATAATAATAATATATATGTGAGATTACAATATGTGTCCTTGACCATAGTCAAGCACACATAATAACATTATTATACAACAAATACTACATGCAGGATTTAATAATATTTCAGTACCTGTTTCCGGTATTCCTGAAGCAGCTCCTCCAGAGAATAGATGAAGCGGTAAGAGCCTAGCCGGGATGTGTTCAGGAAGGCAGGTGAAGTGGCAAATCTCTTCAGAAATGGTTTCTGCTCCCTGGCCTGCTCCTCCGTCCTGTCAGGGTAACTGGCCTGGAGGAGACGCTGCTCAGCCAAATCTATTTCTGAGTCTCCTACAGACAGGCTCCACCACAGCAAGTCCAAATCCTCTGGTTGTTCTGGGCCCTCTTCTCGTTCCCCAGCACAGAAACCTTGGTATTCAACTGCAATGTTGAATAGCCCTGCTTCATCAGTGTCATGTCTCAGCTGAGACACCCAGAACTCAGGCCTTGGATATTCTGGGATGTTGTCTTTTGAGAGGTATTTGTTGGGTGAGCCATAAACTGTCATTCTCAATTTTATGTCTGGCAATTTCAGATGTTGGGTTTGGACAGCGACTTCCTGGTGTCCTCTGCGGTTTGTACGCACAACCGTATCCATGTTCTGGTTTCACTTTACTCACTGTTGTCTGCTGTGAATCTGGAGGAAATTAAAGTTTAAAAAAATGTATCTGCGAAACATTGTGCTGAACAGACGCATAAAACATTTTTGGGAGAGGCCAATATGATTTTGCCAAATATAATTTTTTTGACAACTAAGCATGTTGCTTGGTGAAATGAACACAACGTTTAGCTGAAAAATTATACAAAAATAATAATATTTTGTCCAATACATATTGAATGGAACTACATTTAGGTACAATAACCACAGGAGCGGCAGCTCTACCTGCTGTAGCCAGTACTGCCAGTTAGGAAGGTTTCCTGCCCAATTGGGCCACTTCAAATGACACTGGACTTGTGTGGGTCATTTCATTCAGAGGCAATTATGCTGTATACTGTCAATGAAATCTGGCAACCACAGTGTGGCCTCATCTGTAGCCCTAAATGAGATTCTAAAAATCACTTGTAGTTTTATATTCTCAAAAATTCACGATACTTGTTTTGCTTCCTTCAAAATAGATGACTAACACAGCTATACAGTAACATGTCTGTAGATACTGTGGATATGAAAAGTCTACACACCCCTGCGAGGTTTGTGTGATGTGAAAAAATTAGGCAAAGATAAATTGTGTCAGAAGTATTTCCACATTTAATGTGACTGTCACGGTTTCCTTGCGGTGTAGTGCAGGGAAAGCCAAATGCACGTCCGCGGAGGCTTAATATATAATTAAAACCAACAAACACAATGAACGGATAAAACATAAACTGTGTGAAATTAAATGCACTTATACAAAGCGACTTATAAAATATATTCAAACAACAGTAAAAAGCAACACAAGGACCAACACTCACCAACATGAACCGTAACGTCAAACAATGAGAAGCTCAGTGCAACCACACCCAGTGACTTAAATAGCCCCGCTAATTAATAAACTCAAACCAGGTGTGCATAATCAAATAAACCAACCTGAAGGAGAAGGTGAGAACAACACAAAAATAACGTAAAGAGGACAACTAGTCATACTAGTCGTCACAGTGACCTACAATCAGGCACTTCATATACATTTAATAGGTACATTGTGGATAGGCAAATAAAATGGAGGTCAAGTGGCCCAGCAAAGTATTTTTATACATCCACAGAGCATAATAGGATGTTAATTACTTAATTATATTGTGGGGTACACCTGTATGGAAGGATCTGCATTTGTTATGTTCCTTTAATGTTATGTAATTTATTCTGGGTTTTTTTGCAATACATGTGTCACCTGTCTTTGACAAACATTAATGAGGTAAAAAAAGTCAAATCGAAATATTTACAAAAATGTAACTTTTATTTATAGCAAAACAATTGAAAGAGAACAACACTCATCATAAAAACAAATATGCGTAATGAGGTTAGAGAACATAAAGTTAGAAGATACATGGCAAGGTTTATGTTTATCCTCTATACATGATTTCTTCACACTCGAGGCTTGTGGACCCTCCGCTTTAGTCAAACTTTAGGCAAACTTTGGATCCTTGACCTGCTGGAAAACTCAACTACCGCCCAGTTTAACCACAATTCTCAATTAAAGCGAAATAAAAGCTTCAATTAGGGCCTACCATTTAACATGTGAATGAATGACTTGATAGACTTTACGACATAGTATGGTGACAGAGAATTGGATCAGAGATCCTTGAATCTGGGAAAAAATAAGTGCAATAAGTGGACATTATGGCTGATGTATTGTTTGTAATTGGTTTATCTGTTGTCTTTAAACTGCCTTTGCCTGCCAGCAGACCGTTACACATCACATTAGGATACGTTGTCGGTTGTAGATCTTTGAAAGGCAATATTGACCCTACATTTCAAATATGTATATATATTTTTTTAAAGAAAAACAATACCAGTCTAAGTTTTGATGTGCATTAATGCACGTTACATCCATAACAGACTAAAAGTGCGGTGCATTCGTTGACAGTGCGACATAAAACCTGATTATTTTATTGTTTGGACTTCAAAGTTGGTTTAGGAACTAATACATTAGGCTATTTACGGTTGCAGGCTATTTACGGTTCCAGGCTATATACGGTCTACAGTTCCAGGCTATTTACGGTTGCAGGCTATTTACGGTTGCAGTCTATTTACGGTTCCAGGCTATTTACGGTTCCAGCCTATTTACGGTTCCAGGCTATTTACCGTTCCAGTCTATTTACCGTTCCAGTCTATTTACGGTTGCAGGCTATTTACGGTTCCAGTCTATTTACGGTTCCAGGCTATTTGTGGTTCCAGTCTATTTACGGTTGCAGGCTATTTACGGTTCCAGTCTATTTACCGTTCCAGTCTAATTACGGTTCTAGTCTATTTACAGTTGCAGGCTGTTTACGGTTGCAGGCTGTTTACGGTTCCAGTCTATTTGTGGTTCCAGTATATTTACGGTTCCAGGCTATTTGTGGTTTTAGTCTATTTACGGTTCCAGTCTATTTGCGGTTCCAGGCTATTTACGGTTCCAGTCTATTTACGGTTCCAGTCTATTTATGGTTGCAGGCAATTTACGGTTCCAGGCTATTTACGGTTGCAGTCTATTTACGGTTGCAGTCTATTTACGGTTGCAGGCTATTTGTGGTTGAAGGCTGTTTATGGTTGCAGTCTATCTACGGTTGCAGTGTATTTACGGTTCCAGGCTATTTGTTGTTGAAGGCTGTTTATGGTTGCAGTCTATTTACGGTTGCAGGCTATTTACGGTTCCAGTCTATTTACAGTTCCAGTCTATTTACGGTTCCAGTCTATTTACGGTTCCAGTCTATCTACGGTTGCAGTCTATCTACGGTTGCAGTCTATCTACGGTTGCAGTCTATTTACGGTTGCAGGCTATTTGTGGTTGAAGGCTGTTTATGGTTGCAGTCTATTTACGGTTGCAGTCTATTTGTGGTTGCAGGCTATTTACAGTTGCAGGCAGCTTATCAAGCTTTACTTGATGCTAGGTCCCTTTTTATTCTACACCAATCCGCACAGCATAGTCACGTTCTGGGGGTTTCTTCCAATCTGCAGTAGCAAATCACATTTACAATTTTGACTAACCATCACACAGTACTTTACAAAACTTTACAAAAAAATATGATCAAAACACATGGATGATATACAGTATAGTAGTTCATTACTGCATGTAACCACTCTTATATTTCCTAATAACCTGATAAACCATATAGCCGCTGGTTACATTGAGAAGCCATCTATGTCACGTCACGTACATTATGAAGCATTATGAAGTAATTATTTAGATTTATTAGAGACAGACATATCCAAAACAAACTCAGTCTGTCAATAGGTGGTGCTGATTAAACTCCACAGCATCACAGATATCCTTTTAGGCAATACATGTTTTTTTTATGGCAAAAACAAATGTATCAAGTCTATTTTAAATTTACTTGATTTTATTCATGACATGTTTGTAAAAAAAAATATGTTTTTACCAAAAGGACACTTTCTGTTAACATCTGTTTACAGAGCAAATTGAGTTTGCAGTAATATTTGTAATTGCAAAATGTGTAATTGCAGTAAATTTTGGTTTTATAAACTTAACCCAAACTTGAACCCTAACCTTCAACCCAGTGTTGTGCTAATATTAACCAAAAAAGTCATTCGTAACATTTAGGTTTGGGTAAAAATCCCAAATGAACCTCCTACCTCATTCCCTTCACTCTGAGCTCTTTATTCACTCTTTTAGTTTGCTCTTTGCTTTCAACAAAGTTTTTAAAACGCAGCTTATCTCTCTGAACTGCCAGTAAGACATGTGGTAGTGTAGTCTACCAGAATTAATCTATGATTTCATCTTTCCTTTGATAAGAAGGAATGTTCCGGTAGCTAACCCCAACAGACCCAGAGTCAGGCCAATTCTACAAAATAAAGCAGGACCACCACTGGACATACTGACCTCTAGGGAAAAAAAGAGAGATGCCATTAATTAGGGTTAACTATTAGTGGTTAGACAGAAGATACATTCATTAATCACACACAAATATATCTGTATGTAATAAGTACTTATACCCACCCCAGATTCTGGTTTCCTGTTCTTCTAGTGCAGGATGTTCCACAGTGCAGGCATAGACGTCCCCGCTCTTGGGAGTTAAACTCATTTTGGAGAACTGATGGAAGGTTCCATCTGTATTAGGATAGTACCTACTGAGAGTAGTTTCCTCTGTCACATCCATGCCATTCTTGGTCCAGCTGACGTCGATAGACGGGGGGAAGAAATTATTCACAAAGCAGATAAGAGTGTTCTTTATTCCCAACTCCACCTCATTCCTGGTGTAAATGGTGCTGGTAGGGGCATCTGGGGGGCAAAGAAAAACCAGTAACAAAATACTCACTTATAGAGCAAACCTGTGTGGATCTGGTGTCAGAATAAAGTATTGCATGTCATTGCCAATGATTACAAAAACAAATTCAGTAACAAGTAAGTTAAGTTTCACTCCTTTTGAGTCAATCAAGACATTCATAAGAAATTAAAAACCCAAGTGGGATCATCAATTTACATGTCACCATGGATGGACACATGAGGTTGATTTCTAATTTGCAGTACAGATGTCTTGGCTTTGAAAAAAAAAAAAAAACTTTACCTTGACAGGTGCTAAACAAGTGAGCTCTAATTAATTTAGATTTGTAGGTCTTTCACTGTAACATTATTTGTTATTGTTTTGATCAGAAGCAACAACTAAAGTGTGATGAACCACTTTGGCATTTTTTCAAAAGCTAATTTCAATGAATTAAATGGTGTACCTTTGACTTGTGGTATACTGGGCACTGACTCATTTCCCCATTTTAGACGCTCCTTGCACTTTTCTATACCCGATACTGCATAGTTGTACTGTGCCAATGCACTTATTAGTATACCAGGCAGTGAGACTGGTATCGTCATCTCCATCTTTTTGTTCTTGAAGTCAGCATAGGCGACTTCATCTCCGTCTATCATCAGTGTAATCTCAGTTTCACCTAAATCAAAGCATCCAACGGCAGCAGCAAGTTCATGTTGAACTGAAATGGAAATAGAAGTAAAGTTATTTACGTTATTCACTTGTCGCAATAGTACTGTATCACACACAACCCTACTTCCAAAAACTCAGTTAAGGAAGGTGGTTTCACCAGCTAATAAACACACACACAGACACACACACACACACACCATTTTCTTATGTCAGACTTTGGCTTTCTGCTTTAAACAACTGTAAAGTAGACGAGCAGCATTCCCTGTGCTAGTCTCCCTGAATTTGTAGTGGTCACTACAATAAATAAAACCATACAGTGAGTCCTTATTATATTTCCTTATGTAATGGATTACATGCATACTTTATTTTGGTGATTTCACCTAATCTAAGTCTGAAAATGTGACATTCAAATATTTATTTACTGTTTCGTTTTGTATTATATATAGTATATTACGGTCTTATTCAACTCATGGAGTCATGTTTGTAATCAATAACTGCTTAACACATCTACAGAGGGTTTGGCCTCATCCCATAGACATCAGAATCAGGTCAGAAAAGTGTTTATTCGCCATGACTGTATGAACATACAAGGAATTTACTTTGGCAGGAAGGCGCTTACATACAACATAATAATAGAGCAATATAAGTTATACTAAGAGGGTGAGGGGGTATAGGGATAGTAATATGCAAAATACTATACAGAATACAGATAAATATTGTAGTGTAATAGTGCAAATTCTGTAAACATTGTGGTGCAAAATTAGTTCAAGGCTTGTGTGCACGCCTGGCCTTGTTGAGGAGGCCAGTAGCACAGGGGAAGAAACTGTTCTTATGCCGTGAGGTTTTGGTGCTGATGGACCGAAGCCTTCTGCCGGAGGGGAGTGTGTTGAAAAAAGAGTGTCTGGGGTGAGAGGAGTCAGCCACAATCTTTCTAGCTCCCCTAGACATCAACACAGGAGCTCCTTATAGCAGCTAAAATAACATTAGATATTCTAATGGACGAATGACACTTATTAAACTCTCCTCAACATGTCTTTTACAGTCATTGTACCCACCACAGGTAATTGAGAAATCACCGCTGCAAAATGTGCAGCGAGCTACACTGTCATTTTTCTATTACAGATGGGTACATTTTAGTGTAGTTTGGGGGGAGGTGCGTTTTGTATTTTCTTTTGTATTTGGACACTCTGCCATGGCGCTAAAGACACTGAACTGAACCAAACTGATGGATGAACTGTGTCACTTTCTCACCACATCTGTCACTCAATCTTTCGATTTCAAAATGACGATTAAACTCGATTTCCGCGATATTGAATTCGATTTCCGTGGGCCAGGTAGATTTGATTAAAAATGTGTTAGACTTCTGGGAGGGTTGGGATGTCTGGTGTCGTTCCGTCGGTTGAAACGAAATGAAAAAAGCACATTGTCTATTGGCCCAATCAACTTAATCCACTGTTTTTCACAGTCATGAAAAACAACTTGGTGACTGCAGAATACATATTGGAACTTTATACCAACATAAATATATATGAATGTAGATTGCTTAATCCTTGTTGACCGATTTACAATGTTTAACGTTACGCTATATATAGCTACATAATCGAGTGCAAGTGACATAATGAAACGTCTTGTTGAAATATTTATTATTTGCTATTATGCAAACATTTCACAGTATCAAAATTGGATCACCTGTTTCCCTATAATAACTTTCCCTGTTTAGGTTAATCTGTTCCTAGTCTGTTTTATCGGTTTGTCTGGCTCATGTCTCTTGTGACGGCTGTTCTGGCTTGTCTTTATGTTTACTGTATATTTCTATATAGTTCAAGTTATTTTATAAAATGTTTTCGGTTCTCCCTGCGCATGTGTCCTGCGTACTCGTGGGATACGGTCAAAGCAGGATAAAACATGATCCAGACACATGACATACACATGCTAAAGTATTGGTATTGTATTGCGAAAACAAAAAAATGCAGGTAATACTGAACATTTATCTTATTACTCACACATGCATATTTCTATTTAATAACTCATAATAAAAATCAATGTCTTACCTTTTGCCAAGGTACACAATTTTCCAGATAAAGTCAATATAATCACATAAAAGTTCATCTTTAAACACTATTTGAAAAAGTATTGTTAACTTCCTCAGATTGTGGGGAAGCTTAAAACGATCTAGTTATGTACTTTACTGGTTATTCAGATGAACCAATGAGGAACATTTGATCTGCCCTGAAACCACAGTGGTATAGCCTATAAAGCAGTTTAAGGAACACTTCACCTGAGTGCAAATTATGCAAACCATGTAAACTATTTTCTAATCAGGAGGCATTACATTGTTCATTTTGTATTCAGAGTTTCTTAATTCATAAAACCCATGGAGCATGTTACTTCAACACAGTCTCATACTAATTTCTTGAAAACACCTGTAAAATGAAATAAAGCAGACTTTGTAAATTACTTGCATTTAAGTAAATTAGCATTATAAGTGTCCCAGCATGCTTTGTGTCTATTAATTGTAACAATGTAACATGGAAACAATGTTGGGCATATATATTCCTAGCCCACTAGATGTCCTACTTGGACTAGGAGTCGTGACATCGGCACTTGACTGGTTCATCTGAATAACCAGCGATGTACATAACAGGATCTGTTAACAATACTTTCTCAAAAACACAGTTTAAAAATGAACTTTATTGTGATTATATGGATTGTATGTGGAAAATGTTCTACATAAGCACAAGGTAAGACATTCATTTTTATTCCATATGTGTATGTGTCATCAGATAAATCTAATATAACCTGAACTATATACTTTTCTTAATTTTCAATACCGGTGTTTAGCATGTTTTTACCCTGCTTTGATCACAGCTGTAATGATGAGGAGGCAGGACACATAAGCAGGGAGAATAGAAAACATGTATTCAATAACTGTAATTATAATGACAGACACATAATACATAAAGACAAGCCAGAACAACCGTTACATGGGACATGTGACATGTGCCAGACAAAGACCAACACACTAGGAAAAGAGGAATTGAAATATGGACAGTGGTTACGAGATTTTTTTTAAAGTTCACCCAGCACAGCCAGAAGAGGACCTCTGAGGCTGGTTCCTCTTCAGGTTTCTTCCCAAAATCCAACCATTCAGGGATATTTTTTCTCTAGCCGCGGTGTATCAATATGTTGATACATGCTCTATTGGGTTTCAGACAGGGTGTTTGTAAAAGCACTTTGTGACAACTGTCATTGTAAAAAGGCCGTTGTAAAATACATTTGATTGATTTGATTGAACAGGGGATGGCAATTAGCATATGGGGAGAGGGCCTTGGCTCTCACTGAAGCCTACCGTGCCAGGCCGTGACAACAACTTCTTACTACTTACTTACTACAGATATTCACTTGTTGACACCAGTTGTTGTGCAATAATCCATTGGATCAGATGAAACATGATCATGCAAATATTTGACACCAATAAAGGAATGAATAAGGTATATCTCTATTGGTTTTACATATCATGCAGGGGTTAAAGTGTATCCCTTACTATAAAACGAGTTGTTAAAACAAAATCCCCACGGTAACACAGAAACACCATCACGGAACACGCACATAAAACACTGTAACATAAAAAACAAATGCACGCTAACACATAGCGACTTAACAGTACTCTAACATATAGTGCACAACTACATATAACACTCACTTCTGAAACATAACAGCACGTAACGTAAATCAATATCAAGCACCCGTGAACCTAACCAGGGACCATAAATAGCTTGCTGGTGTTTTAAGCCCCCAACGTAGTGTTTCAGGCAGCGCTGCATGGAAGGCACTCCCCACCCCCTACAGTTTCAACCAATCATCCTAACCCTAACCATAACCCTAACCATAATCAGTGCTGTGATTGGTTGAAACTGTAGGGGGTGGGGAGTGCCTTCCATGCAGCGCTGCCTTAAAGGCTTTGTTGGGGGCTTAAAACACCAACGAACCCATAAATAGCTCACTGATTAACTAACCTATGCCCGGTGTTTAGCTAAACCCATTAACATTAAAACAATACACAGAGGTGCTCTCCCTAAACACACTGTGTACAACACAGCTCACCCATATGTGACAGGGATATATTCTGTGACATATCATTCATATTTCAACAAGAAGTTCCATTATGTCATCTGCACTCAATTATGTATATAGCGTAACATGAAACATTGTCATTCGGTCAACAATTAATAATGAAGTAAAATACAGTTTTATTAAAATAATACTTGTTTCCGTTGATATCGAGTTCCATGATGTCATCTGCACTAACCTTGAAGTTTTTTTCTTGACTTTGTAAATAATTAGATAGGGCCCATAGACATCACACACACACGTTTTGTTCCGTTTATCTTTCATCTGAACCAATGGAATGATACACTACTAGTGGCGGCATGTAAATAACAGCAACGCTATATATTCCCAGGGAAATACTGACCAGATGGATTTACTGTACATATGATGCCTGCACTTTTATTTCCGTTTCAGTTCAACACGAAATGATTGCTGTCATTGGATGCTTTGATTCAGGGGATACCGAGGCCATGCTGATGATAGATGGAGATGAAGTCGTTTATGTGGACTACAAGACGGACAAGATCGAGATGGCGATACCAGTCCCAATGTGGGGTATAGAGAGTCCATCACAACAGTACCAGTATGCAAAACTGTGTATAGAATGGTGCAGGGGGCGTCTAGTTTGGGGTAATGAGTCAGTACCCAGCATACCACAAGTCAAAGGTACACCATTTTGATTATTTACATTAGCTTTAAAAAAAATATATATATTGTCTCATAAAATTGTTCATCGCAACAAAAAAAGTTAATAATGTCAAAGTGAAAAATAAAATGTACTGATCTCAATGAATTAGAGCCCACATACGGGACAGTGTAAAATTCAGTTCACCTGTCTGGGAAGTCCCACACATGTTTTGTTCAGATCCTAACAAAAACAGAAAAAAACGTTGTCTGTTATTGTTTGAAGTCACGTTACAAACAGGCCAAGCGGAGAAGTAAAACACACACACTTAATGACGAATGATCGGGGGTGACTAATTAGAACAACAATACAAGACAACGAATGAGTCCCTGGATGAGTTCACGATTGAAACGCAAACCGGGGGAACACGGGGATAAATCACCCCACCATGACACCGTGTTTGCACATGATCAATTGGCCTTGAATACAAGTGGTTTCCAAATGGCAGCCCTGAATCTCACAATGTTTTTTGCTGAGACTGGATCACAGACGTTCTGACTCATTTCTGTTGTAATTCGTGAGGGTATACTGCTGGGCCACTGAGCAACAACACCGTAAATACCTCGATCCCTGTAGGTCAGCATCAACTGACATGCACTGTTCCTCTATGCAGATGTAGCTTGTTCATGTTTGACATGTGCTGTGGTGATTTTTGAACATTTCCCCTTAGGCACAATGACTCATTCTGCAGTTTTTTTAACGCCACTTGTAAATTGATGATACCACTTGGCTATTTGGTTGCTATTAAATGTCTTTGAGCAATGGTTGTGGCATGGATGTAGACTCAAAAGAAGTGCAACATAACTTTGCTATTGAATTTGTTTTGGTAAACATTAGTAATCACATATGTTATTGTTACCTAGCAAGTACTTCATTATGACACCAGATCCACACAGGTTTGCTCTACATTAGAGTATTTTGTTGCTGGTTTTTCTTTGCCCCCCAGATGCCCCTACCAGCACCATTTACACCAGGAACGAGGTTGAGTCGGGAATAAACAACACTCTTATCTGCTTTGTGAATAATTTCTTCCCCCCGTCTATCGACGTCAGCTGGACCAAGAATGGCATGGATGTGACAGAGGAAACTAGTCTCAGTAGGTACTATCCTAATACAGATGGAACCTTCCATCAGTTCTCCAAAATGAGTTTAACTCCCAAGAGCGGGGACGTCTATGCCTGCACTGTGGAACATCCTGCACTAGAAGAACAGGAAACCAGAATCTGGGGTGGGTATAAGTACTTATTACATACAGATATATTAGTGTGTGATTAATTCATGTATATTTTCTGTCTAACCACTAATAGTTAACCTTAATTAATGGCATCTCTCTTTTTTTCCCTAGAGGTCAGTATGTCCAGTGGCGGTCCTGCTATATTTTGTAGAATTGGCCTGACTCTGGGTCTGTTCGGGTTAGCTACCGGAACATTCCTTCTTATCAAAAGAAAGATGAAATCATAGATTAATTCTGGTAGACTACACTACCACATGTCTTACTGGCAGTTCAGTTGAAAAAAAAGAGCAACTTAAAAGAGTGAATCAAGAGCTCAGAGTGAAGGGGATGAGGTAGGGGGTTAATTTGGGATTTTTACCCAAACCTAAATGTTACGAATGACTTTTTAGGTTAATATTAGATATCACAACACTGAGTTGAAAGTTAGGGTTAAAGTTTGAGTTATAGAATGGGTTAAGGATATAAGACAAAAATCACTGCAATTAAACATTCTGCAATTGCAATTACACATTACTGCAAACCCAGATTTCCGAGTAAACAGATTTTAACAGAGTGTCCTTTTGGTAAAAACAACTTTTTTTTTTTACACAACTAGAACCACATAGGTCAGATAGAACATCAACAACTTCCACTGGCATTGTTTTTTTTTTTTTTTTTAATCTATCAAGTCTATCATTCATTCACACGTAAATGGTAGGCCCTAATTGAAGTTTTGTAACTGAGAATCGTGGTTAAACTGGGCGGTAGTTGAGTTTTCCAGCAGGACAAGGATCCAAAGTTTGCCATCCCACTAAAGCGGAGGGTCCACCAGCCTCGAGTGTGAAGAAATCATGTATGGAGGATAAACATAAACCTTGCCATGTATCCTCTAACTTTATGTTCTCTAACCTCATTACGCATATTTGTTTTTATGATGAGTGTTGTTTGAATTAAAAATCAAGAGCATAAACAATAAATACTTATTAACACAAATATTTTGTTTGAATTTACCAAGGGTGCCAATATTAGTCAAGGGCACTGTAATACATTATCGATTATTATTTTATATTCAATCATTTACTGTTCATGACATGTTTACTGTTATAGGATTTTACTCGTGTTTGTCAGAGACAGGTGACAGATGAATTTCAAAAACCTGAATAAATGACATAACATTAAAGGAACATAACACATATATAATTAACTAATTAACATCCTATTATGCTCTCTGGATGTATAAAAATGCCTTGCTTGGCCAGTTCACCTCCATTTAAGTGAAGGATCTAAGTGACTTTGAATAAGGGTTCATTATTTGGTCTCTTCCAGGTTGACAATGTGCCTATCCACATTGTACCAGAGTGAAGTTACACACCTGTTAAATGTGTATGAGGTTTTTGAAACTACAAGTGCCTGATTGTAACAATTGCAATTCCATTGTTAAACCAATTAAAATGTGTTTTTCTTAGTGCTTGTAATTTTGAGATTTCCTTTTTGCACAATAGACAATTTTCTGATCAATAATATGTTAGAAATACTCTATAGTTCTAACACTCTATAACTATATTTGAAGTTATGGGTAACAGGTTTGATATCGGGTGCAACATTGTGTGTCATATGGGGAACCAGTTTCTCAGAATGGCCCACGGCGTATGTGGTCCTACTGCCATGTGGTGCTCTTCAGAGCTACTTGTGCCTTTTCTTTTTTTATCCATAATTATCTAGTATGATGACGTTGCTGCACCAGAAACTGAGAAGCTGCTCCTTGTGTTGCTGAAAAATGTAAGAGAAGAGCATTTGTGATACACAGACCAAATTAGATGATGCTGGAGGAGCGCTAATCACCATGGTTCCCAGACTATTTCAGTTCCTGTTCCACCAACAGAATTTTGCTCTGAGTTTCCCTGAAGTTCCCTGTTATTTAAGTAAGCCTTTGGTGTTATATGTTATGTGTTTTTTTTAAGTTCCCCCTGTAAAGTAACAAAGCAGGAACTGAGGTCCTAGTACTTGGTGGAAGGGAATTAAAATATGGGATGTCCAGCCGGCGTTATGAAATATAATCCTGTATACCGGTAAATATTGTGGCACTACATGTGACATAAATTGGGACTATTAAAATTAGCAGGAGTTTATTATGCAGATTGCATCTAGAGCCAAAAAACAGTATTTTCTCAAAAACATTGTAAATAGTGTCATATTAAGATCTTGGATTATCAGGCATTGTTCTCATTCTCCCCCCAAGGCAATCCAAGCTTCCCCAAATGTATTCACATGTAAATATTATCATGTGAACGGTGTTATGGTTGAATCCAAACAAGGAACAATAAATAGCCGATAGCTCATAAACAATATGTAATGAGTCAGATAAGCATGCTACCTTTCTTTATATCGAAATGTTAAATTACTCAAAAACATTGACAATGCCTTCATGGCCAAGAGGTAAAACATGGTGACCCTTATAATTATTTGGATATTATCCCCTGTAGTAAGACAGACCTAAACCAGATGTGATGGAGGAGTGGCACTACTGTTAATGTGTTAAGGACCAGTAAGACAGACCTAAACCAGATGTGATGGGGGAGTGGCACTACTGTTAATGTGTTAAGGACCAGTAAGACAGACCTAAACCAGATGTGATGGAGGAGTGGCACTACTGTTAATGTGTTAAGGAGCAGTAAGACAGACCTAAACCAGATATGATGGAGGAGTGGCACTACTGTTAATGTGTTAAGGTGCAGTAAGACAGACCTAAACCAGATGTGATGGAGGAGTGGCACTACTGTTAATGTGTTAAGGACCAGTAAGACAGACCTAAACCAGATGTGATGGAGGAGTGGCACTACTGTTAATGTGTTAAGGACCAGTAAGACAGACCTAAACCAGATATGATGGAGGAGTGGCACTACTGTTAATGTGTTAAGGACCAGTAAGACAGACCTAAACCAGATGTGATGGAGGAGTGGCACTACTGTTAATGTGTTAAGCTGCAGTAAGACAGACCTAAACCAGATGTGATGGAGGAGTGGCACTACTGTTAATGTGTTAAGGAGCAGTAAGACAGACCTAAACCAGATGTGATGGAGGAGTGGCACTACTGTTAATGTGTTAAGGACCAGTAAGACAGACCTAAACCAGATGTGATGGAGGAGTGGCACTACTGTTAATGTGTTAAGGACCAGTAAGACAGACCTAAACCAGATGTGATGGAGGAGTGGCTCTACTGTTAATGTGTTAAGGACCAGTAAGACAGACCTAAACCAGATGTGATGGAGGAGTGGCACTACTGTTAATGTGTTAAGGTGCAGTAAGACAGACCTAAACCAGATGTGATGCAGGAGTGGCACTACTGTTAATGTGTTAAGGACCAGTAAGACAGACCTAAACCAGATGTGATGGAGGAGTGGCACTACTGTTAATGTGTTAAGGAGCAGTAAGACAGACCTAAACCAGATGTGATGGAGGAGTGGCACTACTGTTAATGTGTTAAGGACCAGTAAGACAGACCTAAACCAGATGTGATGGAGGAGTGGCACTACTGTTAATGTGTTAAGGAGCAGTAAGACAGACCTAAACCAGATGTGATGGAGGAGTGGCACTACTGTTAATGTGTTAAGGACCAGTAAGACAGACCTAAACCAGATGTGATGGAGGAGTGGCACTACTGTTAATGTGTTACGGAGCAGTAAGACAGACCTAAACCAGATGTGATGGGGGAGTGGCACTACTGTTAATGTGTTAAGGACCAGTAAGACAGACCTAAACCAGATGTGATGGAGGAGTGGCACTACTGTTAATGTGTTAAGGACCAGTAAGACAGACCTAAACCAGATGTGATGGGGGAGTGGCACTACTGTTAATGTGTTAAGGACCAGTAAGACAGACCTAAACCAGATGTGATGGAGGAGTGGCACTACTGTTAATGTGTTAAGGACCAGTAAGACAGACCTAAACCAGATGTGATGGAGGAGTGGCACCTGTGTGTTAATCAGTCAGCTACCTTTAACCAATTGAACACAAAAGTCAGTGTCTAAAAGTCTCATAGTAAATATCTGCTGGAAACACATGACAGCGTTCAACACCTGGGGCCTCATTTATCAAACTTTGCGTAGGATTTGCGTCAGAAGTGGCGTACGGACGAAACGTAGGATGTACGTACGGACAAAAATATTGGGATTTATCAATGCGTGCGCACGCACGTCCTACACCGTTTTCGCTTAATAAATCACAATGAACTCTAAATATGTAGCGCAGCTTTTGCGGCTTCATATCACGCCCATATTTGCCCATAAATAGTCAAAGAAATGCCCCAAATTAATATTCATTGATTGAAACGTCATGACAAACTGGGAGGAAACCCGGAAAAGTAACGTCACTCAATGTGAAGTTTCCTATTGGGGAGGTGGATATTGCGCTTTTGGTTTGCCTGTTCATCCGCAGTGAAACTTTATGTAATTACAAGACAAACCTTTTATACATACTAACACATCTGACATAACCCGGATAACGGCTGGCTGAGATATGTGTTGCACCTTTCAAAATATGGGTTAAGACATGCGATGAAACACATTTTAAATAGAACCAACTAAAGGCACATACATGAACACTACATCTATACTATGAAATACACTTTCCCCAGTGGATATATATATATATATCCATATCCCCATATATATATATGTAATATCCCCATCTATTTATCTATCCATCTATATATATCCATCTATCCGTTCCTTCAGACGGAGACATCGACAAGAATATCAGTTTTATACACGGTTTTGTTCTGTTCGCCGTATGTATGAGGATAAATTGCACAACATGACAATATAATGACACAACATATTTGAGTTATTTTTTGGAAATTAATATTCATTTTAATTGACGTTATATGTTGTTTTATATAAATATGTTGTTTTATATATATATATTGATTTGTTTTGGCAGATCGATCAAACAGGTGTTTGTGTAGGCTGTTAATTGTACGAATGGCTTCGTGAATTCTTAATATTATTAATGACAGGAGATATTTCCATTTATTTTACACAACGGTCTACATTTTAACACAGTTTCGTGTTTCATCCATGTGCCGACAATGTCGCCATTTATCATTTCACCCGTTTCTGTGCGTACGCATGGGTCAGAGCTTGCGTGGAGGACCGCAAATTTTCACGTCAAGTTTGCTTTTGATAAATCCCAACTATTGCGTAGAGAGCGGCGTACGCATTCTTTTGTGCGTACGCAGCGTTGATAAATGAGGCCCCTGCAGAGGAGTGGTTTGAGTTCTAACCTGCTGCCAATTTCTCTGCTTTTCTGCATTTTCCTCATTCAGTTCCGTCATTACTGAGGACAGACTAGTTTATTTTAACTCTGAGGTGAACATGTCTGTGCTGAAATTCCTGTGCCTCCACCTGATTCTCCTCTTCTATGTGTATGCTCTGGGTAAGAACTACGTTCTAATTAAAAAATATTAAAAATAAAGTACTAACACAGGCAGGAGAACGGTACCAATCTTTAATGATCAGAACTCAGATATTGAAGCTTAATTACATAGTAAATGATACTTTTCACTATAAAATAATCTCTGTTTTTAATCTCTTCTTTCTTTTAGAAGTGTATTGCTCTGATGCTCAATTTGCAGCAATTCAGATCAGGTGTCTTTTCAAAGGAAAATATGACACTGAATATATTGAAGAAGATTATTTCAACGAAAAGGAGATGTTCATGTACAACTCCACCCCAGGTTTATGGACAGGATACACACCCCATGGAATGAATCTTTCAAGAATGTTCAACAATGATCGTATTCTCAAAGACGCAAAAAAATATACTAAGGACATTTTGTGTGACACCAATGCTGATCTATTGTACCACTTCTTCAAAGATTTTACACGTAAATATAAATTAATGACACATTGTTGAAAATATGAAATAGCAGAAGAAAGCTTTTTTACCATATTTTATTTATTACATTGACAATAAAGATTAGGTAACAACTTAAATTAGCATTCTGTCAGTTGAAAACACACTAACAATAATATACAATTCTTGATTATGTTTTCAGTCTATTTTTTTCCACCTTGTTGCCCTTCTCTGCAGATAAGCCTCACGTCTTGCTGAGGTCAACAAATCCAACTAGTAGCAGACACCCAGTAATGCTTGTGTGCAGCGCTTATGACTTCTACCCCAAAACCATTATCATGACCTGGTTAAAAAACCAACAGGAAGTGAGCTCAGATGTGGTCTGGACTGAGGAAATGTCCAACGGTGACTGGAGCTACCAGATCCACTCTCACCTGGAGTACACGCCGACAGCTGGAGAGAGAATCACCTGTATGGTGGAACATTACAGCCTCACTGAGCCTCAGCTACATGACTGGGGTAAGTGTTTGTGTAATTAGAGATGGTAAGTAGTGTTATGAGACCCCTGCTGCCTCATTGCTGTGGTACGGATTTCTCAAATTGGTGTTTATTACATACAGTCAGGTCCATAAATATTTGGACATTGACACACTCTTTGGCCCTGTGCACCACCACAATAGATTTGAAACTAAACAAGCAAGATGTCCTCTGAGTGCATACATTCAGCTTTAATTTGAGGGTATTTACATCCAAATCAGGTTAACGGTGAAGGAATTACAACACATTTTATATGTGCCTACCCCACTTTTTTCAAGGGACCAAAAGTAATTGGACAAACTAACATAATCATAAATCTAATTTAATACTTGGTTGAAAATCCTGGCCTGAAGTCAGGAACCCATAGACATCACCAGACGCTGGGTTAACCCTGAAGTCAGGAACCCATAGACATCACCAGACGCTGGGTTTCGTCCTTGGTCTTGCTCTGCCTGGCCTCTACCACAACTGTCTTCAGGTCCTGCTTGTTCTTGGGGCATTTTTTCTCTTAAGTCTTGTCTTCAGCAAGTGAAATGAATCCTCAATTGGATTCAGGTCAGGTGATTGACTTGGCCATTGCAGAACATTCCACTTCTTTGCTTTCACAAACTCCTTGGTCGCTTTCGCAGTATGCATCGGGTCATCGTCCATCTGCACTGTGAAGAGAAGTCCAATGAGTTCTGAAGCACGTGGCTGAATATGAGCAGATAATATGAGGAAAAAGCTTTCTTTATAAGAATGTACCATACAGTTGATTTGGCCACACATGTTTCTGCTATCTCTCTGATGGGTTTGTTTAGATTTTTCAGCCTATTAATGGCTTGTTTCACTGATAGCGACAGCTCTTTGGACTTCATATTGAGAGTTGACAGCAACAGATTCCAAACACAAATACCGCACTTGAAATTAACTCTAGACCTTTTATCTGCTCATTGTAAATGAAACAACGTGAGAATAACACACACCTGGTCATGGAGCAGCTGAGAAAGCCAACTGTCCAAAATTACTTCTGGTACCTTGAAAAGGGCGGGGCACTTAATTATTCTGGGAGTTGAATAAGATACATTTTTCAAAATTTGAAGTCAGGTGTGCTATTGTGAGTTAAATGTGTAATTATTTATGAAAAGAAGGACGTACGAAGTTGAAATGGGGTTGATGGTCATTCTAATAAAGTACTGATTATTGACTATTGACATTTGGGTGAATCACCTCATGTGTGAACTAAGAGCCGGTGAACTGAGTAATGGTGGTTTGAGTCCTGTATTACTGCAGACCCCTCGATGACTAAATCTGAGAAGAATGAGATTGGTTTCGGAGCTGCTGGACTACTGCTGGGGGTGACCTCTGTGGTAATAGGATTGATGTACTACAGGAAGAAATCTACAGGTGAGGAGCTGCAGGCCTTAACATCTATTTAGAGGACGATTATACATGAAAATTACTCAGATTGGCATTTGACAGGCAATACTGCCACCTCTTTTAATTGACATCCCCGACCATGAATGTTGTAAACTTTACATGGAGCAAAAAATTCATTGTTTTATGCTTCTAATGCCGTCTGTCTTTCTCTTATTTGTTTGTTTATC
Organism: Dallia pectoralis; assembly: GCA_029465975.1. Lineage (NCBI taxonomy): Eukaryota > Metazoa > Chordata > Actinopteri > Esociformes > Umbridae > Dallia > Dallia pectoralis. The sequence goes on along the minus strand of CM055738.1, from coordinate 12,213,439 downwards.
TTCACAGGTTTGATACTGGTGGCAACAGGTTATGAAATTGTTAAACGCTCGACACGCGGTTGAAATGTAATGTTGGAGGTGTAAATAGAATGAGCGGGGTTTTTTTTCGGGACAAAAAAGTGATAGAGATTATATCATGAAGCCAAAGTGCCAATCACAAAGTCCTGATCTCAATACTATAGAACATTTGTGGAGGCCTACAAACCTGAATCAGTTACATCAGTTCGGTCCAGAGGAATGGACCATAATTCACTCAACTTATTGTGGAAGGCAACTTGAAATGTTTGACCCAAGTTAAACAATTTAGAGGCAATGATATCAATTACTGAGTTTACATAAACTTCTGACTCAATACAAATGAAATAAAAAAAGGGGAAACAAATCATTCTTTCTACTATTATTCTGACATTTCACATTCTTAAAATAAAGTGGTGATCCTAACTGACCTAAAACAGACAAAATTTAAATAAAAGATTAAATGTCAAGAATAGTGAGAGAAAAAAATGATTTAAAATGTATTTTGTCCAACATGGAATAAAAATATATTACATTAAAATACTTTTACATATGGAAGTTTACTATATACGCATATGACATCTAATATGTTTTTAAGTGCAATGTTTCATTTTGTGTGAGAATTCTAGTCATTGATCGTCATAATTTTTTGCTGTTTTCACCTTTGTCAAGCTAGCATTTGTACTGTATTAGTGCAAATTGTGCCATTGTTTTAGCTCGTTTTATTTACGTCTACTTGACTGTGGGACTGCTGATACTCTGTGTTCTGTGATCCGTCGTTTTGTTTGCTGTTATTGCACAACTTAATAAATCTGTAAAGATGCTTTTGTCAAATAAATCAGGTTCACAAAGGCTCAACTCTTAATATGTCTGAACCTTTTAAATTTCTAGGGACCATTATCTCCCACAACCCTAAATGGGAGAGCAATATCGCACCAGTTGTGGGAGAAAAAAAGTCAATCCTGCTCCTTAACACATTAACAGTAGTGCCACTCCTCCATCACATCTGGTTTAGGTCTGTCTTACTGCACCTTAACACATTAACAGTAGTTCCACTCCTCCATCACATCTGGTTTAGGTCTGTCTTACTGGTCCTTAATACATTTGACAGTAGTGCCACTCCTCCATCACATCTGGTTTAGGTCTGTCTTACTGCTCCTTAACACATTAACAGTAGTGCCACTCCTCCATCACATCTGGTTTAGGGCTTTCTTACTGCACCTTAACACATTAACAGTAGTGCCACTCCTCCATCACATCTGGTTTAGGTCTGTCTTACTGCACCTTAACACATTAAGAGTAGTGCCACTCCTCCATCACATCTTTATCCCTGAAATATCATACACCATAAATCCCTTTCATAAAAGCTCACTTTGTGAAATCACACACGACAGAAATTTGCAAATGAAGCTCTTAAAGCACGAAATGAGCAGGAATAAAAAAAATCTCTCTGAAAACGATTGGCCACTGAATTTTCCCAACAGTCACATGACCGTCTGAATGATAATATACAAAAAATAGCCACTAGATGGCGATGAAAACAAATAACCACCCGTCACAAGCTGCTTGCCATGACACCAACGTTGTGACACCAACGAGTTATTTGGTGTAATACAGAATGTACCAAAAGTACCCCTCCCTCAAAGGTGCATGCTCCCAAATGCAGCACGACGAACCAAATGGATGACAGGCAAAGTTTCAGGTGTGGTGTTAGCCTCTGTGGCCACTGTTTCAGCTTGGAGGTGGTGCACCTCTGGATTTGGTCATGGTATCTTTACTGTATCTTTACTGTAGTTTCGGCAATTAGTGGTCCTGGAGGCTGTTGCCTCAGGATGCCCCATTAACATACCAGGACAAGAATGAAGCAAAGTAGTAGTAAAGTTTGAGTGTGTGTGTGTGTGTGTGTGTGTGGCGTGTGTGTGCATATACTGTCTCATACAATAGGCATGTAGTATGTTAGTAAACACGCACTTGTGTAGTCCAGGGATATGGCTGCTAATAAAAACTTCACGTAAAACAAATAATCCATTCACAGTGCTGGGTTTAGAGCTGTTTACACCATAACATGTTTTATGTCTATGTAAACTGGGGAAAGTTGTCACATGTGGAAACCTGCCCCAAATCCATGAAGACAACTTGCCCAGAACAGACATGTGTGCAAATGTTGGTTAAATCTTAAGGTTAGCTCAACATAAGACTGCAGCTAAAGTACCCAAAGACACCTTGTTGTCAATGAAAATGTATTATTAACAATTAACAATCATACCTGACAAATGGAATGGAGTACAGTACCAATCCAGTTTTTCTGGTCCACCCAAATGGGTTAAGGCTTAATAGTTTAATTTACTGTGGTTGTGAGGTGCTCTGACCAAATCATGGGACTGTAGTGCACAGGTTCGATTATCTTAGAATCGCCTAGGGCAGCCAATGGGCTAAGGCCGGCCCCGTATACATTTGATAGGTGTGTAACGCCAGACTGTTACATCTCAAATTAGAATACATTGTCGGTTGTGGACGATAAGAGAGTATCACAACCAGAGTAATGGACCCAACCGCAGACACGAAGACGAGAACCAGGTAATGGATAAGTAGTAGGGAGGTAGTAGGGAGGTCCGTATTCTGAAGCAGGCAATAGTTCATACACAGGATCAGATGATAAACAGTACCGAGGAGCAGGCTGGTGCAGGGTCTTAATACTGATTTAAACATACACAAATGCAGAAGCAAATGTGTTTTAGTAGAATATCTGCGCTTATAACTTTCCGCAGAGCCGGTCAAACATTCTTCTGCACGCATACACCCGGCATCCTATGAAAACGGGGGGGGGTCTAGGTATTGGGACAATAACATTAGACATTTTGAGTTTGGTCCTGCATGTTCACTGTTCTGAAGAAGCTAATGCGGTTTGGAAAAAAGAAACCATATCTAATTTGGCAGCCGCCACGCCCGGTGTATCGCTGAAGCCCATAGAGCCGTAGGGAGAAGAGCTCCAGGAGCAAGCAAGAAAGCCGACCCCAGAAATGAGAACTGTAAGGGGCCAGCTGAGGCTTTTCACCGGGACTGACGACTGGACAGTGGGAACAGTGGGGGGAGTGCCCTTCACGGTCCCCCCTTGGGTCAGCCTACGTGGAGGCGACGGAGCAGGCACATCAGTGCCTCCTAGACCGCGGGCATATTTAGGGGGAACTATCCACATAGCCTCTTTCTCACGTCCACTGTTCGCCCGCAGCTTCCCTAGTGTTGGTCGGACTTTTTGTGACTTATGACGTGTTGGAAAGGCAGAAGCACTGGGAGAAAATAGGATGTTCAAAAATACCAAACGGAAAATACCAAAAACTAAAACACAGAACCACACAGAAATCGACCGAGAGGATACAAAAGTGAAGTAGAACTTTTAAAGATATGCTTAATGTTGACACACATGGTAAGTATTTGGGTAAATCAATCAAAGTACAAATGCACAAAGGAGGGATTGAACACACTGTCAGGAAAGTTGTCATCTACAATACACAGGATTGTAATCTATTGCTTTAGGACCCAGGTAACTCTACATAATGTCTGCCAAACAAAATAGCTGACATTGTTTACACCCATTGACAGCAAGTGAAGGAAGTGTTCCGGGAAGGTGAACCATTTACTTTTCACTTATCTACTGTGGTGTCAGAACAGATTTAATGTTTATTATTGGTTGTTGTTGAACAGGTGAAGTACAACAATCTACAGTACTTTCCCTTTAACACAAAGATACTTTATGGAAAAAGGTGCATGACGATGAACATTTCTGTGATTTTATTGATTTTAAGCGGAACAATTTGCACCGTGGCACAAGGTAAAATCTTACTTATTCGTTTCCCCTTTTTTCTTCATGAGTTGACCAGTCTTTTAGCTTTATTGTTGTATGTCATTTCTATAGTGCATTTTCAGTTTGCCTATGAAAGACAGACCATATTTGACATACGTGCACGTCTGTCATTTCTGTTGTTGTTTCAGATCACGAAGTGCTTGCTGCCCTAATGTGCTTTGATCATCCTGAGATTCTGGTGACAGTGGACGGTGATGCATTCCTTTATACTGACTTCAAGAAAGACAGACCAGAGATTTTGTCTCCTTTTACACCGACGCATCTGAAACTACCATATTCAGACTTGGTTCAAGCTGGCTACACCCAATTGATTAAAATGTGGTGTGAGGAGCGCAATACATGGGGAGAAATGGCAGAACCCAGCATACCAGAAGTCAAAGGTACAACTAATATCTATGATCACAGAAAATAACTGTTTAATATTTTCTGTAACACCCCAGCCCTACAGTAATATTACTGTTAAAATACACTACATGGACAAAAGTATTGGGACACCTACACAAATCACCTACTGGAGGTTGTGTAACATCTCATTCTAAATCCATAGATATGAATAGACATTAATATATAATAAGTTGATTCCTCGTTTGCAACTATAACAGCTTCCACTCTTCTGGGAAGGCTTTCCACAAGATTTTGGAGTGTGGCATTATTACCCATTTTTCTGGACGAGCATTGGTGAGGTCAGACACTGATGTTGGACGAGACTGCCTGGTCCGCAATCTCTGTTCTAGTTCATCCCAAAGGTGTTGAATAGGGTCGTTCAGGGCTCGATGCTCTTTGCCGGCCTGGTTAAATAAAGGTAAACAAAATGTTCTTCCACTCCAAACTCATCCAACCGTGCCTTTATGGACCTTTCTTTGTGCATTGGGTCACAGCCATGCTGGAAGAGAAAAGGGCGTTCCCCAAACTGTTCCCACAGTGTTGAATGTATAGTATTCTCCAAAATGTTTTGGTAAGCTGAGGCATTAACATTTCCCTTCAGTGGAACTACGTGGCCTGTGCCAACCCCCCCAAAACAAACCCATGGCATTATCCCTCCTCCACCAAACTTCACAGTTGGCACAATGCAGTCAGGCAGGAATTCCCTCTTGGCATTTGCCAAACCCAGGCTCATCTATCCAACACAGAACACGTTTCCACTGCTCCGGAGTCCAGTGGCAGCGTTCTTTGCACCACTCCATCTGAAGCTTGGCATTGTGCTTGGTGATGTAAGACTTGTATACAGCTGCTCCTCCATGTAAACCCATGACATGAAGCTCCAGGCACACCGTTTTAGTGGTAATGTTAATAACAAAGAGGAGGTTTGGAACTCTGCAGTTTTTCAGTCAGCAGAGCGTTGGTGACTTTTATGCATCTCGTGGCTCAACACTCCATGGCCCCGGGCTGTTATTTTAAGTGGACGGCCACTTCATGGCTGAGATGCTGTGGTTCCTAAACGCTTCCACTTATCAATAATCACATTTACGGTTGATCGTGGAATATCTGGGAGCAAAGAAATTTCACAACCTGACTTGTTGCAACGTTGGCATCCTATTACAGTAGCACTAGTACAGTACCTCTAATACAGTAGCACTATTACAGTAGCACTAGTACAGTACCTCTAATACAGTAGCACTATTACAGTAGCACTAGTACAGTACCTCTAATACAGTAGCACTATTACAGTAGCACTAGTACAGTACCTCTAATACAGTAGCACTATTACAGTAGCACTAGTACAGTAGCACTATTACAGTAGCACTAGTACAGTACCTTTAATACAGTAGCACTATTACAGTAGCACTAGTACAGTACCTTTAATACAGTAGCACTATTACAGTAGCACTAGTACAGTACCTTTAATACAGTAGCACTATTACAGTAGCACTAGTACAGTACCTCTAATACAGTAGCACTATTACAGTAGCACTATTACATTACCATGTATGCAGGTTTTTGGTTTTTCCTCTAAATTGTTTCCCAGTTCAGACCTAAACATGGGCCAAAAAAACCATTGCATAAGCTAACCTGGAAATAAAACAAGCATGAGTGACGACACACGCACAGGACCAAACCTGTAAGTCTTTGTTGACTCCATCCGACTTGAATTCATAACAAGCAAAGGTGGCACAGCCCAACTCCAAGCAAACACGGACCACGTGACATAACCTCCAATCAGGCTGTTGTTGGATATTTATAGGTACAGCAGGTGGGGCTCCTGGTTGCTGCCCAGGTGTAGGTCCTAATCAGACATGATTGGCGCGTGTGTGTTCTCCTCCGTGGCATCAAAGTGCCAGACAAATAGGGAGCTCACGTCACTGTTCTACCTCCTGTCTTAGTGGCTCTGTGTTTTGTCACCCTAAAGCGGCTGTGAACTGACCAAACTCCAGAGTGACACCTACAGTATGTGTGTCCAATGTTACTGTATGTCCAGGCATTGCATGATGTGCAATTACAGAAAGAGAATTTGTGTTTATCAATTATCAATTATACATTATCTGTCTTTTTTTGTTAAATATGAGTATTTTGTTATATGAGTATTAGCCTTTTCTACGTATTTTGTTTTTCGTTTCTTTTGATGGCCCCCCAGATGCCCCTGAGAGCACCATCTACACCAAGGATGAGGCGGAGTTGGGAATAAAGAACACTCTTATCTGCTTTGTGAATAATTTCTTCCCCCCGGCCATCAAAGTCAACTGGACCAAGAATGGCATGGATGTGACAGAGGAAACTACTCTCAGTATGTTCATTCCTAATGAAGATGGAACCTTCCATCAGTTCTCTACCCTGAGTTTCATCCCACTGGAGGGGGACGTGTACACCTGCACTGTGGAGCACACAGCGTTGGAGGAACCCAAAACCAGGTTCTGGGGTGAGTGTGTATTCTGAAATGTATTAACATTAGATATTGAATTGTGTAATCCTGTTTCTGTCTAATCTCTCGTAATATCTGATGTGCTAACTTTACTTTTGGTATCTGTCTTCTTGACCCCTTAGAGCCTGAGGTCAGTGAATCATGTGCTGGACCTACTATATTCTGTGGAGTCTCTGTGACTCTGGGGCTACTGGGTTTGGCCACTGGAGCGTTCCTGTTCACCAAACGAAACTCTTGCTTTAAATATTTGTATTCAACAGACGGGCAGAACAGGATCTAAAAAATGTGTTTACAGGGTGTTTCAGCAAACGTATCGACTTCATTACACTGTCGCGCATCCTGTGGCAACTCCTCCCGAAGCCTTTCTACAGCCATCAACGGGCAGGCTTCGGTGCTCGTCGTCACCGGCTTACTAGTGCCACCGCCCACCTCATCATCACATTGTCAGTCTCGTCATTCACACACACCTGGTGCCCATAATCCCTCGTTAGTAATCGTATATAAGTTCCCTGTGTTGGGTCATGTCTTTGTGTGGTATTGTTACATGTTACTAGTGCAGTGTATGCTATATGTGTGTGTGTCAGATCTCCTATAGGGACTGACAGTTAAGCGCTGCGTCGCTCTCTTTCTTATTTTAACAAACAACGCAGTGCATGTGTTGTACTACTGTTTGATAAGTATTAAGGTTAAATTAAAGAGACTACTTTGTTGCATTTCACTCTCGACTGGTTTCCTCCTTTCTTATCATCATTTCGGCCGTGACGTACACGAAAAAAATGGCGGGATGACCCAACAATCTTACTGTGGCTATCTTATGTTGTATTACGTCTGAAGTCAACCGTGTCAAATTATAATGAAGACGATGTGTTAAGTGTGTACTTTTGCCTTTTGATTTCCTGGTTCTGATCTCTGTCTGTCAAACATCAGGGTGTGCATTCGGTCCTCTGCTAAATAAAGAAAGCGTTCTGCTTAAGGAACCGTTCTCCTGCCTGCCCGTGTAGGTTCTGACATTTGCAACAAACCATCAGCACTCAATCATCACATTTGAAATGAGTGGCATGGAAGAGATACGTAGATCAGCAGAAATACTGTATGTATGAATAATAATTATTTATAGGTACATTTACTTAGCCATTTGTCAGTCAAATTATATCTGCATTTCTCTTATTCTAGAGCAGGGTTCCTTGGTTCCTGCTTCTGTTACAAGCACCTCTAACCAGTGATCAAATAATAGAATTAATAAGTAGTCATCCGCCAACCAGTCATTAAACAGATCGCTAGCCAGCCTGGTAACATTAGCTTTTAGCGATAAGCTATTCAGCAATATTGGACAACCATTGAATTTGTCTTTGTTTTGTAGTTAGTAGTACTGTATACTATTGTACCTGCTGGAGACATATGACACTTTTAATCAACTGCATATGAGTGGTTGTTTTTTTAAATTCATACCATTCTTTGTTTATATTTTCAAAAAGCAGCTTCCTCATTAGTAACAGTGGACAGACCTGTTTTCATTCTGAGATATAAACATGTATTCGTTATGCTTTTTGTCCGTTCTCGTTGTTCTCTTCTTCTTTCTGTACGGAGTGGGTGAGTATAGACATACTAATTAAACAAATATATAATATCTATGTTGCTTTATTATGTTCTAAAGATAATATGTTCAAATTCAGAGTTATTTTTTCATTGGAAAAGAATGCCCTGGTGTTCAAATACAGAATTTCCTGAACTCTTTGGAATTCAGAGTTCCAGCGTATTCTAAGCTGTCCAGGCCCTGAGGCATTAAAACAGCTTCTACTATGTTTTACAGCTGGGGTTTGTTTTTGGTGTTGGCATGCCGTGTTTTCACATGCAAACATAGAGTAGTGACCTTTATGCCAAAATGTCAGATTTTTATTTTGTCTGTCCATAGAACGTTGTTACTCTTATTGTGGACTCAGGAATTAACACAGAGGTTCATGCCTGTATATCATTGGATCCTAAAATTTGTCACCACCTTAATTATTATACAATGTGCCCTTGAGGTGATCTTTGCTAGACTCAAACTCTTAGAGAGAGCCGCAGGGGCACTGACTTTCTCCATTTGTTCACAATCTGTCTTTGAAAATGCTTTTGTAGCAATTAATATTATTTGGATCTTCAACAACTATTTTCGTGCAGTCTCCATGCATATTCCACTGTCACAGATCTCTGTTACCAAAGGAAGACTTAGTTGACAACTAAACATTTTGGAGTTTTCATTCCTCAATGTGATTGGGTCATTTACACCTGATAACATTTTGGGGGGGTTCCTACTCTCACCTATGGTCATGAAAGCTGGGTCATGACCGAAAGAACGAGATCGCAGGTACAAGCGGCCGAAATGGGTTTTCTCAGAAAGGTGGCTGGCCTCTCCCTTAGGG
>CM055738.1:12191969-12203803 GCA_029465975.1 Dallia pectoralis | reverse complement strand
CTGTACCAGGTAACAAATGAACACTACACGTACCTGTACCAGGTAACAAATGAACACTACACGTACCTGTACCAGGTAACAAATGAACACTGCACGTACCTGTACAAGGTAACAAATGAACACTACACGTACCTGTACCAGGTAACAAATGAACACTACACGTACCTGTACCAGGTAACAAATGAACACTACACGTACCTGTGCCAGGTAACATATGAACACTACACGTACCTGTACCAGGTAACAAATGAACACTACACGTACCTGTACCAGGTAACAAATGAACACTACACAAACCTGTACCAGGTAACAAATGAAGACTACACGTACCTGTACCAGGTAACAAATGAACACTACACGTACCTGTACCAGGTAACAAATGAACACTACACGTACCTGTACCAGGTAACAAATGAACACTACACGTACCTGTACCAGGTAACAAATGAACACTACATGTACCTGTACCAGTTAACAGACATGTTTTCATACAATTCCCAGATTGGGATGTCTCTTGTTGTGAGAACTCCCTCAGAAGCCAGTCTAGCGCCACCTGCTGGCAGGCTTCGGCAGTCGTCCTCCCCGGTCTTCTGAGCGTCATCGTTATCTCCTCCCCGTGCACACCTGGTTCAGTCTCGTCATCACTACACCTGGTGTCCATTACCTCATTACTATTTAAGTTCCCTGTGTTTGGTCTGGTCTTTGTGTGGAATTGTTAAATGTTACGTGTGTATCCTTGTGATGCTCTCTGAAGGAGCATCTATACACTGTCTTTGTGTGAGACAGTAGCAAGTCTTATTAGTGCACTGTGACGCATCTTATTGTCATAAATGGACTTCAGCGTGTTATTCGCTTTATACTGCGTTCTGTTACGTGTACCGATTAAAAGGACCACTCGAACGCTATCCGTACCTCTGCTTGGCTTCATCCTTCCGCACACCTACACAGCCGTGACACTTGTAGTTTTAGTGAAGTTTAATGTTTGAAGAAAAAAGGATTCAGAGTGTAAGATAGTTAGCATTAGTGGGTCTGAAAGTGGTATATTTTAATCCCTCCTTTTACCCATAAAGCTGTGGAGTTGTTGTGTGTGGTCAGGAAAACTACAACCACCTGTCCCTCAATCTGAGTGGTCACCTGATCCACAGCCTGGAAGACTACTTCGTGGTAAGAACCTAAAACCAAGTTAGTATGTCAAGGACCACTATTGTTAATGTGGTGTTTATATTAATCATATTGCTCTGCTTTGTCACTTAGCCAACTCCACTGGAGTGTAAATGCTGGAACTGCTCATCCAGCGACGCATACGTGTCCACACACTTCATCACAATGCCACGGTGAGCACCCCCCTCCCTGTGACCTGCTCTCAACTCACCAAGTTATTGAGTTAGACTGTGTAGATGCCTGCCTGTCTGTTTAAATGCCTGTTTGCATCTCTGAACAGCGTCTTAATGCTTCATGTGAAGCGGTTTTGGGCTGTAGACTGGAAGCTAAAGAAGCTGGATGGTTCCATGTCTATCCCTAAAGAACTGACCCTCCAGGGCTTTTGTGGGGACACTGTCCAGCCTGGTGCCAGGTAGGTTTATGCTGGATTTGGCCATATTAATGAGAGCACCTTTAGTGTGAAATGAAAGGGTGAAGTGTAGCATTGGATCAATGAATGCAAATATATTATCTGTCTTAAAATTTAAAATGACAAGGTTATGATTATGTTAAATCGCCACTGTTTTCTAAGTAAACATGTATAAAATTGAATAATTCATTGTTTAAATCATATTTTGGGCATAGAGTTGTCGGTTTTGTTTAATTTGCAGTCCAGGTCTTGTGTTTAGCTTATTCACAACACACACCACAACTGAAGTGTTTTATTGCTATTGATTCACACAGGGGGAACACACCAGGGACGGACAATGTGGACATCACTCCAGTAGTCTCAGGTATGACATTATGTTTCTGACATCTCAGAAAACCACCTCTCATCATTAAACAGGACTGTTGAGGAAGAATAGTATAGATTTATATGTACTATATATAAACTTGTATTTATTGTATATTTGATATACTTATAACAGCTTCATGTGCGTCAGATCATCAGGGCAGACATAAAGACAGTGATAAAAGACAGCAGACAGCCACAGTGGTGAGAAGTGATAAAATAGACACTGAGAGAGATGAAACATAAATAACAGTATTTAGTTTGATCAAGTGAGAGGGCACATCAATAAGATGGAGTTATATAATATAACAATCCTTAAATGTTTTCTTACAGAGACACCAGACAGACAACCTCTATAAACTGTCAAGTGTGATCTCACATCTGGGAGCGAGCATGTCTACAGGTACAATATTGTGCAAATACACACATGTAAAGTGACATCCCAAGGAATGCAGCATTGTTCACTAGGCTTTTTTTTAGCCAATTAAAAGTTTAATATCTTTTGGTTTGAATGGAGAAACAAACATATCTTGCTGACAAACATTTAAGAGTTGAATGTCTCAATTGTTCAATGTTTCCATGTTCCTTATTCTCCAGGCCACTACATCGCTGATTTGGTGGAGAGTCAGGGCAGTGGTTGGCTCTGCATGGATGACACTCGTGTCCAGAGGACAGATTTGGCCAGTGTGCTGAGGAAGAGGGCACAGTCTGCCTACATCCTGTTTTATGTGTGCAGGTACGGCCCAATGCCACAAAGGATATCATAGAAGATGAATTAGTATTTATGTTTACCTGTTAGAAATCTGATTAACTGACCACATATTGATTTATCCTTTGTATCTCTAATGGTTCTATATATATATCATTATACAGACATTGTATTTAACCTCTGTCTCTTTCTCATATAGTGGAGATGGTGAAGGTGACCGGGCCCCTCAGCAGCAGAAGTGAAGAGCAGTCACTCTGTGCTACAACCACCGCCCAGTGTCACCTAGTAGGCCAACAATGAGAAATGAATATGAAGTCTTAGCTAGCCAACTCGACCCCCTTGTCTAAGTCATACTTTATACAACTAGCGCTAAAGTGTTTATTCACCCAGCACAGCCAGAAGAGGACTGGCCACCTCTCAGAGCCTGGTTCCTCTCTAGGTTTCTTCCTAAATTTGACCCACCAGGGAGTTTTTCCTAGCCGCTGTGTATCAACTTGTTGATGCGTGCTCTGTCGGGTTTAGGCTGGGTGTTTGTAAAAGCATTTTGCGGCAACTGTAGTTGTAGAATTGGCTTTATCAAATTCATACACCTGTGGCAGTGTACCAGTATATGACCAGACCCTGGGTCTTATAAGAGTTGGAGGTCCAGTCCTTAAGGCTGAGAACCTTTATGGAGACACAATTCATTCTATTGTTTTGGCATCTGAGGACACCATCACAAAGCCCATAATAAATGATTCTGATTATCGTCTAACTCTAATACATTTGCTTTTGCATTTTCATTTGAGTCTTGTCTCAAATCTAATGTACATATATCAATAATGCATTTGTGTACTTGCATTATCATTTGAATATTGTCCCTTGTGGGCTTCTATAGTCTACTACACCTGAATTGGTGTTTGCGGAAATCAGGCCGACCTGCTGGATACTTTGTGGTCGCTAAGTGAAAAAGCATCAACGACTTTCTGCAGTTCTGTAAGTGGCGTAGTCAGTCCACCGTACCTGTCAAGTCAGCAGTCTTCCCCATGATTGTGTACCCTACAGAACTAGACTGAGAGACCATTTAAAGGCCTTTGCAGGTGATTTGAGTTAATTAGCTGAATAGAGTGTGGCACCAGGTGTCTTCAATATTGAACCTTTTCACAATATTCACATTTTCTGAGATATTGATTTGGGTTGTCAGTTTTAATTATCACAATTAAAAGGAATGAACACTTGAAATATATCAGTCTGTGTGGAATGAATGTATACATTATACAAGTTTCACTTTTTGAATGGAATTATTGAAATAAATCAACTTTTTTATGATATTCTAATGATATGACCATGCAGCACCTGTATATCTCTCTAGTGCTCAGTTCAGTTTGGTATTAGAGTGATTCCATGTTCCTGAACCTCTGCACATGTGTCCTACTTACCGGCTAACCCCTAACCTGACAGTAATTAATTCCATTAATTTCCTGATAACTAATGTCACCGGGGCAAATACACACAGTGAGACAAATACATATGGGGTTCTTGGATTTATTAATTCGAGTAGGTGAAACTAGTTTTAAACAAAAATAAAATTACAAATGGTACATTTACAACTGGTATAAATAAAACCTATCTATAAACATAAATCGTTCCGGTACTTATCACACTTTTCAGTAACCATAAAACTTTTCTATGTACATAAAACGGTAGTGGCACTCCTGCACAAAAAGGATCATAACCATTTTTTATGTTAGTGAAACCACCTTGACAATAAATCACAATTTCTCTTAACATGAGAAACATTAACATCCTCTTACCCACGTTACTTTCACCGGAGCAACTCCTCACACGTGGACCACAGACTTCCCCGTATCCTTAACCATCGTTGGTTATCTTTCATAAATCTCGCACCATTTACATCAAACTTGTGTATAACTATTTACATCTAACGACCTTGAGTCTTAATATCATCATTTAACACTTGAATGCTATTCTTAATTTAACATTCACGTTGTTAATAATCCTACTCCATCAACTAACGTGTCTCCTGATAAGGCTACTTTTCTCCTGTCTCTTTCTTCCTGCCGTGCTGACGTCACTACGCACCTAAATCACGCACTGACAGGACAGATACTGCTCCGGTTGTACCAACCAAAAACAATTTCTATTGGTCGTAACCACCACCTGGTTACACTAATAAAAACACAACCCACCAACACCACATATTCATATCATTTTGAAGTTATTCTAAGAGCTCTGCATTCCCCAGAACCCCCCCCAACTCTGCCACTTCTTCTGCGCCTAACGGCCGGCAGAACTAGACACTGAGGACTGGGAATTGTAAAATAAATGTGATTGATTGAAAATGTGATGGCAATTGTGGCCAGACTTTTCACAAGTACCATTTTCGTGTTTTAAATGTTCTATAATAAGAAAGTAGAAAAGTAAATTAAATGACCCCCCCCCTCCATCGCCACCTGTTACATATTTTGAGACAGAATGAATCAGTAAAAGTATTAAAAAAACTAAAAAGGACATTCATTTTGTACATGACTTCTTCACACACATCATACCCACATTGCTTTTATCATAATAATTCTAAATATTCATGATAATACAGGAAACTTGAGTCATTAATTGTATATATTTTGATTCACTTTATGTTCCATTGAATGTGGGTGTTATATAGAGAACCTTTTTTGAAAGCTAGCATTAGTCTTTCAGAGGTGTTGGTAAAAGTACCTTTTGTGCCTTTTTGTTTTAATCTAGTCCTATTAGATGTGTAGTCATCTGAAGAAATGTAAGCACACCCCCTGGAAAGCTGTCTTTTCTTTTGAGCATTTTTGTGAATGGCTGAGCAGAATTCTAACCACATTCAGTGATATGTGTTATTGACTACAATGACATGTCCTGGAGTGTGTACTGCAAAGACAAGTCCAACGACACCTGACATAAAGGCCACTAGCTATATGCGTTGTGCCGTAGAATGCTCACCAACCCTCAATAACAGCCACCATTAAACGGATTATAGTCCAGGTTCAATAAAGTGCAAGATGATTTAATGCTTAGTTGGCATCTACGGATGTCGCTCCGTGTTCTCCAGAGGGCGAAGATCTCAGGAAACTAGCAGATTTCCTAGAACCATAAAATGTCTGAGACACTGCGTAGGAGTGGTTCTGTGTTATGAAATTAATCTACGAGGTGCTGTTTGACCTTGGGATGAAATACTGTACAACACAAAGCATGTTCAAGCTACAAAAGCCTTTCTGTAACCAAATATCTAGAACTGATCAAGGCACTTGCATGTGGAAGAACATTTCAAAAGCCTTTAAACATACCCAATAGGCCTTAAAACGAACACAATCATCCCATATGCCACCAATAATACAATATATAATCCTAAAGGGCCAATGTCATGTCTGGTAAAATGTATTAATTTCCTTTCCTGTAAGAGAAGTTTTGTTTATTTACCCTATTGTACGGTAACATGAACTCATGTGAAGGCGCTCTATAATTTATGAGTTAATATTGCATTCCTACTATAAAGAGGCACGCATCAGATGCCCAATGTCACTATGTGAACGAGTTATGGTCAGAGAAACACTGGGAGGGCCGACCTTAGTTTAAACTGTTATTTTTTCAGTTCACCTTCTGTTGAAACCCACTTTACAGCATAGGGCTTCAATTAACAACTATTGTGATAATCGAATAATCAGCAATTAATCAGATGGAGAAAATACACAAATTCCAGAATTAGATGCAAGTTTTTGACTGCACGTTTTCAGTCTTCTACAGCGCCTTCATTAAAGCCACAGGAGTTTAAAACAAATTAAAATGTGTGCAAAAACTTAAAAGGTAATCAGAATTATTTTCAATAAATGCCTTCCCGGGCAAAATGAAGATGAATGAGAGCGTTGATGTAAAGTGTAATGTTTTACACGAATAGGTTAATTAATCAGTGGTGAATGCAAGCTAACCTGAGAGCTGTTCAACATTAACGCTCTCCTAGATCACCGGTTAGGTGGTTAAAAACATGACGTTAACTTTAACTCAGCAATGCATTCAAGATTAACTACTTCTCAATAAGAAACTTAACTCGGCAAGTACAAGTTTGTCGTTTAATTTAGTTTGTGTTATATTAATAATCTTTGCAATAAGCTCCATATCTTGTCATTGAGGGATTTACAGTATTTTTTTTTTTTTTTTTTAAATGCTCTGGCATTACTGTCGTGCCTCGGTGACTTGAGTTCATCAGCGTTAAGTGAGACAAAAACTGACGTTTTTCGTCGTACGCGACTTCGCTTGGGTGTAGCCAACATGTTTCTTGTGTAGACCCAACTAATAAAATGGAAAGCCAACCATTTGTATTATTTGTTATATATTTTTATCGATCTGTTGTTGTAGCCCTAATACAGCGCAGTGTAAGAGGGTACTTTCAGTCTGGTGAGTAGGGATGAAACAGTACTTCAACACAACCTACGCAGCTTTGCAACACAGTTAACACAGGCAAAACCAGATGATCATGAACTCAATGTAGCCAGCTGTTCAGTGTCCATTCAGAGGAAATAATGTGAAGGTGTATCCTGCACATTCAGTGCGTTTAAATTGTGTTTGTGTGTAACTGCCGGTAATATGAGTATAACGGTTATTATTAAAATATGTCACCCTACAGCAGGAGATCAACGTCAACAGGTGTGTGTGTGTGTGTGTGTGTGTGTTTGCCTGAGATGTTAAGAGCAATACATAACTTTTAGCAGAAAACATTAACACAGGTAAGATATATATAAAGCATTAATCTCTTCCCCATCCAGCCTCCTAAAACAGAATGTTCTGCCTGCATACAGAGAGAACATGTGTACAGTACTCATCATCTATGTGCATACAGAGAGAACATGTGTACAGTACTCATCATCTATGTGCATACAGAGAGAACATGTGTACAGTACTCATCATCTATGTGCATACAGAGAGAACATGTGTACAGTACTCATCATCTATGTGCATACAGAGAGAACATGTGTACAGTACTCATCATCTATGTGCATACAGAGAGAACATGTGTACAGTACTCATCATCTATGTGCATACAGAGAGAACATGTGTACAGTACTCATCATCTATGTGCATACAGAGAGAACATGTGTACAGTACTCATCATCTATGTGCATACAGAGAGAACATGTGTACAGTACTCATCATCTATGTGCATACAGAGAGAACATGTGTACAGTACTCATCATCTATGTGCATACAGAGAGAACATGTGTACAGTACTCATCATCTATGTGCATACAGAGAGAACATGTGTACAGTACTCATCATCTATGTGCATACAGAGAGAACATGTGTACAGTACTCATCATCTATGTGCATACAGAGAGAACATGTGTACAGTACTCATCATCTATGTGCATACAGAGAGAACATGTGTACAGTACTCATCATCTATGTGCATACAGAGAGAACATGTGTACAGTACTCATCATCTATGTGCATACAGAGAGAACATGTGTACAGTACTCATCATCTATGTGCATACAGAGAGAACATGTGTACAGTACTCATCATCTATGTGCATACAGAGAGAACATGTGTACAGTACTCATCATCTATGTGCATACAGAGAGAACATGTGTACAGTACTCATCTATGTGCATACAGAGAGAACATGTGTACAGTACTCATCTATGTGCAAACTGAACTCTCAAACACAACCATAGGTCTGCAGGTCAAAGTGTAATCATGACGACATTAAAAAAGTATTATTAAAATTTAACAGAAAAAATTACAAAAATAAAAGCACTTAATGTTTCCTATTCAGATCTTCAGGGTTACTTGACTGACGTAGCTGCATACATCTTTACAGTAACCCTGGACAAGCAAGTTATTATCCGAACCTCAGTTGAGCATATTTGTCAAGGGCTACAAAAACAAAACAAAACTTGCTATTGGGCATACTCGAGGACCGGAGTTAGAAAGCGCTGGTCAGTTGCCCCTGGCAACATGCCACCCAATCAGAATCACCACCCAGAGCCATCAGGAAGTGCGGGAAGAGACTGGGTCTGTCTGAGTAAAACATACCCCGTTTTCGTTAGCTCTGCAGAAAAAGGTACCTGGGATGGAAACTGAATGGGTACAACAGACCCTATTCTATAATGTTATGCCATCCAATATGGTGGCATCGTTGACTTTTGCCATTACTGCCTTTGTGGAACAGTGACAGAGGCACGGCATTTGGCAACACGATGTGATAACATTCAATATTCACACTTTCCAACATTAAACACGGTAGGCTCAATATGGCTGCCTGCCCAGTTAGCTCGTTCTATTGCTTTGATGCACAATATGAATCTCTTTCTACGTTCTGGAAATGTTGGGAAAAAGAAAGGGTCTCTACTTCCTGGTTATGTGAAGTATCTTATTATGGCAGCCGGCATGTGGGTAACCTCCTTTCACACTCGTGCCACTGTGCTGGGAAGTTCCTACACAGCGGAGTGAAAAAGCACAGGGGAATCAGGCACATCGTTGTCATGGAAACAGCCTATGGGAGGCCAAGGTACCGGCACCCAGGCAATGAACAACCAGGAGACCAGGAGATCCCTCCTCACTCACACGCCCTCTTCAGCTGTGAGGGAGTGCTGTCCAGAAAGGTCCTGAGAGAAACAGAGAAACAAAGATACAGCCTTGCTATGTCCATATCGTGGTCCCCACAGGAGGAAGCACCCTATTGTGTCATGGCTCCGAGACCACCGTCTGGGGGCGCGAGTGCAAACAGACAAAACCTCTCTAAGTTCCAAACCTACGTGCTGTGTAAACAACTCCTCTATCCATTTTGTTGTAGTGACAAACTTAAAGTAGAGGTAGTTTTAGTTAGAAGCTTGGAGGTAGTAATGAAATACACTGCAGGGTTTAGAGGCCAGGCTGACTGCATGTGTGTGTGTGTGTGTGTGTGTGTGTACCTGGCAGGGTTTAGAGGCCAGGCTGACTGTATGTGTGTGTGTGTGTGTGTGTGTGTACCTGGCAGGGTTTAGAGGCCAGGCTGACTGTAGGTGTGTGTGTGTGTGTGTGTGTACCTGGCAGGGTTTAGAGGCCAGGCTGACTGCATGTGTGTGTGTGTGTGTGTGTGTGTACCTGGCAGGGTTTAGAGGCCAGGCTGACTGTATGTGTGTGTGTGTGTGTGTGTGTGTGTGTGTGTGTGTACCTGGCAGGGTTTAGAGGCCAGGCTGACTGTATGTGTGTGTGTGTGTGTGTGTGTGTGTACCTGGCAGGGTTTAGAGGCCAGGCTGACTGCATGTGTGTGTGTGTGTGTGTGTGTGTGTACCTGGCAGGGTTTAGAGGCCAGGCTGACTGTGTGTGTGTGTGTGTGTGTGTACCTGGCAGGGTTTAGAGGCCAGGCTGACTGCATGTGTGTGTGTGTGTGTACCTGGCAGGGTTTAGAGGCCAGGCTGACTGCATGTGTGTGTGTGTGTGTGTGTGTGTGTGTGTGTACCTGGCAGGGTTTAGAGGCCAGGCTGACTGTATGTGTGTGTGTGTGTGTGTGTGTGTGTGTGTGTACCTGGCAGGGTTTAGAGGCCAGGCTGACTGTATGTGTGTGTGTGTGTGTGTGTGTACCTGGCAGGGTTTAGAGGCCAGGCTGACTGCATGTGTGTGTGTGTGTGTGTGTGTGTGTGTGTACCTGGCAGGGTTTAGAGGCCAGGCTGACTGCATGTGTGTGTGTGTGTACCTAGCAGGGTTTAGAGGCCAGGCTGACTGCATGTGTGTGTGTGTGTGTGTACCTAGCAGGGTTTAGAGGCCAGGCTGACTGCATGTGTGTGTGTGTGTGTGTGTGTACCTGGCAGGGTTTAGAGGCCAGGCTGACTGCATGTGTGTGTGTGTGTGTGTGTACCTGGCAGGGTTTAGAGGCCAGGCTGACTGCATGTGTGTGTGTGTGTGTGTGTGTGTGTGTACCTGGCAGGGTTTAGAGGCCAGGCTGACTGCATGTGTGTGTGTGTGTGTGTGTGTGTGTGTACCTGGCAGGGTTTAGAGGCCAGGCTGACTGCATGTGTGTGTGTGTGTGTGTGTGTGTGTGTGTACCTGGCAGGGTTTAGAGGCCAGGCTGACTGCATGTGTGTGTGTGTGTGTGTGTGTGTGTGTGTGTGTACCTGGCAGGGTTTAGAGGCCAGGCTGACTGCATGTGTGTGTGAGTGTGTGTGTGTGTGTACCTGGCAGGGTTTAGAGGCCAGGCTGACTGCATGTGTGTGTGTGTGTGTGTGTGTGTGTGTGTACCTGGCAGGGTTTAGAGGCCAGGCTGACTGCATGTGTGTGTGTGTGTGTGTGTGTGTGTGTACCTGGCAGGGTTTAGAGGCCAGGCTGACTGCATGTGTGTGTGTGTGTGTGTGTGTGTGTGTACCTGGCAGGGTTTAGAGGCCAGGCTGACTGCATGTGTGTGTGTGTGTGTGTGTGTGTGTACCTGGCAGGGTTTAGAGGCCAGGCTGACTGCATGTGTGTGTGTGTGTGTGTGTGTGTGTACCTGGCAGGGTTTAGAGGCCAGGCTGACTGCATGTGTGTGTGTGTGTGTGTGTGTGTGTGTACCTGGCAGGGTTTACCTGGCAGGGTTTACCTGGAGGGGCCAGGCTGACTGCATGTGTGTGTGTGTGTGTGTGTGTGTGTACCTGGCAGGGTTTAGAGGCCAGGCTGACTGCATGTGTGTGTGTGTGTGTGTGTACCTGGCAGGGTTTAGAGGCCAGGCTGACTGCATGTGTGTGTGTGTGTGTGTGTGTGTGTACCTGGCAGGGTTTAGAGGCCAGGCTGACTGCATGTGTGTGTGTGTGTGTGTGTGTGTGTACCTGGCAGGGTTTAGAGGCCAGGCTGACTGCATGTGTGTGTGTGTGTGTACCTAGCAGGGTTTAGAGGCCAGGCTGACTGCATGTGTGTGTGTGTGTGTGTACCTGGCAGGGTTTAGAGGCCAGGCTGACTGTATGTGTGTGTGTGTGTGTGTACCTAGCAGGGTTTAGAGGCCAGGCTGACTGCATGTGTGTGTGTGTGTGTGTGTGTGTGTGTACCTAGCAGGGTTTAGAGGCCAGGCTGACTGCATGTGTGTGTGTGTGTGTACCTGGCAGGGTTTAGAGGCCAGGCTGACTGCATGTGTGTGTGTTTACCTGGCAGGGTTTAGAGGCCAGGCTGACTGCATGTGTGTGTGTGTGTGTGTTTACCTGGCAGGGTTTAGAGGCCAGGCTG
>CM055738.1:12056969-12186969 GCA_029465975.1 Dallia pectoralis | reverse complement strand
TGACAGCCCTAGTGTGTGTGTGGTCTTACCTGGCCCATTCTGGATGGTTGGACAAAGTCTCATTGATTAGGTTACTGGTGACCTCAATAATATGAACACTTTCATGATGAACCTACAGGGAGAGGAGGGGAAAATTAGGCGTAAAATAGCTCATCTGTTTTCATGTTACTGAAAGACCATGTCAGGTTCCAACCCATACTGCATCAGTATATACTTATGTTAAAACGTTTAGGGTCACTCTAAAATGTCCTTTCTTTTTAAAGAAAAGCAATTTTTGATCCATTAAAATAACATAAATTGATCAGTACAGTGTTGACATTGGTAATCTTATAAATGACTCTTGTAGCGGAGTAGCCAGGTTTATATTTTTAAAAGCCTAATTGATCATTCTAAAACCCTTTTGCAATTATGCTAGCATAGCTGAAAACTGATAGACTTGTTGAGTATCTGGAGCATTCAGCAATTGGGGCTTCATGTACAGAAACACAGAACTTTCTACTGAAACGTGTTAAGTCTATTCTTGTCCTGAGAAATGAAGGCAATACAAAGCAAGAAGATGCCAAGAAACCGAAGAGCTCGTACAACGCTGTGTACTACTCATTGGCTCTAACTAGAATAGACAGGAGTGAGAGAATCTGGTGCACAACTAAGCAAGCGGACAAATACACGTCCAGTGTGAAAAACAGACGTCGCGCAGGTCCTCAGCTGGCAGCGTTATTAAAAACTACCCACAAAACACTAGTCCCAATGTCTACAGCGAAGATGTGACTCTGGGACGCTGACATTCTAGGCATAGGTGCAAAGAAAAAGCCATATCTCAGACTGGCCAATAAAAAGAAAGATTAGGACGGGCAAAAGAACACAGACTCTGGTCAGAGGAAGATTGGTAAAGAGTGTATGAACAGAGGGATCTAATTTGAGGTATTCGGATCACAGATCAGCTGCGTACTCAGTCTATAATGACACAGAGTCACAGGATCTGTTTGAGGTATTCGGATCACAGATCAGCTGCGTACTCAGTCTATAGTGACACAGAGTCACAGGATCTGTCAGGATCTGTTTGAGGTATTCGGATCACAGATCAGCTGCGTACTCAGTCTATAATGACACAGAGTCACAGGATCTGTCAGGATCTGTTTGAGGTATTCGGATCACAGATCAGCTGCGTACTCAGTCTATAATGACACAGAGTCACAGGATCTGTCAGGATCTGTTTGAGGTATTCGGATCACAGATCAGCTGCGTACTCAGTCTATAATGACACAGAGTCACAGGATCTGTCAGGATCCGTTTGAGGTATTCGGATCACAGATCAGCTGCGTACTCAGTCTATAGTGACACAGAGTCACAGGATCTGTCAGGATCCGTTTGAGGTATTCGGATCACAGATCAGCTGCGTACTCAGTCTATAATGACACAGAGTCACAGGATCTGTCAGGATCCGTTTGAGGTATTCGGATCACAGATCAGCTGCGTACTCAGTCTATAGTGACACAGAGTCACAGGATCTGTCAGGATCCGTTTGAGGTATTCGGATCACAGATCAGCTGCGTACTCAGTCTATAATGACACAGAGTCACAGGATCTGTCAGGATCCGTTTGAGGTATTCGGATCACAGATCAGCTGCGTACTCAGTCTATAGTGACACAGAGTCACAGGATCTGTCAGGATCCGTTTGAGGTATTCGGATCACAGATCAGCTGCGTACTCAGTCTATAATGACACAGAGTCACAGGATCTGTCAGGATCCGTTTGAGGTATTCGGATCACAGATCAGCTGCGTACTCAGTCTATAGTGACACAGAGTCACAGGATCTGTCAGGATCTGTTTGAGGTATTCGGATCACAGATCAGCTGCGTACTCAGTCTATAATGACACAGAGTCACAGGATCTGTCAGGATCTGTTTGAGGTATTCGGATCACAGATCAGCTGCGTACTCAGTCTATAGTGACACAGAGTCACAGGATCTGTCAGGATCTGTTTGAGGTATTCGGATCACAGATCAGCTGCGTACTCAGTCTATAATGACACAGAGTCACAGGATCTGTCAGGATCTGTTTGAGGTATTCGGATCACAGATCAGCTGCGTACTCAGTCTATAATGACACAGAGTCACAGGATCTGTCAGGATCTGTTTGAGGTATTCGGATCACAGATCAGCTGCGTACTCAGTCTATAATGACACAGAGTCACAGGATCTGTCAGGATCCGTTTGAGGTATTCGGATCACAGATCAGCTGCGTACTCAGTCTATAGTGACACAGAGTCACAGGATCTGTCAGGATCTGTTTGAGGTATTCGGATCACAGATCAGCTGCGTACTCAGTCTATAGTGACACAGAGTCACAGGATCTGTCAGGATCCGTTTGAGGTATTCGGATCACAGATCAGCTGCGTACTCAGTCTATAATGACACAGAGTCACAGGATCTGTCAGGATCCGTTTGAGGTATTCGGATCACAGATCAGCTGCGTACTCAGTCTATAGTGACACAGAGTCACAGGATCTGTCAGGATCCGTTTGAGGTATTCGGATCACAGATCAGCTGCGTACTCAGTCTATAGTGACACAGAGTCACAGGATCTGTCAGGATCTGTTTGAGGTATTCGGATCACAGATCAGCTGCGTACTCAGTCTATAATGACACAGAGTCACAGGATCTGTCAGGATCTGTTTGAGGTATTCGGATCACAGATCAGCTGCGTTCTCAGTCTATAGTGACACAGAGTCACAGGATCTGTCAGGATCCGTTTGAGGTATTCGGATCACAGATCAGCTGCGTACTCAGTCTATAGTGACACAGAGTCACAGGATCTGTCAGGATCCGTTTGAGGTATTCGGATCACAGATCAGCTGCGTACTCAGTCTATAGTGACACAGAGTCACAGGATCTGTCAGGATCCGTTTGAGGTATTCGGATCACAGATCAGCTGCGTACTCAGTCTATAATGACACAGAGTCACAGGATCTGTCAGGATCCGTTTGAGGTATTCGGATCACAGATCAGCTGCGTACTCAGTCTATAGTGACACAGAGTCACAGGATCTGTCAGGATCTGTTTGAGGTATTCGGATCACAGATCAGCTGCGTACTCAGTCTATAATGACACAGAGTCACAGGATCTGTCAGGATCTGTTTGAGGTATTCGGATCACAGATCAGCTGCGTACTCAGTCTATAGTGACACAGAGTCACAGGATCTGTTTGAGGTATTCGGATCACAGATCAGCTGCGTACTCAGTCTATAATGACACAGAGTCACAGGATCTGTCAGGATCTGTTTGAGGTATTCGGATCACAGATCAGCTGCGTACTCAGTCTATAATGACACAGAGTCACAGGATCTGTCAGGATCCGTTTGAGGTATTCGGATCACAGATCAGCTGCGTACTCAGTCTATAGTGACACAGAGTCACAGGATCTGTCAGGATCTGTTTGAGGTATTCGGATCACAGATCAGCTGCGTACTCAGTCTATAATGAC
This sequence comes from Dallia pectoralis, assembly GCA_029465975.1. Taxonomy (NCBI): domain Eukaryota; kingdom Metazoa; phylum Chordata; class Actinopteri; order Esociformes; family Umbridae; genus Dallia; species Dallia pectoralis. The sequence continues at coordinate 12,183,484 of CM055738.1, read as the reverse complement.
ACAGAGTCACAGGATCTGTCAGGATCCGTTTGAGGTATTCGGATCACAGATCACCTGCGTACTCAGTCTATAGTGACACAGAGTCACAGGATCTGTCAGGATCTGTTTGAGGTATTCGGATCACAGATCAGCTGCGTACTCAGTCTATAGTGACACAGAGTCACAGGATCTGTTAGGATCTGTTTGAGGTATTCGGATCACAGATCAGCTGCGTACTCAGTCTATAATGACAGAGTCACAGGATCTGTCAGGATCCATTTGAGGTATTCGGATCACAGATCAGCTGCGTACTCAGTCTATAGTGACACAGAGTCACAGGATCTGTCAGGATCTGTTTGAGGTATTCGGATCACAGATCAGCTGCGTACTCAGTCTATAGTGACACAGAGTCACAGGATCTGTCAGGATCTGTTTGAGGTATTCGGATCACAGATCAGCTGCGTACTCAGTCTATAATGACACAGAGTCACAGGATCTATTGAGGGGCTTCAGGAAGCACGTGGTAGGATCTCTTCAGACTACCTCGACAAATTGATAACTAGAAAGCTGAAGCCTCTGCAAGGCTGTAATTGCTGCAAATGGAGGATTCTTTAAAAAAAGGACACAACTATTATTTCAATAATTATTCATAACCCTGGAATAATATAGTCAATGACTTTTTTCTATTCGTTTTGTATATTCCCTATTTAAGTGACTCCAAGCGTTTGTATGGTAGCATATATATACACATCGCTATGGAGTCCCGACCACCCTAGGCAACTTAAATGTTCAAATGGCATTCTCACTTAACCTACGGTGGGCTCTGAGGGACAAACAGTACCGTACCATTGCAGTAAGAAGGAGACCCATGATCAGCGTTCCCGTCACTAGGAGGAAGATGATGAAGATACTGATGAGCTTATCCAGGGAACGCTCCAACCAGAAGATCATCTAGAGAGACGGAGGACACAGGAGAGGAGATACAGGAGGGGGTGACAGAGTGACGGTCAGTATCTGCCATTAGAGGGGTTCCAGGTGTGGATGGACACATGGAGAAACCTGCTTCGTTCTTTCCCTGGAAAACCAGACGCCCAAAATAAACAGCAAACATTGATGCACGCCATCACACGTTAAACCTGTGCACGTTAAACCCATGCATGTTCAACCCCCACGTGCACGCTCATTGTGTCCATCTCACTCCCGGTAGTCAAATGTTAACCCATTCCCGTTCTTTACGCAACGATCTGTTCAGGCCTTGCTGAGGAGAGCAGAGGGCTCAGTCACATCGCAGAACCCAGGTTTCTCCATGGTGTCTTAAGGCGTCGCCGTGACAACCTTATGACTACGTTCTGTGAACTTCCTGTATCCGGGGTCAGCGAGAGTGTGTTGAACGTTAGTCAATATGTCTCCATGGTGTTACACAGCGTGATTACGGACCGCACAGCACAAGACAAAAACACTGTGGCATAGTTGGGATTTGTACATAGTGACTTCCAGCTCTTAGGGTTGCCCCGGGGTGAGACTGGCTCTCACTGGCTCACATTTTTCTCTCACTGGCCAAAAGAAAAGCATGGAAACATGGCCTAGAGTTCGGTGACTCCTTTCTTTACAGTCTCTGGTCTCCTCTCTCCATGCAGCTCACGCACTCAGAAGCCGACCAGCCAATCAGATCACAGAGGAGAAGCTAAGGAAGGTTAAGGAGCCAATAAACGAGCTCACCGACCGTAGCTTCATATCTACAGAAGCAGGAATCGGGGAGGAAGTGAGGTCAGCGGAGGCCGGAGACAGGAGTGACAAATGAAAGGCAGGCGGGTGTAAGCATCAGTCCAAGCTACTGTAGGAACACTGGTTACACTGGTTGTCTCTTATCAAACTCTATTTTATTCTCATTTTCACATTATATCAGTCACACACACTTCATGCTCGTGATAAATCTCTTTCTCTCATCAGAGCACCTCCTCCAGAACATTACCTGCTTGTTAAGCCAATGCCAGAGCTTTCAGGAGGAGACAGAGAGACATTGGGGAGATTATTATTGGACACATCTGTTACATGGTTCCCAAGCACAACAAACAACACAGATTCTGATTGGTTTACAGGCGGGGGGACTTTGAGTGGCTATGGAAATCACAAAGTGCTGCAGGCAATTTCTGATTGAATGCAGAGAGCGAACGCAGTTCTGATTGGATGCAAAAAGAGATGCAGACAGTTTGTGATTGGATACCCGAGGTGTCCAGAACAAAACAGTGCAGAGAAGAAAGAAAGGAGGAGTATAACATGACTCCTTCCTTCCTCAAAGAGGAAAAAAAGAACGGAAAGAGGAGTGAGACGGGAGTACACCAAATAAGTGACATCCGCATTCAGTACAAACCTGTAAGTGAGCTCCTGTCATCCGAGAACTAATACCCATCCACTTATTGAAACCTCACTGTAACCCCATAGCGCAGTATCCCCAGACACCACACTACTGCTAGCTAATCAAAACACAACCTCACTGTAACCCCCGTAAAACAGTATTCACAGACACCACACTACTGCTAGCTAATCAAAACACAACATCACTGTAGGTAGTTGGTGTTGGATCTCATCTACAACAATCTCACACAGATGAACTACATCAGCAAATGCAGTGCATTCGGAAAGTATTCACAGGGCTTTACTTTTTCACATTTTGTTAGGTTACAGCCATATTGCAAAAATGATTCAAAAAACACACACACACACTAAGGAGGGAGAGAGAACCCAATGGTAACTCTGACAGAGCTCCAGCGTTACTCTGTGAAGAAAGGAGAATCTTCCAGAGGGACAACCATCTCAGCAGCACTCCACAAATCAGGCCTGTACTGTAGAGTGGCCAGACAGAAGTTATTTCTCAATAAAAGGCACATGCCAGCCCACCTTGAGTTTGCCAAATGACACCTGAAGGACTCTCAGAACATGATAAACAAGATTATCTGGTCTGATGAAACAAAGATTGAACCTGGCCTGAAAGCCAAGTGTCATGTTTGGAGGAAACCAGGCACGGCTCATCACCTAACTAATAACATCCATACAGTGAAGCATGGTGGCAGCATCATGCTGTGGGGATGTTTTTTAGCGAAAGGAAAACATTTTAAGCCATGCTTAAATTTTAAGCTTGTGAGGTCCTGCAAAGAAGAATGGAAGAAACTGCCCAAAAAAATGTGTGCCAAGTATGTAGCATCATACTCAAAAAGACAAAATGTAAAAAAAAAGTAAAGCGCTGTTAATGCTTTCCAGCTGTCTGTGATGTTGTGTCGGGTAACAGGTAATAACAGTTTGTGTCGGGTAACAGTGAAACAACGGTTTGTGTCGGGTAACAGTGAAACAACGGTTTGTGTGGGGTAACAGTGAAACAACGGTTTGTGTCGGGTAACAGGTAATAACAGTTTGTGTCGGGTAACAGTGAAACAACGGTTTGTGTGGGGTAACAGTGAAACAACGGTTTGTGTGGGGTAACAGTGAAACAACGGTTTGTGTCGGGTAACAGTGAAACAACGGTTTGTGTCGGGTAACAGTGAAACAACGGTTTGTGTCGGGTAACAGTGAAACAACGGTTTGTGTCGGGTAACAGTGAAACAACGGTTTGTGTCGGGTAACAGTGAAACAACGGTTTGTGTCGGGTAACAGTGAAACAACGGTTTGTGTCGGGTAACAGTGAAACAACGGTTTGTGTCGGGTAACAGTGAAACAACGGTTTGTGTCGGGTAACAGTGAAACAACGGTTTGTGTCGGGTAACAGTGAAACAACGGTTTGTGTCGGGTAACAGTGAAACAACGGTTTGTGTCGGGTAACAGTGAAACAACGGTTTGTGTCGGGTAACAGTGAAACAACGGTTTGTGTCGGGTAACAGTGAAACAACGGTTTGTGTCGGGTAACAGTGAAACAACGGTTTGTGTCGGGTAACAGTGAAACAACGGTTTGTGTCGGGTAACAGTGAAACAACGGTTTGTGTCGGGTAACAGTGAAACAACGGTTTGTTTCGGGTAACAGTGAAACAACGGTTTGTGCCGGGTAACAAGCAGCATTGGTACCGAAGTTGCAGTCGTAAGCACAAACTTGCTTTTATGTAGAAAGATAAAGGCTAGTGTTTGTTGTTCCACACTGATCCCATTTCTCTATACATACACACAAGTATCAATAACTTAATTGAACAGTGCAACAACCTCACAAGACAAGTTCTGGGTTAACCAAGAGTACCTACAGTGCTCAAGGATATTATGCATCTGTGCCCTCCAGTGGTTTACACAAATACAAAGAAGAGGTGCATTTAAATACATGGTGACTGTCTTAAGGACGTAGACTGGGAGTGCAGGCCGCTACCTTGGTGTCAACGCGTAGCAGGAAATGAACTAGTCCTTTGATTGGTCCCGGTAGGAGGGCTTCCTGTCGCTCACGGCCAAACTTCTCTAGCCCCACCCACCATGATGTCAGAGTCTTCTCAGCAAATCCCTTTAAGCCAAAATGTACTACCAGCTTCTTCAGCAGCCACACTATGGAACACACACACACACACACAATCTATTATGAATTACCTGGGTCAGTGTGTATGCATGTTTGTATACATACAGAAATGTCAAAAAGTATGTGCACCCGTTCATTTTTCAAATATGTTTAAAAACAGCTGATATGTTGTATTCTCTTAAACATTATTAATAGATATATTTAATTCACTGATAAGACTGAAATACTACACTATGCAATCATGTATTCATCAAAAATCTACAGAAGTACATGTTCGTTGTGAGGAAATAATAAGCAAAAATGAGGGTTTGTGCCACTGGGTGTGTTTACGTGTTTGTGTGAGTGGTTGTGTAACACTGACTAGACCAGAAACGTGGTGTATGCGAGTGTTGTAAAATACATTTACACAGACAAGTTGTTCAAACATTTCCCCAAAAACTGCTTGCACACGTCTTGCAGGGTGTGTTTCCAGGGATTAAAACAGCTTGGATGCTTTAGATTTCCACAGATTTAGAGGGAAGTTCTCTCAATGGCAGATTTGCTGTAGTAGAGCATGGTGTCACAATGGGTGTGTTTGTAGGTAACTGAAATAACCTGTGTGTGTGTGTGTGTGTGTGTGTGTGTGTGTGTGTGTGTGTGTGTGTGTGTGTGTGTGAGTTTGCAGCTACAGATATTACCAGCCACAGGGATGGGCAGTAGCTGTAGCATCCAGAGATTGAGCCAGATTTGGACCAATACAAACGCCCAGACCAGCAGGACAAAATAGATATCACTGGCTTTTTGGGACCCCTTCTCCTTTTGGAAAAGACCCCTTAACTCAGGCCGGCCCCTGTGGGGGAACTGGAGCACAGAGGGGGTCCGGGAAGGTACAGGGTTCACCCCATCTACAGGGAGAAAGAGGGAGGACGAGAGAAGTGTTAAATAGATTATCTGGGTTGTCACCGAAATATGTCAGAGGGGATAGGGACCACGGTCAGTCATAGTGGTCAGTCACAGTGGTCAGTCACAGTGGTCAGTCACTGCGGTCAGTCACTGCGGTCAGTCACTGCGGTCAGTCATTGTGGTTATCTATCGGATTAGTCCTTGGGGTCAGTCACTGTGGTCAGTCACTGCGGTCAGTCACAGCGGTCAGTCATTGTGGTTATCTATCGGATTAGTCCTTGGGGTCAGTCACTGTGGTCAGTCACTGCGGTCAGTCACTGTAGTGTGCGTGTGTATTTTCTGACCTGTGGAGCCATTTCTGGTGTTGGTCCGCATCTCAGGTCCAAAACGGAGGTTACTGCAGGAGATGGCCATGTAGATGGTGTTAGCAGCGAACGACAACACCTGTCCAGACAACTCACCAGAGTTACCAGGGACAGGTGGTTTCTCCTGTGACCCCACGATGAGGAGCGTGACCACAACAACAAACACAGGAACTCTCCACGAACCAGTCAGAGAAACTGGAGATAAGGGAGGAGGTGGTGCTGTGGTTTAATTACCATGCTGCACTCAAATGCTCCTAACCCTCACCCAACAGTATTCCAGGTTCTCAGTAACTTTTAACATTTCGTTCTGAAAATTAACACCCCAACCCCCTCCCTCCCTTCATCCCTCCATCCACCCCGCCAGCTGTCTATTAATACTAAAGACTCATATTAAATACCTTCAGCCCGATCTGACTGGGATAACAGACATAACATACACACTAATATCTCTCAGTCTCCGACTCCCACACACATCAAGGTAGAACATTAGATAAGTATCCTGTCCAGGTAAACAGCAAAGGGCTTGGCTGGCGTTCACTCAGATAACTTCTCCCTGTCCACTACCCCCTGTCTTTTTTCTCACCCATATAGAAGAGTAGTATGGTCCAAACTGGTACCGACATGGTTCTCAGATATCCCTGTGTCCTGGGACTCCATCTGCAGGCTACAACCACTACATACCCCAATACAACCGTTAAAACCTGGAGAGAAGTGGGAGTAGAGCAGAAGTGAGACAAGGCCAACTTGTACTATGAACTGGCTAGTTCAAATACTGTGTTCTAATTCTCTGAATGCCAGGTTACACGGCCCTGTATAGCGTGGTTAGGACTTTACATAACTTCTCTAATTGTGTAACCGGTTTAACATTTCACAGAGCCATCTCAATGTTTGTGATATTTTACCAATATACCAGGACTAAACTCCAGACACTCTGCGATTCATTTTGCAACAGCTTTTAGCCTAAGTACATTAGCCACATACCATATTACACAGATGCTGTATCAGAATACCTTCAGTCAGGCTATGTACTGGTTTTGCTATGAAATACCGTAATGTTCTCGCAGGTGATCCGATTCACTATTACAGAGGAATTTAGACAAGTATTTAGAGAAGCATGAAAGTAGTTCGGATCAAAACAGAATGTACTTGGAGATGTTTAAGCATTTGCCGTAAAATGTAACATAATATTGTGTTAAAAAGTTAGTATTGGTTAATATAACGGCTTTAAAACAACCGGATTCCCTGACAATCTTGGTGTCGGTTGGACTAATAAAATAAATCCTTTTGCTATTATAATGACAGCTGTGTCACTCACCCAAATTGCGTGGAAACAGTCAAGTGCGCCCCCGATGACGTCACACACAAATCCAATTATAACCTGCATACCAATTACAGACCAGAATAAGTAAAAGAAGTAGATGAGGGGCGCGCCCGCACCGATCACCAGCAGCACGGTGAGCCTCTCCAGAACAAGCCCACCCAGGAACTCCACCCCGTGGTTCACACACCACACGGGCACCAGCAGAGTGCCGAGGAGTATCGGCGTGCCGGTGTCCTGCAGCCCCGTGAGCCAGGAACGGCCCAGCCGGGCGAGGGAGTGCTTGAACGGGTGCAGAAATGTCCCGCAGAGGACGGCCCACAGAAGGGGTCTCAGAAATGCCTCCAGAATAAAATAGACGAGCACAGCTGCTCCGCAACAGATCGCCACGAATATCATCGCCCCCGTGTTGTAGAAGGCCTGCTTGATGTTCTTGTCGAATTTCAGCGAGGACGGTTGACTGAGTAGCTGGCTCATCATGCCCACCGCCGGCTGGAAACTCTCGGAGAACGACACGAAGTGAGGCCGAGCGGAGGTGGGGCTCTCCTCCGGAGAACCACAGGTCGGCTCTGCCTCTGGCCCCGAGTCCTCCTCGTCTGCCATCTTTAACAAACCCGCTCCAAACTGCTTCCCGTGTGCAAGGAGTAGACTACCTACAATTTAGCTGTGACCACTCATGACCCTCCCACAGCGCCTGGAGACCAACATACTTCCGTAGCAAACAGGCCTTGACAACGTCGGTTGTCAAGTGGTAACCGCGTAGAGTGCTTAAATAGTGCTCACTGGCATCTACATGCCTCCTGCAGCATCAAGCTCAAACAAACGCCCAGAATACAGCTATGGCAACACTGCCAGGGTTTTCTTCTTATTTTGTTGACTATGGTTTTCATCCCGAATAAATATGTTGTATCCACATGACAGAAAAAATACACTAGACGTAACGGTTATAGCGGTACGTCTGATCTGTCAGAGCGGTTTCTTCGTGGTCGGCTTCTTCTTCTTAAACATAGGATCTGTCAGTGCGGTTTCTTCGTGGTCGGCTTCTTCTTCTTTAACATTTGTTGTCGCTCTATAACTAAATAAAAGTAGTATCGTCGCCATCTAGTGTTCAAGTTGTATAATCACCCCAACAATGTTGTCTCCTGCATCAAACAAAACTTGACTTGTGCCCTTACCAGTAGATGATTAATGTTTGTCGCTAGATGTGCACATGTTGTTTGTGACTTAGGTCATAATGTTTTATGTCATCCGTGTGAAGGAAGAAATTATTTGAGCAGATTTTGTACACGATCACTCTTGTACACGCCTTGGCGTGTGTGTTTTGGGTCATTGTCATGCTGGAATAACCATCCACGACCCATTTCCAATTACCTGGCTGAGGGAAGGAGGGTCTCTTACCGTTCAAATAAACCAACCATTAAAATTATAGACAGATCATGTATTTGTCTCTGGGCAAACATACAAAATCAGCAGGGAATCAAATCATTTCTTCCTTCACTGTATATATTGCTTTATACAATATCAATTTTATGTCAATTTTTATTACATATTTATTTATATTTTGTCAGTTAGTCCCACCATAGCATTCATCGTTGCAGTAGCTATTGAATTATACTTGATGGTTATGGCTGTCACTATGTTATTTTTTCAGTTAGCCTACTCTTTGGACAGTCCTGTTTGTTATCGTCACTCAACTGAATTTGAACAGACTTCATTTGAAAGTAGTATCACCACAAGTTTGCATGGTATCCATGCTGTCATAGCATGTTATGCAAAACAACCACATATTTGCAACAGCTCCTGTTATTACAATAGCCTCTATGTAAGACTAGTCCTTCCTCTACTGCTGGCTACTATCTGAAACATTATTTTTTCCCAGCTCAAGAGACCCACACGTGTATTAGGTTTCCTCTGTTTGCCATGATGAATACTTGAAAAAAACATCAGAAATGAACTAATGAGGTTCTGTTGATTTTATATGAATTATTACCAAGCAGTATGTGCATGTTTGCTAAGGCTAATTGAGTTGCTACTTGTGAAACCTTCATCCTCTTGTCCCAGGGGTTTCATGTAAACGCCTTGAAAATGTGTGAGCAAATGTGAAGAAGAGTTGTTGTTGTTTTTCTATTTGTGGATTGGGCTGTGCATATATAAAACAATTTTCAAATTTGCGAAGCTATAATTGAGCCAAATGGATAAATTAGTTGTGAATAAGATGACTGCAGACTAAATATATGTTTCTTTAGGGTTACACTGCAGGAAATCACATGGCCAAGTTGATGAGAACAGGTGGTTGGAGTGTGTTTATTTTTTTTACAATTTTTTGTATTGATAACAAACACTGGCATGTTAGACATTGTTTGAGCGGGGAAACATTTCCCAGTAACACAATGATTTAGGTACAGATGAACATATTAAAACTGTGCCAGTAGAACTCTATCATCTGGATGTCAAATGGCATTGAAGAATAAGCAATTTCAGTGAATACTTTTTTAAACAAAGCTGAAACCTTAACAATAAAATATCTTGGTCTTAGTTTCTGTATGGTAATACTACAATAATAACAATGAAATACTACTGTATTGCCGGGCGTTACATTAAAAGCATGACATGAACCATTAAGAAGTGGTATGGGTTAGCAGAAAAAAAAGCTGTCTGCTTCCCTTTGGCCCACGCCATAACTCATAAGTCTCTCCAGTCACAGTGGTCAATCCAAGTGTAGTGGACAGCATATTGCATCATGTTCTTCACATGTTTTCACATGTTCTTCACATATTTTTCACATGTTCTTCACATGTCCTGGGACCTGTGTCGAGTTATTGTGTAATTCAACACATGTTGTGGTAATACTTGCTGTCAGATGTGTAATACTGTCTTGTTCTTAAAAATTAACACAACAAATTAATTACTTTGCAAATAGATTATGCTACTGTACTATAGAAACACCTAGAATATTTCAGATCTACTGAGAAATGTGTTAGTCTAGGTCTCTATGGCAACGTAATATCCTCTGCTATTGTGTATTTAAGAAATATGGCACAAAGGGGTGTGGTATATGACAAAAATATCCAAAACCCCAGAGTGCCTTGATGGATATTATAAACCATGTACCAAAGCAACCTTTTTTGATGGTCATTCCAGTGGTGTCTGGTCTATTTTTACCAGGGCTTTCAGCCAATTAGCTGATTTGTGTTTGACCCATCCGGTTTATAACTGTGAATATATCCAGGTGTATATTTTATTTTTCTGTGTAAAGAGCACCCAGCATTGAGGGTGTTTGCGGATGGAGAGACGAGTGTAATTATTGCTTTGCTCTGTTCTCTCACGGTGTGCCCATCAGAAGGTAAAAGGTGAGTGCTACTATGAGGAGCAGACAGAAGGGAGAGGAGAATGTTTGGTAAGCTGTAGACGGCATAAAGATGTCCTCATACTTATAGATGCTGATCATGTGATCTGACACTGGCGGAGCGTCGTTGTCATGGCGCGTGATGGAGCCTGGAAAAGGGGTGGAGTTGGAGAGTAAGAGTGAGAGGAGGAGGAAATGTTAGAGAGTAAGGAAATAAAGAAGACGCAGACAAACTCACCTTGTATAGCAGGTCCCCAGGCAAACAGGTAGTACCAGGACAGGTGCAGATCCACTAATGTCTCCTCTCTGGGAACATAGAGCGGTCGTTTGAAACGGCAGGTCACCCGGTTGTTCTCAAACACGCCCTCTTCGTCCCTGGCTGGGTTCCTCTTGATCTCTTTGGCCCACTGGCCCACGTTGTAGAAGTGATGAATACGCACACGCCCGTTATCGTCATGGACACAGCCCATCACATCATCTCCCCCCTGAAACGGGTGAGGAGGACAAATCACCATTAAGGCTTGTTTTACATTCCGCTGATCAGCAATGTCTTGAGCAGACACACACACACACACACACAAAGAATCAAACAAACACAAACAAACACACAGACACATTGTTATGGTGACTTCTTTAGCGGTATAGCCACCGCCCAAAATTGAGACGAATTTCAAACACACACTGTTTCAGTTATTTAATTTTTATTTTCTTCTTTGGTCGAACACAATATCAGGGTGTGTTCCACCCTCATATCGCCACTCACCATCTTCTTGTCCGAGGAGAAGCCTACAGCCACCCAGCCGTCAGTGTCACCGCTCATCTCAAACTCCACGTCTGTCCCGATTCGTCGATAACTCATGAAATAGTCACATGTCTCTGCGTCACATCCTGGTTTCCCATACCTACAGGTATTACAGCCATATTTTAAACAAGCTCTCTCTTCAGAAAGACACACTCACACAACAGCCAGATTGTGACAGTAAACATACACACATAATAACAATCACCTATTCACACAAACATAGATACACACACCATGGGCTGACCTAATGCAACCTTTGGTGACTCCACAGTCGACAACTTTGATCCTGGCAAATGGATCCACAGGAGGGGCAGTAGGGAAGGGGTAGCCTGAAAGACAACACACACCATGGTATATATTATTACACACACCATGTTATATATTATTACACACACCATGTTATATATTATTACACACACCATGTTATATATTATTACACACACCATGTTATATATTATTACACACACCAGGTTATATATTATTACACACACCAGGTTATATATTATTACACACACCATGTTATATATTATTACACACACCAGGTTATATATTATTACACACACCATGTTATATATTATTACACACACCATGTTATATATTATTACACACACCAGGTTATATATTATTACACACACCAGGTTATATATTATTACACACACCATGGTATATATTATTACACACACCATGTTATATATTATTACACACACCATGTTATATATTATTACACACACCAGGTTATATATTATTACACACACCATGTTATATATTATTACACACACCATGGTATATATTATTACACACACCATGTTATATATTATTACACACACCATGTTATAAATTATTACACACACCATGTTATATATTATTACACACACCAGGTTATATATTATTACACACACCATGTTATATATTATTACACACACCATGTTATATATTATTACACACACCAGGTTATATATTATTACACACACCATGTTATATAGTATTAAACACCATGGTATATATTATTACACATGCCATGTTATATATCATTACACACGCCATGTTATATGCACCATGTTATATGCACAAAGATATATGTTATTACACACACCATGTTGTATATCATTACACACACTATGTTATATATTATTACACACACCATGTTATATATTATTACACAGACAATGTAATATATTATTACACACACCATGTTATATATTATTACATATAATTAACACATTAGGAAAGACATTTTCCAGAATACTTTTTTCAGGCATGCCAGTTCCATTAAACGCATTAGAGGCGACAACCTCAAGAAGCTGTTTGAGAGAACGCAGAAACTGTCATCAAGTCAAAGGGTTACTTTGAAGAACCTACAATATGAAATATATTTTAATCTGTTAAACACTTTTTTGGTGTTTACCATATTACTCTATACTGTTGTGCCGAGAAGAACTAGAGTGTCTAACCTTTCCCTGTGTTTGTTTGCACTTTGGTTAGGAGGACCCGTGTCTGCTGGCCACTCTGTGGGACCAATCAGCCCTGGAAACATGTGTTGGATCCATCCTGGGGGCCCCTGGTTGTGTTGCAGGCTGAGCAGCTGATGCTACCTGACAGTTTCGGCCTCCAATCTGCCAAACCCTCAACCCTCCCGGTTGTCTTTATCTGACTATATTTGACCTGGATTATTCTATTTTGAAGACTCCTTGCACATAAAAAATGCATTTAAATAACTATCATATTAAACTATCACTAAGTTCACCCAGCACAGCCAGAAGAGGACTGGTCACCCCTCAGAGTCTGGTTCCTCTCTGGGTTTCTTCTTAAATATGACCTTCAGGGAGTTTTTCCTAGCAGCTGTGTATCAACTTGTTCAACTTGTCTATGTTTGCTCTGGCGGGTTCAGGCTGGGTGTTTGTAAAAGCACTTTGAGACAACTGTGTTGAAAAAGGGCTTTATAAAATACATTTGATTGATTGACTGATCCATGTGTGGTAAACATGTGGAAAATAGTAAAAATACTTTAAATTAACAATCAACCTAATGTGACAGTGACACTCTGCATTTGACACTCTGCATTTGTAACTGTGATATATTTACTCTAAAAGACCATTCATTTTCATGTGGTGTTTCAGTTATTTTGTCCATTCCTTGTATGTACATTTTATTTTTTGCTTTCTTATTAGCAGTACATTGCCTAAATCCAATTTGAAAATGTGTTTTCAGTGTTTCATTATCAGCTATTGTGTATAGACAAATGCATGCTAGCAATTACATATTCAGTCTATTAAACAACAAAATGTGGAGAAAGGGTCAGAATACATTCTGAAAAGCACTGTATTCACCACAAAAATGCACACATTCTAATCAAACTCTTAAGGCCCTTTCAGACAGCTCTTAATATGTTCGCCGCTGACTTAAATTACATTTGCTATCTTGTTGTAGACTACATGGTAATGTATCAGAATTATTTTTGTGTGAATTGTCGTTCTCAATGCCAAATTGAATCTAACAGGCTTATGGTTACTGGTCGAATTGCTAGGCCTTCTGCTAGTATGACACTATAAATAAAACGATATATTACAGTTTATCTTTGCCCATAGATGAACCATCTAAATTGAATATAAGTCCATTTATAACACTGTGTTATGTCATAAATAGCAGGACTGTGATAATGTTTAGAAAACATAATTGAATTAAATTGAATTGTACTTACTTTAAACAACAACAACAGCATGTTCACCCATCTCCACATGGGTCAGTGAGACACCAGAGTGTAGAGCTACTGGGAACTGACCAGGGTCCTGATATGTTTGACTGGCTCGGTGGAGGTTTGTCTTATACCTATGTAGTTTTCTCGGTCTATCACGGTATCATCGTCATAGAAACATAGACCACCACCATGTATATCACAAATTATTACCAGTATAGATGTTTATGCTATTCCCGTATATTATCATGAACAGGGCCTAGGCCTGTACACGCACGGCGACCATGAATATCATAGCAAGACAAAACGCATCGCACAGAAATGACCCATTACAATATATTCTGTAACCCTTTCTTACCGTCGTCCGACAGGTGTCGAGACTCCAGGAACTCCGAGGCGAAAGTGCTGTACGAGTCTTTATGGGGCTCCTTGTGACCCGGTTCTCCATGGTCTCCGTGTCCGGCCCGCAGTGCGCCTTCGTCGGTTGGGCTTGGCGCGACCCCCCGCAAACTGCCCCGGACCAGCAGTACAGACAGCTGCAGGAAAAGGCGCATGAAGATCATAGCCAAAATGGGTGACTAGTGCAGTCTAAACGAGGCAGAACTGAGGCGGGATGCTCATTGTTAATGTCACATGTGTTCACCGAGCCTCATCACTGGGTGTCAATCGCATTACTAAATCATATTATAGTCCCTGCTGTATGCTGATGTATGTGATGTCCTATTGGGCTCCTCGGTCCGGATGAGTGAACGAGGGGAGGGGATCCAATATGCGGTCAACCGAATAAACCAATCCGGAATTAGTCGGATCTGTAACCGAACCGATCTGGTTTGGGCCAATGGGCTTATTCAAAGATTACAAAGTAATCGGATTTCATCTTAACGACATTAAAAATGACTGAATGTGTGTTTGGTTTGGTCGATTTTAAATCGTTTTCTATGTTCCCCGTATACATGCATTGATGAAGCCAATCACTGCAGTGTCCAATAGGAACCTGCCACGTGTTCTCATCAGTTTAATGTACGCTACGACTGTACACCTGGCCATATACACGGATACATTATATTGTAATATTATCAGTGTTTTAGTATTATTATGTGACCATAGACCACTTCAGTCATATGGCCTTATTCATTGAAGAAAGAAATTATTTGATCCGCTGCTGATTTCGTAAGTCAAGATTAGTCTATGATTTTAATGGTAGGTTTATTTGAAACAAAATATGTTATGAAGACAGAATAAAGAAGAAAGTCTACACCGTATGATGTTATTTTAATTGACATTTTTTTAAACGGTACAAGGGTAATTTGCCTAATGTTCCCTAGAAATCAAGGCCTGATTGTCTTAAGTCGGACTCATTGTACAATATTTATTCTAGTTCCAGCTTTGGGAAAACTACAGTACATCTCTCTCTGGCCTTGACTGACTGGAGAACACAGAGGAGCCTGTTGAATTCAAAACAACATACTGTCCAGTAACTGTACCCATCAAACCCTGGTTGTGTGATCAGTGAATCTTAGGTCATGTGAATATATTGTTCACAGCCAATCTTTAACTTGTGGCTATAACTACCTAATACAGCTGCTAGAGATAATTTTAAGAGTGTGCAAAGCTGTGATCTAGGCAAAGGGTTACTTTAAAGAATATAAAATATTGTATTATATTAATGTATTTTGATTTGTTTAACACTTTGTGATTTTATTCATTTGGAAATAGTAAAATAAAGAAATACTCTTTAAGTATTAGGTGAGTACATACTTTTGACTTTTTTTGTATGGTGGTAAAAAAATCAATTATAAGAATCTTTCATTTTTAACAAATAAAAAGACTTACTTTAAGTGATACTGGGTGAAAGTATTTGGCTTGTGATAACCAACAGGAAAACAGTATGGCTTATATGCAGTGGAAGACGTCTACACACCCCTGTTAAAATGGCAGGTTTTTGTGATGTGAAAACATGAGACAAAGATATTCCATGTCAGAACTTTTTCCCCCTTTAATGTGACCAATGACGTGAACAATTCAATTGAAAAACAAACTGAAATGGGAGAAGAGTGGAGAGTGGGCAAAGACAACCAGTAGTTATAATAAGGTCTGTACTTGCTCAATGTCCGCTGGCGTACCAGGAATTGCACCAATCCTTCCATTTAAACACTTGGCCCTTGGAAGTTTGAAGTCTGAATATGTCTTTCAGTCTTTCTTGGCATGTGTGCCCTGATTTCATGGTAACAGCTGATCACACTCTGTGAAACACTAACATAGACATTTAGACTGAACACAATTATTAACACAACACTTTTGTTTTTGCCTCTGTTTTTCATGAGCTCAAAGATCTAAGAATATTTCTATGTACACAGAAGGCCTATGTCTCTCAGATATTGTTCACAAATCTGTTACATTTGTGTTAGTGAGAACTTCTCCTTTGTCGAGATAATCCATCCACCTCACAGGTGTGGCATATCAAGATGCTGATTAGACAGCATGATTATTGCACAGGTGTAAAAATGTGCAGTTTTGCCACACAGCCCAATGCCACAGATGTCTCAAGTTTTGAGGGAGTGTGCAATTGGCATGCTGCCTGCAGGAATGTCCACCAGAACTGAATTTCTCTTCCATGAGCCGTCTCCAAAGCTGTTTCAGAGCATTTGGCTTGAATGTACTGCTAACACTTAAACATTGGTACACCCATGTGCAGAAACACACACATTCACAGATAGACACCCTCCTTGTATGTTCACTGGATGTGCGTCTCCTTGCCTCTAGATGGCAGTATAAGCTCTCTTGTAAATAGTCAACTCAATACATTACTGCTGAGGGTTTTTGCATCCTCTATGTACTTTAATAAATCTCACTCAGCAAGGCCAGAAAGAGAACTGGCCACCACCTAGAGCGATGGACTTTAGGTTTTTGCGGTTCTACAGAGTTTGTCCTAGTGACTGTGCGTTGAGGATAAAGGCAGAGTATCAGCATTGTGGACAATGATTCATGTGAATTGGGTTTGTAACATACATGTGATTGAAATGTAATCAATAGTATTGGGTGTATTGTATTACATCTCACATTATACATTGATGAGCCAAAACATTTAGACAGATAAAGCGAATAATGTTGATCGTCTCCTAACAAGGGCACATGTCAGGGTTGATTTGATGGTAAGCGAACAATCAGCACGATTGAGTGTTGGACATCCAAGGCTCATCAATGCGCGAGAGCAACAACGACTATCCTAACTGGTCTGAACCAACACGATGTCTACAGTGGGACAAGCCACAGAACATTTTCATGTCGACGATGAAGAGTTAAAGTGTTGACCTGGCCTCCAAATTCTCCAGATCTCCATCTAATTGAGCATCTGTGGGATGTCCTGGACCATCAAGTCTGACCCATGGTGGCTCCACCTCTCAACTTACAGGAGTTGAAGAGGTTTGCTGCTAATGCCTTGGAGCCAGAAACCACGGGCCACCTCCACTGTCAATGCAGCACGTTAAGGACCAACAGCAACAACATATTAATAACGTTTTCGCTTTTTAGTGTATGTCAGTTGGAGGGGTCTAATGACCTGCTGGGGGTGCTGTTGTACCACAGTCTGAATCAGGGAGAAGAACGAACAGCCAAGATATGTCTCCGCCTCTCTGTGCGTCTGTGTCTGTTCCTACTGCACTGTTGACCTTTCACCCCTCTTCTCTCGGTCTGCTCACTCTAATCACTCTGATCAATTGCTCCGCTCGCTCCCAATTCTCCCAATTATTCCCAGTTTATCCACCTATTATTCCCCCCCGTGCCAGGGTCTCTCTCCCTCCCCTTATCTTCCCTTCCGTTTCTCTCCTTCCCTCTCTCTTTCACCCATCCTTCTCTCTCCCCTAATTACCATTTGACGTGGGGAGCAGTGCATGGTGGGTAATGAGGGACTCTGGGCATACCTGTCTTATCTTAATAACCTCAAATGCCCATTCATTATCACACTACCACCCTATATACACACACACACCACACACGCACACACGCACACACACACACACACACATAAACACACACACACACACGCACGCACGCACGCACGCACGCACGCACGCACACACACACACACACACACACACACACACACACACACACACACACAAACACACACACACAAACACACACACACACACACACAGTGAGTGAGGCAGAAAGAGGAGGAAGAGAGAGATGAGAGAGAGAGAGGATAGAGGGAATCTGTTAAATGTCAGCGGTGTGTCTCATGGGTCTGAAAGACGAGTGAGTGACAGGAGAACAACGGCCGTCGGCCCCATTCAGAAACACTGTCACTGTGTGTGTGTGTGTTTCTGCTGCATCACACACACACACACACACACACACACACACAGTTAACCGTAGATGTTGTGAGGGATCAGCCAGGATGTAGATGGCTTAGTCAGTGCTGTCAGTCAATACTGATCTCCAGGGGATACTGGGCTATTGAACACAGACACACTAGTCAAATCTGCTCTCTCTCTCTTCGCTAACCTCCTCTTCTCACCACTCTTCTTCATTTCACCCTCTTTCCTCACATCTTGTCTCATCCTCTCTCATCTCATCCTCTGCTCTGCTATCTCATCCTCTAGTATCTCATCCTCTCGTATCTCATCCTTTCTTATCTCATCCTCTCCTCTCATATCTCATCCTCTCGTATCTCATCCTCTCGTATCTCAACCTCTCTTATCTCATCCTCTCCTCTCATATCTCATCCTCTCGTATCTCATGCTCTCGTATCTCAACCTCTCTTATCTCATCCTCTTCTCTCATATCTCATCCTCTCGTATCTCATCCTCTCGTATCTCATCCTCTCTTATCTCATCCTCTCCTATCACATCTCACCCTCTTCTCTGCTCTCTCATCCTCTTCTATCACATCTCATCTCTCATCTCTTCTTACCTTCTTCCCCTCATGATATTTTGATCTCTTGTATCTCGTGCTTGTCTCTTATTTCAAATGGTTCAGTAAGTCAAAGCATGACTGAGCTAGCAGCAACACATGTAGGTTTGATCTCAGCGTTTGCCTGTAAATCGACATATAATAATATAATGTGTTTTGGTCAGATATCAGGAGTCTATTGATGACATCCTCTGGCCATATAAGGGTTCATTGTCATTTGTCTGTGACAATTTCTCGATGATCTATAAACATGATTTTGTAAGCTCATTGAATTGTTAGATCTGTATCCAACTGTGAGTTAACTGTGAGCTTCAGTGTTTTATGTTTTAATGACAATGACCACAACTCCTTTACACCAGAAACTGAAAAACACCGGCCTTAGAAACCGACTGAGACAGGAAGATGTATATTGAACATCTGGCAATAAAGCTAATTGAGTTAGGTAGCTCTATTGACCTGTATGGTATTGAATACGTACGTTTTCAAAGTATGCTTTATCTGCTTTGATTAACTTCCTGCGATAATGTTTATGTCAGATGGCTCTGATGTAGAAATAGCTAACCTAGATAGGAAATGCATGACCAGGTTGTGTGGATAGTGGTAGCATAGATAACCACTACTGAGAAAGGATGAGATAAGGATGAAGTACTTCAAACAAACAATATGTGTTAAATTAACAAAACAAAATATCTTATAAAAAACAAGTAATGTCATATGTGTGACACCTCTCTGACAGGGGCTTTATTATCACAGAAACACTGACACACAGTTTCACACAGAGCCAGGCCATTAGCTGTGGTCCATACTCTCACTCTAGGGCTCTTCAACAGCCAGACTTCATTTAGCAGCCGTCAGGAATCCCTTCACTCACATAGGAGGGTAAACACGGCATACACAACCACACACACTCACAGATACACACACACGCTCACAGATACACACACACACACTCACAGATACACACACACACACACTCACAGATACACACACACTCACAGATACACACACACTCACAGACACACACACACACACACACACACGCTCACAGATACACACACACGCTCACAGATACACACACACGCTCACAGATACACACACACACACACTTACAGATACACACACACTCACAGATACACACACACTCACAGACACACACAGACACACACACACACACACACACACACAGCCACACACACTCACAGATACACACACACGCTCACAGATACACACACACACACACTCACAGATACACACACACACACACTCACAGATACACACACACTCACAGATACACACACACTCACAGACACACACACACACACACACACAGGATAGAGATCAATATGCTGTGGCTGTTTGCGGTCTTAGTCTCTTTCTCTGGTGTATTGATGAGAGGTGGCGCGGCCGCGATGTGGTTACCACACCCCCAGAACCACTTGACCCCAAATCATATGTTTCTCTAGGGACCCATTAGCCAGGCGCACGCAGTGGCAGAAGTACATCGGACTGACCGCAGACGCACACAGAGCGCTCAGTTAAATGTGATAATACAGAACAAGGTGAAGACGAGTCACCAGTTTGGGTTGATCGAATTCGGCTGTTCTGCTAGAGGACTGTTGAGTTGCACTAAACACTGGTGCTGCTACTAACATCATAACCTTGTGGGATCGGTGTTGGTCTGCGTGGATGTGACTGAGTGGGGCTCTAGCCTTAATGAAATGTTTGCTGAGGTGATTAGCTTGTCAGCGGCGGAGCAACCAAGTCATCAATGAACCTCCCCCTGTACACACAGACAGACACACACACACACACACAGACACACACAGACACACACCCTGAAGCAGTGATTATGGGGCTGGGCAGCACTGGGAGCCGGGGCTGCTCTATCATTAGTGTGGTTAATCAGTGCTCCGCTCCGGGTGAAGATACACACCCTCCAGAGACATGCTGATGAGCTGGGAGCTGTGCCCAGCCTATGGTGCCTAGGCCTGGGCTATGGCGGCTCCTTCGGCCCCTTGCCTGCTCCAGACACTAATCTGTAACTCCACTCTGGAGCACTGGGCTATAAGCGTCAGCCTGCCGGACAGAAAAGAAAAGAGAGAGACACTTTGCATGTTAATGAGACACACCTGCAGACACACACACATAGATCTACACGCACAGATCCACACACACATTGACCAACACACATGTAGATCCACACACACATATATTCACACATACACACACACACACACACACACATACACACAGATCCACACACACACAGATACACACACACACACACACACACACACACACACACACACACACACACACACACACATTGAACCACACACACATAAATCCACACACCAACACACACACACATATACACACAGATCCACACACACATAGATTCACACATACACACAGATCCACACACACACACACACACACACATTGAGCCCCACGCACATGGATCCACACACACACACACACACACACACACACACACACACAGATCCACACATATAGATCCACACATATAGATCCACACACACATTGAAACACACACATCAAACCACCCACACATAAATCCAAACACACACATTGAACCACACACACATACATTGGATATAAACAGTCTACACACTTCTTTCAACAATACAGTTTTTTACAATCACTTTTACTATTTTCAGAACCTTGATGTCATATTTCAAAACTCTAGACACAAAACTCAAAACGGTTATCACTTGTAACACAGGCTGTCTAATGTTCAAAACATTGCATTATGCATTGACATCTTTAAAGAAATCTTGCACTTGCACAATCATTGGTTCAAAAAACAAATTTACTGTGAAATACCATTGAAACATAACTATAGATCACCCACACACAAGCAACCGATAGTTTCATTGTGTCATTGTTCGTACAATCATTAAATATTGTAGAAGAAAATAGGTGACACAGGGTTCATTATGGTACTACATTTACAGTAAATACATCTCTGTATAAACTGCAGTAGTAAAGAGAATACTACAGACACAGTGGAATCATTGAACAAAGTTTGTAAAATATCGATGCAGAGTACTACAGTACAATCACAACATAGGTTTATTTGAATCAAAGCAAAAATAATTAGCTATGAAATAAAAAAGAAAAGACAGTTCTGTAAAACATCAAATGCAGTGTTCCTCAACTTGCTTGCTTGTGCTGTAAGAAACAAAACAGGAGTGATTACTGTACTTCTACATTGTCATCAACTCTGTGTTGTGGATTTGGCCACTGGTTCTCATCTACATCTCATTGGATGTTTTCATTAGCCAAACATCTTGAATTTTTTATTTTTTTTGCCCAAATTCCATTGGACACTCTATGCTGTAGCTGCCGCTGTCTTGGTCCGTGGCCTTGCCCTCTATCACGTTCCCCCACACCTCTCAAACGAGGCCCACGACCACCTCTCAGAAAGGTGCCTGTCCCCTGCCATTCCTTAGACCAACACGACTTCCTCGTCTTCCTGTGAGTTCCTACTGGAACAGCTGAACCTTATTTTTGATTAATCAGAGTCACTTTAACTGACAGCAGGTGTGTAATCTATCTAATATGAGTTTGAATGTGATTGGTTAATTCTGAACACAGCCACACCCCCAGTTATACGGTTATTGTAAGGTTATTTTCCCCCCTTAAAGATTCCAGTTTGTTTTTCAATTGAAATGTCCAAGTTATAGGTCATTAAAGGTGGATAAAGTTATCCTCACAAAAAACGGGCATTTTAGACTTTATATCCACTGTACACACACGTATACACACATCCACACATGTATACACACGTCCACACATGTACACACACGTACACACACATACACACACTCATACAGACACGTGAAATGAACACATACGATATCGGGCTGAAGGTCAGCAAACAATCTACTATGAGTCAGCATCATCACGACACCTCTGTCCCACTGCGGTTACACCAATAATCACTGACCTTAACATTTAATGGCCATAGTTGTTTAACCAGTCACCTACGACCCACGCCAGAGTGGAGTGTGTAATGACCCTGGAGAACAGAAGGACCGTGGAGAGTTGTGAGAAACCTGCACTCCCAGAAGGCCATCAGATCACCCGTGGACACACTCACACACACACACACACACACACACACACACACTCACACACACACACACACACACACACACACACACACACACACACACACACACACACACACACACACACACACACACACACACACTCACACTCACACTCACACCCACACTCACACACACATACACACACACACACACACACACACGCTCACAGGGCCATCAGATGGAATCACCCATGGACACACACACACTCTGACGCTCACGGACACGCTCACAGACACACACACACACTTGGGATGGGTTGCTGCCCCAGAGGACGGGGTGTGTGTGACTCCCTTAGTGAGCGATTGGCTGGTGGTTCTCACTCTGACGGTCCCCTGTGAGCTCATTAGCCTCAATCCGCCACCCCTAACCCACCATGCAACACACATATGTAGATTACACTTTCCATCACCGGAAATGTTGTGTGTGTGTGTGTGTGTGTGTGTGTTTGTTAGAGGACAACGAAGGTCAGAAAGACCCATGGGCACCTCCTGTCTCCCCACAACCTTAGGTTGGGAGAAAATAAGAAGGTAAAAAAAAATAGTTAAAGAGGAGGGGAAGAGTGTGTGGAGAAGAAATTATACCGTGATTAATATGATAAAAATAAGTATATATATAAATAATGTGCTAAATGAGAATATGCCTAATGGTTGTATAGCTAAGAGATAATGTCCTAGAAAAACCTGAAACCAATAGAGACCAGCAGGGAGACATATAGACTGATAGAGACCAGCTGGGACCAGGGACCTGGAGAAAGACCAGAAAATACCTGTGACCAGGATAGAGACCAGCTGGGACCAGAGACCTGGAGAAAGACCTGAAAATACCTGTGACCAGGATAGAGACCAGCTGGGACCAGAGACCTGGAGAAAGACCTGAAAATACCTGTGACCAGGATAGAGACCAGCTGGGACCAGAGACCTGGAGAAAGACCTGAAAATACCTGTGACCAGGATAGAGACCAGCTGGGACCAGAGACCTGGAGAAAGACCTGAAAATACCTGGGACCAGGATAGACCAGCTGGGACCAGAGACCTGGAGAAAGACCTGAAAATACCTGTGACCAGGATAGAGACCAGCTGGGACCAGGGACCTGGAGAAAGACCTGAAAATACCTGTGACCAGGATAGAGACCAGCTGGGACCAGAGACCTGGAGAAAGACCTGAAAATACCTGTGACCAGGATAGAGACCAGCTGGGACCAGAGACCTGGAGAAAGACCTGAAAATACCTGTGACCAGGATAGAGACCAGCTGGGACCAGAGACCTGGAGAAAGACCAGAAAATACCTTTGACCAGGATAGAGACCAGCTGGGACCAGAGACCTGGAGAAAGACCTGAAATACCTGTGACCAGGATAGACCAGCTGGGACCAGAGACCTGGAGAAAGACCTGAAAATACCTGTGACCAGGATAGAGACCAGCTGGGACCAGAGACCTGGAGAAAGACCAGTAGGAACCTGAGATTGTGAAAGAGAACAGTAGAGACCAGGAGAGAAACCAGCAAAGGTCTGGGACCAGGTGTGAGACCAGTAGAGACCAGGTGTGTTAAGCATGTTAGAAATATCCATGAGTGAACTGTAGCCATGAAGGGATACAGAGTCTCTATCACACTGGTATTACAGAGTCTCTATCACACTGGTATTACAGAGTCTCTATCACACTGGTATTACAGAGTCTCTATCACACTGGTATTACAGAGTCTCTATCACACTGGTATTACAGAGTCTCTATCACACTGGTATTTCAGAGTCTCTATCACACTGGTATTACAGAGTCTCTATCACACTGGTATTACAGAGTCTCTATCACACTGGTATTACAGAGTCTCTATCACACTGGTATTACAGAGTCTCTATCACACTGGTATTACAGAGTCTCTATCACACTGGTATTACAGAGTCTCTATCACACTGGTATTACAGAGTCTCTATCACACTGGTATTACAGAGTCTCTATCACACTGGTATTATGGATCCTGTCCCCACTGTTCTGTTGTTCTCCTGGCCACTGTGTTTCAACACGTTGTTGTTTACTCATTGGGGTTCATAGGCTGGGCTTCTGCAGAGACAACAACATGTATAAAAATACCATTATTATTATTGACGGTACGTAGGACGTAGTGGCTTTAATCAAAGCTCTAGCCGTGTCTATTCTTCACCAGAGCAATCATCCTCGAAACACACGCCACATGCGAGCAAATGCCCCCCCCCACACACACACACACACACCCCCACACACACCGAACAAATACACTAATGTGACACCAATCATCTCCTACTCAGCTAGCGCCCCCCCCATGATAACACATAAAGCCCCTCCCTCCGTGCCTCTCAATCAGCCACAACCAGATAACTCATATGATGACTGTGTGTCTGTGTGTTGTTGTTTCTTTTTGGGGGTCTGGGTGGGGGTATTCATTTCCCTATTTATCTTTATGACCTGAATTAAAGCGTAACCTCCCCCCAGTATCCCCCTCCCGTCAGGGTACTGTGTATTGATAATGACCATTAGCATATTTATGATCATTGTCAGACTCTTATTGTTTGTGTGGAACATTAATCTTCATCTGCTGCCTGCCGACTGACAGCTCAATCTAACAGGCCATCACTGGGCACACACTGACGCACTCACACACACACACACACACACACACACACATACACTCTCACACACACTCACACACGTACGCACACACTCACACACACACACACACACACAAAATAACGCACAGTTTAGGATAGGGCCATTGTCTTTCCAAAGCAAACACAGACACACACACATGGATGTACGTGCGCAGATAAACTGGCACGCACACACACACACACACACACACAAACACAGTGATTGACATCCACCCGGGTGTGTGTGTAATCAGGTGAGGTTCTCTCCAGCTGGGACAGTGGCTCGTTGGCATCGTGGTTAGTGTGTGGAGGGTCCCTCTGTGCCAGGCTGAGCCCACCTCTCCCGATCAACCTCAAACCAACACCCCCTGATGCTGGCATGGAACGCACCCCTACGCTTCTCATCCCAGCCAAGCGGCCACGCCCAAGGCAGGTGTCCACAAACTCTCCCACTACCTGAGTGTGTAGCACAGAGGTGTATTACGGGTTATAAAGTTACATCTGCAGGTGTGTATTAACAGGATGACTGACAAGATGACTCACTGGATGATTGACTGGATGACTGACTGGATGATTGACTGGATGATTGACTGGATGATTGACTGGATGACTGACTGGATGATTGACTGGATGACTGACTGGATGACTGACTGGATGATTGACTGGATGACTAACTGGATGATTGACTGGATGATTGACTGGATGACTGACTGGATGATTGACTGGATAATTGAATGGATGACTGACTGGATGACTGACTGAATGATTGACTGGATGATTGACTGGATGATTGACTGGATGACTGACTGGATGATTGACTGGATGATTGACTGGATGACTGACTGGATGATTGACTGGATGACTGACTGGATGATTGACTGGATGACTGACTGGATGACTGACTGGATGATTGACTGGATGACTGACTGGATGATTGACTGGATGACTGACTGGATGATTGACTGGATGACTGACTGGATGATTGACTGGATGACTGACTGGATGACTGACTGGATGATTGACTGGATGACTAACTGGATGATTGACTGGATGACTGACTGAATGATTGACTGGATGATTGACTGGATGACTGACTGGATGATTGACTGGATGATTGACTGGATGATTGACTGGATGACTGACTGGATGACTGACTGGATGATTGGCTGGATGATTGACTGGATGATTGACTGGATGACTGGCATGATGGCTGACAAGGTGACTGGATGACTCCTCATCTCTCCCTGTATGTCTCCTCATTCCTCCCCTTATCTCTCCGCATATCTCCTCTTTATTCCTCCTCACCACCTCCTCATCTCCCCCTGGCTGTTTCCACTAGTTACTAATTCAATGTAAAAAAGACAAAAGGTGAATTCAAATACACTGTTAACTGGTATTCTGCTGATTCAGAGCAGGAATTCTTGCATCTTCCTGTGGATTAGGTAGGTTTCCTATTTGATGTCCCTCCTCGCAGAGCCATAAACATCATTTTATTATCTATATCACGCAACGAATGGACATTATTGATAGTTATTAACATTTCCCAGACATGGAGGTTTTATGTCACTGGACTAAATCACTCCTCCAACACACACCATCTAACACAGAGTTTATGTGTGTGCGTGGATCTAAGCTAGTTTGCAAATCCCAGTATGTGTGAATGTGTTACTCCTGGGAAGCTCTGCCATACTAACAGTTATGAGGTATTTGCTCATATATTTTAACACTTTATTGAAGCTGTAAAATCTAAATCCATCATGCGTTCACTTATTTCATATAAAACAGGACTAAACGACAACAGAGGAATGACAATGAAGATTTGCCTTGTTTAAATATCAAGCTATCAACGGCCGCTCTCTCTTTTCCACACTAACCCTTTAAACGGAAGATAACTTTATTCAAGGGACAGAAACCTCAACAATAGACTTATTCCGTTGGTTTTTGAGAAACACATTCAGCCTCTGAGTTGAGACATGGCGGCCCATAACATAGCTCTCTTGATTCATTGGTTTGGAGGAGAGAGTGCCTGTGCGTTCACTTCAGGAGCCAGCCACCAGTTTGTGACCTGGTTAAGGCTTGTAATGATTAACTTATTGGTGATTCGCTCATCATCTCCATTTAGCCGATGATTAACACCCAATTGGAACCCATGATTAACATCCAATCATAGAGCTGGGTTAAAAATACAGAGTTCATCTTTAATGTTTTATTAACGAGAGTACACGCTCCCAAACTGCCAACAAAACAGATATATACACACACACACACACACACCAATACATCTCACCTCTGCTTTCCCAACCCCCTCCCTCCCACCACAAGGTAAAGACATATGCATCTTGAAAAACCCATCAGCACCTTTCTATGTTCAAACACACACACACACACATATTTTCACCGCTCCATCCGGCCCCACTACAGAACACCCATCTCTGCTGTCTGTGTGTGTGGAATTAGAGCCTATTTAAAACCAACCCTGCAGTCTCATTAATTAATTAAGCCTGGAAGCCTGTGGCTCTGGGTCCCGGTTATCATTGCAGCTCAGGACACACCATGTCTTAATAACATAACCAGCCACTGCACCATAAGGCTGGAGGCTGGGCGGGGGGCAGGGTGGGGTGGGGCTGGGGTCCTGGTGGGGGCGGCAGGGGGCTGGGTGGGAGGCAGGGTGGGGTGGGGCTGGGGTCCTGGTGGGGGCGGCAGGGGGCTGGGTGGGAGGCAGGGTGGGGGACTTGAAACAGACAGAAACTGAAAAAGGTAAGTTGGAGAAATAGAAGACTAGGCCAGAGATCGTCCCTGTGTGGTGATTAGACGCTGGGAGTCGCTGGCAAACCGCTAAACCTCACTTCACCCCTCCTCTCCTCTCCTCCTCCTCCTCTCCATTCCTCCTCCTCCGCTCCTCCTCTCCATTCCTCCTCCTCTCCATTCCTCCTCCTTTCCTCCTCTCCATTCCTCCTCTCCTCCTCCTCTCCATTCCTCCTCCTCTCCATTCCTCCTCCTCTCCTCCTCTCCATTCCTCCTCTCCATTCCTCCTCCTCTCCTCCTCTCCATTCCTTCTGCTCGCTCCTTCTCCCAGCAGCTCCTCCAAGCTCTTTTCACCCTCTCCTCTGTATGTCTGTATATGGATTGTGTGTGTGTGTGTGTGTGTGCGCACGTGTGTTTCAGATAACTGGCCTGCCATACAACAGACTGTAACAAAACAACAAAAAGGAACATAAGCAAAGTTGATGAACTGTGTACTCTTTATTGAAACTTGAGAAATGCCAAAAAGAGCTCTTTAAGATGCCAGTTACAACACAGTTAGAGCAGCAGACAGCCTAACCTTCTACAGGGCATAGAAGCGCGCGCACACACACACACACACACACACACTCTTGCGCTCTCGCGATGAAAACACAGCATCATCTCCTAATAACGTCCAGACAGATAGCAACAGCAGTGTACAGGACAAACATTCCCTCATTGTGAAAGTAACAAAGCTTTGAGAAGACAGAGGAAGTGGAAATATCCCACGTATCGATCAGTGGCTGCAACTGACTAATGGTGCTCAGTGGCATGTGAAAACACACACACACACACGTCAATAACTCTCCAGATCCATCCTACTGGTGGCAGAGAGCTTGTTCATTAGGCCCTTGGTCACACACCCACCATACCTGAACCGAGGCCTGGTGCTGGTATTGTTTAGGGGGGCCCAAAGGCAGTATGGGTAAACTCGTTACTCTTTTGTTAATTGGACCTGAGATTCCGTCCCTCGTTCTCTCAGCAACCCCTCCTAAGAGAACAATGACTAATTGGCTACAGACCTCATTTAGGGTACAATTTATCCCACCACTCATCTGTCTTCAGCAAACCTTCTTCATCTCGCCATACCTCACAGCCCTACTCTATAATAATAATAATTATATAGTTTACAAAACAGAAACAAACCCATTAAATACAGCGAGAAAACAGAGAGGAAATTGAAATTATGTTTTTATTCCACCCTCCCGTCTCACCACCCACCCACGTTTTCACAGGCGACATCTACTAACCAACTGCAACCCCAGTCCAATGTTACAATCCGCTCCAGCCAAGGTATCACTGGGAAAGCCTTAGGATGTATCCATGCAGCTGGTCTGAGAAGGCCTCCAGAGAGAACTTCTCTTGAACCCTCCTCCTGCCAGCCTGGCCCATGTCCCTACCGAGTTGAGGCTCTCTGAACAACTTCTCCATGGCCAGGGAAAAGGCTTCGGCTGTCGGCTCACACAAAAATCCTGTGTCCCCATGTGCCACGCTTTCCAGAGGGCCTCCAGACCTCACAGCGATAACAGGACAGCCGCAGTACATGGCCTCCACTGGAACTATCCCAAAGTGCTCTCTGCTAGGCGTGTAAAGAACAGCTGAACTGCCCCGCAGCAGCGCCACCTTCTGGCTGTCCGAGGGTGAGCGCAGGAAAGTGACAGAGTTCTCTACACCCAGCTGTGCTGCTTGCTCCTTCAGCTCAGTGTAATGTTGGACGTTCTCAGCAACACGGCTGTCATACCCGCCTGCAACCACCAGGTGAAGTCCTGCCCGGTCCCCCGGAGATAAGCGGCTTTTCAGGACAGACAGGCCCTCTAGGGCCAAACCCAGGCTCTTCTTTCTTTCGTAGCGGTTCAGGGACAAAAAGAGACACGATACACCCTCAGGAATTAAGCCCTCCAAGCCCTGCGCCTCCGCAGGAGGCCGGTCGAAAGTGTGTGTGTTTAGGGAGGGGTAGAGGACGTCAATCTGGACCCTGTCCAGGGTACGGAAGGTCTCCCTGAAGACCCCAGCGGTGAAACAACTGTTAACCAGCACCTGAGACAGAAACACAAAGAAAGATCAGTCAACGATGTCCCATTATCAATTGCGAAGAAGTAGAATAAAGGAAAACCAAACAAGAGCCCGGTGAATTCGTCCTCACCATATCAGCCATGCCCGTGGTGAGTTCTTCTAGCTTGTCTATGGGGGCGCGGTACAATTTCTTTAAGGCTGAACCTCTCTGGGTCAGAAGTTGATCTGGAAAATGACAGTAGAACAGAACCTTCTTTCGCTGACGGGACAACCTTAGAACAGGGATACACACCGATACCTGCCAGAAGACTAGTGTTATCTCCACTGAAACCACAATAGAGAACAAGAGTAAAGGTAAAAAGACTAAACAGAACCGGAAACTTAAGGTAAGAGTCAGAATCAAACATAATAGACGGAGTTCATGTAAAAAAACTAGAAGAAAAACCGACAGCGGAGTGAGTGTGACCAACCTGATCACAGAAGACCACGTCGTATTCTACTCCGCTGAAGAAGACCAGGTAGAGGGCTACGTAGACCATCCGAAGGTAGGCACACAGGGCATGCAGATAGCCACCCACACTGGTGGGCAACCAGTCACCCACGCACACCTGGAAAGATGACAAAGTCAGAGACAAAAACCCTTTGTGTGTTTGTGTGTTAACTCTGTTATAGACACCCACCACATTCAGGTCTGATTCCAGTGTCTCTGGGAAGCAGTGTGTTGGGTCGTGGTGGGCAGTCCAGATTTGAATACTGCAGCCGCGAGAGCGGAGGGCTACAGCTGCATCCACCACAAGCCTCTCTGCACCACCTATACCCAGGTCTGGGTGGAGAAACACCACCCGCACCATCCTGCTGGAGTCGAACAAGTATACATAAGCCTGCCGACACACCAACTAGGGGCTTGATTGTAGGTGCATACAATAAACAAATACATTTTTAAAAAAGTACAAATGTGAGGACATTGCATGTTAGAGGCTTGTTCATTAGTTTACAATACAATAAGCCCAGGACATCAGCTGACTGTCAACTGAAACAGTCATAATAGCCATCGCGGCACAAAAAACTCTTATATCAACACTTTATATCAACTGAAGAGTAGCATACGTTCCTAATGATACCTTTTTACCTTGGAAATGCTGTGTGTGTCTTCAGTAGGAACAAGTGGTGAATTTACGAAAATGATTGTGGCACTAATATTGGCTCAAATGTTGCACCAAATATAAACGGCAAATCGCCCACAAATCACCGGGTACTGAACCACAATGGCGTCAAATTACGAACTCGTCAACGGCCAACTTCCTGTGAGACACGTAATCTTTCTTAACAAGGATGCTTTTCACATGCCTGTCACTCAAAGCCAAACATTTGACTTCAAACAAGTAATACGACCTTACTTCAGGAAAATATAATAAAAACTCTCTCAAAATGTGTGATTGTGCTATAATTCACAATAAATTGATTCTTTTATATTAAGAAAATGATATTTTTCTGTTCAGGCTTGTCTAAGTTGCCTAACGTGGTCCTGTGTTTTGTAGTCGTGTCCTTTTCAGACAAACGTCATCTTTCTGGGATCCTTTCTGGAGTTGTGGCGATTGTGGCAGCATTCTTCGTTTGTCATCAATTGAAGAACACTTTTTACTTTTCAGCAGAAATCGCAAGTCCAACTTAAAATGGTAAGGATTGTCTTTTTTATATTGTATTTCGCCGAATTATTTTCTAGTTGTCATTCAGTGCATCTAACACGGTGGTAATGGGTTAGCATGTTCTGTTACATGCTAGCATCGCCTTTTAGAATTACATGCATCATTAATATCATACGTTTGTTTACGGTTGCTATAAAATTGCAAGGTTTATCTAGCCTCCTATGATATTTTAATTGTTCATTTCCGGCAGTGGGTTGTCAGATTTAGTAGTCATCATAGCTATTCGGCTCAGTTAGCCAACCATCCAGCTTGCTAATGCACTTACTAGCCATTTTACCATTGGAAACGTAATCCATTAGTAGACGTGGCCTTTTGAATTCAACTTGTTTTTATTTCATTTTTGTTTACGGCAGTAATGTAACCCCCATGTACCCCCATTAGGATGGCAGGATCAGTTCGAAAATCTTTTTTTTAACTTTATTTTAGATTTAGATTGGATTTTACATGATGCTATAGGTTGGTTAATTATGTGAATTATCATTTAAGGATAAACATTCTGTCACTGTGTTGTAGACCTCCGTACCTCCTAAATATTTTTTTTACGATGTACTCTCTTTTAGCCTGGACCAGCAGCGAGTGCGGCTAGTGTCGGTGCAGGAAGCCGCTCCCCCAGTAAGACAGTGGCCCCCCGTGCGGCAGGATCCACGGTCCGACAGAGGTACGCACATACACTGGCCCTGTGCAACACTGCTCTGGAGCTTCTGCTAAGTGACTAAAATATAATTTCAGACAGACAGACTCAAGCACACAGCCTGGACCCAACCAACCAGCAGGATCTATAATCACTCAAAAGCATTAATCAAATTAAAGACATTACACCACTCTTAAAGGGGAAATGCATTGAATAATGTCTCGGTGACTTATCTATGCATCTTTGTCTTTTGAAAATAAATCTTACTTTAAGGCTAACCCATTGTCGCCTAGCTCCGACTTGTAACACATCTGGTGTATTACTAGAATAAACCAAAACTTACCTAGAGTATAGGATAAAATATGATCGTGCAGCGCCCCCTCCTCTCCCTGTCTGTCAGACTTCATACAGTAGTGAGTTATGGTGTTTAGATATTCCTCAGTGAGTAGGTTCCAGTTAGATAGATGCAGGTGTTCCAGGCTTAATCAGTGTGTAATCAGGGCCGTGCTATCATCAACACCAATACATCATTACCCATCACTACCTTCTCCCTCTGCTGCTGTCATTACCACATTTAGCCTTCCTATAACAGCCGCTTGCGTCCATCATGTCCACATCAGTCTAAACACTGTGAGTTATGGATTCTAGTGTGTTCTAGTGTTGACACTGTCTCGGTCATTTGTATGATTTGGCAAATGGTCACCTGAGGCTCCAACATGCTTGTAATATCTATCTGCCTGTGCAATAAAACCGTATTAAGTGTGGGGCGACGTATTTACAGGCCTATGGGCTATTGGAGGTCATCGGAAGTGTCAGTCGTCACATATGGTCTTGTTTTGTGATGTCACAGGAAGGCGACCAGCAGTGGCACGCGGACTGCGGGTCGGACTACGACGTCCGCCGGCGGCACAGGGGGCATGTGGCGCTTCTACACCGAGGATTCACCAGGGCTTAAAGTGTAAGTGCAAGCAGACACACGTGCCAGGGTGGTCCCGGTCCCGGTTCATCCTCAGAACAAACGTCACAGAGTATGCATTTATATTAAAGGGATCTGGCAAACACTCCAGAGTGACTCACAGTGGTGACTGCTTACATTCACAGCCACGGTCTAATCTGAGTGTGCATCACAGGATCCTCTGGTGAAAAGCCTTTGTGGTTCTACTTGTTTTTAGACATTTACAGTATTCAATAAAATGAACATTGTTTAAATGCGTTTCCATTGCAGGCCAACATCCAAATGACACGTAATGTTCTCAAATGTCCACTAAACTATAATGTCCATGGTAGACTGAAATGCCCGGGATATACTGAAATGTCCGGCTTTACGTTTCTTTAATGAAGACGTGTGCCATACTGTTCCAAATACAGATGAACATGCTCTCATGTGTCACTCCAACAAGCCATCATACTCCACCTTGTACAGTTAGACCTCCAATGTTCTAACCACTGAGAACATGGAGGAGAGCTCCAGTGGTGGAGGGAACTACACTGGATGCATAGAGCTGTGGTAGATGGAACTACACTGGATGCATAGAGCTGTGGTAGATGGAACTACACTGGATGCATAGAGCTGTGGTAGATGGAACTACACTGGATGCATAGAGCTGTGGTAGATGGAACTACACTGGATGCATAGAGCTGTGGTAGATGGAACTACACTGGATGCATAGAGCTGTGGTAGATGGAACTACACTGGATGCATAGAGCTGTGGTAGATGGAACTACACTGGATGCATAGAGCTGTGGTAGATGGAACTACACTGGATGCATAGAGCTGTGGTAGATGGAACTACACTGGATGCATAGAGCTGTGGTAGATGGAACTACACTGGATGCATAGAGCTGTGGTAGATGGAACTACACTGGATGCATAGAGCTGTGGTAGATGGAACTACACTGGATGCATAGAGCTGTGGTAGATGGAACTACACTGGATGCATAGAGCTGTGGTAGATGGAACTACACTGGATGCATAGAGCTGTGGTAGATGGAACTACACTGGATGCATAGAGCTGTGGTAGATGGAACTACACTGGATGCATAGAGCTGTGGTAGATGGAACTACACTGGATGCATAGAGCTGTGGTAGATGGAACTACACTGGATGCATAGAGCTGTGGTAGATGGAACTACACTGGATGCATAGAGCTGTGGTAGATGGAACTACACTGGATGCATAGAGCTGTGGTAGATGGAACTACACTGGATGCATAGAGCTGTGGTAGATGGAACTACACTGGATGCATAGAGCTGTGGTAGATGGAACTACACTGGATGCATAGAGCTGTGGTAGATGGAACTACACTGGATGCATAGAGCTGTGGTAGATGGAACTACACTGGATGCATGGAGCTGTGGTAGATGGAACTACACTGGATGCATGGAGCTGTGGTAGATGGAACTTCAAAATTTCAAAATAATTGAAGAACCATCAAAAATTTGCAGTCTTGAATTGTTTTAAAATCCCTGTCACTTCTGAGTATCTAAAACGTTTCTGTGCTTCAGCAAGCTGGCTGGCTATAGTTACTGGGTGTTGCTCCTGTAGTGAAACAAACGCAGTTGTACAGTACAGGTTGGTGTATATGGAGCTTGTATACTTTCGTGTTAAACGCTGGTCTCAGAGCTTAATTAAGATCTGCTCAGAAAGGTCAAGTCAATTACAGCCTTTAGAAAGGAGAGATGGGTGGTGGGCGTTGGTATGGCAACCCCCCACCCCCACTTCGGGGACACAAGCCTCTCTCATCATGTCCTTGTCAGTGATTGCAGAAACAGCACTTGTACAACTATGGCCCTACTGTATCTCAACCTGTGTTTCTACCAGAGGAGTTGTAATGCAGAGGCATCCTAATAGAATTCCAGAACTTAGATCAATGTTTACCATTTCACCAGGTGAAGTTACTGGCAGCTGGTGGCAGTTCTGGTCAGTCAGTGGACAAGCTAGTATGGTAATAAGGCTGGTCAGAACCCAGTACGGTCAGTCGGACCTCTGTCAGTCGGACCTCTGTCAGTCGGACCTCTGTCAGTCGGACCTCTGTCAGTCGGACCTCTGTCAGTCGGACCTCTGTCAGTCGGACCTCTGTCAGTCGGACCTCTGTCAGTCGGACCTCTGTCAGTCGGACCTC
This sequence comes from Dallia pectoralis, assembly GCA_029465975.1. Lineage (NCBI taxonomy): Eukaryota > Metazoa > Chordata > Actinopteri > Esociformes > Umbridae > Dallia > Dallia pectoralis. The sequence continues at coordinate 12,147,687 of CM055738.1, read as the reverse complement.
TGTCAGTCGGACCTCTGTCAGTCGGACCTCTGTCAGTCGGACCTCTGTCAGTCGGACCTCTGTCAGTCGGACCTCTGTCAGTCGGACCTCTGTCAGTCGGACCTCTGTCTGTCGGACCTCTGTCTGTCGGACCTCTGTCTGTCGGACCTCTGTCTGTCGGACCTCTGTCTGTCGGACCTCTGTCTGTCGGACCTCTGTCTGTCGGACCTCTGTCTGTCGGACCTCTGTCTGTCGGACCTCTGTCTGTCGGACCTCTGTCTGTCGGACCTCTGTCTGTCGGACCTCTGTCTGTCGGACCTCTGTCTGTCGGACCTCTGTCTGTCGGACCTCTGTCTGTCGGACCTCTGTCTGTCGGACCTCTGTCTGTCGGACCTCTGTCTGTCGGACCTCTGTCTGTCGGACCTCTGTCTGTCGGACCTCTGTCTGTCGGACCTCTGTCTGTCGGACCTCTGTCTGTCGGACCTCTGTCTGTCGGACCTCTGTCTGTCGGACCTCTGTCTGTCGGACCTCTGTCTGTCGGACCTCTGTCTGTCGGACCTCTGTCTGTCGGACCTCTGTCTGTCGGACCTCTGTCTGTCGGACCTCTGTCTGTCGGACCTCTGTCAGTTGGCCGGTGCCGGTGTGTTTCTATGGTAACCTGTGTGTCTTGTCTTTTCAGTGGGCCGGTGCCGGTGTTGGTGATGAGTCTGCTGTTCATTGCGTCTGTCTTCATGCTGCACATCTGGGGGAAGTACACTCGCTCCTAAACCCTGACCCCTGACCTTTAACACCTGATGCTGTGCTGTGTCTTTTCATCACATCAGACCTGGACCAAACAAGCAAGCCACATTAAACCACCTCAAACCCTTACCCATGTCCCTTCTCTCAGCCCCTGGGGCGATACAGCCCCTATTTATCTGGTAACCAGAGCAGGGCTGCAGTCCAGTGTCCAACTGAACTCCAGTGTGCTGGCCCTGAGCGCAGATCATATTGGGCTGATTGCGAACACGAGACACTCATGCTTAACTCAAGCTGGCCGGTTTCAGTCTTATTGATGTCAATGGGCCGTTTCTACAGTTAGGATTGGGCCCTGGTCCATTCACTAGGATTTCAGTAAAATCTCTCTATTTTCCCCCCCAACTGTAATTAGAACCTTGAGTTTTTTTGTTAACATAATTTGTACAAAAATGTAATTGTAATATTGTACAATAAAAAAGATTCAAACCAAATGTGTTGGTGTGTGTGTCGTGTTTATTTCGAACCAATTCATAATAATACATTAATATTATGGTGCTTAGCAATACCTTTTGTGCATACATGAACCAAGGTTGGGTCAGATGACAAAAATGAGCATGATCTATATGTTTACAGGAAATGTCACCTGTGCTTGCTAGGTGTTTTCTGCCAGGTGCAGAAAGTAGGGCAAGACAGTGCGTCTGCATCTGAATTGGACTCTCGGCCGTGCTATATGGAACTCTCGGCCGTGCTGTATGGAACTCTCGGCCGTGCTGTATGGAACTCTCGGCCGTGCTGTATGGAACTCTCGGCCGTGCTGTATGGAACTCTCGGCCGTGCTGTATGGAGCTCTCGGCCGTGCTGTATGGTACTCTCGGCAGTGCTGTATGGAACTCTCGGCCGTGCTGTATGGAACTCTCGGCCGTGCTATATGGAACTCTCGGCCGTGCTATATGGAACTCTCTGCCGTGCTATATGGAACTGTCGGCCGCGCTGTATGGTACTCTCGGCCGTGCTGTATGGTACTCTCGGCCGTGCTATATGGAACTCTCTGCCGTGCTATATGGAACTGTCGGCCGCGCTATATGGTACTCTCGGCAGTGCTGTATGGAACTCTCGGCCGTGCTATATGGAACTCTCGGCCGTGCTATATGGAACTCTCGGCCGTGCTATATGGAACTCTCGGCCGTGCTATATGGAACTCTCGGCCGTGCTATATGGAACTCTCTGCCGTGCTATATGGAACTGTCGGCCGCGCTATATGGTACTCGGCCGCGCTATATGGAACTCTCGGCCGCGCTATATGGAACTCTCGGCCGTGCTATATGGAACTCTCGGCCGTGCTATATGGAACTCTAGTAATTGTACAGTAAAAGGTTTTGGAGGCAAAGGGCCAGTTGGAGAGTTCCAGAACTCGGCTGTGTCTTCGGGGTCACTGAGTCTCGAAATGTGCAATTAGATGCCAGCGACGTGTCTGTTTGAAGGGGTTGCCAGGAAAATACAGTACTGGAAAAAAGCGGATGATTGTTAGAAGGCATTGGCTTCTGGATTGGAATGCAATGATTAGGCTCAACAAAAATAGACAATTGCCATGGACACCTGTGGTGGCTTTGGTGTCAAAAGAATACATATTCAGAAGAGAAAGAAATAGTTAAAACATGGTTTCGGGTGAAGGCTGTGGTGTAATCCCTGAAAGAGAAGGCTATAGTAATGTGCCTTTCATTAATTAAGTATATTTAATATGTTGGAAATGTACAATTGCGTTCAATACCTGGACAGTAATATAATCCTGCTTTTTTGGTCATCGTTATTAAAGCTGCCAATCCTTTTGGAGGTGAATGTAAGAGGGGATATGGTATTAGTATTCCCCATCTATCTCTCATCTCATCCTTCTCTCTTATTCTTTTCTCATCTCTTCCTTCTCTCTTGTTCTTTTTTCATCTCTTCATTCTCTCTCATCTCTACTGTCTTTCTTTTTCTTTTCTCACTTTCATCTCTTCTTTCTCTATCATCTCTTCCTTGTCTCTTATTCTTTTTTCTCTCATCTCTTCCTTCTCTCATCTCTTCCTTTCTCCTCTCTTCTCTCATCTCTTACTTCTCTCTCTCATCTCTTCTCTTATTTTCTCATCTCTTCCATCTCTCTAATTTTCTCTCCCATCTATTCTTTCTCTCTTATTCTTTTCTCTCTTTAATCGCTTCCTTCTCTGCTACTCTTTTGTCCTTTTTGTTTGTCTATGATTCACACCTCTAAACCCAACTACAGACGTTGCAGTGAGGATGAAAATGGTGGCTTCATAAACATGTACACCCACTGATCATGTTTTCTACTACAAAAAGCTGTCGGATCATGTTGCTCTTTTATCACCACTCAACACACAGACATGAAGACCCTGCACACCCCAATACGACTCAGGTTTACCCCCGGTGGATCAGTACATGTAGTATCGTGTGTGTGTGTGTGTGTGTGTGTGTGGTCTGCACAGCTGCACGGAATGAATAAGTATTGATAAATGCAGTCCGACATAGTTATACACCAAGTGGCAGTTCATTATGGAACAACCATCCTTGCCTCCAGCACATGGAGTATTCTGTAATATCACGCTGTGACTGCTGAGTGGATCGTGGCGCCGTCGTGCTGCCAACACTTGGTTTACTTCTCTTTCTTATGACGCTCTATTGGGTTGAGTTCGGCGTACAGCTCAGGCCAATCAGCTTATTGATTTGGGATCTGTCAGAGAGGGTGATCGTTTTCCACACCATGTTGGTCCAGTGTTATTGTCTGTTCACCCAGTGGAGTTTGTGTTTAGCTGATCTGACTGGAACCTGGTTTGGTCGTATGCTGCGATAACTCACATCTACATCACTTATACCTCACCTATACCTCACCTATACCTCACCTATACCTCACTTATACCTCACTTATACCTCACCTATACCTCACTTATACCTCACTTATACCTCACTTATACCTCACCTATACCTCACCTATACCTCACTTATACCTCACTTATACCTCACCTATACCTCACTTATACCTCACTTATACCTCACTTATACCTCACCTATACCTCACTTATACCTCACTTATACCTCACCTATACCTCACTTATACCTCACCTATACCTCACCTATACCTCACTTATACCTCACTTATACCTCACCTATACCTCACTTATACCTCACTTATACCTCACCTATACCTCACTTATACCTCACCTATACCTCACTTATACCTCACCTATACCTCACCTATACCTCACTTATACCTCACTTATACCTCACCTATACCTCACTTATACCTCACCTATACCTCACTTATACCTCACCTATACCTCACTTATACCTCACTTCTCCCTCATACCTCACTTCTACCTCACTTATACCTCACACATGAACCTAGGAGTTCCCAAAGTGCTTCCGCCCCCTCATGCTGTTCTGCTTGTGTTGTTCGGTCGTACTGTGCAGTCTGTCTGTTTGTGGTGAACCTGTTTGATAGTGATCGTTTATTTTCAATCTTCTTCAACCTCTTTCGCCAACTAGCTGTTTTGCTCACAAGACCGACGCTTACCACAAGTTATAATTTCTCACAACATTCTTGGCAAACATATGACCGAAACCAGCCACCCGGCAGGGATCACGCCAGCTTGCAAGTCATTTAGTCGCCACGTTCGCCCGTTCCAACATTCAATCTAACAGTAACTGAATGCTTCAAAGCCTGCCTAACATATCCTCAGTCTGGTGACTCACAGTTGGCACAAGCAATACCTTTTCCTAAATGATGTCCCTAATCACATGTCCATGCCTCTGGTGTTTGTCACCACTGGGTGCTTATATATGTATTGGCAGGTGGCAAATCATCTTCTGTAGCCTATAAGTTTGCTATTGCCATCATCGGGCCAGCCTATGTCTGGCTCTGTCTGCTGCAGTGGCCTTACCAGCCTGAGGGTGGCGCTCCAGACTGCTCTCTGTTTTTAAACTTCTGAGACCTTTCTCCGCTCCTCATACAGCTCCACAGCAGTAGAACATCAGAGTCAATTCAGGGTTGTTCAGCCTTTTGCCTGTGTGTGTTTTTATGTAGTTATTTACCTTTTAAACAGGCGTCTCACTTAAACAGGCTTCTCACTTAAACAGGCTTCTCAGTAAAACAGGCTTCTCAATTAAACAGTCTTCTCACTTAAACAGGCTTCTCACTTAAACAGGCTTCTCACTTAAACAGGCTTCTCAGTTAAACAGATTTCTCACTTAAACAGGTTTCTCACTTAAACAGGCTTCTCACTTAAACAGGCTTCTCACTTGTCCGACAGACGTTTGCTAGTTAACTCCACGCCGTCGCTCTCTGCTTCCTCCCGTGCAAATCAGTATAAATTAATTGTTTTTGATATGTTGAATATATTAAGGGTGGGAAATATAACCGCTTGTGGTTTGACTGTGTCGGGCTAAATGAGTTGAGTTACATCATTGGTGGACATTTATGTTTTGTATTAGTTCAGGAGTTCTCAGGACAGCGTTCACTAGTAAGCCGTTCACTAGATGTCTAGTACAGGAGGCACATTAATATGACTTCAAGATCAGGCTAAGGTGTTTTTTGTCGCTGTAATTTTAACCTTGATATTGTCCGATTAGCATGTCAGAAAACACCTATGTTCCATTGTTGAGTCGTTGTTGTGGCGAAGCATTTGCCAAACTAGCCCTCTTGTCAATTTGTCTGGTTAAATAACGGCACAGTAAAATGAATCTCTCTCAGCTGAAGATGACATTAGAGTGTGTGTTTAGATCCTGGTCATTAATTAACTCCAGCTTCCCATGAGCTGCCAGTGTTCTTGGTAAATCCAGTCACTGGACCTATATGACCACACACACACACATTCATATTTTGCACGCACATGCACACACACACACACACACACACACACTCACACTCACACTCACACTCAGTACATATACACAGACACACACACACACACACACACACACACACACACACTCACACTCACACTCACACTCAGTACATATACACAGACACAAACACACACACACACACTCACACTCACACTCACACTCACACTCACACTCACACTCAGTACATATACACAGACACACACACACACAAACACACACAGTACAGACACACAGACACGCACACACAGATACGCACACACACACACACCATACAATGGCCAACACACTGTGGCACAACACAGCACCATGCCAGATATATTTAACGGTGTGATTTACAAGGGAACACATACTGTGTTACGCAGTGTCACAACACCCAAACACGGTCATCAGTGGGTTTAAAATACATTCAGATACAGTATTTTAGTGAGTGGTGAAAATGATGGTTCCACTGAAACTCCACAGTCAAATGTGTATTTAATTACGTGCTGTACTATACATACACAACAAACTCAATTGATACATTCTCCACCGCGATTACATCACACACATACCAACCCCCAAACACACACACATACAGTTGGGTTTTGACTAAACGTATTATGTTAGTACAATTTAGTACAGTTAGTTTTTTTAGGGTTAACCTAACCTTAACCATATCATCAATAATCAGATGGCCAATCATAAATAACCCCAATTCAAACTCCCCAACTGTTTGCTTTAGATTGACCTCTACCACACATTCCGTAAATAGCAGTTTTTTGCTAATGAGGCAAACCAACATTGCTGGGAACGATTTGTTAGGGTTTGCCCTCTTTGTGGGGACACGTTTTGTTTGACCTGGATCACACCCAGAGAAACACACACTAAACCAACTTGAGTCCTTAATGTGACACAAATCATCTCCGACTCCTCACGATGAACGCTCACATACACACCCACACGGAGACACACACACCCATACAGAGACAGACACGCAGACACCTACACACTGAACAAACATTTATCTCTAACCGCTATCATCTCCTATTTATCTCAATGAGCACTCCGCCCTAAGATAACACAACAGCCTCCTGTCCATTCAATCAGTCAGCAAAAAACAAATAGGGCGAGTGTGTGTCTGTGTGTGTGTGTGTGTGTGTGTCTGTGTGTTTGCACTTATTTGTATCTGTGTGCAATGGAGGGAAAACATTCCTAATTGCCATACTTCAGTAGTATGGTACCTTCTAATATTAAATGACTTGTGGGGCATTCCAGGTCACACAGATGTATGTGGCTGTCTGTTCGTAGCACCAAACTGACCAGCAGGTTCCATGGGGGGATTGTGCTGCTGGCTGGGAATGCCACCGGGCTGTACCATTTGACCACCATCACCCAGGGAGGTACGAGGCATCTTCTGCAGGGACGTCAGGCCGCCGGGCAATACCATTTGACCAGCAACACCCAGGGAGGCATCTTCTGCAGGGACGTCCTGATCTCATGGCTGCAGCGACACCACTAGTTGTCATGGCGCCTGAAATGACCTGAGGTGGGCATGTGAGTAAACCTGGCCTGACACCTGTACATGAGCACAAAGGCTGCGGGGGTTTGCCTCGATTTCTAGAACGTCTAAATAGGTTTGTTGCAATGCCACAGGTTCATAGACACAATTGATTATGACAAAATATTGCAAAAATAAATATGTTAAATGTTAAAAGAAAATAAGGAAAAATAGAAAACAATAACAAAACAAATGAAAACAATTAGAAGTTGTAGTTTGCGTTTTGATTCTGCCGTACTCTGTCTGTGTGGACCTACATACCTACAGGACAAATAGATAATAATTCCCAACCATTGGCAGTGGTATCCAGCTAGACTGCACATTTTAATGCAGATTTATTTACTTTCTATATGATTTATTTAGCTTATTTAGCAAATTTGTTCACAACCTTTCGAGTGAGAGAGAGAGAGACTAAATGTCTTGTTCTTTGTCTTCAGAAATCCTTTCCTGTTCAGAAACCACCGTGTAATGGGGGGGACTGTCCCTCTGAAGTGAGCACACACACTCACAGGATGGAGGCAACCTTTATATAGGTCACATGTATTTCCTCCCCTCTGACACTTGTAGTCTTCACACATGCACAAACACACACATGCATACACATGCATGCATTTACATACGCGCATACACGCGCATACACACGCATACAAGTTCTGTTTCACAAGGAAGACATGCAGATCCATCACTCCACCTGATAGGAGATCTAAACCTGTCATTCCATCAGACAGAAGCAGGACAACCTGGGATATTAATTCCCCACTTCAGTTAGTCACAAACCCTAGACATGGCTGTTTGTGTGCCGTGTGTATTAAGGGATCATATGGTTGGTAAAGCGTGGAATGGAGAGGCGGCTTCTATTGATTCAGCTCTCTGACCAACAGACTCCTCAGGGACATTTGCAAGAGAGAGAGAGCAATAGAGTGAGAGAGAGAAAGAAGTTGAGAGGAAAAGAGGCAGTGAGAGGGAGGGAGATAGGGTGAGAGTGGGAGAGAGTGGGAGAGAGTGGGAGAGAGTGGGAGAGAATGGGAGAAAATGGGAAAGAGATATAGGAGAGCCAAAGGGTTGTAGATGAGCAGCTGGTTTGGTCAGGTGGTTTGGTAAGGTTGGTGTGTCAGACAGACAGGTGGTTGGTTAGTCAGACAGACAGGTGGTTGGTGAGTCAGACAGACAGGTGGTTGGTTAGTCAGACAGACAGGTGGTTGGTGAGTCAGACAGACAGGTGGTTGGTTAGTCAGACAGACAGGTGGTTGGTGAGTCAGACAGACAGGTGGTTGGTTAGTCAGACAGACAGGTGGTTGGTTAGTCAGACAGACAAGTGGTTGGTGAGTCAGACAGACAGGTGGTTGGTTAGTCAGACAGACAGACAGGTGGTTGGTGAGTCAGACAGACAGACAGGTGGTTGGTTAGTCAGACAGACAGGTGGTTGGTTAGTCACACAGACATGTGGTTGGTGAGTCAGACAGACAGGTGGTTGGTGAGTCAGACAGACAGGTGGTTGGTGAGTCAGACAGACAGGTGGTTGGTTAGTCAGACAGACAGGTGGTTGGTTAGTCAGACAGACAGGTGGTTGGTGAGTCAGACAGACAGGTGGTTGGTTAGTCAGACAGACAGGTGGTTGGTTAGTCAGACAGACAGGTGGTTGGTTAGTCAGACAGACAGGTGGTTGGTGAGTCAGACAGACAGGTGGTTGGTGAGTCAGACAGACAGGTGGTTGGTTAGTCAGACAGACAGGTGGTTGGTTAGTCAGACAGACAGGTGGTTGGTGAGTCAGACAGACAGGTGGTTGGTTAGTCAGACAGACAGGTGGTTGGTGAGTCAGACAGACAGGTGGTTGGTGAGTCAAACAACGGGGTGGTTGGTTAGTCAGACAGACAGGTGGTTGGTGAGTCAGACAGACAGGTGGTTGGTTAGTCAGACAGAGAGATGGTTGGTGAGTCAGACAGACAGGTGGTTGGTGAGTCAGACAGACAGGTGGTTGGTGAGTCAGACAGACAGGTGGTTGGTGAGTCAAACAACGGGGTGGTTGGTTAGTCAGACAGACAGGTGGTTGGTGAGTCAGACAGACAGGTGGTTGGTGAGTCAGACAGACAGGTGGTTGGTGAGTCAGACAGACAGGTGGTTGGTGAGTCAGACAGACAAATGGTTGGTGAGTCAGACAGACAGGTGGTTGGTTAGTCAGACAGACAGGTGGTTGGTGAGTCAGACAGACAGGTGGTTGGTGAGTCAGACAGACAGACAGGTGGTTGGTTAGTCAGACAGACAGGTGGTTGGTTAGTCAGACAGACAGGTGGTTGGTGAGTCAGACAGACAGGTGGTTGGTGAGTCAGACAGACAGGTGGTTGGTGAGTCAGACAGACAGGTGGTTGGTTAGTCAGACAGACAGGTGGTTGGTTAGTCAGACAGACAGGTGGTTGGTGAGTCAGACAGACAGGTGGTTGGTTAGTCAGACAGACAGGTGGTTGGTGAGTCAGACAGACAGGTGGTTGGTTAGTCAGACAGACAGGTGGTTGGTGAGTCAGACAGACAGGTGGTTGGTGAGTCAGACAGACAGGTGGTTGGTGAGTCAGACAAACAGGTGGTTGGTTAGTCAGACAGACAGGTGGTTGGTGAGTCAGACAGACAGGTGGTTGGTGAGTCAGACAGACAGGTGGTTGGTGAGTCAGACAGACAGGTGGTTGGTTAGTCAGACAGACAGGTGGTTGGTGAGTCAGACAGACAAGTGGTTGGTGAGTCAGACAGACAGGTGGTTGGTGAGTCAGACAGACAGACAGGTGGTTGGTTAGTCAGACAGACAGGTGGTTGGTTAGTCAGACAGACAGGTGGTTGGTGAGTCAGACAGACAGGTGGTTGGTTAGTCAGACAGACAGGTGGTTGGTTAGTCAGACAGACAGGTGGTTGGTGAGTCAGACAGACAGGTGGTTGGTTAGTCAGACAGACAGGTGGTTGGTGAGTCAGACAGACAGGTGGTTGGTTAGTCAGACAGACAGGTGGTTGGTGAGTCAGACAGACAGGTGGTTGGTGAGTCAGACAGACAGGTGGTTGGTGAGTCAGACAGACAGGTGGTTGGTGAGTCAGACAGACAGGTGGTTGGTTAGTCAGACAGACAGGTGGTTGGTGAGTCAGACAGACAGGTGGTTGGTTAGTCAGACAGACAGGTGGTTGGTTAGTCAGACAGACAGGTGGTTGGTTAGTCAGACAGACAGGTGGTTGGTGAGTCAGACAGACAGGTGGTTGGTGAGTCAGACAGACAGGTGGTTGGTGAGTCAGACAGACAGGTGGTTGGTGAGTCAGACAGAGAGGTGGTTGGTGAGTCAGACAGACAGGTGGTTGGTTAGTCAGACAGACAGGTGGTTGGTAAGTCAGACAGACAGGTGGTTGGTGAGTCAGACAGACAGGTGGTTGGTGAGTCAGACAGACAGGTGGTTGGTAAGTCAGACAGACAGACAGGTGGTTGGTCAGTCAGACAGACAGGTGGTTGGTAAGTCAGACAGACAGGTGGTTGGTGAGTCAGACAGACAGGTGGTTGGTGAGTCAGACAGACAGGTGGTTGGTGAGTCAGACAGACAGGTGGTTGGTAAGTCAGACAGACAGACAGGTGGTTGGTCAGTCAGACACACACATGTCTGACCTTCAGTCTGTTGTTGGGCCTGTCTTTGTTATACATAAGAATGTATTCATGTACCATAGGTCTGGTCCGGGCACTGGTCCTGGCACTGGTCCTGGCACTGGTCCTGGCACTGGTCCTGGCACTGGTCCTGGCACTGGTCCTGGCACTGGTCCTGGCACTGGTCCTGGCACTGGTCCTGGCACTGGTCCAGGTCCTGGCACTGGTCCTGGCACTGGTCCTGGCACTGGTCCTGGCACTGGTCCTGGCACTGGTCCTGGCACTGGTCCTGGCACTGGTCCTGGCACTGGTCCTGGTCCTGGCACTGGTCCTGGCACTGGTCCTGGCACTGGTCCTGGCACTGGTCCTGGCACTGGTCCTGGCACTGGTCCTGGCACTGGTCCTGGCACTGGTCCAGGTCCTGGCACTGGTCCTGGCACTGGTCCTGGCACTGGTCCTGGCACTGGTCCTGGCACTGGTCCTGGTCTTGGCACTGGTCCTGACACTGGTCCTGGCACTGGTACTGGCACTGGGCTCACCATCAGAGAGAAATAGGTTGGCTGGAGGGCAGTGTGCCAATCCCAAAAACACACAACACTCCTAAACACACTCGCACAAAAACACACACATACACATCACATACACACACATACACATCACATACACATCAGATACACATCAGATACACATCAGAGACACATCAGAGACACATCAGAGACACATCAGAGACACATCAGAGACACATCAGATACACATCAGATACACATCAGATACACACAACCACTCAGCAGGCTCTCAACACACACTCTGTCAGCCTACGTTAAACGACAGCAGCCAAGATCAGCTCTCAGTGTATGGCTTCTATTTCTGCTTCATGTAACCACTTCGCTATCAGAATGAACAAGACTGGCAGTTACTATTTGGCTTGCAATTTGTTTTTTTTCTCAAATTTCTATCAGCTTTTTGTTGTGCTAAGACAGAACTTGTCCAATGTGCCATGTGTTCCCTACTACTAGTACTACTAGTACTACTAATACTACTAGTACTACTACAGTAAAAAAGTAAGTAAGAAGTAGTCAAACATCATGTCCTTCTAGTTATAATAGTAGTAGTAGTAGTGAAACATCATCTACCTCCTAGTAATAATACTAGTAGTAGTAGTCAAACATCATGTCCCTCCTAGTATTAATAATAATACTAATAGTAGTAGTAGTCAAACATCATGTCCCTCCTAGTAATAATAATAATAATAGTAGTAGTAGTGAAACATCATGTCCCTCCTAGTAATAATAATAATAATAATAGTAGTGGTCAAACATCATGTCCCTCCTAGTATTATTAATAATAATAATAGTAGTAGTCAAACAACATGTCCCTTCTAGCATTAATAATAATAATAGTAGTAGTGAAACATCAAGTCTCTTCTAGTAATAATAATAATAATAGTAGTAGTCAAACATCATGCACCTCCTATCAATAATAATAGTAGTAGTAGTCAAACAACATGTCCCTCCTAGTATTAATAATAATAGTAGTATCAGTCAAACATCATGTCCCTCATAGTAATAATAATAATAATAGTAGTAGTAGTCAAACATCATGTCCCTCATAGTAATAATAATAATAATAGTAGTAGTAGTCAAACAACATGTCCCTCCTAGTATTAATAATAATAGTAGTAGTAGTGAAACATCATGTCCCTCATAGTAATAATAATAATAATAGTAGTAGTAGTCAAACAACATGTCCCTCCTAGTATTAATAATAATAGTAGTAGTAGTCAAACAACATGTCCCTCCTAGTATTAATAATAATAGTAGTATCAGTCAAACATCATGTCCCTCATAGTAATAATAATAATAATAGTAGTAGTAGTCAAACAACATGTCCCTCCTAGTATTAATAATAATAGTAGTAGTAGTGAAACATCATGTCCCTCATAGTAATAATAATAATAATAGTAGTAGTAGTCAAACAACATGTCCCTCCTAGTATTAATAATAATAGTAGTAGTAGTCAAACAACATGTCCCTCCTAGTATTAATAATAATAGTAGTAGTAGTCAAACATCATGTCCCTCATAGTAATAATAATAGTAGTAGTCAAACATCATGTCCCTTCTAGCATTAATAATAATAATAGTAGTAGTGAAACATCATTTCCCTTCTAGTATTAATAATAATAATAGTAGTAGTCAAACATCATGTCCCTCCTAGTATTAGCGTAGCAGCTAATCCAACCCTGTGATGACACATGTGACTGGGCATGAACACCAACTGGACTGTGATGTCATAGGTCTGTGACTGGCGGGGAGGTGACCAGACCGTCAGGGTCATACCAGCCCAAATTAGACCCCCTCTGTACGGCTCAGGAGGAGGGACACACAGCTCTCTCCTAAGGAGCTCAGGTGTCAGTCTTGTGCTTTCTAATATTAAAGCAGTTGGTTGGGCATGTATGAGTGTGTGTGTGTATGAGAGAGATATATTTAGGGTTTGTATTTTCCACTCCTTGTGAGCTGTGACGATGAGGTAGAGTGGGGGCGTACAGTGGAGTACCTTAGGGTGAATGCCAGAAGTCACTCCCCACACAAAGAACTGTACACACACAGCACACACATACACACTGCACCAATGTACTGTAATGAACATACTGTTAAGAATGTAATGATCGTGTAATACACTATACACACACACACACACACATGCCACAAAAATGTACTCACTCATGTACCCACACACACACACACCCACACACACACATAGAGGTCAGACATACTTCTGCTATTAGCCTAAGTATGTTCAGCATGTTAATGATTTAGAGGGTTAGGTTGAGGGTGTCCCTCTCGTTCAGCTGTGATGTCAGAGGTTGTAGGCAGGCATGTCTTTAGGAACGGCTGCCCCACGTGATATAGCACGCATGTTCATACACATTAAACCGTACATACTAATTACAACTTCACATCTTTTTTTGGTAATGTGGTCCTGAACACACATACTTGATTTACAGTGGTTACAATTTTAACTTTAGATTGGGCACGTTTTGAAACATTTTGTTTCTTTCTGCCTACGTCATGCTTAAACAATTACGTCTCAAACACCCTGATCCAGAGCAGTAAAGAACTAATCCACTCCTGTCAATCTCTGTCAGAGTGGGTGGGTCTAACCTGGTTAGAACCCAACTGTCAAGCAGCATATCATTACTGTCTTTTTAGGAATGTTACAAACCCTCTTTCTGTCAATCATTAGCAGGAGAGGCTCGACACAACCAGGAAGGGTCCATTTGGCCAACGTTTACGTGGCGTGTAAGTTGGTCATGTTGACAAAAAAAAGTTAAATTCTTAGAAAACCCTTTGTAGTTCTAAGTAAACCTATTATTTTTTGTGATACAACCAGTTAAACCAACCACAGCAGGTTTTAGCGTGTGATCCAGTGGGCCTCGAACTGCAGAACACACACCCTTTTTGTACACACTTTCTACATTCAACCAGATTGTCAAGTTTCCCAGAAAAAACACTCACAGCAGATTGGTTTATTTTTTCGTGCAGATTTTCTACATCTAGTGACTATTTTAAGGTAGGTGTGGTAATTGGCGAGGTACGTTCAAATGTGTATGTAACAAGACGGACCTGATTCGCCATTAACGTTGTGACAAGGCCTTTATCACATCCCACAATACACACAAACCGGTATGTACAGCAATTTACCAAGTTCCCAGCTACTGGACACGGATGTGAATCTTCAGGAAAACAAATAGTAGATGTGTGTCTTTGTTGTTCATGTGCACAATCTGTAGGCATATGCTTGGTACGATTGCTTTTTCTCTCATGCCCTGTTTTCTCTTATCGCTCAGAGATGATACTTTATTAATTAATAGCAAAAAGGACCAAGAAAATTGTGAGAGAGACTGCAGAGGGAGAAAAGTGCCAACTTGCAAATTTTGAGATTTATCACAGTTAATGATTGATGAAGGGGACCAGACATGAGACGTGTGTGTATATATAATGGAGGGGCTATGGAACAGTGAGAAGCAGAGGAACTCTTCTGGTTAGCAGGCAGCTCATTATACATGAATGACCCTTTGAATATTCATGAAATTGTTGCTGTGCTTTTCTGTGTTGTTGTACAGAAAAAAACTTTGTTTTAACAGAAACACAGAGCTTGGGATCGCATTTGAATGCTTTCATTTTCAAAACGTGTGTTTCCTATGATGAACCAGGTTTTGGTGTTTGTGTGTATAGGTTTAAATTAAAAGGCTTTTTGCAATTAAAAACGTGGTTTTATTTTTTCCCCAAGAAACTAAACAAAACAAAACAAATAAAAATAAATAGTACTTTTTCAAAAATGGCCAAATACATTCACAAATATACAGTATATGCTATCTGTAAAATGTATTAAAAATAATAATAATAATTTACACATTCTACATCCACTGACCACTTCATTTGGTACACCTTTCTGGTACAGTTGGACCCCGTTCTGCCTTTAGAACAGCCTTAATTCTTTGTGGCATAGATTCAACAAGTTGCTGGAAACAAACCTGACAAGGTTTTGGTCCATATTGACATTATAACAGCACGCAGTTGCTTCAGATTTGTCGGCTGCAAATCCATGATCCAAATCTCCAGTTTCGCCACGTCCCAAAGGTGCTATTGGATTGATAACCGGTTACTGTCATGTCATGTTTTTATTAGATTAGATTTAATTTTATTGTCATTGGACAGTGCAGGTACAGTACAACGAAAAGCATTTTGCATCGAACCTGAAGTGCAAAAGAGCAGTGCAAAAAGATATAGAGTACAGTGCTGCTTGCGGGGTGCTGGTCACCAATAATGTGCTGGCCGTTTTTCTTGGGGTTGAAGGACCAGGATAGGTCGTTGGAGGTGTGGACACCCAGGAATTTGTAGCTGGCCACACGTTCCACCATGGTCTCATCAATGAGAACTGTTGCATGTAAGCAACTATTTGTTTTCCTGTAATCCACAATCAGTTATTTGGTTTTCTTGGCATTGATGGCAAGGTTGTTATCTGCACACCAAGCCACTAGGGGCTTGATCTCCTCTCTGTAGGCTGCCTCGTCATTGTCTCTGATCAGACCAACTCCTGTGGTATAATCTCGTTGTGGGTGTAGAGGGAGTACAAGAGTGGTCTAAGCACACAGCCCTGTGGGACACCGATGTTCGGGGTCAGGGTGGATAAGGTGAGGTTGTCCAACCTGACAGATTGATGGTCTGTTGGTTAGGAAGTCTAGAGTCTGTTTGGCCATCTTGATGCCCCTTTTATGGTTGGCCCTGGATGAGCTGTAGGCCTCCACATCACAGGATCTGAAAGGAGCATCACATGCCTACCTCTTTGTTCATCCAAGGCTTCTGGTTGGGGACGTTTTTTATTTGTTTATGAGTGGTGACATTGTTGGTGCATATGATTAAATGTCAATATGGGAGTCAGAGGTAGCCTGAGTGGAAAACAGACTCCAGTCTGTAAGAATGCCGTTGACAGGATTGGAACTAGCAAACCCTCAGTTATAAGTCACTGACTCTACCAACTGAGCTTTGCAGAACCCAGTTTACATGTGGTACACTTTAGGAGATTGGCGCATTATCCTGCTGGAAGTAGCCATTAGATGAATCCAGTGAAACCTGTTGTGTTCAGAGGCGCTCTCCTGCATATCTTGTTTTAACAAGTGGTTACTTCTATCAGCTCGAACCAGCCTGGAAATTTTTCTTGGTTTGAACTTCATCAGATCTTCTTGTGATACCAATTAAGACTGCACTGATGGACGTGTGACATGGTGTCGATGTGTTTTAGTGTGTGTGAGTTTGTGTTCTCCCCGGTAAAAAAGCAAAGCTGGACCATGAGTACATTCAGTGTAACATTTGTTTTTAGGAAATGTTTTGACAAATGTGATTATTGTCTATCTTTGCGACTGAAATCTCTTAGTGGGCTCAAACCTTTGGGTATTTCGATCTGGAGGGGATCTAGTGATTTAACATACTGGGTATGGATTTGGGAAATATTGGGAATGGCTGTAGAGCTTCTTGTGGTTTTTAAATCGTTGTGACATTGTCTCTTTGCCTGTTTATGGTCATGTGACATCGCCTCTTTGTATGGGACATTAATTGTTTATTTTGGTATGGTGGACAATCAGGTCCATGTGTGGAGATTTCTTCCCAAGACGAAACATATATAATTATTAGACAGTCATGGTTTCAAAATATAACTACAAAGACTGCATGGGAACTTTAATTCGAGGTTAGAAATATACACACACACACACACTCTCTCTTGTGTATGCATCTGATTGTGTGTGTAAAAGGCCGGTACTGTGAGGTAGATGTCACTTCTCATAACATCAAAACACCACAGAGAGTCTATTATTCATGAGATCAATGCTGAGATTCAACCAGCACTGATATAACCTATCCTCCACTGGCACTGTACTTGTTTTACTCTTCCCCCTCATTCCTTATTCCTCCGTCCATCTACCTCTCCTCCTCATCTCCCCCTCTTTTTCTTTCCGTCTCCCTCTGTGTTGCTCTTTCTCAGTCATTTCATTCCTGCAGTAAACGGGGTATTCCAATACTGTAGTTTGACTACAGAGCAGTTGTTTGGATTACTTTGCACATCACCCATCGCTCTGGCCTCTGTGGTTATGAAGTCATTTGAGTGCCTTGTGACGTCTCTCCTATAGACCATCTCTGACCCAGTACTGGACCCAGTGCAGTTTGCCTACAGAGCCAACAGGTCTGTGAATGACACGGTCAACATGCTCCTCTTCATCCTCTAGCATCTAGACTCTCGTGGAACCTACTCCAGGATTGTGTTTGTGGACTTCAGTTCCGCATTCAACATCATAATTCCGTCTTTACTCCAGGACTAGCTCTCCCATATGGGTGTGCCCGAGTCAACTTGAAGGTGGATCACAGACTTCCAGGACTTTACTCCAGGACTAGCTCTCCCTATCCTGACCTTCTTGATGACCATCTGTATTTTATAAAGTCCTTTAGACAACAAAGTTGTCACAAAGTGCTTTTACAAACACCCAGCCTGAACCCGACAAAGCACACATCAACAAATTGATCCAAGTTGATACACTGCAGCTAGCAAAAACTCCCCTGATGGGTCAAATTTACAAAGAAACCTAGAAAGGAACCAGGCTCTGAGGGGTGGCCAGTCCTCTTCCGGCTGTGCTGGGTGGACAGGGCCGAACAAGTCGGAAAACCTCTGCCAACTTCCAAACATCAACCAAGGGACACCAGTCAACTGCAACCACTCTGGGAAGGTTTAGTTTTACTGACATGGTTACTAAAATTTAGGGAACAAAAGAGAACAATAGCGAGCCAGTGACTCCACCCCACAAGCAGGAATTGGTTGAAGGAGGATGCATTGCAGAGCTTCATGTACTTTTTATTTTTTACTTTAAATGAATTAAACAAGAAACATATAGCACCGGCTCACAGCAACACCGACATTGACATTGAATCACAAACCAAGGAAGGCAGAGGAGCAAACATATATACACGTAGCTATTAGTTAATGGGAACCTGGTGTGGAGCAACAATATAATATATTTAGCAAAATTCAATTTTTAAATCTCTTATAATCAAACATTCACATGATTATAAAGAAAACCACAGAATCAATTCACGAAAAAAAAGAAAGTATATTATATATCAAATATTTGTGAATGACGTTTTTCAATCATCCGGAAGAGACTTGAGTGTGACTCAGCTTTGAGCATTGACTGACTGGTGTGGACTGGAGGCTATGTCACCTACAGAAGTAATTCTATTGGTTTTCATTTGTCCACTATTAGCATGTGCAACACCCCATTACGATTCATGAATATTTTTATCATGACTATTTTTATCATGAAACTTTATATCCTAACACCTTTCATCATTACACTTTTTATCATTACCCTTTTTATCATAACACTTTTTTATCATAACACGTTTTTTTCTTTTGAAACTCGTTTTGTACTTAGGTTTTCTTTCTTGTAATTGTTTTTTTTTTTTAATATTTTAATTACTACTGCATGGACATGAAAATACGATTATGTAAAACGTATTTTCATGTCCATGCAATATTTAATAAAATAATATAAAATAATATTTTAATTACTACTGCATGGACATGAAAATACCTTTTACATAATCGAAAACTTACTTGAGGTAACAGATGCTGACCATACCGAGCCATGGCTTTTCTTTTACCCTTTGCAAGGAGTAACGATTGGTTGAAGTTCAAAGGGCCACGCTAAGATAGCTATCCGTTCATTGGTCAGAATACGTTTGGGGTTTCTGTTTGGAAACGCAGTGAAACGTTTGGGCACAGACTGATTTACAAGAAAGAAAAACTTTTGTCACAGTGCTGGTGGAATATTAGTGACAAAACTCTGCGCGTTGGTTTTTTGTACAAAACCTATTACAATAAAGAAAAACGTTTGTACAAAACGACTTTCAAAAGAAATAAATGAATTACAAGAAAGAAAAACTTTTGTCACAGTGCTGGTGGAATTTTAGTGACAAAACTCTGCGCGTTGGTTTTTTGTACAAAACTTATTACAAGAAAGAAAAACTTTTGTACAAAACGAATTTCAAAAGAAAAAAAACAATTACAAGAAAGAAAAACTTTTGTACAAAACGAGTTTCAAAAGAAAAAAAACAATTACAAGAAAGAAAACCTAAGTACAAAACGAGTTTCAAAAGAAAAAAAACAATTACAAGAAAAAAACTTATGTCGCTGTTTTACCTTCATATTTGTTTTTCAAAATGATTTTCATTCCAACATTGAAACAGTTGGGCTATACGTTTATTTGAAAAACAGATAATTCGAGTAATAATTCAGATGTTGCTTTAGCCACAAGTTGGGTTAGTCTTACAGTGGAAATAAAAAGTCTACACAACCCAACAAAGATAAATCATGTCAGAAACTTTTCCACATTTAATGTGACCTACAGTAGACAATTCAATTGAAAAAAAAACTAAAATCATTGAGAGGGAAATAAAAATCTTACCTTACAATAACCTGGTTGCATAAGTGTGCACACCCTCTTATAACCGGGGATGTGGCTGTGTTCAGAATTAACTAATCACATTCAAACTAATGTTAAATAGAAGTCATTACACACCTGCCATCATTTAAATTGACTCTGATTAATCACAAATACAGGTCAGCTGTTCCAGTAGGATTTTCTTGACATTTTAAAACATTATTCACGGAAATGCCACTCGTTTATCAATGCATAATTCATTTATTCAGCGAACAAAATAAAACATAATGTACGTGCAATTGTAACTGGGATGATTACAGGATATAAATAAAATAGGAGCAACCTGAAGCATGTTAAGCCTTTGTGCAAGCAGAGTCAGATTTATATATGAATGTTGGGAACAGCCTCAATGGACAAAGGTTATTTACAAAGGGTGCGGTAGTTCACACCGTTAATAAGCAAAAAATACAGTCATCTCTTGATTGTGAATGGAAATGTACATTTGCTAGATATCCCTTGGTCTGAGTATGGTGGCTGCGAAGAAAGACAAGATGTTTAGACGGCTGAGTGCGTTTAACTGTGTCCTCAACAGTCCAGGAAGCACTTGTTCTATTTGAGAAACCAATTACTTTAAAGAGTGAACGACTGTCACGTGTTCATCCTTCTAAAATCTCTTAACATCTTAAATACTCCTATTTGACATCCGTTGCTAGCCCACGGAAACAGCAATGTATATGACAGAGCCTAAAACAATAAGGTGCCCACATCTAAACCCATAATCATTAGGATTGTGTTGGTCACCTTTAGACAAGTTGAGGCAAATTCTTAGAAACCTTACTAGAGGGGCTTGGCCATTTGAACCGGGAGGTCATTTTACCTTTCCCCCAGGCACGAAACACACTGTAGAGCTCAGTCCTTGCACTAAATCAAAAATCTATAATAATATGTTAGCTTCCCTCACACAGCTGAACGTGTGCCATTTTAGGCGTTCACGTTGCTTATATGTATAATCTTAATATCGATCAAGGATGACCAGAGCAGTGAAATCGTTCGCTAACATTTCAGGTGAAGCTGTTACTCACAATTAAAGAGGTTGTATTTAAGCAAATACTGGAGCTAAACACGATCACCGCCTTTGGTAATCCAGGTGGTCCGGTGATCTGGGATTGGACACACCGAATAAGGTACAGTTAAAAACGTATATCTCTGTGTTGACGAGACCCTTCCTTCCCTGGGGGTAGTGGGAGTTGAGAGTGTAGTGTCTAGTATGTAGGTCACATTGGGTGTAGTCTCTAGGTCGTTGGGTGTAGTCTCTAGGTCGTTGGGTGTAATGTCACGGGTTGTAGGGTTTAGCGTCTAGTGTCTATAGTTTGGGGTTTATTATCTATGTTATAGGGTTTAGCGTCTAGTGTCTATAGTTTGGGGTTTAGTATCTATGTTATAGGGTTTAGCGTCTAGTGTCTATAGTTTGGGGTTTAGTATCTATGTTATAGGGTTTAGCGTCTAGTGTCTATAGTTTGGGGTTTTAGTGTCTAGGTTGTAGGGTTTAGCGTCTAGTGTCAAGGGTTCAGAGTGTAGTCTCTAGGGTTTAGTGATTAGTGTGTAGGATGTAGCGTGAGCAGAAGAGAATGTTAGAAGCATTGAAGAGGAA
Organism: Dallia pectoralis; assembly: GCA_029465975.1. Taxonomy (NCBI): domain Eukaryota; kingdom Metazoa; phylum Chordata; class Actinopteri; order Esociformes; family Umbridae; genus Dallia; species Dallia pectoralis. The sequence goes on along the minus strand of CM055738.1, from coordinate 12,126,291 downwards.
GTGTTAAGTGAGTGGGACCGAAAAAGACACAGGGAGATTTAATGGGAGCAGACGGAGAGACATTCTATTGTCTCTCACTTCTATAGAAAACATTTGAGGGGCCAGGAGACTGACCTCCCAGGGATCTGGACTGGCATGGTGGTGGTACGCCTGCAGATCTGCATCTGTTTCAGCATAATCAGATAACATGTAAGCTTTACACACAGTCACAGCTTCACACACACATGCACACACAAACTATTTGATCACTGGTTCACACATAGCCTGCATACTTCAGCTCTCGGCAAAACATCCTGGGCAGCCAGAAACATGCTCTGAGACCGCATTGCCTCTACCTGCCTGTTCGTCTCCCAGACACACAGGCCAGCCCTGATCACAGCAGCGTCACAGACAGATTGTGCTCGCTCTCTCTCCTCTTCCTCCTCTTCCTTGACCCCCTCGACCCCCACCCCCGCGCCCCCCTTATCCCCCTGTTGTTCCTAGACTCTGTGTTCCTTCATGTAGAAAATCGTTGCTGCGTGCCAAACATCGCAGGGACAGACCGGGGATTATCCGTGCATACTCCCAGTCGCTGGATCCTCGCCTCGCGCTTCTCTCTCACAGGAACATAAAATATGCATCTGCTACATGGATAAACACCACAGTGGAACACCAGAGTTGGGAACACAGTCTTAGAGTCTCACCACAGTGGAACCCCAGAGTTGGGAACACAGTCTTAGAGTCACACCACAGTGGAACCCCAGAGTTGGGAACACAGTCTTAGAGTCACACCACAGTGGAACCCCAGAGTTGGGAACACAGTCTGAGAGTCACACCACAGTGGAACACCAGAGTTGGAAACAGTCTGAGAGTCACACCACAGTGGAACCCCAAAGTCAGTCTGTGTGGAGGTAGAGTGTCTGTAACCAGTCTGTGATGATGACTGTGTGGAGGTCGAGTGTCTGTAACCAGTCTGTGATGATGACAGTGTGGAGGTAGAGTGTCTGTAACCAGTCTGTGATGATGACTGTGTGGAGGTAGAGTGTCTGTAACCAGTCTGTGATGATGACAGTGTGGAGGTAGAGTGTCTGTAACCAGTCTGTGATGATGACTGTGTGGAGGTAGAGTGTCTGTAACCAGTCTGTGATGATGACAGTGTGGAGGTAGAGTGTCTGTAACCAGTCTGTGATGACAGTGTGGAGGTAGAGTGTCTGTAACCAGTCTGTGATGATGACTGTGTGGAGGTAGAGTGTCTGTAACCAGTCTGTGATGATGACAGTGTGGAGGTAGAGTGTCTGTAACCAGTCTGTGATGACAGTGTGGAGGTAGAGTGTCTAACCAGTCTGTGATGATGACAGTGTGGAGGTAGAGTGTCTGTAACCAGTCTGTGATGATGACAGTGTGGAGGTAGAGTGTCTGTAACCAGTCTGTGATGACAGTGTGGAGGTAGAGTGTCTGTAACCAGTCTGTGATGATGACAGTGTGGAGGTAGAGTGTCTGTAACCAGTCTGTGATGATGACAGTGTGGAGGTAGAGTGTCTGCAACCAGTCTGTGATGACAGTGAGGAGGTTGAGGTGTGTCTGTGGTCGGCACGATCTTAGGTACACTTGTGCGTTTTGGTCCGGGCTATAATGTAATTTGGTCACTGTCTGGGTTGTGTTGCGTACATACGGTTCCAGGCTAGCCGAGTGAGCACAGCTGGGCTGGGATCCCAGGGGACAGCTGGGAAACTGGCCACGCTTGTCCCGAATGGCCTGTGATTGAGCCGCTTGGAAGGAACAATCCTCAGACAGAAAGAGTGAGACCAAGGGAGAGACAGCGAGAGAGAGAGACACAGAGAGAGAGAGAGAGAGAGAGAGAGATACAGTGTGAGAAAGAGTGATAGATGGGGGCTGTCCCTGTAGTATGTCATCTGACGTTGTTCCCCCTCCTTCTCACTGTTCTGATGTCTCCTTTTGACATTGTTGGAGAGGAATGTCTGTGTGTGTGTGTGTGTGTGCGTGTGTGTGTGTGTGTGTGTGTGTGTGTGTGTGTGTGTGTGTGTGTGTGTGTGTGTGTGTGTGTGTGTGTGTGTGTGTGTGTGTGTGTGTGTGTGTGTGTGTGTGTGTGTGTGTGTGTGTGTGTGTGTGTGTGTGTGTGTGTGTGTGTGTGTGTGCGTGCGTGCGTGCGTGCGTGCGTGCGTGCGTGCGTGCGTGCGTGCGTGCGTGCGTGCGTGCGTGCGTGCGTGCGTGCGTGCGTGCGTGCGTGCGTGCGTGCGCATACGTACATCATCACAGAGGGGAAACAGTTGTGACGCTGTCACACCACCCACCAACACAGGGCTGTAACGTGGGAAGACTCTGTCCGGATGTTGTGTGGTCTGTCTCTTCCTGGTCTGTCTGTTCCTGGTCAGTGACTTCCTTGTCTGTCTCTTTCAGGTCTCTCTCTTCCTGGTCTATCTCTTCCTGGTCTGTCACTTCCTGGTCTGTCTCTTTCTGTTCAGTCACTTCCTTGTCTGTCTCTTCCAGGTCTGTCTCCTCCTGGTCTGTCTCTTCCTGTTCATTCTCTTCCTGGTCTGTCTGTTCCTGGTCAGTGACTTCCTTGTCTGTCTCTTTCAGGTCTCTCTCTTCCTGGTCTGTCTCTTCCTGGTCTGTCACTTCCTGGTCAGTCACTTCCTTGTCTGTCTCTTCCAGGTCTGTCTCCTGGTCTGTCTCTTCCTGTTCATTCTCTTCCTGGTCAGTCTCTTCCTGATCAGTCACAACCTTGTCTGTCTCTTCCAGGTCTGTCTCTTCCTGCTCTGTCTCTTCCTTGATTGTTGTGTGAAGCTGAGTCAGGAGAGTCCTTTGTCACTGTATCCGTTTGTTTGGGAACAATGCTGGATGAAGGCAAAGCAAACACTCAAACACACACACGCATGCAGGGCCATTGAGGGTAAACAGAGGTCTCCTACACTGACATGAACACGCTGTTGGCTAAACACACTGATGACCTTGTCACTTTGCCACAGGTAAAAACAAAACAAGGTTACACACACACTAACAAACATGCACTCAAACAGACACACACATTATAATGAACTGTACACACACTCAGACATCTTTGTTGGCAGTATGTGTGATGGCCTGCAACTTTTATGGTTCTGTATAAAAAACGATGGTTCAGGAGGGGCAGACGTACTCAGAATGTATCCAGAATGGCCCAGGATGTTATGTGTGGTACGTGTGTGTGTCCAAAGGGGGCAGTATTGAGACTGCAAAAGACTCTCCCTCCAACACACCTGTAACTTGAGTTGAGACGGGGAAGAATGTATTTTGTACAGTAGCAGTTTAGCCCCTCTTAAGTGTACTAAAACAAGTGGTCAGGTGTCATAGCAAAGATTCATCTACTCTCACATTCTCTCCATCACTTACTCCACCTCGTCGTCTCTCCATTCATCTACTCTCACATTCTCTCCATCACTTACTCCACCTCGTCGTCTCTCCATTCATCTACTCTCGCATTCTCTCCATCACTTACTCCACCTCGTCGTCTCTCCATTCATCTACTCTCGCATTCTCTCCATCACTTACTCCACCATGTCATGGTCCAGAGAGTCACCAGGAACCCAGTGTCCAGGTTTACTGTGACAAACCACTGCTGCAATCTGAAATAAAATCCTTGTTGGAGAAGTAAGATCCCGAAACCAGGAGACTATCACAGGCGGATTACCCAGGTTGTGGTTTTACGAGTGCCATATCAGAGTCCACAGGTCCCCTCAGATATGTGACTAGTCGACGTATCCAGTTGCATTGACTCTTTTCCCACCACTCCCCAGGTGGAATCATGCGACAACCTGCCCCTCTCATCCTCCCATAACTCATCCTCCCATAACTCATCCTCCCATAACTCATCCTCCCATAACTCATCCTCCCATAACTCATCCTCCCATAACTCATCCTCCCATAACTCATCCTCCCATAACTCATTCTCCCATAACTCATCCTCCCATAACTCATCCTCCCATAACTCATCCTCCCATAACTCATCCTCCCATAACTCATCCTCCCATAACTCATCCTCCTATAACTCATCCTCCCATAACTCAGCCTCCCATAACTCATCCTCCCATAACTCATCCTCCCATAACTCATCCTCCCATAACTCATCCTACCATGACTCATCCCTGGCCAATGGCTACGTCCCCCCCCTCCACCTTCATGACCAGAGTTGTTCTGTGTGTCTCAACAAAAACAACACATCACTGATGTCAATAACTAGTGGTTGGTTATTTGCTGTGTTGTCTGACCAACTCTCTTGTGGTAAATAAGCAACATTACGCCCTTCATGTAAGTAGATGCATCAGCTGGAACTGTCCACATTTTAAAATACAAACTATATATATACATGGGAGGGTCTGAACCTGGGAGGGTCTGAAGTTAGGAGGGTGTGAACCTGGGAGGGTCTGAAGTTAGGAGGGTGTGAACCTGGGAGGGTCTGAAGTTAGGAGGGTGTGAACCTGGGAGGGTCTGAAGTTAGGAGGGTCTGAAGATGGGAGGGTCTGAAGTTAGGAGGGTCTGAAGATGGGAGGGTCTGAAGTTAGGAGGGTGTGAACCTGGGAGGGTCTGAAGTTAGGAGGGTCTGAAGATGGGAGGGTCTGAAGATGGGAGGGTCTGAAGATGGGAGGGTCTGAACCTGGGAGGGTCTGAACCTGGGAGGGTCTGAAGCTGGGAGGGTCTTCTGGCTGTGCCAGAGTGTCACTTTCTAACATTTAATATATCCTGCTCCCACTCATTCAATTACCTCTGTCCTGTGGAATGTGGCCATTCTTAAGGAGGAGCTACAAACATGCAATATCCTTTACAAAATACACACACCTAAATCATAAATCTCAGTTTTTGTGACAGTCAGTCTATTCACTCACAACATCATGTATCGACTAAATAAAATGTCAATAAGGGTGTAACCCCCCAACCCCCTGGGGGCGTTGTGAATGCAATGTGCCACATGATGCTGGTGTGTGTGTGTGTGTGTGTGTGTGTGTGTGTGTGTGTGTGTGTGTGTGTGTGTGTGTGTGTGTGTGTGTGTGTGTGTGTGTGTGTGTGTGTGTGTGTGTGTGTGTGTGTGTGTGTGTGTGTGTGTGTGTGTGTGTGTGTGTGTGTGTGTGTGTGTGTGTGTGTGTGTGTGTGTGTGTGTGTGTGTGTGTGTGTGTGTGTGTGTGTGTGTGTCGTAGACTGAGAATAGAGTCCGGTTGCTATAAATAGGCGACGTCTAAAAGTGGGGCATTGTAAATATAGTGGCCTGGCTTGGTGTCACCTTACCAGCCGCCAGCCCAGCCAGCCACACCGGAACCTTCTGAACAGGTTCATTATGTGAGAGTGCGTCATCAGAGCTGGAAAAGAACAGCGCAAAACGGGAGAAGAAAGGAAGAAAAGGAAGAAAAGAAAAGAAGGGGCTGAGTAGTTTGGAGAGGGATTACACTATGTGTGTATGTGTGTGTGTGTTTATGTGTTTTTATGTAAGTGTGTACAGGCATACGTGTGTGTGTGTGAGTGTGTGAGTGTGTGTGTGTGTGTGTGTGTGTGTGTGTGTGTGCGCGTGCCTGTGCGCGTGTCTGTGCGTGTGTGTGCTTTAACAATGCAACATGGACATGTATTCCCAGGTCTGGTTTCTGCAGTTGTGAAAGTGGTCCAGGTCGAAGATATTTAAATGCAATGAATCCTGTTTTATAAACCGCAACAGCTGTGTTTTTGTTTGCATGTGTGTGTGTTTGACTAAATTATATAACGGCGGAACAAGAATGCCACCAAAATGTGGTTAAATATAAATAATTTCACCAATTGGGAGTTTTCCTGCCCCCTCTACCAGCACAACAACCGTCTGAAAGTCAACAGTGTAGAAGCGACTGGGATGCTGGCTGCCTTCTAGTCAGAGGTGCAGAGAAAAAGGCATATCTCAGACTGGCCAAAAAAATTAAAGAATTAGATGGGCAAAAGAGCAGCGATACTGGACAGAGGCTGAACTCTGCCTATAAGCCGGCAACCTGGAGTTACCTCCTCACTGTTGACGCTGAGACCGGTGTTTTATGGGAGCTATTGAATGAAGCTGCCAGTTGAGGACCTGTGAGGCTTCTGTTCCTCAAACTAGACACTCTGATATATTTGTCCTCGCGTTCAGTTGTGCACCGGGTCCTCCCACTTCTCTTTCTAATCTGGTTAGAGCCAGTTTGTGCTGTTATGAGAATGGAGTAGTACACAGCGCTGTACACGATCTGAAGATTGTTTCTCGCATTGATTTGCCTTCTTTTCTCAATACAAGAACTGACTGACACGTTTCAGAAGAAAGTTCCGTGTTTCAGGCCATTTTGAGCCCGTAATTGAACCCGAAGTTGCTGATGCTCCAGATACTCAACTAGAAGACTGGTTGCTGCACACCATTGAAAAGGTTAAAATGGCAATTTTCAACATTACAATGTTTCTGCTGTATTTCAGATTTTTTATTTCAATGAAAAGAAGAGGTTGAAGAGGTTATCATCAGTTTACAGCAAATTAGGTCTGACATCCAAACATTTTATTACAAACGTTTTTTTGCATTTTCTCCAATGACAGGATGATGAAGATACTCCCTCATGGATTGGAACTAGACAGAGTAAACCCTCTGAGCGGTCACTGATAACTCCCCTCCACATCCACTCCACCCCAACCTTGAGCCACCCCCGAGAAAATGTAGCACATAGAGTACCCAGACACTCGACACCAGGAGAGTGAGAGGAAAGGAAGGGGGAGAAGGGGGGAGAATGGGGGAGGGGGGGAGAACGAGGGGAGAAGGGGGGGAACACCTGCTGAATCAGGCGCTGTGATGTGAACTGATTCCCTTTATCAGATACGCTGCTATTACTGTTCTGTACATGCAGACAAACACTGGTCTATAAATGTCAGTTAGCCCAAACACATGTGCAGGTCTATTAACGGCCACACACAGGAGGTGGCTGTAACAGATACCTGATCCACTTTCACAGCCAGTTAGTAGAGTCAGTACTCTGTGCCTCAGATATCCTCTAACCAACCCGGCAACACAATACGCAACCTTCCAACACATGCAAACACACACACAGACACACACACACACTTGTTTTCCCTGGTCCAACATGGTGTCCTTGTGTAGGAAACTCTCTGAAGGACACCTGACTCTAGTACCCTCTTACTGTATGTCCCAAGGCCCTCTCACTGCAAACACACACACCCCTCTCATGGTAGCAAGAGCTACTCTACCCAAAGTGAGTGGACAGGGAAAAGTCTCAATAGGCCCTACACACACATCCAAGGGCCTTCGCTCGCTTGGTACCTTTCTGTGCTCTGTTTCTCTGTAAGGTTTAGTGTTCAGTATCTCTGTAAGGTTCCGGGGTCTGTTCATTTTTTGTGTACAGTTTAGTGTTCAGTGTCTCTGTAAAATGTTGTGTTTAGTATCTCAGTATTTCTGTAAGGTTCAGTGTCTGTCCTAAATCTTCTTAGTGTTCACTATCTGTCCTATATCTGTGTAAGGTTCAGTATCTGTCCTGTATCTATGTATGGTTAGGTTTATTCCACAGGGTTCAGTATCTGTCCTGTATCTGTGTAGAGTTAGGTTAATTCCATAGTGTTCAGTATCTGTCTTATATCTGTGTAGAGTTAGGTTTATTCTACAGGGTTCACTATCTGTCTTATATCTGTGTAGAGTTAGGTTTATTCTACAGGGTTCACTATCTGTCCTATATCTGTGTAGAGTTAGGTTTATTCCATAGGGTTCAGTATCTGTCCTATATCTGTGTAGGGTTAGGTGTATTCTACAGGGTTCAGTATCTGTCCTATATCTGTGTAGAGTTAGGTTTATTCTACAGGGTTCACTATCTGTCCTATATCTGTGTAGGGTTAGGTTTATTCTACACGGTTCAGTATCTGTCCTATATCTGTGTAGGGTTCAGTATCTGTCCTATATCTGTGTAGAGTTAGGTTTATTCTACAGGGTTCAGTATCTGTCCTATATCTGTGTAGGGTTCAGTATCTGTCCTATATCTGTGTAGAGTTAGGTTTATTCTACAGGGTTCAGTATCTGTCCTATATCTGTGTAGGGTTAGGTTTATTCTACACGGTTCAGTATCTGTCCTATATCTGTGTAGGGTTCAGTATCTGTCCTATATCTGTGTAGAGTTAGGTTTATTCTACAGGGTTCAGTATCTGTCCTATATCTGTGTAGGGTTAGGTGTATTCTACAGGGTTCAGTATCTGTCCTATATCTGTGTAGAGTTAGGTTAATTCCATAGGGTTCAGTATCTGTGGTATGCGTCTCTGTGGTATTCCTGCCCTGTTGCCAACCCAGCATCAGTAGCAGAATTCATCACAGCGGATTACAATCAGACACATTCCTGACACAGTCTCACACAACCACTGAATTTCCAGGGATCACAGACAAGTTCCTGTCTTTCTGCCTTTGCTCCATTCTCGCACGCAGGACATAAACAAGGTTTTCTTCTCAGATATCTGGGTTTCTTGGCTCGGGATTAGAATGACGGTCGGACCTGTGGAATCAGGAAGAGAAATCCGTCAGAGGTGCTTGAAATTCCAAGTGGAATCCCCTCCGTCTGATGTTAGGGGTGAGCTGGAGTACACCGTGAGTGAATGTGTGTGAGAGAGTGAGTCACGTGATGAGTATCAGAGTGTGTGTGCTGCTGGGAGTTATGGCATATTTCACCCTCTCTCTTCCTTTTCAGGCCACATTGTTCCATATCTACTCACAAGAGAGGAATTAAAGGAAACCAGGAGACCTATTATGGTTATTGCTTGTCTTAAATGAAATGATCAGGGTGTTTGGGCTGACTCAGCACGTGACTACTGACACTACTGACACTACTGACACTACTGATGTTACTAAGGTTACTGAGGATACTGATGTTACTGACACCACTGACACTACTGATGTTACTAAGGTTACTGAGGATACTGATGTTACTGACACTACTGACACTACTGATGTTACTAAGGTTACTGAGGATACTGATGTTACTGACACCACTGACACTACTGATGTTACTAAGGTTACTAAGGTTACTGAGGATACTGATGTTACTAATGCTACTGACGCTACTGACAGAACCACAGGACCTGCGGGAGATGGAGGTGCAATAGAGGGCATTCTTCACAGATTCTGAGTCGTAGGAACAGGTTGTCCAGTCCCCCAGCCAGCGATTACAAACCAGCTACATGATCAGTCTATCATTTTAATGGTAGGTTCATTTAAACAGTTACTTAGGTGCTTTTTCTTGAGGTCCTCCTTTGTTGCCTTGGTCGTGTGTTTTGGGTCATTGTCAAGCTGGAATACCCATCCACTACCCGTTTTTAATGCCCCGGCTGAGGGAAGGAGGTTCTTACTCAAGATTTCACGGTACATGGCCCTATTCATCGTCCCTTTGATGTGATGAAGTTGTCCTGTCCCCAGAAAAACACCCCCAAAGCATAATGTTTCTGCCTCCATGTTTGACGGTGGGGATGGTGTTCTTGGGGTCATAGGCAGCATTGTTTCTCCTCCAAACACGTCGAGTCGAGTTGATGCCAAATAGCTCAATTTTGGTCTCATCTGACCACAACACTTTCACCCAGTTCTTCTCTGAATCATTCAGATGTTCATTGGCAAACTTCAAACTGGCCTGTACATGTGCTTTCTTGAGCAGGGGGACCTTGTAGGCACTGCAGGATTTCAGTCCTTCACAGCGCAGTGTGTTACCAATTGTTTTCTTGGTGACTATGGTCCCAGATGCCTTGAGATCATTGACAACATCCTCTGTGTAGTTCTGGGCTGATTCCTCACCACTCTTATGGTCATTGAAACACCACAAGGTGAGATCTTGCATGGAGCCCCGGACCGAGGGAGATTGACAGTTATTTTTTGTTTCTTCCATTTCCTAAGAATCTTCTCACCTCATCAAGCTGCTTGGCGATGGTCTAGTATCCAATTCCATCCTTGTGTTGGTCTACAATCTTGTCCCTGACATCCTTGGACAGTTCTTTGGTCTTGGCCAGGGTGGAGAGGTGGTCTTTTATACCGGTAAAAATCTGAGAGTGCTCCTAATCTCAGCTCAATACCTGTGTAAAAGACACCTGGGAGCCAGATATGTTGCAGATTTACAGGGGATCAAATTCTTATTCCACCGAGTAAAATGCAAATCAATTTACAACTTATTTGTAATGTGTTTTTCTGGATTTTGTTGTTGTTATTCTGTCTCTCACCGTTCAAATAAACTAAATGCATTACAATTAAATGTGTTCCTTGATGTGTCTAGCATTGCATTATGGGTCGCATTATTTTGTCTCAACCCTCATGTGTTATTAACCCATGTGGCCCTCGTTGGTAAAATCGGTGAAGAACTCTGCTCTATGACAATCTATCAAGTGATAAGCTCTCGTTCAGCTAGTTGCAGCTTGGAAAAGACAGCACAGCAGTTGGTTTTGATTAATAAACATTACCATTTTTCTAACATTTTAAACAAAACCCACATATGAATTAGTAAGACTGTAATTTTATTGATATACCTTGTGTTTCAATAATGAACCATTTCAACAGACTGAAGCTGTGATCCGACGATGCAGTTTGAGTTCCTAAAAAGAGGAGCTCTGAGAGGGAGATGTCCAACTTAAATAAATGTATTATTACGCGTGTGTGTGTGTGTGTGTGTGCGTCCAGGCTCCTAGCCATATTATAACGAGCATACACTTGGTGTCACACAGCTCATGCCCATTAGTTGTGTGTGTCTCTGTATTGAGCCCTATGGCTAAAGCAAAGTGTTTTACTCATGTTTTAAAGTCTGACTATGTCCAAGCAGTGAGTCACACAAAGCGCAAGGATGAGACACAATTCTACCCCGAGAGCTGCGATAACACTGCGAGCACCCTGTACCTCTCACCCCTTCTTACCAGACCCCACACCCCTCCACACCCCTCCTCACCCCTCCTCACCCTGTACCTCTCACCCCTTCTCACCAGACCCCACACCCCTCCACACCCCTCCTCACCCTGTACCTCTCACCCCTTCTCACCGTACCCCACACCCCTCCTCACCCCTCCTCACCCTGTACCTCTCACCCCTTCTCACCGTACCCCACACCCCTCCTCACCACTCCTCACCCTGTACCTCTCACCCCTTCTCACCGTACCCCACACCCCTCCACACCCCTCCTCACCCCTCCTCACCCGTACCCCACACCCCTCCTCACTCTTCCTCACTCTGTACCCCTCACCCCTCCTCACCCTTTCACACATCCACAGGCCGTTCCACCCCAGGATACGTTTTGTGTTAGACAATACATGTTAATTTATTAAGTAACCAGGATGCCACAGATACAGACACAAACACAGCTACAGACACAACCATAGTCACAAGCCCAGCCACTAACAGAGCCTTGAACAGGATGGATGCTGATCACCTGGATGCCTCAGCATCATCCCATGCATTGCCGTGTGTGTGTGTGTGTGTGTGTGTGTGTGTGTGTGTGTGTGTGTGTGTGTGTGTGTGTGTGTGTGTGTGTGTGTGTGTGTGTGTGTGTGTGTGTGTGTGCGGTCACACTTGAATGGGTGTGTGTGTGTGTTTCCGGGGGGCCGTCCCAGAGGGAAGCCGGGATTTGCGTCTGTGAGTCAGACAGGCTCTGTGTCCGTCTGTGAGTCCGTCAGAACACATCAGTCTCAACATCCCCTGGCCCCCCTCCGGCACGTGTGCGAACACACACACACACACACACACGTGTGTGTGTGTGTGTGTGTGTGTGAGGGGGACCCACTGAGGCTATAGGGGTATACACCCATAATGTGTGTGTGTGTGTGTGTGTGTGTGTGGGGGGGTCCCACTGAGGCTATAGGGGTATACACCCATAATGTGTGTGTGTGTGTGTGTGTATCCCTATAGCCTCAGTGGGACCCCCTAACACACACACACACACATTATGGGAGTGTACCCCTATAGCCTCAGTGGGACCCCCTCACACACACACACACACACATTATGGGTGTATACCCCTATAGCCTCAGTGGGACCCCCTCACACACACACACACACATTATGGGTGTATACCCCTATAGCCTCAGTGGGACCCCCCCTCACACACACACACACACATTATGGGTGTATACCCCTATAGCCTCAGTGGGACCCCCTCACACACACACACACACATTATGGGTGTATACCCCTATAGCCTCAGTGGGACCCCCCTCACACACACACACACACACATTATGGGTGTATACCCCTATAGCCTCAGTGGGACCCCCTCACACACACACACACACACACACATTATGGGTGTATACCCCTATAGCCTCAGTGGGACCCCCTCACACACACACACACACACATTATGGGTGTATACCCCTATAGCCTCAGTGGGACCCCCTCACACACACACACACACACATTATGGGTGTATACCCCTATAGCCTCAGTGGGACCCCCCTCACACACACACACACACATTATGGGTGTATACCCCTATAGCCTCAGTGGGACCCCCCACACACACACACACACATTATGGGTGTATACCCCTATAGCCTCAGTGGGACCCCCCCCCACACACACACACACACACATTATGGGTGTATACCCCTATAGCCTCAGTGGGACCCCCCCCCTCACACACACACACACACACATTATGGGTGTATACCCCTATAGCCTCAGTGGGACCCCCTCACACACACACACACACATTATGGGTGTATACCCCTATAGCCTCAGTGGGACCCCCCTCACACACACACACACACACATTATGGGTGTATACCCCTATAGCCTCAGTGGGACCCCCCTCACACACACACACACACATTATGGGTGTATACCCCTATAGCCTCAGTGGGACCCCCCCACACACACACACACATTATGGGTGTATACCCCTATAGCCTCAGTGGGACCCCCCCCCCACACACACACACACACATTATGGGTGTATACCCCTATAGCCTCAGTGGGACCCCCCCACACACACACACACACACATTATGGGTGTATACCCCTATAGCCTCAGTGGGACCCCCTCACACACACACACACACACATTATGGGTGTATACCCCTATAGCCTCAGTGGGCCCCCTCACACACACACACACACATTATGGGTGTATACCCCTATAGCCTCAGTGGGACCCCCTCACACACACACACACACATTATGGGTGTATACCCCTATAGCCTCAGTGGGACCCCCACACACACACACACACACATTATGGGTGTATACCCCTATAGCCTCAGTGGGACCCCCCTCACACACACACACACACACATTATGGGTGTATACCCCTATAGCCTCAGTGGGATCCCTAACCCTTCCCCCTCCTCTCCTCTCCTTCGTTCCTTTCTTTTTCTTTCGACCATTTCACAGGACAGGACGCCTGCTCCGACTACACGGCAGTATGTGCACGTTAACTATATAACAGGGACAATCGCATCTCCAAACTGTGCTTAAACCAGAAACATTTCACTAATTGGCACATTTTTCGTAACTCCAATCAAAAAAGCTATTTAAGTGTTAGATTTGGGGCAATAACTAGAATTGGTGATAGGGTTAGGGTTAGGGTTAGGATTAGGCATTACAGGTTTGTTTTAGGGTTAGGATTAGGGATAAGCATTACAGGTTTGTTTTAGGGTTAGGAATAGACATTAAAGATGCGTTCAATTTAGGCATAAATGTTCCTTTAATATGGTTAGGGTTGGGTTGATGTTACAATTAGTAAAAGTAGGAGTGTGTGTGTGTGTATCTCAGAGCAAGTGAGTGAGTGACTGTGCATATGGGTAGACTCAAAGCCTTGAATGAAGTGGCCCTCGTTGCTAAGGACCCTAATGAACCTCTCAGAACACACACACACACACATCCAAAAGCCTCTCTGAATTTGAGGGTTTAAAGATGAGAGGGTTAATAAACTCTTCAACTCAGGGACACTCTCCAGGTTAGAGTGTACTAGGCTGTTTAAACCGTTGAACACGCACACACCTTTGCACACACACACGCACACACACACGCACACACCCACGCACACACACACATACATACGCACACACACACAGACGCACACACGCACACAAACACACACGACAACGAAATGGACCAATTAAAAACACAGAAAAAACAGCATCGCTTTAATTAATTGATTTTAATGCAACTCAGCCTGCTTATTCCACCAATCGGATTGTGTCTGGAGGGATATGTGTGTATATGCTTTCACTCCGCTTAGACTGCAGACATTTGAGGTGTTGTGCTGTAGGACATTATTGAACAAGCTCCATAACGCTGTATTTGTTATAAGTATTAGACGTGGGTTGTAGGATATAGTCAGACAAGGTTGTGCGCAGGGGAAACTTCCTTATCCTGGCTAAGCCCTGGACTTCCGGTTTGGGCTTGGCTTGACTTAGAGCCCCAATGTGTGTGTGTGTTGTTGTTGTGTGTGCGCACTTGTGTGTATGTATGAGTGTATTTAAGAGTGTGTTGGTGCTGGTGTGTGTATTAGTTCTATTATTATTAGATGGGGGGACACTGTGTGAACGATGAGACAATGCAGGCCTGCTAATCACCTTACCAGTGGGAAACACTTGGCTGGCCTGCCAGCAATAATTGGATCAGTGTGTGTGTGTGTGTGTGTGTGTGTGTGTCCACGCACCAGGGTTTCCCCGACTTAACAGTGGAAGCAGAGTGTCATTGGTATGTTAGCCTGTGTGAGTAAAGCTGTAGCCGTAAGACCCTGTAGTGACGTCACGTCTAAAACAAACATTGACAAGCCGAGCTGACGTGACGACTGTAGTTATCCTGCTGCCGCGGCAACAAGGATCAGGAAATTCCATAAGCAACCCCTAACGAGAAGGTTGGGGTGAGAGGGTTAGTTTTGTATGAAGTATTTCTTGGCGTGTGAATGAGATGATAATTTCTCCTAAAGTACCTTTCAGTTGAAGCCACTACCCTGAACTTACTGTACTGCAAACTGCAGATTGTTTCCGCAAATATTTTTCCACAGTGTAAATGTCCGGGTTCATTTCACACTTATCCTATTGCATTTGTTTTGGGCTGTAGCGTGTTCAACTAGGCATTCTACTTAATGCATCCTCAGTTGCAGTCGTAAGTGAACTACAAAGGCATGAAAACACAAAAAGGGGAATAATTAGTATCTTAACAATTTCAGTAACTAGCTCATATTGAGGGGTGTCCATATCATTTTAGCTAGCTAGCATCACTAGAAGTTCTTGACAGTCTTTTCCAGCTTGTACTTTTGATAATGTTGATGGCAACATCGTTTCCAACCAACTATTTGCCTAATTAGCAATATTATTGTATTTCCCAGCCCCTATAGTGTAATTTATACCAAATGCTAACTAGCCCTTGTTTAAAGTAGTCACTGTTTAAAGTCTGGCCCTATGGCTGCGCCATTAATAAAATGTTAGCATGGCAATGACGCAATTAAGTGAGCGAGGTTCAACTCATGAATAGTAGGCTTTTGTTGTCATGGCTGTTTACTAGCTCATCAATGAACCCATGAGCACTTCCTACACACAGGGTCCCTACACACACACACACACACACACACACACACACACACACACACACACACACACACACGCACACACACACAGACACACACAGACACACACAGACACACACATCAGAGATGGAGGGTAGATGGGCTGTGTGTGTGTGTTCAGATGAGTTAATCAGGCCTCATAATGCTTTCCGTTTCCCCGCTCTACGACAGTGAACTAAGGCTCATTAATGAACTGGCTTCAGGCACCAGTTTAATATGTGACTAAATAGTTGAAAACATATTTCCATCTTTCTGACACACACACACACACACATCAGAGATGCAGGGTAGAGGGTCTGTGTGTGAATTAAGGCCGGGAATCCTGGAAGAAACAATCCATATTCTCCATCATTGGGAAACTCGCCTCTTGAACCGGAAAGAGCAGTATAGACCAAAAGCTTTTACTGCGATACACCTCTCCCAAAAAAACAACGATAAAGAAGCCAAAAGGTGAGGAGCGTCAAGAGATGTCAAAATGTAGCTTTGCTCAAGTTGTGACAGGAAATCTGTCATGTCAATCAGAACAATGCTAGTGCTTTATTATGCTTCACCTCAGGCCAATGGAGGGTACAGCCAATGAGTGCTCAGTGTAATGCGTTATTGTCACTAACAAACACGTTGCAGAAACGCTGCTGTTCTCATGTCACGTCATTTGACGTTTTAACATCTTGTGGGTGTTGTCATGCAGATGGCATTCTGAAAGGGCAGAGTTGAATGGTGCTGTTATCTGCAATCGGTTCCACTTACACCGGACCGGCTTAGTGACCAGGTACAGAGTGGGCCGGGACCCCCTACCAACAAGCACCTTGGATTATTGTGGGAGACAGGGATGGTGGGTTATTGGGATGATGGTGGGTTATTGGGATGATGGGTTATTGGGATGATGGTGGGTTATTGGGATGATGGTGGGTTATTGGGATGATGGTGGGTTATTGGGATGATGGTGGGTAATTGGGATGATGGTGGGTTATTGGGATGATGGTGGATTATTGGGTTATTGGAGACAGGGATGATGGGTTATTGGAGACAGGGATGGTGGGTTATTGGGATGATGGGTTATTGGGATGATGGCGGGTTATTGGGATGATGGTGGGTAATTGGGATGATGGTGGGTTATTGGGATGGTGGGTTATTGGAATGATGGTGGGTTATTGGGTTATTGTGATGATGGTGGGTTATTGTGATGATGGTGGGTTATTGGGATGATGGTGGGTTATTGGGATGATGGTGGGTTATTGGGATGATGGTGGGTTATTGGGATGATGGTGGGTTATTGGGATGATGGTGGGTTATTGGGATGATGGTGGGTTATTGGGATGATGGTGGGTTATTGGGATGATGGTGGGTTATTGGAATGATGGTGGGTTATTGGGATGATGGTGGGTTATTGGGATGATGGTGGGTTATTGGGATGATGGTGGGTTATTGGGATGATGGTGGGTTATTGGGATGATGGTGGGTTATTGGGATGATGGTGGGTTATTGGGATGATGGTGGGTTATTGGGATGATGGTGGGTTATTGGGATGATGGTGGGTTATTGGGATGATGGTGGGTTATTGGGTTATTGTGATGATGGTGGGTTATTGAGATGAAGGTGGGTTATTGGGATGATGGTGGGTTATTGGGATGATGGTGGGTTATTGGGATGATGGTGGGTTATTGGGATGATGGTGGGTTATTGGGATGATGGTGGGTTATTGGGTTATTGTGATGATGGTGGGTTATTGAGATGAAGGTGGGTTATTGGGATGATGGTGGGTTATTGGGATGATGGTGGGTTATTGGGATGATGGTGGGTTATTGGGTTATTGTGATGATGGTGGGTTATTGGGATGATGGTGGGTTATTGGGATGATGGGTTATTGGGATGATGGTGGGTTATTGGGTTATTGTGATGATGGTGGGTTATTGAGATGAAGGTGGGTTATTGGGATGATGGTGGGTTATTGGGATTATGGTGGGTTATTGGGTTATTGTGATGATGGTGGGTTATTGGGATGATGGTGGGTTATTGGGATGATGGGTTATTGGGATGATGGTGGGTTATTGGGATGATGGGTTATTGGGATGATGGTGGGTTATTGGGATGATGGTGGGTTATTGGGATGATGGTGGGTTATTGGGATGATGGTGGGTTATTGGGTTATTGTGATGATGGTGGGTTATTGAGATGAAGGTGGGTTATTGGGATGATGGTGGGTTATTGGGATGATGGTGGGTTATTGGGATGATGGTGGGTTATTGGGATGATGGTGGGTTATTGGGATGATGGTGGGTTATTGGGATGATGGTGGGTTATTGGGATGATGGTGGGTTATTGGGATGATGGTGGGTTATTGGGTTATTGTGATGATGGTGGGTTATTGAGATGAAGGTGGGTTATTGGGATGATGGTGGGTTATTGGGATGATGGGTTATTGGGATGATGGTGGGTTATTGGGATGATGGTGGGTTATTGGGATGATGGTGGGTTATTGGGATGATGGTGGGTTATTGGGTTATTGTGATGATGGTGGGTTATTGAGATGAAGGTGGGTTATTGGGATGATGGTGGGTTATTGGGTTATTGGGTTATTGGGTTATTGTGATGATGGATGGGTTTGAGTGTATAGACCCGGTTCTAGATAGTGTCTTTTCAACCTCCGGTTTTGAATATAATATATTTTTGTGAGCCTAAACACTCTATACTTCTGAAGTTTATGTGTGATATGTTATAGCTATTATAACTCCACAGGAACTGGAGAACAGAGGGATTTGCCTGATAATTGCACATGAGAAAGGTTCTTTGTCCAGAAACAAAGCAACTAGCAGGCAGCTGTCTATAACACGCAATGTGTACTTTGTAATTTGACAGCACTCCAATTATTTATAGCCCTTAAAGTACAGGGAAACACACGCTCAGACACACACACACACAATTCCAAACAATCTATTGTGAGTAGTCCTAACTGAGTCACAGCTCGGCCAATCAGAGTGTGAATGCTTGAGGTAAAAACAACTCAGAATATCAGAGTTGATCATTAGAAAAACATTAAAATGCTAGTCCCAGACATCATGCTACTAACAGACATCATGCTACTAACAGACATCATGCTACTAACAGACATCATGCTAGTAACAGACATCATGCTACTAACAGACATCATGCTACTAACAGACATCATGCTAGTAACAGACATCATGCTACTAACAGACATCATGCTACTAACAGACATCATGCTACTAACAGACATAGTGCATGTAAACCTGGTTATACTAGCTGTAATAACAGAGAGATAGTGCATGTAAACCTGGTTATACTAGCTGTAATAACAGAGAGATAGTGCATGTAAACCTGGTTATACTAGCTGTAATAACAGAGAGATAGTGCATGTAAACCTGGTTATACTAGCTGTAATAACAGAGAGATAGTGCATGTAAACCTGGTTATACTAGCTGTAATAACAGAGAGATAGTGCATGTAAACCTGGTTATACTAGCTGTAATAACAGAGAGATAGTGCATGTAAACCTGGTTATATTAGCTGTAATAACAGAGAGATAGTGCATGTAAACCTGGTTATACTAGCTGTAATAACAGAGAGTTAGTGCATGTAAACCTGGTTATACTAGCTGTAATAACAGAGAGATAGTGCATGTAAACCTGGTTATACTAGCTGTAATAACAGAGAGATAGTGCATGTAAACCTGGTTATATACTAGCTGTAATAACAGAGAGATAGTGCATGTAAACCTGGTTATACTAGCTGTAATAACAGAGAGATAGTGCATGTAAACCTGGTTATACTAGCTGTAATAACAGAGAGATAGTGCATGTAAACCTGGTTATACTAGCTGTAATAACAGAGAGATAGTGCATGTAAACCTGGTTATACTAGCTGTAATAACAGAGAGATAGTGCATGCAAACCTGGTTATACTAGCTGTAATAACAGAGAGATAGTGCATGTAAACCTGGTTATATTAGCTGTAATAACAGAGAGATAGTGCATGTAAACCTGGTTATACTAGCTGTAATAACAGAGAGATAGTGCATGTAAACCTGGTTATATACTAGCTGTAATAACAGAGAGATAGTGCATGTAAACCTGGTTATATACTAGCTGTAATAACAGAGTGATAGTGCATGTAAACCTGGTTATATACTAGCTGTAATAACAGAGTGATAGTGCATGTAAACCTGGTTATACTAGCTGTAATAACAGAGAGATAGTGCATGCAAACCTGGTTATACTAGCTGTAATAACAGAGAGATAGTGCATGTAAACCTGGTTATATACTAGCTGTAATAACAGAGAGATAGTGCATGTAAACCTGGTTATATACTAGCTGTAATAACAGAGAGATCTAATGAGAGAGAGAGAGCTAAAAGTTAGTGCCTCGATCATGTGTCTCACCCCAGTTTAGTTTCACTTCCCCAGATTGTAACAGATTTTACCTTGGCAAGTTATTGCCTGTTTTCGAGAAATGTGAATATTGAACATAATAACAGGTGTAATGATTTGCTTGTGTACAAGGATACGGAAATACTGTAAGAGTATTGAATATATAGAAATGCAGAACAGACAGGTGTATACCTTAAACTGGATCCAGTGTGCCTCACAGACCATGGTGATTCTAACACAGAGGATTTGGTCACATCTGGGGGTGAATATTATAATGTAACTGCTTAGATATGCTAAGATAAGATATGCTAAGATATCATGTCTTAATTGAAATCATTACTTTCCTCTGCACTTCCGTTGTGCCAAATGATGCCATAGTCTGCTGTCTGTTGTCATTGCTATATTGCTATTCTAGGTCTTACTGGCACAGATGACAAAAATGCATGCTTAAATTACCAGTGGCTGCAAGGCAAGGCTGTGTTTATTTAAAGGTACAGCAGCTACAATGATAATGACAAAAGTCAATATTGCTCGTTTTGTTGCTGTTCGCTGCTCTTCATACAGACTTTTCTGATAGCAAAATTACCAGTGGGACTGACCTCCCCCCGATAACTTGTCCTACAAGTCGGATTTCGGTGTGTTCTTTCTAGTGAACGTTCAGTCATTTGTTAGCAGGAGAAACCAGAAGCGATTTTACATCTTTCTGCCTCCTGTTGAGGATTGGCACAGTCCCAGCATGTGAACATGTGTGTGTGTCTAAAGAGATCTTTAATGTCAGCCTAGTTAAGTATTTAGAGTCTTACCAACATGTCATCACCACAGAGACAGTAACAGTGGAGATGTTTCCCGGGCATTTTCTCGTTACATTTTCAGTGAGTAAATTTCGTGGGTCAACCACATGACCTTGAGCTACACTAAAAGATGTCTGAGACTCACTAAACATCCCGCCATCTCTACTTAGACACACACACATGCACCCATGCGCAAACATCACATATACTTGATATATACAGCGTCTCACAAAAGTAAGTACACCCCTCACATTTTTTAAATATTTGATTATATCTTTTCATCTGACAACACTGAAGAAATGACACTTTGCTAATGTAAAGTAGTGAGTGTACAGTTTGTATAACAGTGTACATTTGCGGTCCCCTGAAAACTATCGTCTGAACCGTTTGCAACAAAAGGGAAAATTGGATCCAATCAGCCATTTTCCTTCCCCGGTGTCATGTGACAGACCTGGTCAGACCCTGGACAGACCTGGTAAGACCCGGGACAGACCTGGTAAGACCCTGGACTGGCCAATGTTCAATGCTTCCATTGCTGAAGATGCGGTGGTAAATTGTGGTCTCAAGGGGTGGTAAGCCTCGAACACTGTGGTGGACACCGGTGGTCAGGGAAGCTGTCCGTCTGAAGAAGGAGTCCTTCAGGGATATGTTAGGGCTGCTACCCCCGCGACCTGACCCTGGATAAGCGGTAGAAGATGTGAGATGAGATGAGAATGAGAGATATTTACACACACGTCATGCACACAGACACTCATTTTCCTCCAATAATAATCTGACTCTGGAAACAATTAAGATGATATGTTACATGAGAAAAATGACCTAACCATTCTAATTGGTCCATAAAACTGGTGGGTTGGGCCAGCACTAAAACAAAACATAAATAGATAAAAGCATGGGCATTACTACTCTGATTGGTTAGACATCATTTAACGGGCATTATAGAAGCATGTTTTCCTTTGTCTTTGACATGCAATGGCATTTGGTTTCATCAACACGTATGCACACAGTCTCATATAATCCACCACACATACCATTGTTTATGTATAAACACACAGACACACTGTAGCAAATTTAGAAACAGGTTTCACATGACACTATTGTCTGTGTCCAAAACCACTTCATCCTAGTCTACGCAAATCTGTCCCAGATACACACGCACATTAGACATTTTAATGTGGAGAGTACTTTATATTCTTTGGTAACTGATAGGAAGACTCAGCCAATGAGCTGCAGGCAGCAGAGAGACGAGGAAGTCACTGTGGTCACACTTTGTGTCTGTGTGCGACTAAAATAGCTTAGTCAGAAAGTAAACAATTTCATTCATGAAGGATGAAGGCCTTCCTACTTCAGCAGACAGCGAACAACAAAGGCATGTGGGGGGGTGTCAGTGACATCACATCCTCGTCATAGTTGGTTCCAGTTCCTCGGTTTGGAAAACACCACAAACCCACGTCACGTGGTGAGGCAACACTTTCCTACTATCAGACACATGTACTCTGACACACACACACACACACACACACACACACACACTCTAGCCCCCTACTCCACTTTGCTCCGCTTCTATGTCACAGTAGTGTCACCAGCTGCTCCGTCTGCCTACACAGTGTGCCGACACAACTAACCTCTTTCCACCCTTTCCCTCTCTTTCACCAACAACACCTTGACTTGAGCATTTCACGCTCGTCTGTAAGCGTTGCGATTGGACAGTTAAGTTCAGGGATTTGGTCTATAAGGGTTATGGGTTGGGAAAGAGTTAAAACATACGACGACATGACAATCATTCTGATTGTGTTTTTCAAATGTGTTTTACAAATCAATAAGCTTGGTGCTTATGCCTGTTCACCATCAACACCCACAATGCCGAGCAAACATTAACCTACATAATGTCTCAGTATTTCTCTCAGAGGTCTCTAATGAATATCATATCATCATGTCATGAGAACCTGGATTTTCAAACGCACACACACACACACACACACACACACACTCACACACATATACGCACAGATGTGCACGAGAACACATACCATGTCATTGTAGCCCCTTTCCATGCATCTCTCCACACACATATTTGCAGATCTCTCCATGATGCCCTAGTCCGACCACAGGTTCAGAGTATGGAAATGAGGAGGTCACAGAGCATTCTTTCTGCGCGTGGTTTCACATGCAAATGGGAGCGTTCTTACCTTCTGGAACCTCTTGCCTGAAACAGGAAGTGATGCATTGTCGTTGCGGTGATGGAAGTCTATTTTTATTTTTAGTCAATATAGGAGCGGAAGTGTCCAACTGATTTTTCACTTCTGTTTTCTTGGTTTTTCAACACACACACACATACTAGCACACTGAAGTATACAGTGAAAGTACGCGCTCTCATCTATGTGTGGCATCAGCTCTGCGGTTTCACTTCAGTACACAGATCTGCAAATATCAGGTTTTCGTGATGACCACAAAAGGCAATGATTAGTAAAACTCAACCGTGTCATCAGTTTGACATCTGACTTTCAGGATTCACTACAAAACAACCAGCTGACAGTTTGTCTGAGTGGTTTAATGGGAGTGGGTGTGTTCTCACTTCCACCTCTGTCACATGCTCTTAACGACTGTCTGACAAGTCATATGGTTTTCACAAACACCCACCCCAACTAATATGGTTTTGGACCCCTCTGCATTGTCCCCCTCTGGCCCTCTCTGGCCCCCTCTGGCCCCCTCTGGCCCCCTCTGGCCCCCACTGGCCCCTCTGGCCCTCTCTGCCCCCTCTGGCCCTCTCTGGCCCCCTCTGGCCCTCTCTGGTCCCCACTGGCCCCTCTGGCCCTCTGGCCCTCTCTGGTCCCCACTGGCCCCTCTGGCCCTCTCTGGTCCCCACTGGCCCCACTGGCCCCTCTGGCCCTCTCTGGCCCCTCTGGCCCCCTCTGGTCCCCACTGGCCCCTCTGGCCCTCTCTGCCCCAGTCTAGCCTCCACCGGCCCCTCTGGGCCCTTCTGGCCCCCTCTGGCCCCTCTGGCCCTCTCTGGCCCCTCTGGCCCTCTCTGGCCCTCTCTGGCCCCCACTGGCCCCCTCTGGCCCCCACTGGCCCTCTCTGGCCCCCACTGGCCCTCTCTGGCCCTCTCTGTCCCCCTCTGGCCCCCACTGGCCCTCTCTGTCCCCCTCTGGCCCTCTCTGTCCCCCTCTGGTCCCCACTGGCCCTCTCTGGCCCTCTCTGTCCCCCTCTGGCCCCCACTGGTCCTCTCTGGACCCTCTGGCCCTCTCTGTCCCCCTCTGGCCCCCACTGGCCCTCTCTGGCCCCCTCTGGCCCTCTCTGGCCCTCTCTGGCCCCCTCTGGCTCCCTCTGGCCCCCTCTGGCCCCTCGTCCACTCGTCCCCCCTCCAAAACCAACCACTCACTCCCCCTGCATCACCTCCCCAGGGGGTGCCACTGAAGTGGCTAATAGACACAGTCACTCACCCCTGTTCTCCTCCCCATCAGCCCCAGGAGGTGCTAGGAGTTGGGAGCGGTGGTGGTGGTTGTGAAGGGGGGAGGGGCCTAACAGGAGAAAATGTACAAAGGATGGTGGTGAAATCTGCGCTCCGGTCTGAGACAGTGGGGAGGTGGGGGGTTGGGGGTGGGGAGGTGGGGACTTGGGGAACTGGGGGAGGTGGGGAGGTGTGCTAAGTGTACCAGAGAGAGAGCATTGAAGACAGACACCCTGCGGCCCGACGGAGCCTCTTCACCAGCGGTCTGTCTGACATGGAGACGGGGGGGGGGCATCCATCTCACATGTCTACCCCCCTACCCAACCCCTCTTCTCCCCAGGACAGACGAAAACGCATTCTGCTTGTTTTCAGGTCAGATGTAGCCTTGCATGAAAATCTTTACTTCACGGCCAATACATTAAGGGACGAACACACACACACACACCTTACTTCACAAAAACAGCTTTCTCAGCACCTAAATACGGATCTATTTTGCTGTACCAGGCTCTATTCTGTCCGTGTACATGTTTGTCTGATGCGTAGGAGACGGTTGCGTCTTTTGGCTCTAAACAGGCCGCTGATCAGGCCTTTAATGGAGTTGTCATGACGATGGTAGTATGACTTCACCATGGTGACAGGAAGAAGAGGAAATGACAGCCCTGCAGACAGTTCCAGATTGTTGGACTAATAAGTGATAGAGGCATAATCTGTCATTTGTCAATGAATAATTTATCATGATTGCACAAATGATGGCCATTGTGTTTTGTATTATTTGCAAAAAGACGCCAACCCACAATTTCAGTAAGTATGGTAGGATTGTGTCTATTGGGAGGTGTATGAGATAATAACACATGTCTCTGGTTGTACTAGCTTTTGCATTGGAGAACAATGACACAGAGGTAAATGGCCATGTGTTTTAATACAGCCAACCCCATCCTCCTTCTCACCTATCCTCCCATCTCTCATTACTTTGAAAGAGACAACTTCTTCAAGCCAGCTCATGTTAAAGTACCCACAGCACCTGTCCCAGAGACGTCCGCTTCTCTTTCTATTGCTGCTCTATGTTTCTCCTCTAAGTCCTTTTTTTCAGACAGATTGAAGAGTGCACCAGGGCCTGATATCCTGAACAAGATCATTCCTGTTTGAAGAATAGTCTGGCTGGATTGTTGACCTTTGAACTTTGGTGTAGCATCTGTTTTTGGGGTAGCAACAATGAATCCCATACTTTTACAAACACACACAGACACACAGACAGTGGGGGGGGAGTGGGGGTGTGTGGCGCTATTAGCTCTCTGTGCAGCAGACTCAGATGATGTGGTCAGTTTGGGAGCAATGACTCATTAGGTCACTCTGAAGTTAAATTCCTCACAGAGAGAGTGGAGGGGAAGAAAGGGGGAGGTAAAGAGACAGAGAGAGATACTGAGTTTGTAAAGGAAAGAGAGGAGGGTGGGAGAGGGAGCGAAAGAGAGAGAGAGTGAAGAAGGCAAGAGGCAGGCTAAGATAGTATTAAAAAACACTGTGGAAACATGTACTGTGTTCTTGTACAATTACCAGAGTGTCTCCGGAAGAGTGGGATGTAACAAAATATATTTCCACCTCTCATCAACACACTTGTTACACACTTCAACATGTGTGTATGGAACAGGACAAATATAAGCAACCCATGTGAGTGTGTGTGTGTGTGTGTGTGTGTGTGTGTGTGTGTGTGTGTGTGTGTGTGTGTGTGTGTGTGTGTGTGTGTGTGTGTGTGTGTGTGTGTGTGTGTGTGTGTAAACAGTGGTTCTCTCCACTGAGGAATAGAGGGAATTCTGCCAGAAATACCAGAGCAAAGAGTCAGGAAGAGTTTACATGATGAGCACGGAATGAACACGAGCACAAGCACACATACACACACACACACACACACATACACAGTAAGGCTATTACGTATGAAGGTCTGGACAGAATGGAATGATGCTTTGATATATTC
The DNA here is from genome assembly GCA_029465975.1 of Dallia pectoralis. Classification (NCBI taxonomy): domain Eukaryota; kingdom Metazoa; phylum Chordata; class Actinopteri; order Esociformes; family Umbridae; genus Dallia; species Dallia pectoralis. The sequence continues at coordinate 12,100,165 of CM055738.1, read as the reverse complement.
TGATGTGAAGACACGGTAAGATCGCCCAGAGAATAGACAAACAAAAAAACAGATGCTGATGACATTAAAATGTATTCTCCTGAAAATTACTGTTGAAAATATGTTAACTTAGCGTAGCTTTTTTCAACATGGTTCACATTTTTCTGGTTACTCCAGTGTTTGGGAAAGGGTTTGACCCCGTTACATGTAATTGGGAGAGAGGAAGGGAAGACGATTTGTGTGTGTGTACCTGCCTTTTTGGTAGGCAAATCCATCAGGGAAGTTAGCACATTGCTAAAAGGGATACCACTTAATATCAAAGCAATGTCTGGCTCTGAACTGCTTAAACTCCCGCTGTCCTGCAGTAAACTACATCCTGTAACATCCCTATTAGTGCCTTTAGCCTGTTATTATCTAGGACGGATAACTCAAACGACCTTATAATCACCACATATTTAATGTCAGTTCTTCTATGTTGTCTGACCGGATCAGAAGGTGTTATTTTAAACAGGGGTTCACAACCTTTTTTTATACTGGAGCACAGACACACTTCTGTGTCGGTTGTCATCTGCGATGCAGAGCAACTTTTAGATGAAAGAAAACAGACATAAGACTAGCAGAATATGGTGACGGATGTGATGGTGACAGTAATATATTATAACTACAATAAATAACTACGCTAGATAAATGGCATCATCGTGTCTGAGGACGGTTCTCTAACCAGGACTGTGGCATTGTTTCTCAATGCAAAACAGCAAGAGTGAAATCAAATGTCCGCAAACTTTCCTTCAACATTTTAATGTGACCTGTGGTTTTGGTAACAGGATTGTTCCGGAACCAAGGAGATTCAGTTCACCATTCAAGGGCGATGAAAACGAGCATGACGGGACAGCGTCATAAAACCTGAGCACAGTGTCGTTTAGTCACGCTAAATGAGTTCGGCTGTCCTACATGACGGGAAAAGAAAGGGACTTAGAACCTTACGTTAGTGACCTGCAACCAATAGCGATGACTTCCCTAGTCCCAGATTTGGCAGACTGGTTCTCAACTATCGCGTGAGTTTACCATCACTTTGACAGAACCTGTATCCCTTCTAGCCTCAAATGGGAATCTGTTCCACTGGGACTTCCCCATCACTGTCCTAGAACCCAGTACGTCCTCTGCAATCCCATGACCCCACAGGGCAGCCCCCCCGATCCCAGACCCCAGTGTCTCGTAGCTCAGTGGGGTAGTAGAACATTTCCACAGCCTCAGCCAGGAGAGCAGCGTCAGAGATACACAGAATTCCACAGGCTTTCAACACACTCACACACACTCTCACACACCCTCACACAAACACACACACACACACACACACACACACAGTGATCTAGATAGTATCCCTCCACTTAAACAAACCGGGGTGGAGAAACTACGTAACAGGATTATGATAAACACAATGACGGGCTCTCTCTTATGTTTACTGACAGACAGTGTGTGGATTAAGCTAATTTCTCTCACACAAACACACACACACACACACACACAAACACACACTCTCACACACACACAAACACACACACACACACACACACACACACTTCACTGGTCCCCTGTCTTAGTTTATGTCCGACTCTCTCTCCTCACTCCGTCTCTCTCTCAGAGCGCATGCTCATGGCCAGTGTTGAGGTAATGGCTACTGGCCACTGTGGTTACCTCATCCGTTCTTTCTATTCTTGGCTGTTTTAAATATGGCGACTCCTCAGCACTTAGCACTTTTCTACCTGTGTGTGTATATATATATATATATTGTGGATATAAAAAGTCTACACAGCAGGATTTATATATGGGGGGGTTTATATATACAGTGGATATAAAAAGTCTACACACCCCTGTTAAAATGCCAGGTTTTTGTGATGTGAAATAATTTGAGAAAGATAAATCATCTATAACGTGAACAATTCAAATATTTAAAAAAAACAACTTTAAACCAATACTTTGTTAAAGCACAATTATTTTGTGCCCTCCTCCTGACTGATATCTTTCAACAATGAGGTCCCTCTGATGCTTTGGAAGCTCTCTGTGGACCATCATGACTTCTGCTCTGAGATGCAACTAAGAAAATGTCCAACTGGAAAAGCTGACTTTATTTTTGATTAATCAAAGTCACTTTAATTGATGGGAGGGAGTGTAATGACTTTTATTTTACACGAGTTTGAATGTGATTGGTTAATTCCGAACCCAGCCACATGCCCATTTATCAGAGGGTGTGCACACTTGTGCAACCAGGTTATTGTAAGGTTTTTGTTCGCTAATTTTCCCCCTCAAAGATTTCAGTTTGTTTTTTAATTGAGTTGTTCACGTTATAGGTAACATTAAAAGTGAAAAAAGTTTTGACATGATTTATTTTTCCCATATTTTTTCACAAAAACCTGTCATTTTCACAGGGGTGTATCGACTATTTATATCCACTGTATATGTGTTAATGTGCTTGTGTGTGTGTGTGTGTGTGTGTGTGTGTGTGTGTGGTTCTGTGTCTGTGGGAGCATCTTAAACGGCTGCTGTATTCAAATCACTGGTGGACATCTGTATCTATATGGAATCTAGTCCTGAAAGACAGCTGTTATATTAGCTAGCTTGTCACTATTATTAGCCAGACCAGGTAGATATGGCCTGGAGCTACAGTACTGACTACCACAGAGACACACAGCAGGCTATCACAAAGTACACACACCCTGGTCATAGCATTTCAGTCATAGCATTTGACTATTTTGTCTTTTAGGGTGTGGGCTCGAATTTGGCAGATACATTTGAATGTGATTGGAATGTATTCCTGTTCACAGGTGTCTCTAGCCACTACATTGAAATCAAATGGGGAAAAGCAAGATCAAGAACACATGGAGAAACATTGTGTTAAAGTTTCCTCTCGTCAGCCAGAGCAGTTACCCTAACCAACCCACTGTCTTGAGTGCCTTTATATAGGAGGCATGTGGAAACTGCACCAGGACAGAGCTGCGTAGTTGGTTATGTTATGTTCCTAGAATTAAGTGACGTGGAAATTCCCTCTCATGGAGAGACAACGGAAAGTTGTGACATTGAGGAAGAAGGCTAGAGAGAATAGGCAATCAGTAAGACAGGAAGAATATTATGGACCCTGTGAGCTGGCAATATGGTTTTACAGATGCTCCCCATTGGATCACAGCAACGTGTCTAATCTTGTGTTCCCTGCCTGGACAAGACATGTGGAATACCTGGTCCCTGCCAGCACAAGACATGTGGAATACCTGGTCCCTGTCAGCACAAGACATGTAGAATACCTGGTCCCTGCCAGCACAAGACATGTGGAATACCTGGTCCCTGCCAGCACAAGACATGTGGAATACCTGGTCTCTGTCAGCACAAGACATGTGGAATACCTGGTCCCTGTCAGCACAAGACATGGGGAATACCTGGTCCCTGTCAGCACAAGACATGTAGAATACCTGGTCCCTGCCAGCACAAGACATGTGGAATACCTGGTCCCTGCCAGCACAAGACATGTGGAATACCTGGTCCCTGTCAGCACAAGACATGTAGAATATCTGGTCCCTGCCAGCACAAGACATGTGGAATACCTGGTCCCTGTCAGCACAAGACATGTAGAATACCTGGTCCCTGCCAGCACAAGACATGTGGAATACCTGGTCCCTGTCAGCAGAAGACATGTGGAATACCTGGTCCCTGTCAGCACAAGACATGTAGAATACCTGGTCCCTGCCAGCACAAGACATGTGGAATACCTGGTCCCTGTCAGCACAAGACATGTGGAATACCTGGTCCCTGTCAGCACAAGACATGTGGAATACCTGGTCCCTGCCAGCACAAGACATGTGGAATACCTGGTCCCTGTCAGCACAAGACATGTGGAATACCATTTCTAGAGAACCGTACAATCCCAATCAAAGTACCGGCCAATCGATTTCGTCACACGCAGCCACACACGTGGTGACCATGATCGGCGTCATACACCCACACACACACACACACACATACACACACACACACACAACCAGTTGTGCTTTTTCAGGAATCTCGTGGGGTTTGGGAGCATGACTGCCACACAGGTAGACAGTCAGTTGAGTTTCAGTAGAACCAGTCCGTTCTCTCTTCTCTTATTTGATTTTTTTGGTGGGATCAAGTGATGAGAGGAACTCCACGTGTATATTTAGAGTTGCTCAGAAGTGAACAATGAGGGAGACGCAGACGGGAATCACACTCCTGCTCTAGGAGGAGGTAGCAGAGCTTTGAATGGACCTCTCAGAGTTCCTCTCATCACTTCCAGTTCACTACCAGTAAACTATTAGTAAATTATCTTACATTTGGCTTTTGCATGAACACCTCCAATGTTACCATTCAAATTGTGGCTTTTGAATGAAGAAGGCATTGTCTATTTTCCATGTTAGCGCTTACATTTCGCCTGTGAATGAAGGTATTGACATTTACCCCCAAACAAGCACGTACGCAACGCAACACCCAAATGGAAGAAAGTATAAAGTATAAAGAACACCTGAGTATCACTACATGCTCATGGTCAACGTTAGTTGTTGTAATAAATTAACAACAGCGTTATTGGATATGTACAAAAATGATTGGTTTCCAAGAATGTCCTGAATGGTGCAAGCAAAAGTCTTGTTTCCATTTTAATTTTAGGAGGACCCTTGCCTGCTGGCCACACTCTGGGACCGACCGGCTCTAAGGACATGTAGCAGACGATTCCTAAGGTCCCCCTGGTTGTGTTGCAGGCCAAGCAGCTGATGATACCAGACAGTTTCGACTTCCAACCTGCCTGACCCTCAACCCTCTCTGTTGTCCCTTTCCGACCGGTCATGCATTTGATCTGGACTATTTTATAAGCCTCTCTGCATTCAAAAAATGCATTTCATAATTTAGAAACAATTATTATAAGTTCACCCAGCACAGCCAGAAGAGGGCTGGCCACCACTCAGAACCTGGTTCCTCTCTAGGTGTCTTCCTGAACCCCCATCAGTGTCACGACTTGAGGGTGTTTACCTGTGTTAGGTCCGCCCACTCCAGGTGTTCACCATCTTCTCATTAGTGGGGGTATTTAGCCACTTGGTCTATTTTCCTTCCCTGCTAGTTTATCTTGTGTGTTCCTACTGAGCGTTCCCTCATTAACCCCTGTACCTGTTATCAGTTCTGTTCCTGTCCTACGCCTTGCCCCCTGCTGATCCTTGGACTACGAGTTGGCCTACCACCTACCTGCACCTACACCTTTTGTTATAGAATATCTCAAAATACATACAGTTTACATCTATACACGTATTAAAGGATAAAACGCTATTAAAACCATACGATTTTCAATTGAAATCCTTAGAAACCTGGCACAGTTTAGGGTAAAAGCTAGATTATATTTGTCAGGGAAACGGAAGGGACAGGCACGGCGTCATGAAGGGGCAAGAGGGGGCTTAGCCTCCTTGGTTATATTTTCTGCCCATGCAGTTTAAGTTTGAATAGAAAAATAGCTGTGCCCCCTTGTTATTTTCATATGCCTCCTCACTTCGCTCTGGCACCGGGCCTGGGAAGGGACAGGTTTAAATGAAATACTGAATTCATACAAAATGCCGTCACCTCTACACATTTACCAACATTCAAAGCTAATATGGTCCACTGTTAGGAAAACAAGTGCACACTCAGAAACACACAAACACTTACGAAAACCCACACAACTGGCTGATGGCAAACAGTATCCCAAACAGTCCAGCGAACGTAAATCAATCTTTCCCCAACACTTATCATTCCATTCCCCCTGTCGGCCAAACGATGACTCGTCAGAAACGTGAGAGTGCTCTTACGACATGCATCGTAACTCGCCTTAGACCAACGGCGCCCGGGACAGTGGCAGAGGCTTCTCCACCATACAATGTGAATGTGCTTCTGCATTGAACGTCTGAATCTCACAATGGGACTCCATTATGTCACGTCTCCCTAGAAGGTGCCATGCTTCAGGGCAACAGGAGGTTGTGTGCAGGGTTGGCCCGCCGGTCCCTGTCGGCTCATTGTGGGATTATGAGAATAAAGAAACCAGACATGTGGACCTGTTCTACAGCCCTCCTCAGCACGACTCACCTGTCACTCGATAACCTGACACGAGTTACCCCACCCTCCACAACCTGACACGAGTTACCCCACCCTCCACCCTCCACAGCCTGACACGAGTTACCACACCCTCGACAACCTGACACGAGTTACCCCACCCTCCACAACCTGACACGAGTTACCCCACCCTCCACAACCTGACACGAGTTACCCCACCCTCCACACTCGACAACCTGACACGAGTTACCCCACCCTCCACAACCTGACACGAGTTAACCCACCCTCCACCCTCGACAACCTGACACGAGTTACCCCACCCTCCACACTCGACAACCTGACACGAGTTACCCCACCCTCCACAACCTGACACGAGTTACCCCACCCTCCACAACCTGACACGAGTTACCCCACCCTCCACCCTCCACAACCTGACACGAGTTACCTCACACTCCACAACCTGACACGAGTTACCCCACCCTCCACAACCTGACACGAGTTACCTCACACTCCACAACCTGACACGAGTTACCCCACCCTCCACCCTCGACAACCTGACACGAGTTACCCCACCCTCCACAACCTGACACGAGTTACCCCACCCTCCACACTCAACAACCTGACACGAGTTACCTCACACGCCTTCGTTTAACTCTAACAGCACAGGTAAATACGCCTTTACAGTATTTCTGAGCTGTACAAGCTGTCATTACAAGGCACGAACACGGAGGCTATAAATGTGTCACACACGCCCAACAGAAGACAAGAATGTACATCAATACCTACAATAAAAAATGTGAACATTCAATGTCAAGTCTACACAACGTTGTCGAGAATTGAGATTGTGTTTATGTGAAGCCTGAATCATGTCAGACCCTTTTTCAGCTTTAATTAGATCTTGTAGGATATTGAACGTAAAGAGGTTTCCCGTCCTGCTGAAAAGCTGTGAGGGTGAGATTTCATAGAAATAGTCCAGTAATAATATAACCTTTACCTTAATAATATAACCTACAACCTTGTGATCACTATAGATTTAGCATAATTCAATAGAATTTAGTAAAAATTATCATTTATATTTCATTATCTTCTTAATATTAAAACTTTTCAGATACCACCGTGTTGATGTCCAAGCAGAAGCTGCTATACCTGCTATCACTGCAACGTTTGGATTTTTAGTATTGAGCGAGTACTACTTTGATTATGGTTGCACTTTTTGGTTGCACTTTTTGTTTGCACTCAAAAGATAAGACTGAGTTTATTTTTGTTAATTTTACAGGTTTTTTATGCTCAATTTGTGGATAGTAGTTCATTTAAAAGGTCACATTCACATTTATCAGGTCTGAGGAGACTCATGTGAAATCATACAGGAGAAGCCAGTCAGTTGTGTTTGTGGCGAATGCTTTTACAGTTCTTGCATATTGTTCTGTCTCTTACTGCAGGTGATAATTCATACTCAGCAAGTATACACCTGCATTGCTTTGCATTTTGTGACTTTCAATCAAATCAAAGAAAATGTTTCCTGTCATATAATTTGTCATTGAAGATATCTTAAAAATACTGTAAAAATGTATTTTTGTATTTTTGATTTGATTTTTGTCTCGATCGCGTGAACTAAATATTGTGTACCGTTTGAGCTTAGTCGACTCGACTCGTCAGCTAAGTTTATTGTCACACCCCTAGTCGGAACAATATGGTATTGAGAAATAAATTGAGAAATAAAAAACTGCCAATACCATGGTTGCATACTCTCCATACAGAACCCTCCTCTCTGGCAGACTGCTACGGTCTATCTAGACAAAAACATCTCGCCACAAGAACCGCTTCTTCCCCACGTTGGTGAGTCTGAGGAACATGCCTCTAGCATTAGACTGCCCTTCTTGACTGTTCGTAATCTGTGTTTTGCAAATGTGTGTTCTAAATTCAGCAGCTAGTGGTCAGAAACCCTTTGTGCATGTGTAAACAAACTTGGCGAATAAACTTCAATCTGATTCTGATTCAACTGATGCAGCTTTTGTTTGGAATACATCAGTAAGTGTTTGGATGAGGGGTTCTCTTGTGCAGAACCCTAATAGGTCAGTCCACATACAGTATGTTCTATGAGATGGAGGTGTGGGTTCTGTCATCAGAGCTTCGTTTTGGTTCTGTTTGGAATCTAAATGATGTAATGCTTCTGTAGCACATTCCTTATCACCGTTAATTTGTAATGGGTTTTTTTCTGACAGGAACTGATTTTTTAAGGATGTTTGTTTTATTAATCATTAAAACTACACAAACAAATGAATCTGTCTCTCCGTGTGGCTCAACATGCACTACACCTTAAAGGAATTTGTGACAATAATACTGTTATTGAGTGACCTGTAAACACACACAAACGTGTATTATACTATAAGTGGGTCTTCAGAATCTTTGTTGTGCTAAAACATAAAAAAAACTCTGATTAAGACTTCAATATGACATTTTCAGTTTAGTCATTTAGTGAACACTCATATCCAGAGTGACTTACGGTTTGGTGGGTATGTTATTAGATGAAAACAAAACTCAGTAGTAGAAAGTAAATTGCACTCAATGAAATAGGTACAAGTCAGTGGAAAGAAGATATTGCAAATGGTAAACCCAGCAATTGTTGGTACACAAAGTCAACGAGGAAGTGGCTGTAGATATTTTAAGCACAACCTAGAGTTTCACAAGTTCTCTGACTCTGCTGTCACTGCCTCTGTGATCTGCTTGACCTCAATGGATGATAGTTGTTAAAAAGATTGCCTTTCAATAATCGCCTTTGATTGCCTTTCAATAATTATTGCTTTTCACATAATAATACTTTTTTCACATCACAAAAACCTGGCATTGTAACAGGGATGTGTCAACTTCTATATCCACTCTTTGTATATATAACCCCCCCCCCATATATAAAACCTGGCATTGTAACAGGGCTGTGTTGACTTTTATATCCACTGTATGTTGTGGTCGTCCACCGTTACAAAGAATTTTCTGAACCTTGGACATAGTTATGCATTGATGTTTTCAAAAAGGTTTTCATACTGTAACTAATTGTCTTCCCCTAATTAGATTGTTGTTTTGTGTGGATGCGCTTTACTGAATTAGAAATCGCACTCAAACACCAGCAGCACACATTCTAAAATGTTCATGTAAATTCAATGCACATTAGCATATCTTAATTGATATACACTATTTACCCATTTATATACACTACTACATTTATGTTTAGAACATTCCAATTCATATTGTCCATATTTCCCATTCCAACACTTGAATGAATATTTTTGCAAATGTTTTTTTAAGAGAAACACAAAGTCAGTTCACCTCCACACGAGCATATTCACCTCCACACGTGCATATTCACCTCCACGCGTGCATATTCCCCTCCATATGTGCATAAACACCTCCACACGTACATATACACTTCCATATGTGCATATTCACCTCCACATATGCATATTCACCTCCACACGTGCATATTCACCTCCACACATGCATATTCACCTCCACACGAGCATATTCACCTCCACACATGCATATTCACCTCCACACGTGCATATTCACCTCCACACGTGCATATTCACCTCCACACGTGCATATTCACCTCCACACGTGCATATTCACCTCCACACGTGCATATTCACCTCCACACGTGCATATTCACCTCCACACGTGCATATTCACCTCCACACGTGCATATTCACCTCCACACGTGCATATTCACCTCCACACGTGCATATTCACCTCCACATATGCATATTCACCTCCACACGTGCATATTCACCTCCACACGTGCATATTCACCTCCACACGTGCATATTCACCTCCACACATGCATATTCACCTCCACACGTGCATATTCACCTCCACACGTGCATATTCACCTCCACACGTGCATATTCATCTCCACACATGCATATTCACCTCCACACGTGCATATTCACCTCCACACATGCATATTCACCTCCACACGTGCATATTCATCTCCACACGTGCATATTCATCTCCACATGTGCATATTCCCCTCCATATGTGCATAAACACCTCCACACGTACATATACACTTCCATATGTGCATATTCACCTCCACATATGCATATTCACCTCCATACGTGCATATTCACCTCCACACGTGCATATTCACCTCCACGCGTGCATATTCACCTCCACACGTGCATATTTACCTCCACATATGCATATTCACCTCCATACGTGCATATACACCTCACACGTGCATATTCACCTCCACACGTGCATATTCACCTCCACGCGTGCATATTCACCTCCACGCATGCATATTCACCTCCACACGTGCATATTCACCTCCACACATGCATATTCACCTCCACACGAGCATATTCACCTCCACACATGCATATTCACCTCCACACGTGCATATTCACCTCCACACGTGCATATTCACCTCCACACGTGCATATTCACCTCCACACGTGCATATTCACCTCCACACGTGCATATTCACCTCCACACGTGCATATTCACCTCCACACGTGCATATTCACCTCCACACGTGCATATTCACCTCCACACATGCATATTCACCTCCACACGTGCATATTCACCTCCACACGTGCATATTCACCTCCACATATGCATATTCACCTCCACACGTGCATATTCACCTCCACACGTGCATATTCACCTCCACACGTGCATATTCACCTCCACACATGCATATTCACCTCCACACGTGCATATTCACCTCCACACGTGCATATTCACCTCCACACGTGCATATTCATCTCCACACATGCATATTCACCTCCACACGTGCATATTCACCTCCACACATGCATATTCACCTCCACACGTGCATATTCATCTCCACACGTGCATATTCATCTCCACATGTGCATATTCCCCTCCATATGTGCATAAAAACCTCCACACGTGCATATTCACCTCCACACGTGCATATTCACCTCCACGCGTGCATATTTACCTCCACATATGCATATTCACCTCCACACGTGCATATTTACCTCCACATATGCATATTCACCTCCATACGTGCATATACACCTCACACGTGCATATTCACCTCCACACGTGCATATTCACCTCCACGCGTGCATATTCACCTCCACGCATGCATATTCACCTCCACACGTGCATATTCACCTCCACACGTGCATATTCACCTCCACACGTGCATATTCACCTCCACATATGCATATTCACCTCCACACGTGCATATTCACCTCCACACATGCATATTCACCTCCACACGTGCATATTCACCTCCACACGTGCATATTCACCTCCACACGTGCATATTCACCTCCACACGTGCATATTCACCTCCACACGTGCATATTCACCTCCACACGTGCATATTCACCTCCACACATGCACAGCTAAGAGAAACTGCAGACAAGACCAGTCAGATCACAGGTATGTGTGACGCTGTAACATTAAGGGCAGCAGGCTCACACATACACCAGGGCAGCAGGCTCACACATACACCAGTACACTCTGCCTGAGGAGGAATCCCCCTACGGTGGACCTACAGCATGTAGAGCTTGTGTGTTCATTGACATGGCAAACCTGTGAAGGGCTGTGTCCCGCCAAGAGGGGGCGACCCCAGGGAATCCCCCCAGTGTGACTGCAAGAGTGTGTGACTGCAAGAGTGTGTGACTGCGAGAGTGTGTGACTGTGAGAGTGTGTGACTAAGAGAGTGTGTGACTGTCAGAGTGTGTGCCTGTGTAAGTGTGTGACTGTGAGAGTGTGTGACTGTGAGAGTGTGACTGTGAGAGTGTGTGACTGTGAAAGTGTGTGACTGCGAGAGTGTGTGACTGTGAGAGTGTGTGACTGTGAGAGTGTGTAACTGCGAAAGTGTATGACTGTGAGAGTGTGTGGCTGCAAGAGTGTGTGACTGCGAAAGTGTGTGACTGCGAGAGTTTGTGACTGTGAGAGTGTGTGACTGTCAGAGTGTGTGGCTGTGAGAGTGTGTGACTGTGAGAGTGTGTGACTGCAAGAGTGTGTGACTGTGTAAGTGTGTGACTGTGAGAGTGTGTGACTGTGAGAGAGTGTGACTGTGAGAGTGTTTGACTGTGAAAGTGTGTGGCTGCGAGTATGTGCCTGTGAGAGTGTGTGACTGTGAGAGAGTGTGACTGTGAGAGTGTGTGTGACTGCGAGAGTGTGTGACTGTCAGAGTATGTTTTTAAGCGTGCATTCGTATATGTGCACGCGTGTCAATGTGAGTGTGCCTTCACGCCTTCGTGTGTGTGTGTGTGTGTGGGTGTGACGACTGGGCAGAGGGGGAAGAATACACCCATTCAGTACGCTGGCATTAGCCTAGTGACCCCCTCCTACGTAGAAACAGATTCAGTGACAGACAGATAAAAGCCTTCCTCTGTTCCACTCTTTTCCTGTTCCTGCGATCCTCTTATTCAACAGTGTCATCTCAGCGTAACTCTGAGTGCCCGAGGCAGAGCTGCCCAGCAGACCATAGACTCCTGCTAACTGTTACATAGACTGAAAGGCCCATCTCTGGCAGAGTAGATGAAAGGCGTGGTTCTGACTACAGCCTAGAGAGGTTGGAAACAGCAAACGGACTCAAGCCTGGATGGTAACAGAGCTTTCGATCGGGGTCCCGTGGCACCGGGCTGAATTAACTCACACTGAGATGAGTTGGGCCAAGGTTCAGACAGGTATTGGTTATCACCATGAGGACACTGGATCACAACCGGATGTCCGGCACAGTCGGGCAGCCAGGAACACCAAACCCTGTCTGGTGTGTGTGTATCAGTGGAACAGATGTGTTTACGGGAAAAGGTGTATGCATACAGTATGGGTCTCTGTACAGTGTGTGTATCAGTGGAACAGGTGGGTTTTAGTAAGGGGCTCTGTACAGTGTGTGTGTGCGTATCAGTGGAACAGGTGGGTTTTAGTAAGGGGCTCTGTACAGTGTACACAGTGTGTGTGTGTGTGTGTGTGCGTGTGTGTGTACTTTAATAACCAAATACATTGTCACAGGCACAGTGGAGACTTACGATCAACACACGTCTGTCCTCATGGCAGACTTATAATCTGTCATTAAGGGTGAACAGTAATCTCTTCCGTTTGTCTGAAGACAATAACAGCAGGATTAGGCCAACCACTAGAACGGAAACCTCATCTGCTATGTCACAGCAATGAGGTCAGAGAACGGGCTACTAGAGCCACGCACAGTGTGATTTGACAGAGGGAAACTCTAGGTAGTGTGAATACTCACATGGGTATGCGTGGGTACGAATGGTTGGTGGGGAGATAGTGAAAATGCTCAATGATAGAGGTTTAGGTCACACTGCATCATTTTGAAGAAATGCCTATATATATTCAGTATAATTAATGTTGTGTATGTCCAAAGTAGAAGCAACTTAAGTGTCCTAGTTTTGACAGTTAGCATATGCAGTTTTTATGTTAGCATATACAGTACAAAGTTTGTATTCTTTGAGTATTCCCCAAATGAGGTTTACTAACAAGGTTCGGGAGGAGGACTTCCAGCTAATTAATTACAGGTGGAAGCCCTCAGCAATTAACAGCTAGAGGGTACATATAGACTCAGCAGTCTTACCTCGCTCCGCTGACAGCTCGCAGCATAATAGTCTCTCTCACGGATACTATGTCGCAGCCAAGCTCTTCCTCTGACGAAGGCGTCAGCACGCAAGTCGCGGGTCCTCCGACCAGTCCGGCCATGCCGGACGCCACTCCCGAACCCAGGACCTCTTCCCGCGGCCGCACTCCGGCCCGACCAGCCGGGCGTTCCCTCAGACGCCGGTACCAGGCTTCGCCGCCCCCAGCAAGACCACCTCCGATTTCCCCGGCCTCCTCCTACCGCTCGACCGTCCCGACGATCCCTCCCATCGGGAAGTGGACCGTAGCCGGGCTGAGACAGGCGCTAGGCTACTCGGACACGCCGGTCTCCAGGAGAATGCTCAAGGCGGAGCTGTACGACTTATATGTCTCCCTCCAAGCTCCTCCTAAACCCGCCCGCAGGCAGGGAAAAACCCGCGGGGCCCTAAGCATTTCTGCCCAAGCAACTCCGTCGTCCTCCCGCTCAGGACACCGCTCGCGGCGTTCCGTAAATGCCTCCGCCGCCGCAGCGGCGCGCCCGGACGAGCCCAGCGGCTTCCCTTCCGTAGCGCAACTTTACACCCCCATTAACCCTCTCCCTTCCCAGCAGCCCCGAGCTCTGGCCCCAGGCACTAGCGCGCAGCTTCCGCAGCCAGCAGCTGTACAGGCTATCCCGCGACTCCAGTCCTTCTACCCAGGTGCCAACCCCGCCCACCAGCAGTGGCCCACAGCTAACCCCGCCCACCAGCAGTGGCCCGCAGCCCCGCAGCTCCAAACAAGCGCGGGCCCGCCCCCGCTCGCAGCGCAAGTTCCCCCTTTTCCCTTCCAGCCTCCTTTCCCCGCCCAACTTCCCCCTGCCGCCGCAGGTCCCCTAGGCGCGTTCCCACCGCCTACGTTCCAAGCTCCGGGGTACACCCTCCCCTGCGCCTCCACCCAATCCAAATCCCCATACTCCCTCTTCACAGCCACCCCGATGCCCGTGCCGTCTAACGCCGTCGCCATGGAACCCCCGCCGGTTTCCCAGCACATCCGCGCCCAGATCCTCTCAGAAATTCAGGACGCTGGCTCCGGAGGCGGACCATATCCCTACTCCGGTACCTCGCTATTCGGAGTTGATATTCCCGTAAACCACCCGCTAAAAACCCTGCTCGACTCATCACTCAACACCATCCTTCACGCAGTCGCCCCCAGGACCCTCCAATCCTACCTTACCGCCTGGAAAAGTTTTAAAACATTCCACGCTTCTTACAACCTACCCTTCCCCGATTTTTCCCTTCTTTCCATAACGTCTTTCACCTCCTATCTTTATACCATAAAGGGCTTACAAGCCGGGTCCATTAGAGGGTACCTGAGCGGCATCCAGTTTTTCCATAAATTGATGCACGGCGCTCCCTCCCCCGGAATAAGCAACGCACAAACCTCCCTCCTGATTAAAGGGATTCAAAGATCCCAGCCCACCCGTACCGACGCCAGGCAACCCTTAACCCTTGATATCTTAACCAAATGCATTTACACCCTCCGCACAGGCTACCAGCCCCTAGGTGCCGCCCGCACACTTGACGCCATGTTTATCCTAGCCTTTTCGGCTTCCTCAGGTGCTCGGAACTCACCACCACTTCCAAATTCGACCCCGAAATCCACCCCACCATCTCAGACCTATCAGTAATAGACGACGAGGCAATTTCATTTCTGATTAAACGAAGCAAGACCGACCAGAACACTAAAGGCCATTTGATCTACAGTGTTAACCAAGCCGCGCAAATCCAACCGTACCGGTCAATTCGGGTTTAGCTGCAACGGAGAAGATCCCAGGCTAGATCTCCTCTGGAACCCCTGTTCATGGACGAATCCCGGAAACCCGTGTCACGTTTCTGGTTCCAGAAGCACCTCAAATCCGTTCTCCAGCAGTCAGGCATTCCAGCAGAACACTTTTCAGGCCACTCATTCCGCATCGGGGCAGCAACTTCAGCAGCCCAAAAGGCCTCTCCCAACAGCAGATCCAAGCCCTAGGGAGATGGTCCTCCGACGCTTTCCAAAGCTATATCAGGACAAATCGGTCCCATATCAAAATAGCTCACCAAACCCTCGTAAACAAATCAACCAATAGATAAATGGACAATTAAATCAACTAAGTAATAGAACTCCGTTCTAATTAATAGAACCCCCTTGTTCCTTTTCTGTCCTCTCTTTCCGTCCAGCGAGCATTGGCCTCACAGCGGACGGAGTGAGAGCCCCCGGTAGAGCGCTCCTGTTTTCTCTTTCATCCAGTGAGCATTCGGTCTCCAGCAGATGCCGCGTGAGAAAATCTCCCGGGCAGGCACTCACTTTCGCTATTTCCCGTTTCCTTCCGTCCAGCGGGCACTAGTCTCACAGCGGACGGAATGAGAACCTCCCGGTTGAGTTCGTACGTTTTCTCTTTTCATCCAGTGAGCATTTGGTCTCCAGCAGATGCCGCGTGAGAAAATCTCCCGGGCAAGCACTCATTTTCCCCTTCGCGTTTCCCCTTTCCGTCCAGCGAGCACTAGTCTCACAGCGGACGGAGTGAGAACTTCCCGGTCGAGCTCCAACGTTTTCTCTTTTCATCCAGTGAGCATTGGTCTCCAGCAGGTGCCGCGTGAGAAAATCTCCCGGGCAAGCACTCATTTCCCCCTTCGCGTTTCCCCTTTCCGTCCAGCGAGCACTAGTCTCACAGCGGACGGAGTGAGAACTTCCCCGGTCGAGCCCATCGTTCTCTCTTTCATCCAGTGAGCATTGGTCTCCAGCAGATGCCGCGTGAGAACCTCCCGGGCAAGCACTCACTTTCCTGTACGTTCCTCCTTTCCGTCCAGCGAGCATTGGTCTCACAGCGGTCGGAATAAATCTATACCAAACGGGCATTGGTCCCACAGCAAAGCTCCCACGTTTCCCCGTTCCGTCCAGCGAGCATTGGTCTCCCAGCGGTCGGAATAGGAACACCAAGCGGGCCTCAGTCCCACAACAAACGTTCAAACGCCCCACGTCCACAGGCCAGCAGGGCCCGCCTAGTCCAGGCCGTGAACGGCTTCACAGGCCCGCGCGCATACAAAAAAATAAAAAATAAATAAAAATAAAAATTATTAAAAAAAAATAAAAAAGATTAATAAAAAAAAAAAAAAAATAAAAAAAACATTTACAAAAATTAAAAAAAAAAAAAAAAATCTGACCCTTCCTCGCGATGCCAGTCCGCCAAGCTCGGCTCTCTGGGGGGTTTATAATCCAGCGGCTGTCCTCGGCTCCTTAGCGTTAGGGGGGTACTCTGGGTTCGGGCCAAATTCCGAGCCCGGAGCCCCGGGCCGGATTCCGAGCCCGGAACCCTCCCCTCCGGACAGCACGCCAAATACGCATTAAACCTATATCCCTTAATTGGCATGTAAGTGCGAACTCGTGAAATGAGGTTTACTAACAAGGTTCGGGAGGAGGACTTCCAGCTAATTAATTACAGGTGGAAGCCCTCAGCAATTAACAGCTAGAGGGTACATATAGACTCAGCAGTCTTACCTCGCTCCGCTGACAGCTCGCAGCATCCCCCCACCACCCCTTCTCCGCTCAAATTCTAGTCCTAACCACTTACATGCGGGGGGGGGGGTACTCTGGGTTCGGGCCAAATTCCGAGCCCGGAGCCCCGGGCCGGATTCCGAGCCCGGAACCCTCCCTCCGGACAGCACGCCAAATACGCATTAAACCTATATCCCTTAATTGGCATGTAAGTGCGAACTCGTGAAATACTACATGTTTTTATTATTGTGAAATGAAATGATACAGTAAAAATGTAAGCAATTAACTTCAAAATCACACGACAAATTGATTGTCCGTGTATTGTTGGGTAGTGAATTACAAACCAAACATTCGTACATTAACACAAAAAACTTTTGAATGGCCTTGAACATGCTCTGGAGTCTGTCAACACAATTATTCAGTGGAAGGTATAAGCCAAGCTACCAAGAGGCTAACGGCAAATTAGCAAAGTGTACATGCTAAGTCCCACACCACAAAATTCCACTCCACGACTACTCCCTGAGTACTCCACAAGTGTGCCACAAGTATACCACAAGTGTGTTATAGAGTATACCACAAGTGTGCTACAAGTATACCACAAGTGTGCTACAAGTATACCACAAGTGTGCTACAAGTATACCACAAGTGTGCTACAAGTATACCACAAGTGTGCCACAAGAATTCCACAAATACTCCACAAGTACACTAAAGGTATGCCACAAGTACTACACAAGTATAGGCCACAAGTACTTCCCAAGTACTCCACAAGTACTCTAAAGGTATGCCACAAGTATAGGCCACAAGTACTTCCCAAGTACGCCCCAAGTACTCCACAAGTACTCTAAATGTATGCCACAAGTATGGGCCACAAGTAAGTACTTCCCAAGTATGCCCCAAGTAATCCACAAGTACTCTAAAGGTATGCCACAAGTATAGGCCACAAGTACTTCCCAAGTACGCCCCAAGTACTCCACAAGTACGCCACCAATCACACCTGTATGATAAGGTAGCAAGAAAAAAGCCATTTCTCCAGAAACCCCCATTTTAAACTTGCTCGATGTAACACTCCTGTGGCCTGAAGAAAATGCATGTGAAGTGCTAAACTTTAGCACTAACCCAAAATGGCACATTAACCAAAGAACACCATCCAATCTGTCAAACACGACAGTGGCTGTAGCACACGGTGACGACTCTAATCATCAGGAACTGAGGCAGAAATGTCCTTGAGGAAAACCTGTTGCCCTTTGCAAGAAAGATAAAACTGGAACAGAGCTTCAGCTTTCAGCAGGATAACCCAAAGCTCAGAGCCATAGGTACAGTGGAATAACTAAGGAAGTGTATGGTCCTTGAGTTGACCAGTCCCAGCTCTGACCAAAAATCTAAATAAAATATTTGACAAGACTTCAAGATTGCTGTCTATCCATGCTGCTCAAGGAACTTGTCAGTTTTGTAAAGAATGTTTGTTTCCCCATAAACACTGCAAAGTGTAAATGAATTAGATATGCCAAAGAAGGCCCTCTTTGTCATTTTACCCTGCAGCCAGGACTGCTTGTTACTAAAGTCACAATGTCCAAAGGCAAAAAGGTTCATGTAACATTTCAAAAATATCAATAAAAAAAAAAAAAATTGGTAACTGTGCAGAGGAATTATGTGAAAAACGTTAAATCAATGTAATTGCGCTATTAAATATCAGTGCCATTTGATTGGACTATCGTCACGATTGGTGAACCTTTTCTTTCCACTCTGGGTCTGTTAGTGGGGTGCACACGGAAAGTTCCGGTTGGTGGCTAATTTGTTTTGAGTACATAATTAGGTTGCTTGTTAGTGTCACTGCTTTGCTTCTCATTATTTTCTTTTGTCACAATCTACCTTTTGGGTTAGTGGTGGTTGTTGTCGTTATTTGGTAAATCTCCTGTTTTGCACACTTTTATCTCATTCACAATGTATACAATGACTTTTTCCGTTCATCGTTATGCGTTTGTCATATGTCAAACAAATACCAGAAACATATGATCCGGCTCTGCAGTTGGCTTTACCCACAATACCCCCCTGGGATGATATAACAACTATTATATCAGTTGCTAATACATGATCCAAAACATTATAAATCACCTGCCTAATATGCTGTTGTTCCCCCGCAGGTCGCCAAAATAGCACCTACCCAGTGAGACATGGGCTCTACAAGATCCTTGAAGGTGTCATGTGGTATCTGGCACCAAACATTAACATTCAACTTGTTGGACCGGCACATCCCAGAAAGGCTCGATCAGATTTAAGGTGAAACACCTTAAACTCCTCATCATGTTCCTCAAACCATTTCCAAACCATCACCTAACGAGAATACCATTGTCATGCAGAGATGTACCTGGTCTACAACAAAGTTCAGAAAGGTGGCACGTCCACATGAATCCCTGGATCTAGGGTTTCCCAGCAGAACACTCCCAAGGACATCACACTCCCTTCACTGAACTGTCGTCTTCCCAGCTGTCATACTGGTGACAACACTTCCCCAGGTAGCTGAGCATCACCTCCCTCACTAAGAAATTGCAACAAAGGAACTGCCTGTACTACAGATCAAGTCAATGATGATAAATGCCTACACAGACATCAGTGAGTCCCTCTTGACCTCCTGCAGCGACTGACGAGGACAGACTACAACGCATAATTCGCTCTGTGGACCGGACAATTGAATGTAAGCTGAAGTACCTAATAAAAAACTGTTCACAGCCTGTTCACTGAGGTGGGCAGCAAAAATCGAGGCAGACACCTCCCATCCGGGTAACAGACTATTCAGATCTCTCCCCTCTCGCCGACTGTGGAGGTCGCCATGAGAACAGCTTCTTCTCCACAGCAGAAACTACAAGGAATATGCCTTAGCACTAGACTGCCCATAGCCCCCCCCACACACACACACACACACATTCCATTGATTATCCACCCTGATTACTATAGGAAGTGATACAAAAAAAAAACATTTAACTATAGCTCAACATTGCTCTTCTTTTGCACACTGTACATACAACTATAGATATTGCTTTTTTGCACACTGTACATACAACTATAGATATTGCTATTTTGCACACTGTACATACAAATATAGATATTGCTTTTTTGCACACTGTACATACAACTATAGATATTGCTTTTTTGCACACTGTACATACAACTAGATATTGCTCTTTTTGCACAATTTGTTTATAATACATTCATATTTACCCATCACATATGCCAACTAGGTATGGTCTCTCGTCGGACTGTTTAGTATTTCGCTCTGTTCCTATACGTTCTTAAATATGTGTACTATGTTTTGTCTCTACACCACTTCTGACGCAAATCCACCGCAAAGTTTTATAAATGGGGCCCCTGGCCATAACAATGTGACCCTTTTAAAAGTGAATCAGGTCTTTATTTCTGCCCATTTCTCCTGTATCCAACACATTGACCACTAGAACTGACTGTTCGCTCACCATCTAACCTACATTGACATGTGCCTTTGTTAGGAGATGATAAACGTCATTCACCAGATCTGTGTTCATTTATCCATAAGTGGCAACCAGGGAAAGTGTGGAAATAAAATGTGGTGGGATTTTAAAATACAGAAAACACCTACCCTGCCATTGGTAATCACTGAACACTGTCATGCCCGCTCGTTGGAGATTAGCATAAGTTGAACATATCTGAACATTTAAATGTTGCCGCTGCTGGGAGATTTTAACTCCAAGCGTAGCTACGCCCACCTTTGCTGAAATTCGTTGGCATTTATTTGAAATGAATGGTAGTGTTAGCAAGCGGGCAGTGTGCACGTAGGGTAACACTCCTGTAAAACCTATCGACAACAAAGTGCTGCGTTTTGTAATAGGTCATTAGGTTACAAAGCAGTGTAGGGGGAGGCAACAAAGAAAATTAACATTGGATAACTAGTCCTGTTTGGTAGTGGTCAAGATTAATGTTTAAAACACACTAAATCTCCTACATTACTTTTTGCATTTTGGGCAGAATTCACTGTGAGACCATATGAGATCATCATGCTATAACAAATATATGGAATCAAATCATGGGAGCAGATGTTGCATGTCTGTAGCTGTTTGTTGATCGTGGTTTATTTCATTGGAAACCTGACCAAGAGAGGATGAAATTCTCTTGAACTTGGGCATGCAAGTCAGCGTGTGGTTGTAGCCTATGTTCAGTTGTTATTGCTCGATACGTGCATGCCCAGAGTGTCATTTATGAGACCGGTTCCCCAAGAGCGTCAGCTCTTACAGGTTCACCGGTCCAACGCGCGTTCCGGTTGCGTGGGAGGGATTTCTGAGGAAACTTTCGAGAGAGCAGGGGTTTCCCCGCGAGGCAACCCCACTCCGCCCGGTATCCAGCCCTGCGCACTGAGCCCTGTCAAACAGGGCACTCCTATGCAACGTCAATAGTAAAATAGCTGCGGCTTGTTTTAGTTTCTCAGTGAAAACATGAAGCATGTCATTCCATTTAACATACCTTAAGGTCACGTGGATTTTATATCAATATAATTTCACTGGTGCCTTCGTGGTTTGGCAATTTTCTCTCTAGCCTGAAGAAACTCACATGAAAGGTTATCATCCGGTCTAGTGGTGTGTCATTCCAAAATATATACCGCCTGTAAACTGGACAGGAGACTGGAGAGATTTATGCACGATAACATACCATACATTCACTCTTTAACCCCGACGGTCAGACCACTTGGTTTTAAAACTAGTCTCAGGTAAATAAACTACCAGCATAAGACAATGTATTACACGGCTAATTCAGTTAGCTAGCCAACATATCACTATATATAATGTAGATGGGCTATAGTAGCGATAATGATATCGCAAAGGTTGCAAGCAGGATGTGCTTTCTGCTAAAAATACCTGTCTAAGACTATATTTGGCTTGGCTGGCTCACAATCACATCTCTAAAATAGTAGGTCCCGCTATCTCACACAGCCCAAGCCAGTAGCTAAATTTAGCAACAGCCCTTACGTCAATCACGCGCCTCAGTGCGTCAAGCCCTGACTCCGCCTTCGGGGGCTGATCATTGGCCAGGATTAAAACGTGGTCTAGAAAATACGTGTTTCGTGATTGGCTGTCGTTCATGTGCCGTTTTCAGTGGCTCCAGCGGGCATATTTATTGTTGAGGTTGACGTCTACGCCGAATCTGTTTAGAATAACCAGAACGCACACATAAACAGCCCTTGAAAGTAATGTCAGATCATGCTGGCTGTTTATGCCAAAATGTAATGTAATGAATGTTCTTATTCGTGTGGTAGTATTTAGAACAGAGGATAAGAGTGACAAGACATTCAGTACGCTAGTAATTATGCAATGGTCTGAAAGACAGTTTTGGAGGAAAGGTGAAGGGGTAAAGGGTGGGTCGGAGGGGTCAGTTGGAATAACAGGTGTTGGGGAAAGTTGAGGACGAAAAGTTATGAGGGTAAATCTGAGCCAATACGTGTGACCCTTTGTGTTCAAGTTTAAACTTGACAGGATAGTTAACAACACCCTCGGGTAATGCTTAATCTGATGTTTGGTTGTCTCTCACCGATTCTCAAGTGATGCGTTCTTTTAAAAGCTCTCCAAATTTCCTACCTAGGTAAATATTATGAAATAGAGGTTTTCAGTGTGTGGATGGAAATGCAAATAGGCGTAGGCTTATCCTATGTTTGCCATTCAACAAACTTCAAAGTAAAAGAAAGAACTTATTGTAAATATATAAATACAGTTAAAAAGGGCCTTTAAACATAAGTCAATCAACACGATTACAATTTCCATAGCAATGTATGCAATATTTTGATTCCTGATCATTAAAACTATAGCCTTATAATACAGTGGGTTATTATACATTGGTTATTATACATTTATAGGGAAAAAATGCTTAAAAACGGTTTCCCTCCCAGGAAATTTATGTTCAACAAACAAAATGTACGACAGAAGGACTAATCGCAGTCCAAAGCTCAGCTATAGCCAACGAACAATTATGTCCTGAAATCACAAGATCAATTCTCAACCAGCCCTAGTTGTCCCTCCCTCTCTCTTTTTTGGCACCACGTGTGGGGCTTTATGTGTCTTGTTACTGTACGGTGAGGCCGGACCGAGGGAGCTCTAGTGAGTGACGTCACCTCTGCCATGGCGTCACATTGACGTAGCGCATACCAAGCGCTCTATGAAGAGGCAGACTCGCATAAATGCTCTATTAGACTTTCACCCCCAGACCGCGTACATAAACAAACCCGCGCTACCGATTGCATCTGCGACCATCATCACTGACACATAGCCTACACAGGACCACTCCGAAACACGTTTTACACATCGGACTATATTGTAACCGACTTTATACTTTATAATAGGCTAATTAAAAGGGAAAGAAGAACAACTTGTTTCTTTTCAACTGCTTCATCCTCAACGAGTTCTGCACATATAGCCGGTTACTTTTTTTTAAACTATTTTTGTCAATTTTGTAATTATTCTGGATCTATACAGGAGACTTAAGTTGGGTTAAAACACATGTAAAGACGGAACCGCTACAGCCAACAAGTAAGTGACTGAATTATCTCTTGGAAATGAATGACTTTCTGTCATTCGAGTAATTAAAACTTGGCATGTATTAGACTATGGTTTATACTCAGAGAGAAATATAATTAGTTGTAGGCTGTGTTTTGGTAAGAAACCCACCTGTTTGTTAAATTGTTAAAACACAAGCGCTGTCTTAAACTTTCTCCGGCATGATAACCTGTTGATTTGGCCAACTCGTGCGCTCGGGAACTTCGTTGTGTGCCCGATGTCACCGAGGATAAATGGAAACCAATCTTAATTTAATTTGCCAAAGGAAGGTATCATATTCTGTGTGGTTGTCATGGAAATAGGATGCCTCTCAGTCACACAATGAAGTGGGAGGCATCGCTGCTATAAGCACTAATGGAGCTCAGTAAAGAACACAGACAGACAGACAGAGGGAAGCCAACATCAGTGCTTGTGAATTATTTTCTCTGTATCATAAACTGATGTGTTTTTGTATTAATTCAGCTTTAAGTGGATATAATGCTTTGAAATATAGGCCTAAAACATAGTTTCGCAGAATGAATTTTATCTGACCTGTATTACCTTGCCATTCAAATCGATGGGATGTGTCTGTGATTTTTTGTAAATTTGCCCTACCTAATAAATAAATATTGCACATAAAACTCTTTAATTGGCCGTTGTTGCCTGTCGTTATATATATTTTCCCCCACATAATTTCTCTGTCACATGTCTTTCTGTGTGTCTGCACTATGGCTCTGTGAATTAGATTGGCCAAGCCCTAATCTTTTTCACAAAAACATGAAATAATGTAAAATGTTTGATCTATGTAGATCACATTGTCTCAAGATATTGCAATCAAACGTGGATCTTCGACCTAAATGTCATGGCTTTACTGGAGGACAGACAATGCATTTTCATTTATTATGGTCAATATTTGGCCAGACTAAATTAAACTTTTGGAACTTTTCTCACAACACTTTTAATTCAATTGAAAACTCGAAGACCAGATACCTTTCACCATGAGATATGTGTGATTTGAGTTCTCTCTGGGCACCTATACACTCACATACACACATAAATTCACATAAATATACACATAGTCTCCATGTGACAACCTCGATACTTGGGGCTAATTTACTGTACTTGTATATTTCACCAACCCTTTCATCTCTTCTCTTTTCTCTCTCTGTTTGCTGGAAGCCTCTCACTGTCTGGCTTATTGGCGCTGGGGGGGTACCGGGGGCAGTACCGGGGCTCCGTGGAGCGTTTTTCACGGCTCTTTTGCGGTTCTCTAGGTTACCAGGGCGTTAGGCCCAGCAGCACCTACCACCGACCGCCCTAAGGAAGAAGCTGAAAGCGAGTCGACTGTTCTGGTCTGTGTTCAAACATGGACACACAGACAGTCTGACAAACAGCAGACAGACAGACAGACAAACAGGCTATTTTTGTAGTCCAATTGTCTATAAGTTATAGCTAAACAATATAAAGGGCAGTCTATAGCCTATATACTTGCTTGTCTGCTTTTTGTTGAAACGCGTTCCATGCAATTTACTTTTTAAATTAACCGGTCGGGTTCCATAACACCAGTTAGGCACCATAACACCATATCGATTTTGAAACAAAATAGCAAATAATGTAAGTCATTGTATATGAAGTAGGCCTAATATATAATATTTGATAGCCTTTCCTGATTAGGATCCTGATGTGGCGAAAATTGAAAAAGACTGAGAAGCAACTCACTGTCTACATGGGGATAATATTATTAAACCTTCAAATAATTCCCTTTCAGACCATGAGTGAATTATAGGCATATAGCATTCAAACATGTGAGACGAAGTAAACTGAAATAGGTTGACACAAGTTCCGGAGTTAAGTGTAGTGTCAGTTAGACAATTGGATAACAACCCATCCACAGATGGGGTTCAGAAGTTATCGGAGAGTGACTGAAAAACATGTATGTCTGTAGGATTGAGATTGAGTTCGGGAGGGAAGGGTTGGTCCCCGGGTTGGCGGAGAGGTTTTTGTCCGGGTTTGGGTCAGGGATTAATAGTGAGTGTTGCAGAGAGGGGGCGCTAGGCACTGTGAAATAATATCCTGTCTGCTGTATACGCTCAGCTCCTGGCTGTCCGCAAAACACGCTGAGAGCAGTGAGGTTTCGGTTCTGAGATTCCTAACTTCGGTAAATATTGTATTCTCTCTTTGCAACAACAAACTATGGTACTTCAAGACCGATGAATTCCTGGGTCTCGACTTGCGCTGGAAAAATCTTTTTTTGTAGAATTTAAATTTAGTTGCAAATAACTGGTTTATTGTATTTGATTTCTAATGCAAATGGCATTTAAACAATTATATAATACTTAGGCCCATATGAAAATGTATACCTTATGCGGCTCGCAGGTTAAGTGATGTTATTTGATACTGTACATTCCTATCAATCTTTTTTACAAGAACTGACATTGTTACTTAATTGATATTATTTGCAATTTGTTGATTTAGAAAACCATAAAGTCGTTATCCTCTTCACTTTTGTGTTTTGTGAATCATTGATTATGTAAATGCTGTGAAATGACTGAAATCCTTTCCGTGATTTTATTGTATGTTTTCCAGTAATCTTTAATGTTTTGCCTGTGTGGTTTCCTGTAGCCGATCTCCGGTTGTGACCCTTGTGTCTTTACTCCAGCTCCCGGTTCGGAAGAGCGCGCCCAGCCAAGCTCAGATTCCTGGCTACCGGACGGTCCTTCCGAGTCCACCCCGCACCGGGGCCCGTACGAACGCCGCACCAGCCCCAAGCCCCCCACACAGAGCACCATTCAGCGCGAGGCTTTCACATCAGGTAGGCAACTAAAACACACCGGGGGCGACGAGGCGCCCGGCGCACTGCAGCCCAATGCATGTGCAAACCCGAGCTGGTGCAAACCCGACCTGGTGCCTGGTGCAAACCCGACCTGGTGCAAACCCGACCTGGTGCAAACCCGACCTGGTGCAAACCCGACCTGGTGCAAACCCGACCTGGTGCAAACCCGACCTGGTGCCTGCGATACAAACCCGACCTGGTGCAAACCCGACCTGGTACCTGGTGCAATCCCGACCGGGTGCTTGCCAAATGCGCGCGTTCTTTCGGTCGTCCCACGTGATTCCTCGTTCATAAAATTTTATTTTACCATGTAGGTTGATTGTTTTGCTGAACAGTCATTATTATGTATTTGGTATTGTTTTATCAATGACAAACATGTGCCTAGGACAGAACAAAACAAATATTATCTTATTTAAACGTATATATAATAGGCTATACATGAATAGCATGTATAAGGGTTGTTTTCGAAGTTCCTGAAAACAAGACAAAATATAATTACTCAAATCTGAAGATATCGATCTACTTATTTACAACAATGTTAAAAGTAAAAAAATTGGAGACCAAAATAAGCTAAATATTTTGAAGGCGCTGGTTGTTTCTCGGGTTAGATATATAGCCTATAGGCCTATCCAACTCGTATCATAGGGCCTTGAGGTTTTTTCATGGGAACATATATGCTCGGGGACAAAAACACGTTCAGTGTTTCTGCACCGGCATCTAGGCCCTATTCCTGTATTTAGATATACCCATCCAGAAGGCAGTAGCACACAGAAAATACGATTTAGATCGATTGACGAATGAAAGCTGCTGTCAGTTTGTCAATCTCTTTCAATGTGTGCGTGTGTGTGTTTTGGCTGTACATATCGTTTTACCATCGCATGAATCCATTAAATGCGTTTTATTTTATTTTTCATTTTTTGAAATTTCTATAGTTTGATTCCCGAATCAATAGAATGTGTTTTGTATTTACTTGTGCACTTCATGTTTTGTTTGTTAGATCTATGGCATTCTGACAATGAACAAGCGCGCTCAGTTATTGGAACAGATGCATTGTGTCCAGTTGAAATGCACACCTCGAGGTTAGATACTTCTCTATCATATCACACCGGTACACTCAGACACATTGGGCTTGTCCTTCATTTTGCTAACCCTTACTTATTCTCTAACATGCATGTAGGTTATATCCACATATTAACATTTACCCATGCATGTTGTACACACTACCACACACACACACACACACACACACACACACACACACACACACACACACACACACACACACACACACACACAAACTCTTCACCAGCAAAGATAGGCCGACACACATACTTCACTGCATATGCACACCAAAGTAGACAAACTACATCAGCTGTTGGCTGAATCTCCTCAGGGTGTTTGAATGAACAGGGTGTTTTAGGTTTTCTGTAGATTCTGTGACACCGCATTGTGTTTATTCAGGGGTATATGTGTGTATATTTGGGCATGGCATGCGCTAGAGAGATAGAACTAGAGGGAGTTTTGACCTAGCGTTGTTGAAGGACAGGGGCAAAGGTGAGGCAGGGAGAGGATTTCCCTCTGCTAGATTATGTGTCGTCTTCACTGTGAATCTATTTGTGTGTGGTGTGTGTATGTGTTTGTTTCTATGTAAGCATCTGTATTTTACTTCAAGCAGGGTCAGTAGGCGAGTCTTTATTTCTCTGTTTACGAATTCACCTCACACACAATGTCGCACATGTCCAGTCCTATAGAACAACTTTTCCTCATCTCACCGCTTATCTAAACCCTTGTTAATGTACTCTTCATTTGTCTTATCAACCTTAATCTCCCCGTTTTTCCTTATATCTCTCTTTTTTTGGCTCTATACCACGTTCTGCACTTTCACTCTCTTACTGTATTTTTCCTGAAAGACTGAATGGTCCACTGTTCTATACCGTGCGGCTACACCCCCTTTCCTCTCCGTATCAGCAGCACCCCCCCACCCTCCACACAGATGGTTCTCCGTGTGGCCGCACATGACACAGGCTTTCCGCGTGGGTGATAGAACTGCCCGGTCACTCGCGAGGCCGTCATAGAAATACATGAATAGTCGGGATGACGTCACAGCGCGTCACAGCGCGTCTAGCGGTCTGCTTGCTCTCAGTCGTCCCCGCCCACTCGTTTCCAGACCAGCCACGCGGGCTCAGAGAAAGTTTGAGTCAAACCGTCTTGGCACGAGCCCTAACTGGTGGTGTCCTGTGCGTCTCACGGTTACGTATACGTGGTAGCCTATGTAAACCGTGTCTCTGTCGCACATCCACACTGACAAGTTAGATCAGTACATTCAATGTGGGATCTCTACGGATGTCAATGCTGTAATCGTGGCATTTTACTAGTAGGCCTACTATCTATCAGTTTAGGTAAAATAGCCAAAATAACATAACATCTAGTTGAATATTTACTTTTTGACTATGACTTGCTCATTCTCATGGTGTTTTCCTAGTAGGCCTACTGAAGGGTCTCTTCTACACTGAATGTTTAGAGTTTCTTCAGTGTTGCAGTTAACAACTACAGTGAAATAATTTGGCCCATGCGAATGTTTTATTTTTGTTATTTGCTATAATAGTAAGATTATCATATTTTTTATAATACGCCTAATGCATAGTTGAATAGTATAGAACTGTTATGTTTTTATACTATTTGAGAATAAGTGGGAATAAGTTGTTTGAAAGCATTAGTTGAGCCAACCCGTTTTTCTACGAAATATAAAACAAAATGAAATAAATAATTTGACTAAATAGCCTATGTATGAAAGGGTTATTACGTCACTGAGTAGGCTACAAGTGTGAAGGAACCCCGTGGAAAAAGTGGTGAGCAAGTTTTCACAAAGTCAAATTAACGTATTTTATCGTAGGTTTTATGATGCTTGCAGCAACAGTGAAGTTAATAACCTTCTTTAAATTTGTTTTATACACCAGTTAGTTTCTCTATAAATTACAATGCGAAGTCCTAGTATGGGTTAGGGTTAGTGCAAAGTGCAAGTTCGGCTAATGGATTTTTTAATGTTGGCAACCACAAATTAGTTTTACAGCCATTTTGTTTTATTTATAGGATGCGTTGTTTTTTTTGGAAATAAATGTGTTTCATTAGTAATGTTCAAATGATAAAGGAGTATTGAGTCACTATAAGTCAGTCTAATTAAGACCGTCTGCTAAAATAGTTACATTTATTTTTTAAACTTTAATATAGGCCTACGTAAAATACCGCTTTAAGCCTATATATTCACACTAACACGAATTCTTACAATTATGCAAAATAGGCTAAACAACATAATGTAGACATTATTGTTAGAAACCCTGTCCCAATAACGTAGACCAGAAATACTGATCTGTGGCCAAATGGATCAATATCTATCTCACTATATAGCGTTGTCTTTTCATATTGATTTAAAATTAGAGACCATATGGTTGAAATGACATTCACCAATCAATCACCAAAGTTGATAAGCAGCTTAAAACACGCCCACACGTCCCTATAATGTAACAGGTAACGTTCCGTGCGTGCCCGCGTTTGTGCGTGACGGGTGTGAATGGAGCAAATGTACAGTTAAGTGAGTCCCCGGAGGACAAGTGGAGTGCAGGGAAAAGGATGGTTGTTACGTTGAAATATTAGATATTTGACTAAATACACATGACTCGTTGGAACCAGCCGATCACGGCACCGGGCGGAGCGTCAACGGGAACGGCGCGCTGTTGACAGTTCCCTGGTGGAGAGCAAACACCAGAAGACTGATTAAACACCCACACGAACACGCACGCAGGAACACACACATATACATATGTTTAATTAGCTATCTACATTGGGACACTATAAGGTTAATTGCCCTTAAAAAGTCTTACTTTTGAAAATTCCTATTGCACCTTTGGACAAAACTGAACGAATAAGCCAAAAAGCGACAAAGGTCAATAATTGGTTAACTTTCTCTGATTTTACAAAAAAATGGGTTTTGTCCGGATAATATAGTTTAGTCCGAAATAGTGGCCAGTCTCCTGCTCTAAAGAGCTAGAAAGTGTTTTTAATATTGCAAGTTGTGTGCATGTTGTAATAATAAAAAACATTATTATTATGTTTCTTTTATTATTTATAATTATACATTCCATACACAGTATGTGTTACAGTATGTGCATGTGTGTGTGTGTGTGTGTGTGTGTGTGATTAAGTTGATAACACACACGCACACACACACACTCAGCATTGTTACACTTACAGTACAGGAATCAGGGTTGCGCTTTGTGAGTTGTTGCTCGTGTTTGTGGTTGTTAATCACTGTGTGTGTTTAGCTGCAGAGTTGGGTGGTGGTTTAATCAGGTGCTCATTCTGTCGAAACAAACAGGAGAAATGGTTTCAAAATTGAAAACACAAACTGATGTCAATGCACTTTCTCCCATTTCCTGCCTAGTAAATAAGAATTACTGTGTGTTACTACTTCACTGATTGACAAAAGTATTTTGTCTGCTTTAAAAGACTGGTTAACATGTTTTCACTTGCCTTATAAATAGGTTAAGTAGTGTTGAAATGAGGAGATGAAACTAACAGGCTAACAGCACTATAAGACATTTCATGTATACACACACTGAATAAGAACATTATCCCACAGTATTATAAATAATCAACATCACACCAAAGGTGAAGACCTCTCTGTGTTCTCTGTGTCTGCACCAAACTCTCTTAATCAACTCAAACACATTCTAACATTACACGGCTTGTGTTTTCTTGTACTGTTTTAAATCAACTGCATGATTAAAAAGTCTTCCCTCCCTCCTCCCCTACTGTCTCTCTCTCTATTTCTTTCTTCCCGTACTTTTTGTAGACATGCCCTGTGTGCAGGCCCAGTATGGCCCCACCCCCCCAGGCTCGTCCTACTCCGCCCAGTCCTTTGGTTACCCGGGTGACAGCTATAGTTCAGACCTCATGGCCCCGGACTATTCCAAGTTGGACCTGGGCGGGGGTGAGATCTCGGCGGCTGCCACTACCTCTCTGCCCAGCTTCAACGTGTTTGTTGAGGGGAGCTACGAACCTAAGTCATCCTGCCTGTACCAGCTGCCCTCCCATAGGCCGCTGATCAAGAAAGAGGAGGAGTCCTACCCGCAAAGTGCCCCCCCGCCCCTTGACACCCTGCCCTCTTCCTCCATGTACTTTAAACAGTCTCCTCCATCAACCCCGACCACTCCTTCTCTACCCCCCCAGCCTGGCTCCTCCTTCCTCTGGGACGACTCCCCCCACCACTCCTTACAGCCCCCCTCCCACGGCCCCATCAAGTCCCATCGCTTCTCCCACTTCTACCAGCACTCCCCTCCACACAGCGGGGGGTACGAGGGGCTCGGAGGGGGCCTGCCACGCTCTTCCTCGTCCTCTTCCTCAGTGCCCTCCCGAGCTCACGGCCCTCTACAGGAGCATCACCTGTACCAACTGCAACGCGGGGTCGGGGGCCCAGGGGGCCCAGGAGGGCTGGCCTTCCGCACTCTGGGACTGGGTTCCTGTAACCCCCTTCTGGGGGATGGCCTTCCGTCGCCGCCCCCTCGCGGACCCCCAGGAGAGGGCACATGTGCCGTGTGTGGTGATAACGCTGCCTGCCAACATTACGGCGTGCGCACCTGCGAGGGCTGCAAAGGCTTCTTTAAGGTAAGAGCACTCCCATGAGCCTCTCTGTTGAGTCTCTCGCTGTCAATATATTTCACTCACTCTGTTGCTCACTCTCTAGATATGTTCTCTATGGCTAGGGCCATGTTCCTTTGATATCTGGTCAATAGAGTTGTCACATACATTTCGATTTTCCTCCAAATAATAGTCTATGTTAATGTACATGTCTGGCGATTTTCCCAGAGCCTTGCAGAATTCATTTAGACGAGAGTCTGCAGATTGTCCTGGTGACCCAAACCATGTCTTACCACAGTCTGGAGTGGTGCTCCCACCTTTTTCCGTCTGTGCCTCCTAGAAATCACTTTTTCCTACTTTCCCCCTCTCTTTGTCTCACCCTCATCTCCCCTCTTACTTTCTTTCTATCTCCCTCTCGTTCTGTCATTCGTTAAGTACTCTCTAAATTGTCTGAGAAGGGTTGCCAAGGTGCCCGTGAGGGTCGTCTCCCCCGGCGACCAATAGGGCAGAGGGGTTGTGTGTGTGTGTGTGTGTGTGTGTGTGTGTATGTGAGTTAGTGGGTTTGTGTGTATGGCATGATGGCAGACTGTAATAAAAATACTGCGCTTTGGAGTGACGATCAGCGACTGCTCATAAAGCGTTAGAGAGAGAGAGAAAAAGAGCGAACAACAGAGAGAGAAGAGAGAAAATAAAAAGACTAGAGAGTGAGAGAGAAGTCTACAAATGCATAACAATTGGATACTGCCATTTCCACTGTGGTTGTGACAATATCAGCATCACAATACTCACTAGGATAAATGCAAAGCACCAAACACTGAACATCTACGGTAATCATCTTAGTATGCGGACAAACGCTTGTCCTTCTCCTGGTTGGATGCATTTGATAATTGGAATTTGCCCAATAGACACCGAAGATTATATAATGCCAATTTTGGTACCACCTTTATCGTAAGTAATAAGATTAAGACGTCTACTTTCATGTAGATGCTACATGACGGATTTGGATATAACCATGAAGTCTCATGAATAATCATGAGGGGAGATTTCCGGGGAGTAAAGATCAAGCTCATCGTAGAAATGTGACCTCAGCTGATATTGAGAACGACGAGTTAGCAGGCTTCGTTGTAATACAAACAACTTTCTCACTCTCATTTATAACGTCTAAGTTGTAGCATCCTCCTGATTCATTTAGATCTATTAAAAATGTAAATTATTTTAGGCAATATTCACTGTCCAGTCACTATTGAGCAGAAAATGTCTAGGGGTTCACAAAGCTGATTTCTGTAGGATTAGTTATTGGTTTAAGTATTATTGAGAATGTTGTGAAGCCAATAATGTTAAGTAGCATTCAAAATATTCATTTATTTTGTTATGACTTCTGCTTGTATTACAAATCTCCTTCCTCCGCAGTTTCCGTTTCTTTTATGACAGTTATCTCACATCTTGGATGTAACACGTCCCACACAGACACACACACACACACACATACTCACACACACACACTCATCTCACCCCCACTTACGCCATCATTCAGGAGTCTGCTTTTAGTCAGAAGGCGTTTTTCACTTCTAATATATTTGTCTGTAAAATGTAAAATTTTGTTATTTGTTATATGTGAAAAAAGAGATTGAAAAGGCCTGAGAGTGATTGGAAGGCAGAAAAAGAAAGAGAGAGTGAGAGGGTGCAAAGCCACAGATAACTAAACAGTGCCTGTGGTAGGTAGGAATGAATGATCATTCTATTCAATTTGTTTCACAATTTGTTTTTATTTAGTAATTAATTAAAGCAACGCTGGGTGGCTGCTGGCCTCAGGGTCCTGGCTGTGTTTGTGTATGTGTTGTGTTTGTCTGTGTTGTGTGTGTGTCTGTTTTGTGTGTGTATTGCATGTGTGTGTGTGTGTGTGTGTTCGTCTGGGTTGTGTGTGTGTTGTGTGTGGCTGCATGCCGTGGGCTGTGCGTTCATTACACAGCTCAGCACCCAGACACAGCCTGTCAACACACTACATCAGCCTCTTACACACACACACACACACGCACATGCACACGCACACGCACACACACACACACACGCACACGCACACGCGCACACACACACACACACACACACACACACACACACAGACACACACACACACACACACACACGTATATAAATCAGTGATTCCAGAGCCCTGCCAATCCAAGCTAAACATCTAGAAAATGATCTACATAACACAATCCGTATAACATTTACACAACATAATCCTTTTGGCATTATACAATATTCACACCCATGTTTACACAATGAATCACACAACACAACATTATGGCCATCTGTGTTTCTCCCCAGACACAGTGTAACATTAGAGCCAGCAAACAGCAGGCAAACATAGTGGTCAGCAGGTAAACCACAGACAACGTATTAATATGCAGGTTTCTCTATATGGGCATGCCTATTACTATTGTCTGTGTACACCCCATTACATGCATTATCTCTGATTAAATCTAATAGGGCATTCATGCATCATTTCCTTCCTATTAGGAGTCCTATCGGTGATTTATTGTCTTTTAATTTGGGAGATATATAATTGTTTTCACTAATGTGAATTAAAGAGATTTTTCCCTTGAATAAGTATTGTATTTTTAGAATCAAGTATTATTTTCTAGAACATAATTTGTGGCTTATGTGGGATGTACAATTGTAAATAAATTGTAGTGATTTGAAATATGAATTTGTACAATAACACTTGGTGAAACAATAATATAAATTGTGTATAGCGGGAAAATACATTAAATGATTGACGCAAACGTATTTACCAGAGAGGGAAATAGACAGACAAAGACAGCTAGACCGGTCATGAGACAGAGACACACAGAGAGACAGACAGGCAGAGAGACAGATAAGATACAGAGAGAGAGACAGATCAAGAAACAGACAGAGAGACAGATAAGAGACAGAGAGAGACAGATCAAGAGACAGACAGAGAGACAGATAAGAGACAGAGAGAGACAGATCAAGAGACAGACAGAGACAGAGAGACAGACAGATAAGAGACAGACAGATAATAGACAGACAGAGAGACAGACAGGACAGAAAGAGACAATCAGAGTGACAAATCAAGAGACAGATATGGACTGAGACAGACATGGACAGAGACAGACATGGAAAGAGACAGACATGGACTGAGACAGACATGGACAGAGACAGACATGGACAGAGACAGACATGGACAGAGACAGACATGGACAAAGACAGACATGGACAGAGACAGACATGGACAGAGACAGACATGGACTGAGACAGACATGGACAGAGACAGACATGGACAGAGACAGACATGGACTGAGACAGACATGGACAGAGACAGACATGGACTGAGACAGACATGGACTGAGACAGACATGGACTGAGACAGACATGGACTGAGACAGACATGGACAGAGACAGACATGGACAGAGACAGACATGGACTGAGACAGACATGGACAGAGACAGACATGGACAGAGACAGACATGGACAGAGACAGACATGGACTGAGACAGACATGGACAGAGACAGACATGGACTGAGACAGACATGGACTGGAGGAGACATGAGGATAACACACGCTCACACGCTAACACACACTAACATTAACCCTTGAGCACACCCAGTCAAGTGATCGCTGTTAACCCTCCACCCACATCACTACATAAAAAAACATCCACATTTATAATTAATAAATGCTAAACCGCCCGAGCACTTTTAATTAGAGACGGACGACCGTGGAGTGACAGTCATAAGGGGGGAGAGAAGATGGAGAGGATGGAGTGGGGAGAGAGCTGTCTGAGCTGCCCCTGATTAGGGAGGAGGGCAGAAGGAGGGGAGGAGGAATGAGGCAGTGGAGGAGGAAGGGTTGTCCCTGAAGGCTTTTAATTTAAGCCAGGCTATTAGCACATGTTACATGTCATGAATCTGCTTCTGCATGCCTCTGCATGCCCCTGAGAACCCTCTCGGCATGTGTGTGTGTGTTTGTGTGTGCGTGTGTGTGTGTGTGCATGCCCCTGTGATGATGGTCAGTCAGAGGACCACAGCTGTAGTCTATCAGTTGGAGTAAAACAGCTTCAGCCTTTCTGGGTGGTAGGCAGAGCTGTGCTCAGTCCCTCCTCTGTCCCTCCTCTGTCCCTCCTCAGTCCCTCCTCTGTCCCTCCTCTGTCCCTCCTCTGTCACTCCTCAGTCCCTCCTCTGTCCCTCCTCTGTCACTCCTCAGTCCCTCCTCTGTCACTCCTCTGTCCCTCCTCTGTCCCTCCTCTGTCCCTCCTCAGTTCCTCCTCTGTCCCTTTTCTGTCCCTCCTCTCTTCCTCCTCAATCCCTTTTCTGTCCCTCCTCTGTCCCTCCTCTGTCCCTCCTTTGTTTCCTCCTCAGTCCCTCCTCTGTCCCTCCTCTGTCACTCCTCTGTCCCTCCTCAGTCCCTCCTCAGTCCCTCCTCTGTCCCTCCTCTGTTCCTCCTCTCTTCCTCCTCAATCCCTTTTCTGTTCCTCCTCAGTTCCTTCTCAGTCCCTCAGCAGTTCAGCCCTATGGCCTTTCTTCTCTCCTGGTACCTGAACCGGGTCAGAACACGGAGGGCAAACACAAAAAGGTTGTCTTCTCCCATTCGTTCTCGTCCTCTCCTTCTGTCCTTCTCCTCAATCACCTGTTCTTTCTAAACGTGCCGCCTGAGACTGACAGGGTCCACAGGTCTGACATGTGTACACACTATCACTCACACACACTATCACTCACACACACTATCACTCATACACATGCGCACACACTATCACTCACACACACACGCACTCATACACACTATCACACACACACACGCACTCATACACACAATCACTCACACACACACACACACACACACACTTGCACTCATACACACTATCACTCACACACGCACTTATACACACACACGCACTCATACACACGCGCACGCAAACACACTTATACACACAATCACACACACTGATCTATGCACACGGCACATCTCATTTAACTCACGCTTATCGAGTATCCTGATGAAGTTTATAATATTTATTGTTACATATTTGTGAAATGGCACATCCTGGCCAGGTATTAATGAATGAATTGTTTGTGTTATGGTTTATATGTGTGTTTGTGTGTGTGTGTGTGTGTGTGTGTCAGGGAGATAGTATCAGGGATGAGTGAGTTAGATTGTAATAGCTCTGATGCGTAGCATCTCCACCAAACATTAGTCTTCAAATGACAAACACACACAGAAACACATTCACAGACACATTCTCACAAGGCTCCTATTCAGATCCAAATGCGAGCTCTTTCCATAAACTAGTAGCACTTTTAGCTGTGGGGTCACCCCTTATAATAGCTAAACCCTTAACTAACATTTCAAAGTCACAGTTCGTGCCAAAGCAGCATCTTGAACGAATCGGTCACTGCAAAATCAACAGCCCTTACTTAACATCTCCAAAGTGGTTTAAAGTTGTCCGCCTCGTTGAGCTGATATTCCCAGCGAAATTAATAAAAGCACCCACACTGAATATTCAAATTACTGCAACTGAACAATTCCAGACATCCGTGCATTTACAATATGTAAATCAATCCATTATTGTGCGCAATTTAATTACTACGGTACAAAACAAAAAAATTAAGCTTCCATTATCGGGATATTGTAT
Organism: Dallia pectoralis; assembly: GCA_029465975.1. Lineage (NCBI taxonomy): Eukaryota > Metazoa > Chordata > Actinopteri > Esociformes > Umbridae > Dallia > Dallia pectoralis. The sequence continues at coordinate 12,062,356 of CM055738.1, read as the reverse complement.
TTATTATTTACCAGACGCGCCAGCCCGTTCTAAAACGTGTACTCCAGGTTGTCCATCGAGCGTGTTTCAACCTCCGACTGCACTTATTACCAGTATCATCGTGTATTGCCCGGAGGAGGCGACTCTCTCCAACCGTATTAGCCCCGGTAATGGCCCTAACCAACGTGTCCTCGTGTGCATGGGTCGTTGACCATTTAAGATATGAGAGGCAAACATTGGCGTGATCAGGGGCGCCATGGCAACCCCTCTCTTCCTGCGAGGCCTTCTATTACGCGGCGGTTCCGCTCTCTCGTCTGAGCATATGGAATGAATTAGGTGTTATTGGTCTCCCGGGGGAGCAGGCATGTGTGGCACAAGGGCTTCCTAACCGGATTCATTTGTTTTGATGTGTTTTAGAGGCGCTAAATGAGGACCGAGCAGGCGCGTCTCAGGGAGTTACACATCTGTAGGAATCAGGGAGTTACACATCTGCAGGAATCAGGGAGTTACACATCTGTAGGAATCAGGGAGTTACACATCTGTAGGAATCAGGGAGTTACACATCTGTAGGAATCAGGGAGTTAAACATCTGTAGGAGTCAGGGAGTTACACATCTGTAGGAATCAGGGAGTTACACATCTGTAGAAATCAGGGAGTTACACATCTGTAGGAATCAGGGAGTTACACATCTGTATGAATCAGAGAGTTACACATCTGTAGGAATCAGGGAGTTACACATCTGTAGGAATCAGGGAGTTGCACATCTGTAGGAATCAGGGAGTTACACATCTGTAGGAATCAGGGAGTTACACATATGTAGGAATCAGAGTTACACATCTGTAGGAATCAGGGAGCTACACATCTGTAGGAATCAGAGTTACACATCTATAGGAATCAGAGAGTTACACATCTATAGGAATCAGAGAGTTACACATCTATAGGAATCAGAGAGTTACACATCTATAGGAATCAGAGTTACACATCTATAGGAATCAGAGAGTTACACATCTATAGGAATCAGAGTTACACATCTACAGGAATCAGAGAGTTACACATCTATAGGAATCAGAGAGTTACACATCTATAGGAATCAGAGAGTTACACATCTATAGGAATCAGAGAGTTACACATCTACAGGAATCAGAGTTACACATCTACAGGAATCAGAAAGTTACACATCTATATGAATCAGAGTTACACATGTATATTAACTAGAGAGTGACACATCAATAGGAATCAGAGAGTTACACATCTACAGGAATCAGAGAGTTACACATCTATAGGAATCAGAGAGTTACACATCTATAGGAATCAGAGAGTTACACATCTACAGGAATCAGAGAGTTACATATCTATAGGAATCAGAGTTACACATCTATAGGAATCAGAGAGTTACACAACTATAGGAATCAAAGAGTTACACAACTATAGGAATCAGAGAGTTACACATCTATAGGAATCAGAGTTACACATCTATAGGAATCAGAGAGTTACACATCAATAGGAATCAGAGTTACACATCAATAGGAATCAGACAGTTACACATCAATAGGAATCAGAGAGTTACACATCAATAGGAATCAGAGTTACACATCAATAGGAATCAGAGTTACACATCTACAGAAACGTATAACTGCATATGTGTTTGCCTGTGTCGAGGACCAACACAGCCAGGACCGTCTCGTTGTCTCAGCTGGGATAGAGCCATGGTGTGTTGGTTGGGTTGGGCCGCGGCGTGCGTGCGTGGGAGCGGATGGATCACTCAACACACAATCATAATAACGCTGCTCCGCTCCGTGCAGGGAGCGCGCATTGCCCCGCACGGGCCGTCTCTGATTTCATTTTAATAAGGTCAGTAATAATCGCACGAGCCGGCAGAGGAGAAAACAGCTCCCACGGGGCCCGTTGAGCGGCGCAGGCCCCGGGGCCCCGGAGGCACTACCGGATCTGACCCGAACGGCTTCACAAACAATCTGATCGCGGCGCATTGCGAACGCCGCCCCCCGTCTCGGGGGACCCACCTCGGCGTGCCAGGCACTCGTAACCATTGTCATAGCCCTCGCACTAATAAAAGTGTCCCTCCTGGAGGCAAGGCATGTTGGGAAATTAATTTGATTTAATTTTCTCAATGTCACCGCCTCTCAATCAGCGCATAATTATCATGTGACCTGCGAGCTTCCATCTCAATTCTCCAATGCTCAGGAAAAAAACACCAACTGAATTAAATAAATCCAGTGGCTGATTGTCCTGTCCCTGTTTGGAAGATGATCCACAGAAACACACACACACACTCACACTCACACACACACGCACTCTTTGTCATGCAAACACTCACTTTCGGTGTAATTGTCTTCACAGCGTACAGTGCAGAAGAATGCTAAGTATGTGTGCCTGGCCAGTAAGAACTGTCCGGTGGACAAACGAAGACGCAACCGCTGCCAGTACTGTCGCTTCCAGAAGTGCCTCAGTGTCGGCATGGTGAAGGAGGGTAAGAACAGACACACACACACACACACATACAGACACACACACACAGACACACACAGACACACACACACAGACACACACAGACACACACAGACACACACACACAGACACACACACACACACACACAGACACACACACACAGAAACACACAGAAACACACAGACACACGCAGAAACACACAGAAACACAGACTCACACACACACGCAGAAACACACAGACACAGACACACGCAGAAACACACAGACGCAGACACACACACACAGACACACACACACACAGAAACACACAGAAACACACAGACACAGACACACGCAGAAACACACAGAAACACAGACTCACACACACACGCAGAAACACACAGACAGGAAGAATCGCACAACACCAGCACAGTCATTCCCACTAGCTGATGTTCCTACAGAACACTCTCTGCCCCCCCAAGTCACCATGGTGACGGTATGTACGTGTAATTATGAAGCGATTGACCGGTAATGGTCTGGTCTGTAGAACCGTCACATAGGTGCACACATCCTGACAAATATCAAACACACGGACACCTAGTTGTGAGACCCTTCCTTCTCTCAAACACTGAGCCCTCAGAAAAAGACTGGCCAGACTGGTGACACACAGAGATGGACACCTACCTGTGTTGGGGTCACTGTCATTTCAAAATAAAGCCAAACTCCAATTAAAGCATTGCCGGTTTTTGTATGGGGTTTTCAGGGTACTTTGTGAACTGACTGGAATGGACTAACATTCAGTAAACACTGACACATGACTGACACACAGAGAGAGAGAGAGTCCTGATCACCGGCTAACACCCACACATCAACTGTCACACAGCTCCACTGCCCTCTACTGGTCACTAACAGTAGGGATTATGGAATTCAGGCTGGGCGTTCAGGCTGGGGTTCTGGATGGGGATTCTGGATGGGGGTTCTGGATGGGGGTTCTGGATGGGGGTTCTGGATGGGGGTTCTGGATGGGGGTTCAGGATGGGGGTTCTGGATGGGGGTTCAGGATGGGTGTTCAGGCTGGGGTTCTGGCTGGGGGTTCTGGATGGGTGTTCATGCAGGTTGTTCTGGCTGGGTGTTTGTACTTTGTGACAACTGTAGTGGTAAAAAGGGCTTTAGAAAATACATTTAATTGGTTGATTTGAATTGTAGCCAGGATGAGTTTTTCATCAGCTGTCTAAACAATATTATATGGTCAATATTATGTCACTTCCTCCCTCTGCTTCATAACTAAATCTCTAAAATTATAAATGTGATCTCTCTCTCTCTCTCTCTGGTCTCTCTCTGGTGTCTCTGGTCTCTTTCCCTGTTTTCTCTCTCTCCCTGATCTCTCTCTCTGGTCTCTCTCTCTGGTCTTTCTCTCTCTCTGGTCTCTCTCTCTCTGGTCTCTCTCTCTCTGGTCTCTCTCTCTGGTCTCTCTCTGGTCTCTCTCTCTCTTCTCTAGCTCTCTGGTCTCTCTCTCTGGTCTCTCTCTCTGGTCTCTCTCTCTCTGGTCTCTCTCTCTCTGGTCTCTCTCTCTCTGGTCTCTCTCTCTCTCTGGTCTCTCTCTCTCTCTCTCTCTCTCTCTCTGGTCTCTCTCTCTGGTCTCTCTCTCTGGTCTCTCTCTCTCTGGTCTCTCTCTCTCTGGTCTCTCTCTCTCTCTCTGGTGTCTCTGGTCTCTTTCCCTCTCTCTCCCTGATCTCTCTCTCTGGTCTCTCTCTCTGGTCTCTCTCTCTCTGGTCTCTCTCTCTCTGGTCTCTCTCTCTCTGGTCTGGTCTCTCTCTCTCTGGTCTCTCTCTCTCTGGTCTTTCTCTCTCTCTGGTCTCTCTCTGGTCTCTGGTCTCTCTCTCTCTGGTCTCTCTCTCTGGTCTCTCTCTGGTCTCTCTCTCTCTGGTCTAGCTCTCTGGTCTGGTCTCTCTCTCTGGTCTCTCTCTCTCTGGTCTCTCTCTCTCTGGTCTCTCTCTCTCTCTGGTCTCTCTCTCTGGTCTCTCTCTCTGGTCTCTCTCTCTGGTCTCTCTCTCTGGTCTCTCTCTCTGGTCTCTCTCTCTGGTCTCTCTCTCTCTGGTCTCTCTCTCTGGTCTCTCTCTCTCTCTCTCTCTGGTCTCTCTCTCTCTGGTCTCTCTCTCTCTGGTCTCTCTCTCTCTGGTCTCTCTCTCTCTCTGGTCTCTCTCTCTCTTCTCTCTCTCTCTCTGGTCTCTCTGGTCTCTGGTCTCTCTCTCTGGTCTCTCTCTCTGGTCTCTCTCTCTCTGGTCTCTCTCTCTGGTCTGGTCTCTCTCTGGTCTCTCTCTCTCTGGTCTCTCTCTCTGGTCTCTCTCTCTGGTCTCTCTCTCTGGTCTCTCTCATCTCTCTCATATCTCTGGACTTTCTCTGGTCTCTCTCTCTGATCTCTATCTATGGTCTCTCTCTCTCTCTGCTCTCTCATCTCTGGTCTCTCTCTCTCTGGTCTAGCTCTCTGGTCTTTCTCTCTCTCTGGTCTCTCTCTCTGGTCTCTCTCTCTGGTCTCTCTCTCTCTGGTCTCTCTGGTCTCTCTCTCTCTGCTCTCTCTCTCTCTGCTCTCTCTCTCTTGTCTCTCTCTCTCTCTCTCTCTCTGGTCTCTCTCTCTGGTCTCTCTCTCTCTGGTCTCTCTCTCTCTCTCTGGTCTCTCTCTCTGGTCTCTCTCTCTGGTCTTTCTCTCTCTCTGGTCTCTCTCTCTCTGGTCTCTCTCTCTGGTCTTTCTCTCTGGTCTCTCTTTCTCTGGTCTCTCTCTGGTCTCTCTCTCTCTGGTCTCTCTCTCTCTGGTCTCTCTCTCTGGTCTCTCTCTCTCTCTGGTCTCTCTCTCTCTCTCTCTGGTCTCTCTCTCTCTGGTCTCTCTCTCTCTGGTCTCTCTCTCTCTGGTCTCTCTCTCTCTCTGGTCTCTCTCATCTCTCTCATATCTCTGGACTTTCACTCT
>CM055738.1:12014469-12049469 GCA_029465975.1 Dallia pectoralis | reverse complement strand
GAAGCGCTGTGCATATGTGTGTGTTTCTCTGCATTTGTCAGGGTGTGTGTGGTGTTTAACCCATCTCTCTGTCTCCACAGAGCAGGTGCCAGGACTTAAGGACAGTAAGTGTGTGGAGGAGCTGCAGAACAAGGTTGTCTGTTGCCTTAGAGACCACCTGGGCTTTGGGCCCTCGTCCTCATCCAAGACCACGCCCGCTTTAAGCCGCGTGCTCGGTGTGAGGTCAGAGCTCCGCTCCCAGAGGACCCAAGGCCTGCAGAGGATCTTCTACCTGAAGCTGGAGGACCTGGTCCCGCCCCCACCCCTGATTGATAGGTTCTTGGACACTCTCCCCTACTGATGCCGCCCTCTCCGATTTTGCCTGAACACACGTGTCACATCCTGTTAAAGACACGCCCCCCGCCCCACAGAGCGCGCGTGGACACACCCGAAGGAACGAGACTTTCCGAGCTGCACTGAGAGAGACGGCGAATCGAATTGCTTTTCACTCATAAAGGACAACCAATCCGCAATGTTGTCCGCGCAAAAGACACGTTACTCAAATGCTTGCCGTGCTTTTAATCTGGTCCTCGTCGTTCTCGTATAATGGAGAATGGGAGGATGAGAAAAGGATGGGGGGAAAATGAAAGTGACATTTATCTGTCCCATTTAAGGCTGAAGTAAGAAAGAGAGACAGGTCGTCTTTGCTTTGTCTTCAGTCCGCTGGCCTGCTTCAGTATGACTTGGTTCATTCTGCAGTTTCTAGCTGTCTGCCCCGGGGAGAGAGCTTTAAAGAAGGACCAGAGACACGCAGGCTGTATGAGAAACTGTGTGGTGCTCTGGTGACGTCCCAGGGAAACAGAAGCTGTGTTTTTGTAATTCCTCCTGCGAAACTGAAGGACAAAGATGGAATGGGGTTGTGTCATCGGTTAAGATGATGTACAGCATGAATTTGGGTTACCAGGATGTTTCTGTGTATGTTAGCATAGACACAGGACAGAGTCTCCAACCGAATGCATTAAAGCACACACACACACACACAGTGAAGTAACTGCTACTTGGCTCCTGTATCTAAGTGCAATTTCTTAAGAGCTATCTTATAAAAAAGCAACAGCTGGAGATGCAGAGGTTTCATTTCAAACTCTAAATTATTTTAATACTAAGGCTGGCTTGTAATGTCAGTCTAATATCAGTAGCTCCTGGAGAGAGATAGCTAAGAGGAGACACTGAGCACTAACCAATGATGACCGAGTCTGTTCAACTCAAATGGCTGTAGGCTTTAAAATGAACTCATAGGATTAGGAAGGAGGGAGAGAGCGCGAGTAGAATTTGGCTAAAAGCACTTACGCCGTCAGAGGTAGAGACGCACAGACACACACCCACCTGGCTCCCTGAGAGAGGAGGCAGAGAAGGAGAGGAGGAGACAGAGAGGGAGAGAAGGAGGCAGAAGAGGAGAGATGGGCATGGAGTAGATGGGTGCTCGATGGACGACTGTACGGGGTCTTTGGGGGGGGGTCTTTTGGGGGGTAGAACATTCCACAGTCATGCTGTTTCTGTATGTTTTTTATGTGGAGCCTGTGAGAGATTGGAGGATGTGTTACTGTTTATGTGTGTCCATGTAGGCGTGCAGGAACGTACGCATGGTGGTTATAAGCTGTTATAAGCTGTTATGAAGCTGTTCAGTCAGCATGGCCTGTGTTTATTTTGTCGGACTGCGGCTGTGTGTGTGTGTGGACTTTCCTCCAAGGCCCGAACCACATCACATCACTGACTCACTCCCACACGGGCAGCCGTTTGACAGAAGTAAAAAAAAACAGATTCTATAGATATATAAATATATATTAAAAAAACTAATATTTTGAAGTGTTTTTAGCTTTTTCAAATATTGTGGTACGAGTTGTGCATTGTGTTTTTTGAAGAAGAGAAATAAAAAGTTACAAAAAAATGTTTTCTTTCCATTGTCCCCCTCTGGAGTTTCCTGTTCTTTTTTTTTTTGTTTTTTTATCTTTGGTTTATTGGAGTTTCTGTTCAGCACTTTGACATTTCTCAACTTATTATCTTAAAGTACACCAGGTTTTTCTGACTGATTGAGTCGGCAGTTTCCATCATCATCGTCATCAAGGAATAATGTTCCATCAGGACGTTAACCAGAGGAATCACCACCAGGAAAGAATCCTGCACGCATTTCTGAATGAAAAAAGAATAAAAATAACTGAATATGTGTGAGATTGGAGTGCTTGTATGTGTGTGTGTGTGTGGTATAAGGCCCAGATGTGAGGGTTCTTGGAGGTATAAGGCCCAGATGTGAGGGTTCTTGGAGGTATAAGGCCCAGATGTGAGGGTTCTTGGAGGTATAAGGCCCAGATGTGAGGGTTCTTGAATGTATAAGGCCCAGATGTGAGGGTTCTTGGAGGTATAAGGCCCAGATGTGAGGGTTGTTGGAGGTATAAGGCCCAGATGTGAGGGTTCTTCGAGGTATAAGGCCCAGATGTGAGGGTTCTTGGAGGTATAAGGCCCAGATATGAGGGTTATTGGAGGTATAAGGCCCAGATGTGAGGGTTCTTGGAGGTATAAGGCCCAGATGTGAGGGTTCTTGGAGGTATAAGGCCCAGATGTGAGGGTTCTTGGAGGTATAAGGCCCAGATGTGAGGGTTCTTGAATGTATAAGGCCCAGATGTGAGGGTTCTTGGAGGTATAAGGCCCAGATGTGAGGGTTCTTGGAGGTGTAAGGCCCGGATGTGAGGGTTCTTGGTGGTATAAGGCCCAGATGTGAGGGTTCTTGGAGGTATAAGGCCCGGATGTGAGGGTTCTTGGTGGTATAAGGCCCAGATGTGAGGGTTCTTGGAGGTATAAGGCCCAGATGTGAGGGTTCTTGGAGGTATAAGGCCCAGATGTGAGGGTTCTTGGAGGTATAAGGCCCAGATGTGAGGGTTCTTGGAGGTATAAGGCCCGGATGTGAGGGTTCTTGGTGGTATAAGGCCCAGATGTGAGGGTTCTTGGAGGTATAAGGCCCAGATGTGAGGGTTCTTGGAGGTATAAGGCCCAGATGTGAGGGTTCTTGGAGGTATAAGGCCCAGATGTGAGGGTTCTTGGAGGTATAAGGCCCAGATGTGAGGGTTATTGGAGACATAAGGCCCAGATGTGAGGGTTCTTGGAGGTATAAGGCCCAGATGTGAGGGTTCTTGGAGACATAAGGCCCAGATGTGAGGGTTCTTGGTGGTATAAGGCCCAGATGTGAGGGTTCTTGGAGGTATAAGGCCCAGATGTGAGGGTTCTTGGAGGTATAAGGCCCAGATGTGAGGGTTATTGGAGACATAAGGCCCAGATGTGAGGGTTCTTGGAGGTATAAGGCCCAGATGTGAGGGTTCTTGGAGACATAAGGCCCAGATGTGAGGGTTCTTGGTGGTATAAGGCCCAGATGTGAGGGTTCTTGGAGGTATAAGGCCCAGATGTGAGGGTTCTTGGAGGTATAAGGCCCAGATGTGAGGGTTATTGGAGACATAAGGCCCTGATGGGCCTTAAAACATGATCGCCACGAGGACATTTCACAGCACACTGTCTTTACTGTCACTATTATCACCCCACACACACACAGACACAGACACAAACTAACACACACACAAACCACACCACAACAGAGTCAAACATTAACCATCATTAGCCACTGTGTGGTGTGGGTGTGGTCTGGGTGTGGAAGGTGTGTGTTCTGTAGGCTCACACACCTTGTCCCTCTGACAGAGAGCATGATGTGCCTGTGTAAGCTGACGCGTAAAAAAGAGGACACAATGTGTATTCACTCAGAGTGTGTGTGTGTGGGTGTGGGTGTGTGTGTGAGAGAGAATCCTTCTCTGTTATAGGTAGTGACAGTGTTGAGTGACGGGTAACATAACACCAACACAGATAGAGCTCAACGAGAGGATTGAAAGACAGGCACACACACACGCACACGCAGAAGGAGCTGTCAGTCTCTGCCAGCCGATCGATCAGCACTGACAGATAGCAGTTAACCCTGAGGCTTCATTAGAACTCCCATTAGAAGACACTCACACACACGCACACACACACACGCACGCACGCACGCGCACACACACACACACACACACACACACACACACAGAGACACACACACACACACGCACGCACGCACGCACACACACACACACACACACACACACACACACACACACACACACACACACACACACACACACACACACACAGAGACACACACACACACACACAGAGACACACACACATAGACAAACAGACCGAAAAACACATGTTTGTTTATATATCCTTGTGGGAACATGGATATATACCCTGACCCAAAAATCCATGTTCCCTATTCCCTGGTCCTAAACCTAAACATTATTCTAATTCTAACTTTAACCGCCCCCTAACCCTAACCCCAGGGCATCGTTCATGCATAGACATCACTCAACCATAATGCCTGAACCTGAACGTGACCTTCATTTCTAACACCGTTGGTGTTTCCCCCAAACCCAGGCAGACGACAGATTCTTCAGGTTTTTCTATCTTCACGGGGACACCTGGTCCCCCACAAGCACATTTTCAGGTGTATATTTTGGGATGTAATGTAGTGTTCATGATGGGGTGCCGGGGTACCCTGCTGGTGCGCTTCCTCTCCTACGGAGACACTCTCTCTGGATTACGACTGAGACCAACTGCACCTGCGTTCTGCCCTGCCAGATACACTCTGAAAACAGAGATACCAGACAGACGTCGACACAACAGCATACGGTTGTGGTGTGAAGTGGGTGTCCAGACTTTCACTGTCTGCTCAGCTCTGCCCCCTCAATGTCAGTTGTGGCTCTACCTTTGTGCTCGGGGATTCTCCCTTTGGGACATACAGACTCGTGATCACCCTTGGGGAGCCCCCTGCAGGCTGAGCAATATAAGGTTACGTCAGAAATAGAGGCCTACCCAAACACACTCTCCAGCCGCAACAGGAAGTGTGTGTTTGCGTATGAGATATTATTAAAGGCAAAGGGACAGAGGGGTAGAGCTGATTATCTCCCAGCAGGACAGAGGCAGCCTGGAGAGGCAGCCTGGAGAGGCAGCCTGGAGCGTCACACTGCAGCTCTAGCTACCGTCACATCACACACACACACACACACACACATTTTGTGTTTTAGTAACATTGTGGGGACCCAACAAATTATCTCAATTACAACTCCCAAATGTTATAAACTATATACCTTATTCTTTAATTAACCCCTTAACCAAAGTTACTTAAACTTAATTCTATCCCAACTGTAATCATAAGCCCAGTGTTCCGCTTGGTAAATATCTGGTAAGATTCGTGATCATTACAAGTATATAAAAACAAGGAGCCCCACATAAAGACACACACCAAGTATACTGAACATACCCAATACATTATTTCCATTCAAAATCCAATTTTCTCCAACCTTAATTGTTAATGAAAAGTAAGACAAAAAAAGTAACGTTCACCATAAAAAAACCCAGGTTAGTAAAATGTGAAAACACACACGCACGTTCACGCACACGTTCACGCACACGCACACGCACACACACACACACACACACACACACACACTATGCATATCAATAGAGCCACAGGAGAGTCCATAATAACACAGCCTACTGCCCTACTGGCTGGGGCAGAACATGCACCTGCCACCACTCAACCCTCTTAGCAGCACCACATCATAGTTTTGAGTGTGTGTGTGTGTGTGTGTGTGTGTGTGTGTGTGTGTGTGTGTGTGTGTGTGTGTGTGTGTGTGTGTGTGTGTGTGTGTGTGTGTGTGTGTGTGTGTGTGTGTGTGTGTGTGTGCTTGTGCACGCGTGCGCGCGCTCGTGTGATTGACCGGCTGAGTGGAAATTCCAGCTGTCCGTGCTCGTCACACATTGGTCGATTTTATTTGCCTGACAGGATCAATATTGTGTATGCAATCAATATGGATACAACTTGTCGGAAGTTCAATTCTCGCTTTTATTAAAAAAACTTATCCATATTCAGTAAGTTAATTCCCGGGTTTACTAAATACAAATCTATTTCTATAAGATCCACTATAAACCCCGTTTCAATAATTACTCTGAATAATTGTGTCCTACTGTGGCGGACCGTTTGTCTCTGCGGGATTCTAGTCGGAACTAATTCGACTGCGGACACGGAAAAGAGTTGTTTACAAACAGAAGAGAAAGTTGAGAAAGAGAAAGTCCACATCGACACGGTTAAACAATATGTTAGCATGAAGATTACATCTGTCAAGTGTTACACTCGGAGGGGTTTTACAATAAGTAAGTCACATGTTGACTCTCTGAAAACTATAATGGATAACAATTTCAAATAGTTATTAAGATGAGGTAGTTATAATAACGTTACGTGCGCTCACATAACACTGACGTCATCACATTTGCCAGTTGAATATGTTCATACTGAGAACCAAGGTTCGGTAGCTACGCTTGTACTGTAGTTAGGTGGAAAATGCGCGGTGTTATCGTGGACGGTAACGGTAGGTGCTATCCGGGATCCATGAGCAACATGGGGGAGCCCTGAATGTTTGGGATAGCACTGACCTAACCTAAGATACTTGGCCAACTAACTAGTTTACACAACTACAGTACAGTCAGTCTGAGAGACATAATTCAGACATTGGTCACGAAGTATTCAGTAAAGCTCCCTTGTAGCTAACATTTATTTGTCTGATGTGTTTGAATTGCAGAGAAGTGTGAGAGACATTAGCGTTAGGGGTTGATGAATACAATGATACAATGTTGTGTTTCTATGCTTCCAACTTTTATCCAGATCGCTGAGTGCGACCAATCAGAACCGGTGTATAAGTGCGAGTGAAGGTCTGTCACACTGTATGATTTACCACCCGGGGTCAGAGTTCAGGGAGGATGTCAGAGGAGGGGGGCAAGTTGACGCTGAGGCGCCTGGAGGGACCAATCCAGAAGTTCACTAAAGTTGCCCTGCCGACTGACCTAGAAAGATTACAGAGACACCACAGCAATATACTAAAGGTAAAATGAAACCATCCATTTTGAGTTGTTCAATAAGAGTGATATAAATGGAAAATGCCTGACTATTCTTTTCCTGTGTTACAGTTTCAGCGTTGTGGACAATGGGACCGCCTTCATCAAGAGCACATTAATGCAAGCCGCACTGTGCAGGTGAAACACAACCCCCAAACACACACACTGCACTTGTGTTGAATGTGTGTGTTGTGAGACATAGCTGTATTCCTGCTGAAGCTACAGACATGGGTTTTACAATTAAACCACAATACCTCAGGAGCTGACATATTCACCTTGACCCCCCCAATAAAAAAACACACACAGAGACACCCCCACACACACACACACACTCACACACAACATTCCTACAAGACCCCATGGGAGAGGCAAAGTGCTTTCCTGTGTCTATATGACGTGAGTGTGTTTTCTGTTCATTGGGCTGTGTGTGTGTGTGTCTGTGTGTCTGTGTGTGTGTGTCTGTGTGTCTGTGTGTCTGTGTGTGTGTGTGTGTCTGCCTGTTTCTGTGTGAGTAACCTGAAGATGGCTTGTCAGATGCAGGGACAGTATACAGATGATGGAGTAAACAAGAGAGGAATAAGCAGGAAGTGAAATAATAGTGTTTTGCTTTCTATTTTTCATATGCCCTCCACTATTTCGTCATCTATTCATCCATTTTGTTCCTCTGGATATCATTCACTGACATGTGTGTTTAAGCATCGTATGTGTTTAGTTCATTTCGGTCGTTTGTCTGACAGAGCTCTGGTGTTACACATGCCTGCTTGTCCCCCACAGACCGACTCAATCTCCGACCAACCAACTCAATCTCCGACCGACTCGATGACCGACTCAATCTCCGACAGACCGACTGACTCAATCTCCAACAGACCGACTGACTCAATCTCCGACCGACTCAATCTCCAACCGACTCAATCTCCAACCGACGCAATCTCCAACCGACTCAATCTCCAACCGACTCAATCTCCGACCGACCGACTCAACAAAACTGGCAACAAAAGTGAGTGAAGTGAAAATGTCCAAATTGGGCCTAGTGTCAATATTTTGTGTGGCCATCATTAATTTCCAGCACTGTCTTAACCCTCTTTGGCATGGAGTTCACCAGAGCTTCACATGTTGCCACTGGAGTTCTCTTCCACTCCTCCATGACGACATCATGGAGCTGGTGGATGTTAGAGACCTTGCGCTCCTCTACAGATGCTCAATAGGGTTTAGGTCTGGAGACATGCTCGGCCAGTCCATCATCTTTACCCTCAGCTTTTTTAGCAATGCAGTAGTCATCTTGGAGGTGTGTATGTGTGTGTGTTTATTCGTCTAATTGGTGTGTGAGTGGGAGCATCTATTGGCTGTGACCCTCTTCACCTTCCTCACCCCTCCTCCCAGCCAAGGCTCTGACACCTGTCTTTCTTTCTTTGGTTTCTACACAGGTTTGTCTTTATTTTGTATCTGTGTCTTTTTATTTAATCTACTGGACGACATGCTGAATCTCTCTTTCTCTCTCCCTCCCTCGGTGTAGCAGTTGAAGGCAAATATTAGGGAGATGGAGAAGCTGTGTGGGCTTGTCCGCCCAGAAGATAACCCCACCCTGGAGAGGCTGGTCCAGCCAATCCGAGATCGAGCGTCCACAGCTGCACATGACTTCCTGCTCCTGCATTCTAACCCTGTTCCTCTTCCACATGTGAAACGCCTGTCAGACTCTTCTTCAGGTAGACCCACCCCCACCCTTCTATAGGTAGACCCACCCCCACCCTTCTATAGGTAGACCCACCCCCACCCCTCTATAGGTAGACCCACCCCCACCCTTCTATAGGTAGACCCACCCCCACCCCTCTATAGGTAGACCCACCCCCACCCCTCTATAGGTAGACCCACCCTTCTATAGGTAGACCCACCCCCACCCTTCTATAGGTAGACCCACCCCCACCCCTCTATAGGTAGACCCACCCCCATCCTTCTATAGGTAGACCCACCCCCACCCCTCTATAGGTAGACCCACCCCCACCCTTCTATAGGTAGACCCACCCCCACCCTTCTATAGGTAGACCCACCCCCACCCTTCTATAGGTAGACCCACCCCCACCCCTCTATAGGTAGACCCACCCCCACCCCTCTATAGGTAGACCCACCCCCACCCCTCTATAGGTAGACCCACCCCCACCCCTCTATAGGTAGACCCACCCCCACCCCTCTACAGGTAGACCCACCCCCACCCCTCTACAGGTAGACCCACCCCCACCCCTCTACAGGTAGACCCACCCCCACCCCTCTATAGGTAGACCCACCCCCACCCCTCTATAGGTAGACCCACCCCCACCCCTCTACAGGTAGACCCACCCCCACCCCTCTACAGGTAGACCCACCCCCACCCCTCTACAGGTAGACCCACCCCCACCCCTCTATAGGTAGACCCCCCCCCACCCCTCTACAGGTAGACCCACCCCCACCCCTCTACAGGTAGACCCACCCCCACCCCTCTACAGGTAGACCCAGCCCCACCCCTCTACAGGTAGACCCACCCCCACCCCTCTACAGGTAGACCCACCCCCACCCCTCTGCAGGTAGCCCCACCCCTCTACAGGTAGACCCACCCCTCTACAGGTAGACCCACCCCCACCCCTCTGCAGGTAGACCCACCCCTCTACAGGTAGACCCACCCCCACCCCTCTGCAGGTAGACCCACCCCTCTACAGGTAGCCCCACCCCTCTGCAGGTAGCCCCACCCCTCTACAGGTAGCCCCACCCCTCTACAGGTAGACCCACCCCCTACAGGTAGACCCACCCCCACCCCTCTACAGGTAGACCCACCCTTCTACAGGTAGACCCACCCCTCTACAGGTAGCCCCACCCCTCTACAGGTAGCCCCACCCCTCTTCAGCAGCATGTTGTTCTATTACAGCCCTGGTTTGGAATTGGACAATTTCACAGGCAGTAACATGTAATTATATATATATATATGATACAATGGTTACCAATTACTTTTCCATCAGCTGGTTGCTATGGCGATGACCTGGGCAGGGAGCCTTCGCTTGTCAGTCAAACCCAGGTCCTTCTCCCGGTCATTCCCCACAATGAGAGTGCTGCTGAATCCTGGGACACTCTGGAGGAGGTTGGAACAAGATATTACAATATGTCACTGACATCTCGTGTATACAACAGGTTTATATGTGTGTGTGTGTGTGTGTGTTAACTTTGCTAAGTTAATGTATGTTTGTGTATGTCAGGACCTGAAGGAGCTCAATGGTTTGGTGACAGAGTTCTCCATGCTGGTCCATGTGAGTACGCCCTGTGTTTTTCTGTTTGTCTGGTGTGTATGGAGACAGAATTCATGACCGGGCTGCGCTAAACGCTTTGTTTAGTATTAGTGAGGCCATTGACAGAAACTGTATTGAGAGAGAGGGAGAGCTAGCCTAGCTTAGCGTTCGTGCTTGTTTTCCTACTGGTGCTCCTTAGAGGGACGGTCACAGCACACCACAGGTTAATGGTGTACTGCTGGGGGAGGGGGGATGGGCTGTGGGGAGGTGGGAGGAGGGCAGGGGGAGGTGTATCCATTGGGAAGAGAGTAGATGTGGTGTCATGGGGGAGAACAGAGGCTGCAGGCCGTATGGTGACCAGAAGGAGAACAGATGACTATTATCCTCTAGTGGTGGAAGGGTTTAAAACTGTAAAAGGGTAGAGGGAGGGGGGAGGGAGAGGTAGAGCGGGAGGTAGAGAGAGAGAGAGAGAGAGAGGAGGGATACTGGAGACTGGTTTCCTAATCCCTCCAGGGTTCCAATTAGATTTTACTGATATCTGCCGGCAAAAGTGTTTGACTGCTGTAATTAGGACGTTTGGCTTGGCAATATGTAAGGTTTAGTTCCTAAAAACAGTCTGAGGAGGGGAAAGGTTTGTTGCTGCGTGACTTGATTGTCCCATAGTATGTGGGAAAAATGCTGTAATTGGTTGAACATTTTGAGCCCTCTAAAATGACTCCAGTGATATGTCACTTATATGTAAAAAAACAAAAAAAAACATACTAATGATTTGGCTGTTTACTGCAGAAATTGTGCATGATTGGTTGAATATACAAGTCCATATGCATAATATCTGGAAAATTGTTGATTTCAGCAAATAATTCTGCAATCCCAGAATCCTGTAGGGACTGCTTAGTGTGTGTGTGTGTGTGTGTGTGTGTCTGTATGTGTGTGTGTGTGTGTGTGTGTGTCTGTGTGTGTGTCTGTGTGTGTCTGTATGTGTGTGTGTGTGTTAGAGGAGAGAGCATGGATGTTATTAGTCGGTTGTCTCTCTGGAGTGACTGGTGTCATTCAGGGACCAGTACTCAACCTCTCAGCTCACGGTAAACACACTTTACCGTGAGCTGAGGTGTGTGTGTGTGTGTGTGTGGACCTGGGGATGTTAAAGAGTCTGACTGAATCACACTTCTCCCTTGGTTATGGACACACGCGCACACACACACACCATCTAGATCAGGTTCTCCTCCCAACATCCATCATCCACCTGGAAGGTCAATAGGGCGAGGTAGGGTGAAGAACAGACGTGAAGATAAGGGACTGTCTGGTTAGAAGGGACAGAGACATGGATGATGTCCAACACACACCACACACAGAGACATGGATGATGTCCAACACACACCACACACACAGACATGGATGATGTCCAACACACACCACACACACAGAGACATGGATGATGTCCAACACACACCACACACACAGACATGGATGATGTCCAACACACACCACACACACAGAGACATGGATGATGTCCAACACACACCACACACACAGAGACATGGATGATGTCCAACACACATCACACACACAGAGACATGGATGATGTCCAACACACACCACACACAGAGACATGGATGATGTCCAACACACACCACACACAGAGACATGGATGATGTCCAACACACACCACACACACAGACATGGATGATGTCCAACACACACCACACACACAGAGACATGGATGATGTCCAACACACACCACACACAGAGACATGGATGATGTCCAACACACACCACACACACAGAGACATGGATGATGTCCAACACACACCACACACACAGACATGGATGATGTCCAACACACACCACACACACACAGACATGGATGATGTCCAACACAGACCACACACACAGAGACATGGATGATGTCCACACACACACACACACACAGACATGGATGATGTCCAACACACACCACACACAGAGACATGGATGATGTCCAACACACACCACACACAGAGACATGGATGATGTCCCACACACACACACAGAGACATGGATGATGTCCAACACACACCACACACAGAGACATGGATGATGTCCAACACACACACACACACAGAGACATGGATGATGTCCAACACACACACACACACAGAGACATGGATGATGTCCAACACACACCACACACACAGAGACATGGATGATGTCCAGACATGGACACACCACACACAGAGACATGGATGATGTCCAACACACACCACACACAGAGACATGGATGATGTCCAACACACACCACACACACAGAGACATGGATGATGTCCAACACACACCACACACAGAGACATGGATGATGTCCAACACACACCACACACACACATGGATGATGTCCAACACACACCACACACAGAGACATGGATGATGTCCAACACACACCACACACAGAGACATGGATGATGTCCAACACACACCACACACAGAGACATGGATGATGTCCAACACACACCACACACAGAGACATGGATGATGTCGAAACAAACACACACACACACACTGAGACTGAGACAGATGCCACTCTGAATATTTCATGAGCTCCTCACAATAAACCCCCCTGCTTCCAGACCCTAATATAATCTCCTCAGCCCTGACCCTACCTACTCCTCCCCAACACACAGACACACACCCTAACTCCGCCAAAATCTGTGGTGTTGTGTGTAGAGGGACCCAGTGTGTCTCCAGCGTATAAACCCGGTGTGTGTGTGTGTGTGTGTCAGTCCCAGCAGGAGAAGATTGACAGCATTGAGGAGAACGTCAACACAGCAGCAGCTAACGTGGAGGAGGGGACCAGGAGTCTTGGAAAGGTGTGTGTGTGTGAGGATGTGTGTGGGCGAGTGAGTGTGTGTGCACTTGTGTGTGGTGTTTGGGAGATCGATGGCACTTTGCCTCTCAGCCATTCTACAGCGTTTGTCCCTATTGATCCAGAAGAATATGGAGGAAAGCTGCAATTAAGGAAATAAAGAGAGCGATTGAAAGGGGGGTTAAGAGGTAGAGTGATGGGTGGAGTCTGGGGTGTTGTTTACAGAGAGTGAGGTGTGTGTGAGATGTGTGGGGTCAGACTTTGTGTGGGGCAGTGTGTGGGGTCAGACATTGTGTGGGGCAGTGTGTGGGGTGAGGCAGTGTGTGGGGTGAGGAAGTGTGTGTGGGTGAGGCATTGTGTGGGGTGGGGCAGTCTGTGGGGTGAGGCATTGTGTGGGGTGGGGCAGTGTGTGGGGTGAGGCATTGTGTGGGGTGGGGCAGTCTGTGGGGTGAGGCATTGTGTGGGGTGAGGCAGTGTGTGGGGTGAGGCATTGTGTGGGGTGGGGCAGCCTGTAGGGTGAGACATTGTGTGGGGTGAGGCAGTGTGTTGGGTGAGGCATTGTGTGGGGTGGGGCAGCCTGTAGGGTGAGGCATTGTGTGGGGTGGGGCAGTCTGTGGGGTGAGGCATTGTGTGGGGTGAGGCAGTGTGTCGGGTGAGGCATTGTGTGGGGTGGGACAGCCTGTAGGGTGAGGCATTGTGTGGGGTGGGGCAGTCTGTGGGGTGAGGCATTGTGTGGGGTGGGGCAGCCGTACCTGCTCAAATACCACACTCCCTCCATCATTCGTTGGGAAGCCAGTACCTTTTTTCTCCATACGTTCCTCTTGCCATCCCTCAGATACATGTTAATATTTGCTCATCCACCTACAATACCTTTTTTTGAGAGATCTACAGACTTGGTTTGGTCATAACTGAGTGTTTTCTAATAGAAGTGGCCTGGTGACATGATCTGGTATAACCAAAATGAAATGCATTTTTTTACTAAATAACGTAATATTTCTCCATGTGTCATAATATATAACAGTAACACAGAGTAGAGGAGCCACCATCAGCGGAAACGTAATCAAATCTTCCACATGATGTAACATCTACATGGTCTGTCACGACAGAGGGTCATTTTTTATGTCAAACGGTGTGCAACCACTGAAATCGTATTACGTTGGTGCAATATTAACACAACCTTAAGAGAGCACACATCTCCTCTGTGCGTCCGGCTTCAACAAAATAGAAAATATGCACTGGCCCCTGTTTCAACAGTCCAGTAAGATCAGTATCTGTTGAGACTCCAAGCTGCTCCATGCCATGTTCGTCACTAGGCATTTATGGTCGTCATGGACACTGAACGATACGCAGCCCCATAACATAGTTCCCCTGAATCATCATGTCCATCTTCTGTAGCTTGTGCCAGATGACCATCACGTATACCCAGACGGTGACATGTGCCCCTGTTAGGCGATGCTCAACTTTATTCGATTCCCCTGTGATCGTGCACACACAGAAACAGACACACACACACACACACACACACACATAGAAACCTCTCTGCTTTACAAACACCCTGAGCTCTGAACTTTCAACTCACCTGTGATGAATCGTTATGACCTTGGCTGTCATCAGGGGACGGGGTAGGACGACATTTGAATAATTTCAACTTGATTCATTTAACAGATTCCTCTTAATGAATCGCCGTAGGGGGTCACGTGTCTGTGTGCAGGAATGTTCAGACGAATGTTCAGACGAATCTCTCATTTACGGCCGTCAGCCCAAAGAAGCATCTTCCCTTCAGAAGATAACAGCTGTTATACACACGCACGCACACACACACCTCATTTCAGATTGTATTTATGTAAATGTGGATAATTATAAATGTCCAGCTTTGATGGTGTGTTTGCGTGAGCTGGCAGGCACGTGTATGAGTGTGTGATCATTAAAGGCCAGGTAGATCTGAAGACTTATCACTCTCCGTGTGTCTGAGAACAGGAAATGACCCCCCCCCTCCCTCACGCCTGCTCATTTGCATATTTATTATTGACTGTTTCTGTTTGTGGTATGGCCGTATGGTTACTTCTCCTTTACTCCGCTTTTCAGTTGAATATACAAATCTTAATTGGCCTGGAATATCTAAGCAAAATAGATTCAGTGTGATGAAGTGATGAATGGATCTGGGGTGTTGTTCTGCCAGGTTGTGTTGACCTCTGTGTCTGTTTTCCAGGCAGCGGGCTACAGGCTGGCTCTGTTACCCGTGGCAGGGGCCGTGTTAGGGGGGGTTTTAGGGGGCCCACTGGGTCTGCTGGTCGGGTTCAAGGCAGCCGGAGTGGCAGCAGCGCTAGGAGGCGGGGCTCTGGGCTTCGCTGGGGGAAACCTGGTCCAGAAGAAGCGTAAAGCCAGAGTGGAGTTTCAGATGAATCAACTGACCGGCCCTGCAACAGGACCTGAACCACAGCCGGACAAAGACAACTGACCGGCCCTGCAACAGGACCTGAACCACAGCCGGACAAAGACAACTGACCGGCCCTGCAACAGGACCTGAACCACAGCCGGACAAAGACAACTGACCGGCCCTGCAACAGGACCTGAACCACAGCCGGACAAAGACAACTGACCGGCCCTGCAACAGGACCTGAACCACAGCCGGACAAAGACAAATGACCGGCCCTGCAACAGGACCTGAACACCAGCCGGACAAGGACAACTGACCGGCCCATGTTGATGTGAATGCTGAGTGTTAGTGAGACCTGTGTATAGATAAGAGCTGGACACACTGGTTCTGGACTCTAAGACAAGCCTTTAATCTTGGTCCACAAAATCGGCCCTCGGCCTATAAATATGATTCTATACTGATTTGGGTGATTGATTCGAGTTTGATGTATACATGTGTGTTGTTAGTAGCAGCCACTAAGAACCCTGTCTGACTGGGTAACATAAGCCTTGCTTCTAGTGCCTTTATCTTACAGGAGGAGGTGATTGTTTTTTACCAAAATCATGGCTTGCTAGCTACTTAATAATAATTAATAATAATTAATTACATTTATATAGCGCTTTTCTTCCTGGGAACTCAAAGAGCTTTTACATGAAAGGGGGAATCTCCTCAACCACCACCAATGTGCAGCATCCACCTGGATGACGTGACGGCAGCCATATTGCGCCAGAACACACACCACACACCAGCTTACTGGTGGAGAGGAGACGGTAATGATGAAGCCAATTAGTGTATATATATGGGGATGATTAGGTGGCCATGATGGACAGAGGACAAGGGGCAGATTTGGCCAGGATGCCGGGGTTACACCCCTACTCTTTATCGAAGGACATCCTGGGGTTTTTAATGACCACAGAGAGTTAAGGCCTCGGTTTAACGTCTCATCCGAAGGACGGTGCTTTTTGACAGTATAGTGTCCCCGTCACTATACTGGGGCGTTAGGACTCACACAGACCAGAATGCAGCCCATTCTGGCCTCACTAACACCTCTTCACTTGTTAATACGTTTTTATTTTTACATGTATAATGATCCAAACATGGTAATATTCAAATACCTTTTGATTAGGAATTTGGATGTCCTGGGCTGGAGTATAATGTGGTCTGTGACATCTGTGGTTGTGTGGCTAGTTGGACGCACGGCCTTTGCATTCCCTGGTGGACATTTAGTTAACGTGCCAATTCCACACTGCCTTTAAAAGCTGCACATCTGTGGCATCATGTTGTGTTTCTTTTACAGACTTTATTGTTCCCAGCACAAACAGCACTTTGATCATTATGCAGTTTATTCAGTTTCTGGATACTCACTTTTAAATGTTGCCTTAATATTGTTGTTTATTTCATTGTTCTGTAAATATAATTTCCGAATTTTAAGACGATCAGCTAGATATTCTAGAGTATCTGTAATCTTATTACAGTATTGACAGGGATTTAATTTATCTAATTTGCTTTTCTTCACCCATTACCCACCATTTTCTCAGCACGCGCACACACACACACACAGCCTGACTTTAGCCTTCTCCCTCAGTCCTCCACTTGGGTCCATGAACTCTCATTGATGTTTGCGTTCATGCGTGTCGGCCGATATGTCTGCTGCTCTGCTCAGAGTACACAGCTCATTACCAGGAGGGGAAGTATAAACACAAGTAAATGTCAAGACTATGTTTATGTCTGAACCTTGCTGGAGATGCCTGCTTTCTTTTCTTGAGAGAGAAGTGTCCGTGTGTGTGAGAATTTGACAAGACTTGGTAGCAGGGATAAGTTAGGGGAACAGACATCCCTGGGTCAGTTTACCTTTTACATTAGGCTAACCGTAACCCCGTGCAGAAAGTGCCAAGTGCTCAGCTGGTTATATTGATGTGTGGGTTGGAGAGCGAGACAAGTCTGCACATCAAACAGTTACCTGGGAGACGTGTGTCGGTGGTCGTCTGCTGAAACGGTTACCTGGGAGACGTGTGTCTGTGGTCGTCTGCTGAAACGGTTACCTGGGAGATGTGTGTCTGTGGTCGTCTGCTGAAATGGTTACCTGGGAGATGTGTCTGTGGTCGTCTGCTGAAACGGTTACCTGGGAGATGTGTGTCTGTGGTCATCTGCTGAAACGGTTAACCGTAGCCATTGATCCTCAGAACACACTCCAGGAGGATGCTTTCTGGTATTTGCTGCCTTACTGGTGTTTTGTCCCAAATACAACCAATAAAACCTGATTCTCAATACCAAATGGTGTGTGTCATGTGATGTTCCTGTATATTCCACTAAAAGTAATCGACACAACACGCAAGATCCTGTAAAATTGTTTCATTCACCCTTTTAATTTTTTACCGTTGGACCTCTCCGAGATGAATGATGCAGAAATGACATCCACATTGCCCCTCTCCCTAACGTCTATGTCGAAACACACATAACAAACGTTTTCTTAATCACAGCCTAACGTCGCATCTCTCTGTGACTGGACTGATACGTGTCAGATCAGATCAGCGGTGTTCTTGGGTAATTGGGGGAGGGGAGGGTCGTACACAGTACTATGCATTTCAACAGTCTAGATCTCCTTCACCACATCTCCTTTATGGTTCCATATCATATTTTAGTTACATGGGAGAGTAAATCTATCCCCGGGTCATGTTCTGCCATATTGCTTTCACCAGGCCTGGGTTTCTTCTCCCAGACCAGTGCTGTAATACAGGCCAGTAGCCTATAACAGCGCCAATCCCTTACATGCAAACCTCTGAGTCAGTTCTGCACACACGAGACACGTTCCAAGTACAAACTGGAGACGATGCGTTTGAACACACAACGAAAACAAATATTTAAATATTAGACAGGTTATAGTAGTACCTTCCTCAACGCTTCATATTGCGCCTCTTGAACGTGACTCGAAGGTGAATATGTTCAAGACTCACCCTGTATTGGTTTAGTACCGGGTGGGACAGGTCTCATTACCTTGTTATATTAACTTAATAATGAAACAGGTGGAAGCAACATGGTGGATACAAACCAGGAATATGCTGTTCTATCAGTTTAAATAAAAGGAGAGGTCAAAGTATTGAAATGCAGACAAGGCACTGTAACCCCCCCAGGACTAGAACCCTCTACCAACCAAACTGAACAAGACGACCCACAGACAAGAACCGTTATAAGACTGAACGACTGGAGCAAGGAATCGCACTCGTCTGTTTTGCTACAAAAACAGGGTGATAAAAAAAATCTACTGTAAGTTCCGTATTTAATTTAGACCAGGATGATATAGAGCGATGCCCACTCAGCAAAAACATATTTACAAGCTTCAAAAATAAAAGTAAAAAGGCTCCTAATACAACCTACAGCCCAACCAACGACCCTGCCCTCCTACACACAATGTTCTTCTTCACTCTTTTTTTATCCAAAATAAAAAATTGTACACGTAAGAGTTATGAAAATATAGGTTATTCCAACACGACTGTCATGGACTAAACTCTTGATCTCTTTTCCTCATCTCCTCTTCCTTTTTTTTCTAGTAGGGGTGTTGGGGGTGTGAGTTGGGGGGAGAATCACAATTGCCTTGCCTTGATTCCTCACATCTCTACTTGCTTCATTCTAAAATCTCACTGGATGAGAAGTCCCTCCCCTTTGGCCTTCTCATCCAATTGATATGAGTGAAGGCGCAGGAAATCAAGAAAACGCCCTTAAGAATCTCCCAGTGTGTTGCCTTCTTGTCCCGCG
This sequence comes from Dallia pectoralis, assembly GCA_029465975.1. Lineage (NCBI taxonomy): Eukaryota > Metazoa > Chordata > Actinopteri > Esociformes > Umbridae > Dallia > Dallia pectoralis. The sequence continues at coordinate 12,030,214 of CM055738.1, read as the reverse complement.
GGCCTGTCCTGACCCGGACTTGGGTCATAGGTCGGGGTCACAGGTCACGTGGAGCTGTTAACACTGTCACAGTTCGTCGCGGTCTCTGAGGAGTGTGTAGCGATTCTCACTCGGGGCCAACTTCTGGAAGGAACTCTCCGGCGGGTTACTGGCCACCTCCGCTATCGCCTCCTGATGATGACGACAACAACAGCCAATGAAATGACAGCTTTAAACAAACAGGGCGGGGTTTAAAATATGCACGTGAGGTGGCCTCACCTGGCCTGGTGTGCTGTCAGTAGGGTCAGGACCGTGGTGGAACTCTCTGTGTAACTTCCCAGAGTGGAGGTCCAGAACAAACTGCCTCAGCTTCCCAGGGATCCTACGCCACAAACAGACACAGAAAGACGCGCGCATTAGACATAACCGTTCCAATATCGAAGTGTGCCTAATAACAAAGATTCAGAGAAACTGATTTGACATCAGAGCCGGTCCCCCTTTAAAGCTGTCTCTGCAGATTAGAGGTAGAGGCTGACACCAGTGCTCGCACTAATGAAATAATTAGATCTCTATGACAGAGTGAGCGAGAATGCCAACACACACACACACACACAACCAGGAGGAGGAGACAGGAAAATGTGATGTAATGTAATCAGCTGAACTGGGTGTGGAACCTCAGGGTCCTGTCTGATCACTGTGTGTATGGGGGAGTGAGTGGTGGGGCAGAAGACCCAGGATGGGGGTAGAATACATTATATTACATTACATTAGATTAGTTAACACTAATTGCACGTGCCAAATCATATCACACTAGCTCAGATGTTACGGGTCATTAATAGAGGAATTATCGCAACAGTGTGACATTTCTATTGTAATCCGTGGACTGTGTGAATCCAACGGAATTTATTAGATTTCACTATTGCAGACTTTAAACGTCATATTGAAATAATGTTATGAAAACCATAATGAATCTCCAATTCCGTCACTCAACTCGTACACAAATAACACAGTCAGTCTTGGACAAACTTTACACGAGATGGCAAACTGGCAGAGCAGGGGTACATAACAAAATGGTCAATAGCAGATCATGACATCAGTAAATGCTAAGAAATAATGTTCACACTGTTCAAACAATTTAAATTGAGCACTTGACAGAGCATGAAGTTAAGAAAACGACCACGACCGACTAGACTATGTTCAGTTAAGATGTTTAAACCTGAGCAGTAACAGGAAGTAAAAGGCTGGTACTTACTCTATGTCTCTGAAATCTGGGAAGACATACATGTGTCTGAAGGAGTCTATAGCAATAACAGGACAGTCTGCTGGTGTCTTCTGGATGTGTAACAGTGGGTGACGAAACTTATCACAGTCCGCATGGAGGAAGTTTATAGAACCTGGCAAGATGACGCAGTTGATCAAAACATGTATATTGTTAACAAGCACGGACTAACAGAAATATAATAAAGGACAAACACAATGATCCAAAGAGAACCCAGTTACGGATGAGAGAATACCCATAATCCCACTGTGCTGAATTATGACATCACTACCTTTCTCGCCGATTAGCTGCCGCGCCACCTCATGCTGGAACTTCTCCAAGTTCTCCGTGTCCTCCTTCACATGGAACAAGATGAGGAACGGGATACCCTCTTCAGTCAGCTCCTTAAACAAATAAACAGGAAGTTGGGTGGGGTGTCCAGGGTGTGTGTGTGTGTGTATCGGCCTGTGGATCACGGTGGATTTCACCCCAGGGTGACAACCGAGAAACAACACACCCACTTTATATGGTAATGAGAGAGCAAACACACGAGGAGTAGAAAGGGTGGGGTGAGGTTTTGTTGGAATAGAAACCCGACCAACAGTCAGTAGACTTGAACTAGCCTGAATCAAACAACAGTCTGTAGACTGGGACTAGCCCGAATCAGATGGAAAAGGTAAAACGCACCTCTCCGTTTTCAAAGGTGATCTCGCGGACCAGAGGGACACACTTGTCCTGTGCCCACGCATATGTCAGGTCAAAGTTGTTTAGTGATCCCAAGTAGACCATGTCAGGGACGGTCTCTCCCGTTGGCTTATAGATGACATTATCACCGCTGAACCTCTCAGCATGGGACACGTCACTGGGGCGACAGAGAGACCGCGGTAAGTAACAGGAGAAACATGGTCACCACGGAGCCAGTCAGAGGAGAACAGACGCCACTCACCCGAAGGCAGCGAGAAATACACAGTCGTCTCTGAGGATGTTGGCCACCTTCTCAAACGTGTGGTAGTTGTCAGAGTCCTTCTGGTCAAAGTAACCAATGATGTTACGCTTGCTTCTCTGTGTAGGATAAGAGAGGGCGATTGCCTGGTTTAGGACTATTATTACAGGATTATTACAATATTGCTTTACGGCTTCGTAAGCATCAGCAGTGACCAGATATAGAAGTGAGGTTGCAAAGACAATGTGATATAGACGATTGGCAGATGACCGTACAACAACACACTGACTTGCCATTAGCTCATACTCACATCCACAGTGTTGACCTCCTCTAGACTGTGGATCTCTTTAATGGGGTCGATCTTCTGCTGTCGGATGAAGTCGGCGATGGCCGTTACTGACCTCTGACCCCTGTACTCCCTCTTCATCATCATCCCGTTCCGGAACAACTTCAGCGTAGGGTACTTACTTATTCTATACCGCTGGGCTATGTCAGCTACAGAGATGGGCGGCATAGAATAAATAGTACAGCATGAGGGACAGGGGGGAGAAGAGGGGGATGAAGAGGGGGATGAAGAAATAGGGTGACGGTTTCTAAAAACACAGCCATCACTCAGCCCCTGATCTCTCCGATGAAAGACGCCCCCCGCTGAGAGTAAATATTCAGGTCTGTGTGTGTGTGCGCGCGTGGCAGGTGTCATTCTCTCTGCAGGGCGTCTCTAAGCTCCAGTCTTCACAGGCAGCAGCAGTTTTGTCATTAGTCTTCAAACAGTTTGCAGGTCATCAATAATTCCCTTTAATTTGTTTTATCTCAAAGGCTGTGCCTGGCAAAAGCCTGACTGTGTGTGTGTGTGTATGTGTGTCCGTGTGTGTGTGAGTGTGTGTATGTGTGTCCGTCCATTTGTCTGTGTCTGTCCGTCACTCACAGTGCTGGTCGCAGTCGACGCGTGCAAACACCACCTGAGTGACATCAGGAAACTCCTCCCTCACGATGTTTGACGCCTCCTCAAAGATGGGATGGAGCATCTGACTGAATCTACACCTGAACCGGGAGGAGGGAGGGGATTTGTTAAGCAAATGTGCAGGAACTGTTGTAGTTTGATTGCTTGGGTCACATGGAAATACACTCTAGACCCTAATACTAAAAAGAACAGCGTGTTAGAACTCAAACACCATCCCATCTGGTACCGGAGTCAAACACACTCAAGACAAACAACTGACGTAGACAAACAACTGGCGTAGACAAACAACTGGCGTAGACAAACAACTGGCGTAGACAAACAACTGACGTAGACAAACAACTGACGTAGACAAACAACTGACGTAGACAAACAACTGACGTAGACAAACAACTGACGTAGACAAACAACTGACGTAGACACAACGACGCTCTGAATGTCAGACGATGTTGTAAAAGAGATGACAGACATACACAGAAGAAATAACATGCTTACCAGTCTGCGTAAAAATTTACCAGCGCCACCCCGGCATTGTCTGTGACAAAAACAGACACACGCCGTTAAATAACATCAAAGACATAGGAACTATAGTCACTATACACTCATATGGACTGCAGAATGACATGTCTGTGAATCCCTTCGACGTGGTTCACACAACTCAACAGTCACGAGGCGTGGATGAGAACCAAACAGACACAATGGGAGAATGAATGAAGAGAGATGAGTGTGATATTGTATACTGTCAGTATCTTACTCAGGATGTCTTCGATGTTCCCCGTGTCTAGACTGGTAATCTCAGCCTGGCCATGAGTGGAGAAACCCGTCACCTAGTGAAGCAAACAGAAGCACCCCTCAAATAGATGGAATTGCCAGGTCTAAAAACGACCACATCCCATTTGTAATAAAGGCCCTGCTTCCTCACATCAACACCAAGTGAACCCAGAAAAGTAAAGACCTCCCAAAGCGCCTCTGTTCAGGTTCTAAGCATGCTGCTTGCTCACCCTGGATGTGTATGCAGGAATACTACCACGTAGGAAGGAACACTCTCTCTGGACTTGACCTGATTCAGTTCACAGGCATCCAAGCAGCCACAAGAAAGTGGAAGTGTGATGAGGTCCGGCAAACATATCAGATTACAAACTACCGAAACCTGGACGTATTGGCCAGATCCACAACACGTCACAGGACTCATGGGTAACAGAGACTTAACCACTGTTTGGGCACCTGAAATCAATCTAAATATGGCTGAAGTATGTCCCTTCCAGTGAGTAGGTAGGTATTCCCATCAAGTTAACTGTGAGACAGTGACTTTCCAGTTACATCATTTTGAGGACACACAAATCCAACTGTTCATCCTGTTTGGTTCTTTCAATACCAGGCAAACATGTTTAAAAAACATTTTAGATTCTTCCCTCTGAGTCATAACTAGCCCTAGAAATCTGATGGACATTGACTCCAAAGGTAAATAGTGGCAACAGCACAGTCCTAAAGTTCAAAGGTTACCATGGATGGTTGTGTTATACCCTGGCAGATCAACATAATGTCTCTGCAGCTCAACCAGCAGCTTTGAGTGAGATGACTGCACAGTGCACACTCCAACTGTCTACTACCACCATGAAAATAACAGATCCCAGTAACAGATCACATAACCACAGAACCTAGATAAAGCAGATAAAGATTGGGACTTCCCATGTCTACAACCTAATGGAACATCGGACCACAAATCTCTCAATAGCATCTGTAAATAAGGAGATTTATATTTGGATATTTTACATCTATAGCTTATAGTTTTTCAGAATGAGACAGACATGCAGACACAGCTATACTACAGCGTACGGGTTAGTGTTTATTTAGAGTGGCAGTCAGGGTTAACAGGATGGGCAGGATCCTCTCTGGTTATTATATGTACTGTAGCACTGAGAAAAGTCAGGTTGACTGATCGCAGATGTGGTTCTATGTACAAAACCTATGCAAACTAATAACGGGGGTCTACTAATACAGGGACAGTCAAACTACATATGGTACGGACATCTCCGCAGCTTGGCAGTGATACGTAATTACGCTGCAGTTTAACACAAGCAAGTATTCATATCCATTGCATCATTTAACTATGATGATGATGATCAAAAATACCAATTAGTCAAAAAGAAATGCCCAGTTACCTTTAGTTATATAATAAGACCATATAAGACATGACTTGTGGCAATAAAAAAATCATAGTCCTAAAATTCGTGGGTGACTAAAGAAAGTTTACATTATTACGCATCTACTGAATAGCAAAAGATAGCTGTGATCAGTTCCGGGTTGTCAGCCAATAGGAATGAGCCACAACAGAGGAATTTGCTGACCGGCTCACTCATTCCTCAACATGATGGCCAAATTCACTAACTTGCAGAAACTGCCCCACGACCGATATATGCCATCTGCCACAATCAAATTACCTTATTAACTGTGTTGTTGACTAGTTTCCTAGGTTAGGGGAGCATATTTGCTAGCAATTAGCCTGGTCTAACAACTACACTAGTGCGTTAGCTCGCACAATCAATGAATGATACGAACATTTACGATCCTTCAACCTCGAATATGGCACTGTCTGGAGTTGCCAACTCATCAGCTAACTAACTAACTTATACGACGGTTAAGTATTCCGGGTGATCACAGAGGAGTCTGCAATGTTTGCTAACAGCTAGCTAGCTAAACACTCGTACCAAAGACGATAGCTGATTAAGAATTATAAATCCGGTTCGCAGACTGGACATTTTTTGCTAGCTGTCTACCTAATGCATACACTATATTTATGATTAATTCTTATTTATTCAATAATTGACATACACACTCTGAAAAAATGCAAAAGACTTGCTTACTAGCTAATGCCGTTTGCTAGCTAACGTTAGCTAACGTGCAGTCAGGCGCCGCACTTCAAATAATAAAAGAAAGTGCAGCAACCAACGTCCAAATTAAGCTCCTTACCAGCAGTATCGTGAATAAGCCAACCTCTAGAGAGGATAATGTTTGTGGCAGTTTCATTGTCTACTAGAGTTGGTTGAGGTTGTTCGGGCTTCCTTATCTCGAGACACCAGTCTAGTGCTGCGACAGGAAACGGACGGGTGCCCAGAGCACTAGTGACCACGGTAACGTGAGCGCTATTTCCGGGTTTAACGGAGTGGTTGTTGGGAGTTGTAGTTCTATAAGGATGTTCAGCAACGATTCCAGAGGGAGATGAAAACTACAAGCGTTGCGTATCTCTTAGATTTTAAAAATGTATTATGGGAGTTGTAGTTTTGATTGTTTTTGCGAACAAGCCCAGATGTTTTTGGTTCGCCAGAACTTATTGGACAAACCTTTTATGTAGACGGGACGAGACAGAGGGGCACATACTAAACATAAAAGGAAATTACTATCATAGAGAAATAGACATTCTCATTATTTAAATTAACTTAATGTAATTTCTGTAGCTATTATTATTCTGTGATTTCTAATGTAGTAAGGTATGTTGCATTACCGTTAGCAACGGCTACAATTCTAGCTAACTGTTAAACTTAATATACAGACAGTTAGTAATTTGATTTGTATTTATATTTTATGATATTTATAGTATAACCTTTTAAGTTAGCATCGAGACGATTTTGCATTACTTTTCGTCTGCAGAATGGAAGCTACTGTACTCACATTTAAGTCGATTTTAGTCTTAACTGTTTGCGTTTAGTTTTTAGCTACTTCTTTTGTTGTTATAATGTGTGTAATTCCGTACAGCAGTTGGACCAACTACAAGAGCTACTGAAATTATACAGTGCTGTATTACATACTACTCGGCAATTTAATTGTTCCTGCCGTAATTGTAGCAGCAAAGTAGCTTGCACTGCTTGATAAGATTGTGAAACTCTACATTAGGCCTTTCTGGCATATGTTGTATAGGTAGCAAGGGACAAACGTTCAAGATAACTGGGGCAAAGAGGGACAAGGATTGTATGTCAGTTTTTACTTTTCCCATTCAAACAATGTCTGCCATTCTAGGCACCAGGGTAGTTGGCATAGAGCTGGCAGGGTTTCTCGTTGTTTTGGCAACGTGGCTGTGGGCAGGTGTCCGTGTGTGAGTGATCCTCTATCCCTAGCAGTAGGATCCAAGATCAAGGCAGGCGAGCGACCAGGACACGCAGCCAAGCCCAGGGAGGATGCACTGAGCTAGGCAACATCTGCCCGAGGTGTCCCCTACCATGGTGAGAGTTGAATTCACATACAGTACACAAACACATTCACAAACACAAGGGCACCAGTGCACGGACCCGCTCAATGATTCATTATAATGTAACCACACACACTACTCATGTCTAATTGGTCCTGTGTGTAAGGGGGAATGTAACTGTCTGTAGTGTCATTTTTAAGTAGATTGGGTCTTGAATTGAATCCCAGCATTAATATTTGATGTGGTAAAGCTGTCCATTGGGGGTTCTCAGTGTGTCAGCAACTCACAGATGGTGACAGATTTGTGTGTGTGTATTTGTTTGTGTGCCTGCTAACTGCTATAGTTGCACTATTAATAATGATTTGAAAGCAAACTCTCGTATGTCTGTTAACTCTGTTTACGCTCGTCGTCACCTCAGTCGTGTGCTGTACTCGCACACTTGAAATGTGTCTACACTGAATAGTACATAAAACAGAATACTCTTCCCCGTTGCCCTCTTGCTCTCACCCTTTTCTGTATTTTGTCTGTGCTTTTCTCTGTATCTCTATCTTTATACCATCTCTCTTGCCTGTGTGTATTTCCATCTCCATTTTTCTCAATCTTTTTTTCCTCTCATTGATTTCTTGTTTGTTTTTCCCAGCTGTTAATGTCCCGGTGCTTTGATTTGCCGGCAGGCATGGCTCTCTGTGCTCTAATTGGACATTTAATTAGATCACAGTTTTAGCCAATTAGACTCTAAGAGAGGGAGAAGGGGAGGGTGTTACCTCCCTGGGCAGATCTCTTAATATATATCTGGCCTTTTCTCTTGTTCTCTATCTATTTCTCCCAATTCAAATACAATTGTTTTTTGCATGATGTAATATGATGTAGATTTAACCAAAGCATACTCTGGAAATAATGATTCACTTACAATATAACACCTATAAATTAATAATGGTTATTATCAAGATGGTAAATAAAGGGAACTGTAATAAAAAAGATATGCCTTTAACAAAAATAACTGTGGCATTTGTGATAGAGAACACTGTCTGTGGAATAGTGTGTGATAGTGGACATTGCCTGGGGAATAGGTTGTGAGAGGGGACACATCGTAGAGAATAGGGTGTGATAGGGGACACGGCCTGGGGAATAGGGTGAGATAGGGGACACAGACTGGGGGATAGGGTGCGATAGGGGACACACAGCCTGGGGAATAGGGTGCGATAGTGCACACAGCCTGGGGAATAGGGTGCGATAGGGCACACAGCCTGGGGAATAGGGTGCGATAGGGGACACATCCTAGGGAATAGGGTGTGATAGGGGACACGGCCTGGGGAATAGGGTGCGATAGGGCACACAGCCTGGGGAATAGGGTGCGATAGGGCACACAGCCTGGGGGAATAGGGTGCGATAGGGCACACAGCCTGGGGAATATGGTGTGATAGGGCACACAGCCTGGGGAATAGGGTGCGATAGGGCACACAGCCTGGGGAATAGGGTGCGATAGGGCACACAGCCTGGGAATAGGGTGCGATAGGGGACACAGCCTGGGGGAATAGGGTGCGATAGGGCACACAGCCTGGGGGAATAGGGTGCGATAGGGCACACAGCCTGGGGAATAGGGTGTGATAGGGCACACAGTCTGGGGAATTGGGTGTGATAGGGCACACAGCCTGGGGAATATGGTGTGATAGGGCACACAGCCTGGGGGAATAGGGTGCGATAGGGCACACAGCCTGGGGGAATAGGGTGCGATAGGGCACACAGCCTGGGGGAATATGGTGTGATAGGGCACACAGCCTGGGGGAATAGGGTGCGATAGGGCACACAGCCTGGGGAATAGGGTGTGATAGGGCACACAGCCTGGGGGAATAGGGTGCGATAGGGTACACAGCCTGGGGGATAGGGTGCGATAGGGCACACAGCCTGGGGAATAGGGTGAGATAGGGGACACAGACTGGGGGACAGGGTGCGATAGGGCACACAGCCTGGGGAATAGGGTGTGATAGGGCACACAGCCTGGGGAATAGGGTGTGATAGGGCACACAGCCTGGGGAATAGGGTGAGATAGGGGACACAGACTGGGGGACAGGGTGCGATAGGGCACACAGCCTGGGGAATAGGGTGTGATAGGGCACACAGCCTGGGGAATAGGGTGTGATAGGGCACACAGTCTGGGGAATTGGGTGTGATAGGGCACACAGCCTGGGGGAATAGGGTGCGATAGGGCACACAGCCTGGGGGAATAGGGCTCTGATTTATCTCCGATACAGCTGACAGACTGCCAGTTAGGGGGACATCGACCTGCTCATAGAGATCTAGATTAGACACCCGCACCTCACACCTACGCACAGACTCCTAAACACACACACACACACACACACACACACACACACAGAGACCACAACCACACACCATAATAGACACACAGTGTCTGAGATTAGTGTGATGCTGAATGGTATTGACTATAGTGGAATGTTCTGGTATAATATCACTAGCTAATGAGACAGAGATAAGCCTGTAGAAACACAAATAAAAGATCAGCCATTAACAAAGGCTCAATAACATATCAGTGAAAATGATGTGTATTTCTACAAACTAATTAATTTGATGAGTTTCTCAGAGTGTGTTGTATAGTTTGATGTGATGAGTTTCTCAGAGGGTGTTGTATAGTTTGATATGATGAGTTTCTCAGAGTGTGTTGTATAGTTTGATATGATGAGGTTTTCAGAGTGTGTTGTATAGTTTGATATGATGAGTTTCTCAGAGTGTGTTGTATAGTTTGATGTGATGAGTTTCTCAGAGTTTGTGGTATTGTTTGATGTGATGAGTTTCTCAGAGTGTGTTGTACTTAACCCTGCTATCACCCCTCATGTTCGCACATTAGCCCTCCTCTTCCTTGTCAACCTTCATCTTCACCCCTCTTCTGTATGCCTCTCCTTCATCCGTCCTCTTCATCCATCTTGTTCATCATCAGAACTGCTACACCCCAGTGCCATGCTCTGTGCTCTCTAGCTGGAAGCATAAACAACACCTAGCCCCAACGGACGCCAATACACACACACACACACTCACAATCACTCTAACTCCGGTGTGATCCCTTGGAGTGAACACACAGTCAATCTCTATATCCCCAAAGCATCCTCACACCACTCACCTCTCCCCCCTTCTCCTCCCTCCCCACCCCATAGGAGGGGAAGAGTGTACCAGCCTCTGCCCACAATGCCCCCCCACACCATTGTGCATGATGTCTTTTACTCAGGATGGCTACGGTTAGGAATCCCCTTGCGAAGGCTGATCTGTGTGTGTGTTTGTGTGTGTGTTTGTGTGCTCTGTGTGCTCTGTGTGCTCTGTGTGCTCTGTGTGCTCTGTGTGCTCTGTGTGTGTGTGCGTTTGTGTGCGTGCGTGCTCTGTGTGCGTGTGTGCGAGTGCGAGTGCGTGCGTGCTCTGTGTGCGAGTGCGTGCGTGTGTGGTGTCTATAACTCCGGACTGCTTTGTTAGCCACAGGTGTAACTCCCTGACCCCAGTGGTGATTGTGTGATTGACGGCTATTGTCCTGCCTAATTGCATTACACTCCCTGCTGATTGGCTCCTGGCCTTGGGGGCTCATTTGTCGGGGTGCATCATAGGTAATGATGAAAATTAGAAGCACTGGGTGGCAAGCGCTATCTCTCCCTACCGACTGGCTCTGCTGCTTTACAAGGCCCCGCCTCCAGCTGAGTGAGAGCAACTCATTGGTCCCCAGGGAACTAGGAAGTGCGCCAGACACTGGGGGACATGGCGGGGAGTCCCTATAGGCTAACACCTCTGCTCTTATTGCCTTTTTACTTGTCAATCAAAACTACAGAGAAGTCCCTCAGACCTTCTCACCTCTTATATCCTCTGTTTCCGTTCTCTCTTGTCCTCTTTTGAACAAGTTCAAAGGTAACTGAGAAGAAGTAGGCAAAGTGAATGGAATTGCGCTAGGATGAAATAAACAGTACACATTAATTAGCATTTTGGTGGGGTAGATGGTTTTTAGAAATTCTTCCTCTGAAAGATAGCCAACCTTCATCAAGGATAATAATTTATATCGGGAGGACAATTCTATTAAACTACCAATGAATAAACATCTCCCCGACCAGTTGATCAGAATTCAATATCCAGGGTTATCAGGGCAACATGATAGAAGTTCTACTCATGTCCTACTCACTTCCTACTCACTTCTTACTTTCTTTCTACTCACGTCACACTTACTTCCTACTCACAGTGTATTCACGTCGCACTCACTTCCTACTCACAGTGTACTCACGTCGCACTCACTTCCTACTCACGTCGCACTCACTTCCTACTCACGGTGTACTCACTTCCTACTCACGTCGCACTCACTTCCTTCTCACGTCGCGATCACTTCCTACTCACGGTGTACTCACTTCCTACTCACGTCGCACTCACTTCCTACTCACGGTGTACTCACTTCCTACCCACGCCGCACTCACTTCCTACTCACGGTGTACTCACTTCCTACTCACGGTGTACTCACTTCCTACCCACGTCGCACTCACTTCCTACTCACGGTGTACTCACTTCCTACCCACGTCGCACTCACTTCCTACTCACAGTGTACTCACTTCCTACCCACGCCGCACTCACTTCCTACTCACGGTGTACTCACTTCATACTCGCTTGCACACATGTGCGCCGCCTGCAGGTGGTTCTTGTACCAGGCATACGATAGCTTCAACGTTTTGACATGGATGTCCTTTTTTGTTGCTGTGATTCAGGAATGAAGGAAAGCAGTGGTTTAGGAAAGGGTTTATGGTCGGGGGGGAGGGGCTGAGGGACTGTGGGCCAACCCAGAAGTATTTGATCCCCATACACATTACAAACAGTCCATGCCATTACAGTTTTATCCTCTGAATCTACAGTGTGTGTTTATGTGTGGGGTTTTGTATAAGTGTGTGTGTGTGTGTGATTGTGTGTGTGTTGCAAAAATGGAAAAACAGCGAGAAAGGCTTCAAGCCCTGCGCCCCACAGCTTACCCAGCATGCCCAGGCTCTAGCCTCCATCAAAACCAGACGCCTACACACACACATGCAAACACACACACAAACACACTTTGATTCCCTGTTTGTGAATCAGCGGTCTCTATTCAGTCTATCCCAGCAGAGGCCTAGTGTGTTACCTGTCCATCCTGAAACTGTATGCTGCATGTGTGGGTACAGTGTGTGGATGTGGGTTTGGATGTGTGTGTACTGTGGGTACTGTGGGTACTGTGGGTGTGGATGTGGGTGTGTGTGGGTACAGTGTGTGGATGTGGGTTTGGATGTGTGTGTACAGTGTGTACTGTGGGTACTGTGGGTGTGGATGTGGGTGTGTTTGTGTACTGTGGGTGTGGATGTTTGTGTGTACTGTGTGAGTGGATGTGGATGTGTGTGTGTTTGTGTGTCTATAGTGGGTACTAGTAGATGTGTTTAGGGTGGAGGGTGAGGGGTGTAGATGTGTTTATCGGCAGTCACAGGGGGATATTAGTCTTGTTAATTGTTTGTTTGTTTTAATATGCTGCCAGGTTGCTTCTGGACCATCATGTGTTGTTAGTTAACAGTATCAGCGGTGTGTGTAGAAGTGCATCAGCTCACTGAGTGTGTGTGTAGAAGTCCATCAGATCACTGAGTGTGTGTGTGTGTGTGTGTGTGTGTGTGTGTGTGTGTGTGTGTGTGTGTGTGTGTGTGTGTGTGTGTGTGTGTGTGTAGATGTGTATCAGATCACTGAGTGTGTGTGTGTGTGTGTGTGTGTGTAGAAGTGTATCAGCTCACTGAGTGTGTGTTTGTGTGTGTGTGTGTGTAGAAGTCCATCAGATCACTGAGTGTGTATGTGTGTGTGTATCAGATCACTTAGGGTGTGTGAGAGTGTGTGTGTGTGTGTGTGTGTGCATTAGTTCACTTAGTGTGTGTGCTTGGAGAATGTGTGTGCTTTTATCCAAAAGAATTAGGGAAGTTTGTGGTGGATCTCAGTAAAGCTCTCATAAAAACTCTTTCATGGAAAATCACTTCCCACGATGACACACACACACACACACATCATATATCCCACACACTCCCCTCTTTTACCCCCTGTGTCGTAGCAGGGCTACTTGGCTGAGCGTGAGAAAGTGCTTTGCATGATGGGTAATTGCCGTGCGGCACGCAGTCACTGCACTTCACAAGGAGGATGCCGTGATGGGCAGAACGGGCCACAGTTCTCCTGTCTGACAGTAGCCCTCAGAAACCGGTGTTGGTACGGTTCTTCTGGAATAGAAAGTGATATGGCAAATCACAGCCTCCACTTACTGCCATTTTAATGCAACACTCTTTGTCTGCATGAAGACACATTTTCTACATTTCCATCCAGCTGTCTTAAAGGTTTCATCTCATGTTTATGAGTTTAATTGTTTAGGGGCAAAAATCGATTTTCGCATTGGACCCCCTGAGCTACCTGTACACACACACACACACACACACACACACACACACACACACACACACACACACACACAGGTTCTGCAGTATTGATGAGTTATGAATAAGACATGAACACAGAAGCCCCCCCTGTCAGGATAACCCACAGCTGCTTCCTGGTTAAGTGAGGGCAGGAAGAGATTTAACCCCCCCACCCACTGCAGGGGCTTACACACACGCACACACACACCTGCATACACGCATACACACACGGATACACACACACGCACACACACGGACACACACGCACACACACATGCATACACACACACACTTGGACACACGGATACACATACACGCACACACATACACACGCACACGGACACACCCATACGCACACACATGCGCGCGCACACGCATACACACACTCACACACACAGTTGGCAAATGACTGTATACCTGCATGTCGAGGTGTGTTTATATGGATATCCAATTCAGTGTGTCTTAGTCACTACACTGTACTATATAAGGCTCTGACTGTACTATATAAGACTCTAACTGTACTATATAAGGCTCTGACTGTACTATATAAGGCTCTGACTGTACTATATAAGACTCTAACTGTACTATATAAGGCTCTGACTGTACTATATAATACTCTAACTGTACTATATAAGGCTCTGACTGTACTATATAAGGCTCTGACTGTACTATATAATACTCTAACTGTACTATATAAGGCTCTGACTGTACTATATAATACTCTAACTGTACTATATAAGGCTCTGACTGTACTATATAAGACTCTAACTGTACTATATAAGGCTCTGACTGTACTATATAAGGCTCTGACTGTACTATATAAGACTCTAACTGTACAATATAAGGCTCTGACTGTACTATATAATACTCTAACTGTACTATATAAGGCTCTGACTGTACTATATAATACTCTAACTGTACTATATAAGGCTCTGACTGTACTATATAAGACTCTAACTGTACTATATAAGGCTCTGACTGTACTATATAAGGCTCTGACTGTACTATATATGGTTGTGAATGTACTATATGGTTCTGACTGTACTATATATGAATCTGTATGTACAATATGGTGCTATCTTAATAATTTGGTTCTGAATGTACTATACGGTTCTGACTGTACTGTATATGGTTCTGTATGTACTATACGGTTCTGTCTGTACTATACAGTTCTGTTTTTACTATATTGTTCTGAAGCTACTATATTTGTTGTAGGCATCTGACACTTCAGCATTAGGACCTGCTCCTCTGAGCTCCCAGGTCCACGCAGCTGCCGTCAATGGAGACCGGAGTTCCCTTGTCAGACTCATTACAGGTGCTAGACACACTGACCACTCCTCAGCTATATACATTTGACCTTTGACTTTCAACCATTTAACCTTCGACCCTATGTGATTGCAGCGGATTCCTCTCTGCGTAACCTTGAGGACCAGTTTGGGCGTACCCCTCTGATGTACTGTGTCCTGGCTGACCGTCTGGACTGTGCTGAGACACTGCTGAAGGCCGGAGCTTCTGTCAACAAGTCTGACCACAGCCAACGCACTGCCCTACACCTGGCTGCACAGAAGGTACACAGACCACAGCCAACACACTGCCCTACACCTGGCTGCACAGAAGGTACACTGACCACAGCCAATGCACTCCCCTACACCTGGCTGCACAGAAGGTACACTGACCACAGCCAATGCACTCCCCTACACCTGGCTGCACAGAAGGTACACTGACCACAGCCAATGCACTCCCCTACACCTGGCTGCACAGAAGGTACACTGACCACAGCCAATGCACTGCCCTACACCTGGCTGCACAGAAGGTACACTGACCACATCCAATGCACTGCCCTACACCTGGCTGCACAGAAGGTACACTGACCACAGCCAACGCACTGCCCTACATCTGGCTGCACAGAAGGTACACTGACCACAGTCAACGCACTGCCCTACACCTGGCTGCACAGAAGGTACAATGACCTCACTGCAACATCAGA
>CM055738.1:11699469-12011969 GCA_029465975.1 Dallia pectoralis | reverse complement strand
ATACAACTGCCCTGGAACTGCTATTTCATTGACTGAATTAGAGTTCACATGGAGCTCTGAACGATCACACACACACACACACACACACACACAGTGGAATGACAATATACAGCTTTGTCCTGACTTCAAAATGCAGACAGTTGGGCCAAATACATTCTACACACACACACACACACACACACACACTGACACAGCCCTGCTCTGTCTGTAATGGTGATATGTTATCTTTGTCTGTGAGTTTCGTAATAATCCAATATGCATCATCAGCATGTCAGATGACCCTGGTTTCAGTACAACCCAGAATAGCTTTCTACGACCCATACAGGAGTGTGTGTGTGTGTAATAACATAGTGTCGTTGTTGAGTTGTGAATGCACTCTTTGTGTGCCTCCTCACAGCAGACAGCCCTCCACTGGTCAGCCTTCTATAACAGACCAGAGCACGTCAGACTGCTCATCAAACACGACTCCAACATCGGCATTCCAGACAGTGAGGGCAAGATCCCCCTTCACTGGGCCGCACACAGCCAGGAGCCTACAGCCACACACACCGTCCGCTGTATACTGGTACTGGTCCACACACACACACACACACCGTCCGCTGTATACTGGTACTGGTCCACACACACACACAGTCACTGGGCCGCACACAGCCAGGAGCCTACAGCCACACACACCGTCCGCTGTATACTGGTACTGGTCCACACACACACACAGTCACTGGGCCGCACACAGCCAGGAGCCTACAGCCACACACACCGTCCGCTGTATACTGGTACTGGTCCACACACACACACAAACACACACACACACACAGTCACTGGGCCGCACACAACCAGGAACCTACAGCCACACACACCGTCCGCTGTATACTGGTACTGGTCCACACACACACATACACCGTCCGCTTTATACTGGTACTGGTCCACCCACACACACCGTCCGCTGTATACTGGTACTGGTCCACACACACACACACCGTCCGCTGTATACTGGTGCTGGTCCACACACACACACCGTCCGCTGTATACTGGTACTGGTCCACACACACACACATACCGTCCGCTTTATACTGGTACTGGTCCACACACACACACACCGTCCGCTTTATACTGGTACTGGTTCACACACACACACCGTCCGCTTTATACTGGTGCTGGTCCACACACACACACACACCGTCCGCTATATACTGGTACTGGTCCACACACACACACCGTCCGCTGTATACTGGTACTGGTCCACACACACACCGTCCGCTATATACTGGTACTGGTCCACACACACACACACACCGTCCGCTATATACTGGTACTGGTCCACACACACACACACACCGTCCGCTGTATACTGGTGCTGGTCCACACACACACACCGTCCGCTGTATACTGGTACTGGTCCACACACACACACACACCGTCCGCTATATACTGGTACTGGTCCACACACACACACCGTCCGCTGTATACTGGTACTGGTCCACACACACACACCGTCCGCTGTATACTGGTACTGGTCCACACACACACACACACTTTGTCCGCTGGATACGGTACTGGTCCACACACACACACTTTGTCCGCTGGATACGGTACTGGTCCACACACACACACTTAGTCCACTGGATACGGTACTGGTCCACACACACACTTACACACATGTAAAGGCTACATAGAATGTCATCCTGGCACACACTACTGTCGGTGTACTCTGATGCATGTCTACATACAGCGTGTGTGTGTGTGTGTGTGTGTCTAGGAGGCAGCCCCGACCGAGTCTCTGTTAAACTGGCAAGACTACGAGGGACGCACCCCACTGCACTTCGCCGTTGCCGACGGTAATGAGGCGGTGGTGGAGGTGCTGACATCATATGAAGGCTGCAGTGTCACCGCCTACGACAACCTGTTCAGAACCCCACTGCACTGGGCCTCTCTACTGGGTGAGTCAGAGGGTTCAGAACCCCACTGCACTGGGCCTCTCTACTGGGTGAGCCCAGGGGTTCAGAACCACACTGCACTGGGCCTCTCTACTGGGTGAGTCCAGGGGTTCAGAACCCCACTGCACTGGGCCTCTCAACTGGGTGAGTCCAGGGGTTCAGAACCCTACTGCACTGGGCCTCTCTACTGGGGGCGTCCAGGGGTTCAGAACCCCACTGCACTGGGCCTCTACTGGGTGAGCCCAGGGGTTCAGAACCCCACTGCACTGGGCCTCTACTGGGTGAGTCCAGGGGTTCAGAACCCTACTGCACTGGGCCTCTCTACTGGGTGAGTCCAGGGGTTCAGAACCCCACTGCACTGGGCCTCTCTACTGGGTGAGTCCAGGGGTTCAGAACCCCACTGCACTGGGCCTCTACTGGGTGAGTCCAGGGGTTCAGAACCCCACTGCACTGGGCCTCTCTACTGGGTGAGTCCAGGGGTTCAGAACCCCACTGCACTGGGCCTCTACTGGGTGAGTCCAGGGGTTCAGAACCCCACTGCACTGGGCCTCTACTGGGTGAGTCCAGGGGTTCAGAACCCCACTGCACTGGGCCTCTCTACTGGGTGAGTCCAGGGGTTCAGAACCCCACTGCACTGGGCCTCTCTACTGGGTGAGTCCAGGGGTTCAGAACCCTACTGCACTGGGCCTCTCTACTGGGGGCGTCCAGGGGTTCAGAACCCCACTGCACTGGGCCTCTACTGGGTGAGCCCAGGGGTTCAGAACCCCACTGCACTGGGCCTCTACTGGGTGAGTCCAGGGGTTCAGAACCCTACTGCACTGGGCCTCTCTACTGGGTGAGTCCAGGGGTTCAGAACCACACTGCACTGGGCCTCTCTACTGGGTGAGTCCAGGGGTTCAGAACCCCACTGCACTGGGCCTCTACTGGGTGAGTCCAGGGGTTCAGAACCCCACTGCACTGGGCCTCTCTACTGGGTGAGTCCAGGGGTTCAGAACCCCACTGCACTGGGCCTCTCTACTGGGTGAGTCCAGGGGTTCAGAACCCCACTGCACTGGGCCTCTCTACTGGGTGAGTCCAGGGGTTCAGAACCCCACTGCACTGGGCCTCTACTGGGTGAGTCCAGGGGTTCTGAACCCCACTGGATTCTGATCACGGGACTGCTGTGTGTTTTAGGACATGCCAGGATAGTGCACCTGCTGCTGGAACGGAACACCTCTGGTACCATCCCCTCAGACAGCCAGGGGGCCACGCCTCTTCACTACGGAGCACAAAGCAACTACGCTGTACGTGGGCACACACACACACATATAGATTTCAACATCCAACAATGATGGGAATCCATGTAATTCTGTGTGCGTGTGTGCGCGTGTGTGTGTAGGAGACCGTGGCCGTGTTTCTGTCCCACCCCTCTGTGAAGGACGACCCAGACCTGGAGGGCCGCACCGCGTTTATGTGGGCTGCTGGGAAAGGAAGTGATGATGTCATCCGCACAATGCTGGCCCTCACACCTAACATCGACATAAACATGTCAGACAAGTATGGAGGCACTGGTGAGGAGATGTGTTGGGTACACAGTAGTGTGGAGGCACTGGTGAGGAAATGTGTTTGGTACACAATAGTGTGGAGGCACTGGTGAGGAAATGTGTTTGGTACACAATAGTGTGGAGGCACTGGTGAGGAAATGTGTTTGGTACACAGTAGTGTGGAGGCACTGGTGAGGAAATGTGTTTGGTACACAGTAGTGTGGAGGCACTGGTGAGGAAATGTGTTTGGTACACAATAGTGTGGAGGCACGGGTGAGGAAATGTGTTTGGTACACAATAGTGTGGAGGCACTGGTGAGGAAATGTGTTTGGTACACAGTAGTGTGGAGGCACTGGTGAGGAAATGTGTTTGGTACACAATAGTGTGGAGGCACTGGTGAGGAAATGTGTTTGGTACACAATAGTGTGGAGGCACTGGTGAGGAAATGTGTTTGGTACACAATAGTGTGGAGGCACTGGTGAGGAAATGTGTTTGGTACACAGTAGTGTGGAGGCACTGGTGAGGAAATGTATTTGGTACACAGTAGTGTGGAGGCACTGGTGAGGAAATGTGTTTGGTACACAGTAGTGTGGAGGCACTGGTGAGGAAATGTGTTTGGTACACAATAGTGTGGAGGCACTGGTGAGGAAATGTGTTTGGTACACAGTAGTGGGGAGGCACTGGTGAGGAGATGTGTTTGGTACACAGTAGTGTGGAGGCACTGGTGAGGAAATGTTTTTGGTACACAGTAGTGTGGAGGCACTGGTGAGGAAATGTGTTTGGTACACAGTAGTGTGGAGGTACTGGTGAGGAAACATGTTTGGTACACAGTAGTGTGGAGGCACTGGTGAGGAGATGTGTTTGGTACACAGTAGTGTGGAGGCACTGGTGAGGAAATGTGTTTGGTATGCCGGGGTCTATTAGACAGTGAGATTCAGGGCGTGTGGAGGAATGTTGAGGCACTGGAGGTGACAGATTGACAGTCTCTGTGATGGCCGGGGATTACCCAGCAGAGCCAAGATGTCAGGGGAATCCCAGAAAGCAGGGTGCTAGAGACGCGTGGGGAGAGAGACTGTGGGGAGAGAGACGTGTCAACACAACTTACACTGATGAAGTTCCAAAACAAGTGAACAGCTCCCTTAAACACGCACACACACACACACACACACACGCACACACACACACACACAGACATACCAGCCCAACATGCAGAAACACCATCCTTTGTCCCCTGCTCTGTCCCGTGGGCTGATTGGAGAACTAATCACCATGGCGATGCCCCCACTTCTTGCTCAGTGGTTAGGATCTATGTGGGCATATGCAAATGAGCTGTTCAAATATGCAAATTACATAGTGTGCAATGCTAATGAGATTGAGATTTAAAGTGACCGTTTGAGAGTGAAAATGGACTGACTTGATAAAACACAGCACAGAAAAAAACAAAAGGTTTAATTTGACAAAATGTTTTTAACAAATCTCCCAAATGTGTGTGTGTTGCAGCAGTACATGCGGCGGCCCTGTCAGGTCACGTGAGTACGGTGACGCTGCTGCTTGAGAGAGGGGCCATGTTGGACAGTCTGGACGTGATGAAACACACACCTCTGTTCCGAGCCTGTGAGATGGGACACCGTGATGTCATCCTCGCACTCATCAGAGGTACACAGTGACCCAGAACCGTATTACAGGTGAAATAAACAGTGACCCAGAACCGTATTACAGGTGAAATAAACAGTGACCCAGAACCTTATTACAGGTGAAATAAACAGTGACCCAGAACGTTATTAAAGAGTGAAATATACTGCCGGGCCAGAGTGAATTAAACAGCCCGGCCAGAGTGAAATAAACAGCCCGGTCAGAGTGAAATAAACAGCCCAGTCAGAGTGAAATAAACAGCCCAGTCAGAGTAAAATATACAGCACAGCAGAGTGAAATAAACAGCCCGTCAGAGTGAAATACACAGCCCAGTCAGAGTGAAACAAACAGCCCAGTCAGAGTGAAACAAACAGCCCAGTCAGAGTGAAACAAACAGCCCAGTCAGAGTGAAACAAACAGCCCAGTCAGAGTGAGTTTACCCTCACTCAACGAGGCAGCTGTCAGCAAATATTGTGTCGGGAGTAAGAGGAAAACAGATAACATTAGTTCAAAAAAATATCTCTCAGAATCTATAGCTACAACAACTCAGAACAGCTGTCCTTCTGACATATGCTGTTTATTAGGGGATTTCATCACACATGCTTACATTTGTATCGGTGGCTCCGGGAATTGAACCCGAAACTGAGGCACTACTGTAACCTCTAGTGCCAGGTGGATTTGGGTGGGCATCCTGTGATGAAGATGCCTCGTGTTTTGTAGGTGGTGCCCGGGTGGACCTGGTGGATGTGGACGGACACACGGCTCTGCATTGGGCTGCCCTGGGGGGCAACGTGGAGGTGTGCCAGGTGGGGGTTGGCATCTCTAACACTCTACCGTAACACCCGATTTAAACACCATTACTTTATATTGTGTCTCTACACTCTACCGTAACACCTGATTTAAACACCATTACTTTATATTGTGTCTCTACACTCTACCGTAACACCCGATTTAAACACCATTACTTTATATTGTGTCTCTACACTCTGTCATGACTTAACACCTGATTTAAACACCATTACTTTATATTGTGTCTCTACACTCTGTCATAACTTAACACCTGATTTAAACACCATTACCTTATATTGTGTCTCTACACTCTCATAACTTAACACCTGATTTAAACACCATTACCTTATATTGTGTCTCTACACTCTCATAACTTAACACCTGATTTAAACACCATTACCTTATATTGTGTCTCTACACTCTCATAACTTAACACCTGATTTAAACACCATTACCTTATATTGTGTCTCTACACTCTCATAACTTAACCCCTGATTTAAACACCATTACTTTATATTGGGTCTCTACACTTTCATAACTTAACACCTGATTTAAACACCATTACCTTATATTGTGTCTCTACACTCTGTCATAACTTAACACCCGATTTAAACACCATTACTTTATATTGTGTCTCTACACTCTGTCATAACTTAACACCCGATTTAAACACCATTACTTTATATTGTGTCTCTACACTCTGTCATGACTTAACACCTGATTTAAACACCATGACTTTATATTGTGTCTCTACACTCTGTCATAACTTAACACCTGATTTAAACACCATTACCTTATATTGTGTCTCTACACTCTCATAACTTAACACCTGATTTAAACACCATTACCTTATATTGTGTCTCTACACTCTCATAACTTAACACCTGATTTAAACACCATTACTTTATATTGGGTCTCTACACTCTCATAACTTAACACCTGATTTAAACACCATTACTTTATATTGTGTCTCTACACTCTCATAACTTAACACCTGATTTAAACACCATTACCTTATATTGTGTCTCTACACTCTGTCATAACTTAACACCCGATTTAAACACCATTACTTTATATTGTGTCTCTACACTCTGTCATAACTTAACACCCGATTTAAACACCATTACTTTATATTGTGTCTCTACACTCTGTCATGACTTAACACCTGATTTAAACACCATGACTTTATATTGTGTCTCTACACTCTGTCATAACTTAACACCTGATTTAAACACCATTACTTTATATTGTGTCTCTACATTCTGTCATAACTTAACACCTGATTTAAACACCATTACTTTATATTGTGTCTCTACACTCTGTCATAACTTAACACCTGATTTAAACACCATTACTTTATATTGTGTCTCTACACTCTGTCATAACTTAACACCTGATTTAAACACCATTACTTTATATTGTGTCTCTACACTCTGTCATAACTTAACACCTGATTTAAACACCATTACCTTATATTGTGTCTCTACACTCTCATAACTTAACACCTGATTTAAACACCATTACCTTATATTGTGTCTCTACACTCTCATAACTTAACACCTGATTTAAACACCATTACCTTATATTGTGTCTCTACACTCTGTCATAACTTAACACCTGATTTAAACACCATTACTTTATATTGTGTCTCTACACTCTGTCATAACTTAACACCTGATTTAAACACCATTACCTTATATTGTGTCTCTACACTCTGTCATAACTTAACACCTGATTTAAACACCATTACCTTCTATTGTGTCTCTACACTCTCATAACTTAACACCTGATTTAAACACCATTACCTTATATTGTGTCTCTACACTCTCATAACTTAACACCTGATTTAAACACCATTACTTTATATTGTGTCTCTACACTCTCATAACTTAACACCTGATTTAAACACCATTACCTTATATTGTGTCTCTACACTCTCATAACTTAACACCTGATTTAAACACCATTACCTTATATTGTGTCTCTACACTCTCATATCTTAACACCTGATTTAAACACCATTACCTTATATTGTGTCTCTACACTCTCATAACTTAACACCTGATTTAAACACCATTACCTTATATTGGGTCTCTACACTCTCATAACTTAACACCTGATTTAAACACCATTACCTTATATTGTGTCTCTACACTCTCATAACTTAACACCTGATTTAAACACCATTACCTTATATTGTGTCTCTACACTCTCATAACTTAACACCTGATTTAAACACCATTACCTTATATTGTGTCTCTACACTCTCATAACTTAACACCTGACTTAAACACCATTACCTTATATTGGGTCTCTACACTCTCATAACTTAACACCTGATTTAAAGACCATTACCTTATATTGTGTCTCTACACTCTCATAACTTAACACCTGATTTAAACACCATTACCTTATATTGTGTCTCTACACTCTCATAACTTAACACCTGATTTAAACACCATTACCTTATATTCTGGGGTTTGCTTTAGAATTCAGATCGTCGTTATTGTTTCTACTGCAGAAAGGGAATTCTCATGCGGCCTCTTTAACATCTGCTGAACTGTTCATGCGACTTATCGACTGTGATTAGTGTGATGTGTGTGTCCCTTGAGCATGGTATGGTGGTGTGGTAATGTGTTGTGGTCATGTATTGTGGTAATGTATTGTGGGTAATGTGTTGTGGTAATGTGTTGCGCTAATGTGTTGTGCTAATGTGGTAATGTGTTGTGCTAATGTATTGTGCTAATGTGTTGTGCTAATGTGGTAATGTGTTGTGCTAATGTGTTGTGCTAATGTGTTGTGCTAATGTGGGTGTGTGGGTGATGCTAGTTGCTGATGGAGAACGGCATCAGTCCAAATGTCCAGGACCATGCTGGCAGAACTCCTCTCCAGTGTGCTGCTTATGGAGGATACATCACCTGTATGGCTGTGCTCATGGAGAACAACGCTGACCCGAATATACAGGACAAAGAGGTACACACACACACACACAAAACACACATGCACGCATATAGATACATGCATATGCTGTTAGAAGAAAAAGGTGCTGGGAACTGGAAAGACCCATGGCGTTGGTGCTTCAAGACAACTGGGAGCTCAGGTGGGACAAAAGCTCAGATTTGGGGGAAAATGATTTTGAATGGTCACCAAACACAGAATTCCATGTCAGAAACGTTGTAAAATTAATAGAGCTCTGTCTTTGCCAATGTAACATCACCAACGTCATTGTTTTCCAGAGTTTTGATCACAGCAGTAGATAAAAATACACAAACACACACATTAGTGTCTGCGGTTCCAGTTATGTGTGTGTGTGTGTGTTTGTGCAGGGCAGGACTGCTCTCCACTGGTCTTGTAATAATGGCTATCTGGACGCTGTGAAGCTGCTGTTGAGCTGCAGTACCTTCCCCAACCACATGGAGCATAACGAGGAGAGGTCAGCACAACAGACATTAGGGTCATTTTTACATTATTCTCTCCCCAAATCCACCCTAGTGTGTCTCTGTGTGGTTCCTTCAAGAGCTCACTTGGCTTTGTTTTGTGTGTTCATGGCACACATGTGTGTGTGTGTGTGTGTGCGTTTGTGTTTGGCACACGTGTGTGTGTATTTGTGTGTGTGTGTGTGCGTGCGCAGATACACTCCCCTGGACTACGCTCTCCTCAGGGAACACAGTGAGGTGACCCAGTACATGCTGGAACATGGAGCTCTGTCAATAACAGCCATCCAGGACATAGCTGCTGCCTCCATCCAGGCTGTGTATAAGGGATACACCGTCCGTAAGGCCTTCACTGATCGCAAACAGCTACTGATGAGGCACGAACTGCTACGCAAGGACGCAGCCAAGTACGACAATGCCCTCTGTTCCTCCTCTGTTAACATCTCTATCGATGTCAGCAGGATTATGACACACACACACACACACACACACGCTTTTGTGATCTCTCTCTGCCTTTCTGTCTTATTCTTTTCAGATAACAGTCACACTCTGGCCATATCAATCTTTTCTCTTGTCGTCCCTGCACACACATACATCTTGTTTCTGTCTGTCTCTCTCACACAAACACACACACACACACACACACACACACACACCCTCCGCTTTTAATTACACTCTGTTTGGATATGTGTGTGCTGGGACTGCTGTCATGGATTGATTACTAAACGCAAACTGTATGTGTTTGTAATGTCCAGGTCTTTCATTTTGGAAGATTTATGTTTTTTTTTTACACATTTTATGCTTCAATGGAAGTAAAGGGTTGCCATGGTTTTGTTGAAAGAGCCCTGGGCTGGATTCAAACCCAATGCTCCTGCAGAACACATGTACTGATGTCAGTGGCTCCGACCCGCTGGACCAGTCTGGACCACATTCTGGGTTCGTTTTTGATGTTAGCGTCATACTGTCACTCAGGAAACGTGAGGAGGAGCAGCGTAGGCGAGAGGCGGAGCAGAAAATCTTGTTGGCCCGAACAGAGAAACAGAGGATGTTATTGGCCCGAGCTGAGCAGGAGCAGCTGTCATTGGCTGAGACCATGCAGGAACTGTCAGTGTTTGAGAGTGTGGCAGGGAGCAGTTATATGACAGAGACACGGCAGACCAAAAGAAAAGAGGAGCCACGGAAACACAGAGGTCGGGACACACACACATGCACACACACACACACACACACACACACTCACACACACACACACACACACACACACACACACACACAGATATACACACACACACACACACACACACAGATACACACACACACACACACACACACAGATACACACACACAAACACACAGGAACAGACAGACACACACACATACACACAGGTGCACACACACATACAGACACAATCATACACACACACACACACGCACAGTTTAGTCTCTTAACTTTAATCTCTTTCTTAGCACACAGAAGCAGATCCTCCAAGCGGGATAGAGGGAGAGAGTCTGAGCCATCTAATGCCCCCGACCCTGTGGTGACCTCTGACCCTGTATCCCAGGGTTCTAGGGTCAAGGAGTGTCTGTCCCCTGCATGCTCCAGCCGAGCCCCCAGTCCCAAACACACACCCAGGACCAAGAGACGCTCCTCTGCCAACAAGCACACTCCTAACACACACCTGTCTACCACACACACTACAGCCAACACACACCTGTCTACCACACACACTACAGCCCCTAACACACACCTGTCTACCACACACACTACAGCCCCTAACACACACCTGTCTACCACACACACTACAGCCCCTAACACACACCTGTCTACCACACACACTACAGCCCCTAACACACACTTGTCTACCACACACACTCCAGCCCCTAACACACACCTGTCTACCTGCCCCACCATGGACCACCAAACCCCTAGAGCTAGGAAATGCACTTCCAGAAAGACAAGAGACACACCCAATACTACACACATCCCCAGAAACAAAGACCACACTACAGACCACACTACCCCCAGAAACAAAGACCACACTACCCCCAGAAACAATAAAGAAACACATACCACTATTAACTGCCCCAAAAAACAGACACGCCCTGCAACAGACAACATCTCCTCCTCCATCAGGAATGGCACTATGGCCGCCCAACACACAAACACACATTCACAGCGCTCCAGCAGCAGAAAGCCCAGAGACGGGGACCCAGACCAGGCTGCCTGCACAATCCAACGGGCCTGGAGGAGGTAACGCTCAAGCCTAACAAGGAATAACCTTCTGAGTCTATACATGTACTCTCCAAGCTGAGCCTGCACTGAAAGTATTCCCATGTTGAGAGCTCTAAGCCTGCACTGAAAGTACTGCTGTGTATAGAACTCTAAGTCTGCACTGAAAGTACTGCTGTGTATAGAACTCTAAGTCTGCACTGAAAGTACTGCTGTGTATAGAACTCTAAGTCTGCACTGAAAGTACTGCTGTGTATAGAACTCTAAGTCTGCACTGAAAGTACTGCTGTGTATAGAACTCTAAGTCTGCACTGAAAGTACTGCTGTGTATAGAACTCTAAGTCTGCACTGAAAGTACTGCTGTGTATAGAGCTCTAAGTCTGCACTGAAAGTACTGCTGTGTATAGAGCTCTAAGTCTGCACTGAAAGTACTGCTGTGTATAGAACTCTAAGTCTGCACTGAAAGTACTGCTGTGTATAGAACTCTAAGTCTGCACTGAAAGTACTGCTGTGTATAGAACTCTAAGTCTGCACTGAAAGTACTGCTGTGTATAAAGATTGTGGGGGACCTTCTTGTATGGTTTGAGGGTGTACTCTGCTTTACGGTAGCATTTTCTAACTGTGAGAGCATGACATTGGTGCTTATATGTGCTCCCCCCCACACACACACACACACACGCGCAGTCACAGACAGACAGACACACACAGGCAGACAGAAACGTGCACACAGCTACGCCACCCATGGCCTCAGTGGTCCGGCCGCCTGCCTTTTTACCATCAACACCTCCATAACAGGGGGGAGAGATGGGGAAGGTGGGGGAGACGGGGGGTTTAATCTGGGGACAACTCAGTGTTTTAACGACAGGCTAAAAGTTCAAGCGTTTCCTTCTAATAGCTGCAGCCTTTCCTTCAGTGTTTTCAGCCCTAAATCGTAAAGCCCTGGGTTCCTGGTCCCCAGTGTGTGTGCGTGTGTGCAGATGCAGGAACAAATGTAATTATAATATTAATGTAATAAGCCTCTGCTACCACGATCCTCAAACATACCCTGTTCTGGGTACTTCCCATATAGTACGTTTTTAGCATGCTCAGAACTGAACTGGACAAATGAAGGAATGTCCCATGTACCGTTCTCTTTGTGTTGGTGTCTAGGTTCCATGTACCGTTCTCTTTGTGTTGGTGTCTAGGTTCTATGTACCGTTCTCTTTGTGTTGGTGTCTAGGTTCCATGTACCCTTCTCTTTGTGTCTGTGTCTAGGTTCTATGTACTTTTCTCTTTGTGTTGGTGTCTAGGTTCCATGTACCGTTCTCTTTGTGTTGGTGTCTAGGTACCATGTACCCTTCTCTTTGTGTCTGTGTCTAGGTTCTATGTACTGTTCTTTTTGTGTTGGTGTCTAGGTTTCATGTACCGTTCTCTTTGTGTTGGTGTCTAGGTTTCATGTGCGAAGCAGGCTGAGGGAGGCTCTTAGATCTGGAAAAGTAATGGCATCATCTGAAGCCACCTCCCTCCTGCTCCAGCTGCTCTGGGATAGGCCAGTTTTCCCAGGCCACTCCCATATTAGGAGTAGGACCAAGCCTGTGGCCCGAGTTCCTCCCACCAAGACAGCAGGCAAGAGCTCAGTACTGCAAAGCATCTATGGTAATTTTTGCATCCTAATTAAAATGTATTGACGACTAGGCATAACATGTGCCCTCGTGTAACGTTTCACATTGTTTGGTTTAGGACCACGCACGTGTTAGGACCACGCACGTGTAAACAGAAAAGCGGTCAAGGTAAAGACCAATGGTCTTATAATGCTAACATACCCATGCAGTCACACTGAGCTGTGAATACATCATTACACAGAGGTGAATGTGCATGTGTGTTGTAATTACCTCTGGTGGGGTTTCAGTCCTTAGACAGGTCTGACCTTCAGCACACATGATCAGGTGATGATGGGAGAATAGGCAGAAACCTACCCAGTGCCAACACACACATACACCAATACAGCCAGATACACCTCTTTGGGTTTGGCCTGACTTGGTAGCCCTAGCCTTTCAAACACAAACACACACACACACCCCGACAATTCTGTCAACTGCTGCTGTGAAAAGTTCACAGCTGTCAGGGTGAATGTCAGACGATTGCGTGGTGCCGTCTGCTGAACACACACACACACACACATTGTCTCTCAAACAATCTCATCATCATGCTTGCTCCCTTCGTCCATCAACCACATTCTGACACACACACCTGTGTGTGTGTGTGTGTGTGTGTGTGTGTGTGTGTGTGTGTGAGAGCTGGGACCTTCTAATGAGCATTCCAAGTGGTTACCTTGTTCTTCCCACCGGGATGCTTGATGGGGCAAGTGTGGTTTATATGCAAACACTTACCACTATGGGCCAAAGCAGGATTTGGACTCACCATTCCTGGTTTTAAAAACCAGCGCTGTTAATACTGAGCTAAGTCTCATTTTACACTCAACCATCACAGTTACCAGAAGTTACCGCAGACTGGCAGGTCACCACTGACTGGCAGGTTACCGCAGACTGGCAGGTCACCACTGACTGGCAGGTTACCGCAGACTGGCAGGTTACCGCAGACTGGCAGGTTACCGCAGACTGGCAGGTTACCGCAGACTGGCAGGTTACCGCAGACTGGCAGGTTACCGCAGACTGGCAGGTTACCGCAGACTGGCAGGTTACCGCAGACTGCCAGGTTACCGCAGACTGGCAGGTTACCGCAGACTGGCAGGTTACCGCAGACTGCCAGGTTACCGCAGACTGGCAGGTCAACGCAGACTGGCAGGGCACCACTGACTGGCTGCTGAAATCAACTATTCACTGGACTCTAGCAGCTTTTTGTCAAACGCTCCAGTTCTTTGGATAAATTGTTTTCGTCTAAATTACACTCAAAGTATGTGTTTCTCCTACAGGAGGATCTGCTGCAAGAAGGGGCCGAGTCCTCAGGGGTTCTCAGTCTCAGATCCTACTGGACCTGTCACTTTACACACACAGCCAGTGTGAGTACACACACGCACACCTGGTGTCAGTACACTGAGTTTCAGGGGGACAAACTTGACTGTAATTCCTGTGTTATTTGTGTTTGTGCAGTGAGCAGTATGGAGTGTGTTCACCTGTGTGACGCTGTGGGCCAAGCAAGGCAGTACTCCTATCACCTACGACCCCACAGTGCTGGACAGGGGGCGCAGGGGAAACACTGATGACCTCACAGCGCTGGACGGGGGGCGCAGGGGGAACACTGATGACCTCACAGCGCTGGACGGGGGGCGCAGGGGGAACACTGATGACCTCACAGCGCTGGACAGGGGGCGCAGGGGAAACACTGATGACCTCACAGCGCTGGACAGGGGGCGCAGGGGAACCACTGATGACCTCACAGCGCTGGACAGGGGGCGCAGGGGAACCGCTGATGACCTCACAGCGCTGGACAGGGGGCGCAGGGGGAACACTGATGACCTCACAGCGCTGGACAACCACTGATGACCCCACAGCGCTGGACGGGGGGCGCAGGGGGAACACTGATGACCTCACAGCGCTGGACGGGGGGCGCAGGGGGAACACTGATGACCTCACAGCGCTGGACAGGGGGCGCAGGGGAAACACTGATGACCTCACAGCGCTGGACAGGGGGCGCAGGGAAACCACTGATGACCTCACAGCGCTGGACGGGGGGCGCAGGGGGAACACTGATGACCTCACAGCGCTGGACAGGGGGCGCAGGGGGAACACTGATGACCTCACAGCGCTGGACAGGGGGCGCAGGGAAACCACTGATGACCTCACAGCGCTGGACAGGGGTCGCAGGGGGAACACTGATGACCCAACACGCAGAAAAGGCTTACATGACCTTAGTGTTATCGCCTTGAAGTTGCTTACTCACCCAGAAGTTGGGTGCCACAACGAAGTTACCGGTCAAATTGTTTTCTTTCCTGTCTCGTGCTAAAAAAACAAAGATTGGTTAGTCGTGACCTCACAGGGTCCACCACGTATTAGGAGTGTACGTACAAGATAACCTTTCAGAGTACAACCACACACAAACACACATCCATCAACAGCAGGTCATACAGCTAGCACACCTGCAGACACACACACTTTTCCTTTCAACCGTACGGCCCCTTTGAATGTGACATTCATTATTCAGCATCACACAAGGTAGTTGGCTAACCGGTGCCTCGCTCCTCTGTATTTCACCGCACATGGGCATATTATAGAACTATATACACACTTTATCTGGCGCACTTTATAGTTGGGGGGTTTTCACCTGAGTCATGTCTGAGGCCGATTTGTACATACTGCTCTGGATGAGAACATAGCGAATAATTAGATCAGAAATCCACATGGGTCAGCATGTGAGCAATCCAGTCCACCTGAGGGGGTCACTATCGAGCAATGAGACCATGACCTCCCTGCTGACAATGCCTCCAACAACCATCCCAACACTCAACAGCAACATTCAAAACACTCAATAGAAGGTTTTACAGTTATGAATCATTTGATCATGTCTATATATATATATATTTTTTTAAACCTAAAGTATGAATTTATATAATAAATAAATCAACATATTTTTTCTCCAGTTGTATTTTATTTTTGTAACAAAAACAGTCATGAGTAATCTAAATATACTTCAGAGATACATGGTTTCCAGGCTTCAGTTGATTAGTGGAACCTGTATGTTGGAACTGGGATAGTAACTTATGCCTGCCCAGTCAGTCACCCAATAAAGGACAAACAAATGGCAGCCACACAAGATTTAGCAATGAGAAGACAGTTGTTCTTTTGTCTAGATGGATGGGAAAACAGGAGGTCGCAGAACAGGGAGAACACACGTTCAGGTTTTGAGGGCAAGGTCAATAGATGTCACGTAGCCCTAGGTTACCACGGTGAGTTGCCATGGTTACGCTGTAACAGTACAGCAGGTCGGTCAGCCACTGCTCCCTCGCCTCGCCTTGACAGTACCTCTGAAACGAACACACACACGATCAGTATCTCAGAACAAAATGAATATAAAATAAATTGGGGGAAACCCCTCACACACTCGGTTACTCTGCAGAATCAGTTTGTGTGTGTGTGTGTGTGTGTGCTTACCGTGAGGTCCTGTATGACACTTTGCAGGAGGCTAGCGTTAGCCAGCATGTGGTTGCGTAGCGTTGTGTGTTGCAGCAGCAGGGACAGTATCTGGGCCAGCTGAGGGAGCTCCTCCTCACACAGGTCTCCGACGTGCAACAACAGCAAGACCATCCGTAACAGCCGGGGAACGCTGCTCAGAGCCGCCACACATGCACCCCACACCGCCTCCCTGCACGGACACACACACAGGTTGTCTCCTGGGTCAATGGTGGCAGATCTACATGTAATAATGAGCTGTACAGTGTGATGCCAGGTGACTCGTATATCCGTCTATCTGCAGTAGTTTGGGTGCCCTTGGAGGACTTGGTCTACCTACAGCCCACCTGGAAGTGAAGAGGTTACACACACATGCACGCGCACACACACACACAGGTTTGGGGAGTTGGGGATTATAATCATTAAGTAATTGCAAATAGTTGAGGATCAACTAAAACTTTTGTAACCTCACATAGTAAAACCGAAAGTAAACCAGTAAATGGTTATGTAGTTAAGGCTTGCTCGATTTTTCTTGTCGTCAAATCATAATTTTATGTTTATTCAAACCCAGAAGTTGTGTAACTCAGTTGTGCGTGATCACCATGCATGATAAAGTGACCAGATCAGTGACCGCACATAACCAGATCAGTGTGACCAGATCAGTGTGACCAGATCAGTGACCGCACATAACCAGATCAGTGTGACCAGATCAGTGACCGCACATAACCAGATCAGTGTGACCAGATCAGTGACCGCACATAACCAGATCAGTGTGACCAGATCAGTGACCGCACATAACCAGATCAGTGTGACCAGATCAGTGTAACCAGATCAGTGACCAAAGCACTTGTCAAATTATCTACCATTTCTGCAGGAAACATATTTGGTTTCTCTAAGATCCTTGGGGATAAAAAATAATCATGGAATTAATGACAGTATTTGAGAAAGAGAAGTGAATTGACAAGCATTTGGACCAAGGATGACCAGTCAAGATTTCCAAAAACCACTAAAAGGTAAAATAAGTAGCCCATATATGCCCAGGTATGAAGTAAATTTTTTATTGATACAGCAATTATTGTTCAACTGTTAAATGTTACTATTTCTCTTCTTATGTCTCTTAATATGAACATAATAGCAAAGTAACAAAAACGGACAGACACAGACAGACAGACTTCCAGACAGACAGACGTCCATACAGACAGACGCAGACCGACGTCCATACAGACAGACCGACGTCCATACAGACAGACCGACATCCATACAGACAGACACAGACCGACGTCCATACAGACAGACCGACGTCCATACAGACAGACCGACGTCCATACAGACAGACACAGACAGACGTCCATACAGACAGACAGACGTCCATACAGAGAGACAGACGTCCATACAGACAGACCGACGTCCATACAGACAGACCGACGTCCATACAGACAGACCGACGTCCATACAGACAGACCGACGTCCATACAGACAGACCGACGTCCATACAGACAGACCGACGTCCATACAGACAGACCGGCGTCCATACAGACAGACCGGCGTCCATACAGACAGACCGGCGTCCATACAGACAGACCGGCGTCCATACAGACAGACCGGCGTCCATACAGACAGACAGCGTCCATACAGACAGACAGGCGTCCATACAGACAGACAGACAGCGTCCCAGACAGACAGACGTCCATACAGACAGACAGACGTCCATACAGACAGACAGACGTCCATACAGACAGACAGACGTCCATACAGAGAGACAGACGTCCATACAGACAGACCGACGTCCATACAGACAGACCGACGTCCATACAGACAGACCGACGTCCATACAGACAGACCGACGTCCATACAGACAGACCGACGTCCATACAGACAGACAGACGTCCATACAGACAGACAGACGTCCATACAGACAGACAGACGTCCATACAGACAGACAGACGTCCATACAGACAGACAGACGTCCATACAGACAGACAGACGTCCATACAGACCTACCTCTTATGGTTGGTCTCAGAGGCAGTGTGCTGCTGCAGGGTCAGAACCAGAGACAGCAGACTGAGGCAGCAGTGGGACAGGAACCTCAGAAGAGCTTCACTGGGGAGGATGGACTGATCCAACAGCCGGGCCACTGCTCTCAACAACCCTGCTGCCATACTGTCTGGTACCACAACCAGACCCGTCTGTTGGGAGAGACAAAGTTATAGACAGGAGAACCATACTGTCTGGTACCACAACCAGACCCATCTGTGGGGGGAGACAGTGTTATACACAGGAGAACCATACTGTCTGGTACCACAACCAGACCCGTCTGTGGAGGGAGACAGTGTTATAGACAGGAGAACCATACTGTCTGGTACCACAATCAGACCCATCTGAGAGGAGAGACAGTGTTATACACAGGAGAACCATACTGTCTGGAACCACAACCAGACATTAGTGTATGCACACACAGAACAGATATACACACACACACACACACACACACACACACACACACGAGAACACCATTTTACCAGGTTCTTGCAGATTCCATTCTGTAGCACATCGAAGCACTGTGAACTTGAACCCAGCGTCTCCAAGCAATAACAGACTTCCTGCGTGAGGAAAAAAACACTGGTTAGGTCACGTCCTGCTGTTGTAAAGGTCATGGGTCACTAACATTACAATCTGAGTGTTTGTTTGAGGACTAAGACAAGGAATCACAGAAATCATTATTGATGAACCACCCCCCTAACCTGATGATAATGTTGTGTTTACCGGATCTCTAATGGTCACGTTGTGTTTACCGGATCTCTAATGGTCACGTTGTGTTTACCGGATCTCTAATGGTCACGTTGTGTTTACCGGATCTCTAATGGTCACGTTGTGTTTACCGGATCTCTAATGGTCACATTGTGTTTACCGGATCTCTAATGGTCACGTTGTGTTTACCGGATCTCTAATGGTCACGTTGTGTTTACCGGATCTCTAATGGTCACGTTGTGTTTACCGGATCTCTAATGGTCACGTTGTGTTTACCGGAATGGTCATCTTTTGGACAGCTATCAAGTCAGCAATCTTCCCCATGGTTGTGTACCCTACAGAACTAGACTGAGAGACCATTTAAAGGCCTTTGCAGGTGATTTGAGTTAATTAGCTGAATAGAGTGTGGCACCAAATGTCTTCAATATTGAACCTTTTCACAGTATTCTAATTTTCGGAGATACTGAATTTGGGATTTTCATTAGTTGTCAGTTTTAATCATCACAATTAAATGAAATAAACATTTGAAATATATCAGTCTGTGTGTAATGAATGAATATAATATCCAAGTTTCCCTTTTTGAATGGAATTACTGAAATAAATCAACTTTTTGATGATAAATTCTCTACATTCTCTCTCTCATTTCACTTCCACATATATGATTATTTAATAAATATGAATACATTTTTGAATGTGAACGCTTTATTTTTCTGTTAAATAGGCCAAATTGATTATTAGAAGTTAACTCATAAAAGTCCTCGATTACCCTCCTCTGCAAATCTGGATCTCATAGCCACTTCCACTCCACAGTTTCTCAATTCCAACCATGAAATCAGAGAGTGATTTGGACCTAGGTTACCAGGTGCGTGCAATTAATTAATTTGGACCTAGGTTACCAGGTGCGTGCAATTAATTAATTTGGACCTAGGCCACCAGGTGCGTGCAATTAATTAATTTGGACCTAGGCCACCAGGTGCGTGCAATTAATTAATTTGGACCTAGGTTACCAGGTGCGTGCAATTAATTAATTTGGACCTAGGCCACCAGGTGCGTGCAATTAATTAATTTGGACCTAGGCCACCAGGTGCGTGCAATTAATTAATTTGGACCTAGGCCACCAGGTGCGTGCAATTAATAATTAATTTGGACCTAGGTTACCAGGTGCAATTAATTAATTAATGATGGTATAGAAAACCAGGAGCCTGTTGACCTGGTAGTGTAAGATCAGAATATCCCTATAACCTTGTTCAAATTGAAGTTATTATTTAAATAAATTGCATCAGATCTATAATAATACATATTGTCCAATCTGGGCCTGGTAAATCATTTTCTAGTAATAAAAGTGTACATAAAGGACCCTGTCTGGGTCATGACAACTGGCAGGAAACTGTTTTCAACCACCAGGCTGATTAAGAACGTGTGTGTGTGTGTAATAATTCCATTATGGATGTATGAAATTAGAGGAAAAATAAAGGAGAAGGACACATCTCTCTTCTCTAATCAACATCACCCACAACCATTCATCAGACAAACCACATTATGTCACACTGATTCCAACATCCCTGTAAACGCCTAACTTGCCATTGTTTTAAATCCAACAGATATTCCTCCCTGTATCCAGTAATCAATGAAAGGTTTGAGCTGACAACTACATTCAAACATGTACTCTTTAGTTACACACACACACACATTTTACAGGACTACAGGTGGAACGTTGTAACACAAACTTTCAGAGGTGAGAAATTAAGTTAAACTTTTCCCTCATTACCTCCAAATCAAATCCCAATTTCTCATTAGCTGCCATGGAAATGAGGCGTGTGTTAAATGTGAAGGAGCGTGTGTGTGCCCGCCTCCAGACCTGTGCACCTGTTGGCATTCAACCCTCCATTAAAAACAATCCTGTCTCATTAGTGGCATCAGAGTAGACACGGTCCGTCCCCTAATAACATCCCCCCTGCCCCCTCAACCCTCAGTCTGATTGACTCAGACGTTGAGATGAGACGGCCGGGATCTCAGGCTCTAATTGAGGAGCTGAATTAGTGATTATAACCCCACCCTCACACACACACACACAATGCCTCAGGGCGCGGTTCCGTTAACCGTAATTTCCAAGCAGAAATGTCACACTCCCATCATGCCACAGGCTCTCATTAGCATGTTTGCGTTTCCACGGCACCCGATAACCGCACAGCCACGGCCTGCACACAGCGATAAAGGCCCACCTCTTAGGCCGGTGTGGCCAGATAAAACTTCCCCCCTCTGAGCCCTGTGCCAGTGACCAGGGGGAACTAAAAGCCTACCAGGGTGTTTCAAATACCAAGGCCCTCACACAGGTCCACCACACACACATCCCTCACACAGGTCCACCACACACACATCCCTCACACAGGTCCACCACACACATCCCTCACACAGGTCCACCACACACACAGCCCTCACACAGGTCCACCACACACACATCCCTCACACAGGTCCACCACACACACATCCCTCACACAGGTCCACCACACACATCCCTCACACAGGTCCACCACACACACATCCCTCACACAGGTCCACCACACACACATCCCTCACACAGGTCCACCACACACACATCCCTCACACAGGTCCACCACACACACATCCCTCACACAGGTCCACCACACACACATCCCTCACACAGGTCCACCACACACACATCCCTCACACAGGTCCACCACACACACATCCCTCACACAGGTCCACCACACACACATCCCTCACACAGGTCCACCACACACATCCCTCACACAGGTCCACCACACACACATCCCTCACACAGGTCCACCACACACATCCCTCACACAGGTCCACCACACACACATCCCTCACACAGGTCCACCACACACATCCCTCACACAGGTCCACCACACACACCCCTCACACAGGTCCACACACACACATCCCTCACACAGGTCCACCACACACACATCCCTCACACAGGTCCACCACACACACATCCCTCACACAGGTCCACCACACACACACATCCCTCACACAGGTCCACCACACACATCCCTCACACAGGTCCACCACACACATCCCTCACACAGGTCCACCACACACACATCCCTCACACAGGTCCACCACACACACATCCCTCACACAGGTCCACCACACACACATCCCTCACACAGGTCCACCACACACACATCCCTCACACAGGTCCACCACACACACATCCCTCACACAGGTCCACCACACACATCCCTCACACAGGTCCACCACACACACATCCCTCACACAGGTCCACCACACACACATCCCTCACACAGGTCCACCACACACATCCCTCACACAGGTCCACCACACACATCCCTCACACAGGTCCACCACACACACATCCCTCACACAGGTCCACCACACACACATCCCTCACACAGGTCCACCACACACACATCCCTCACACAGGTCCACCACACACACATCCCTCACACAGGTCCACCACACACATCCCTCACACAGG
Organism: Dallia pectoralis; assembly: GCA_029465975.1. Classification (NCBI taxonomy): domain Eukaryota; kingdom Metazoa; phylum Chordata; class Actinopteri; order Esociformes; family Umbridae; genus Dallia; species Dallia pectoralis. The sequence continues at coordinate 11,989,087 of CM055738.1, read as the reverse complement.
TCCACCACACACATCCCTCACACAGGTCCACCACACACACATCCCTCACACAGGTCCACCACACACACATCCCTCACACAGGTCCACCACACACACATCCCTCACACAGGTCCACCACACACATCCCTCACACAGGTCCACCACACACACATCCCTCACACAGGTCCACCACACACACATCCCTCACACAGGTCCACCACACACATCCCTCACATAGGTCCACCACACACACATCCCTCACACAGGTCCACCACACACATCCCTCACACAGGTCCACCACACACACATCCCTCACACAGGTCCACCACACACACATCCCTCACACTGGTCCACCACACACATCCCTCACATAGGTCCACCACACACACATCCCTCACACAGGTCCACCACACACATCCCTCACACAGGTCCACCACACACACATCCCTCACACAGGTCCACACACACACATCCCTCACACAGGTCCACCACACACACATCCCTCACACAGGTCCACCACACACACATCCCTCACACAGGTCCACCACACACACATCCCTCACACAGGTCCACCACACACACATCCCTCACACAGGTCCACCACACACACATCCCTCACACAGGTCCACCACACACATCTCTCTCCACCTGACTTCTTCCTATCGGACAGAGTCCTGCTCTTTTCCACCCCTTCTCCTCCTCACACACTCCCGTTCACCCACTCTTCCAGTTTGTCGTAACATTGTGAATTAGGGTGTGTGTGTGTGTGTCCTGACCTCCACCACATCCCAGTGGTGTGTGAACTGCTCCAGTGGGGTGGGGTAGAGGCTGAGGGGGGACAGGGGCGTGCGGGGGAGAACACTCTCATCTCCAGCCTCCTGAAAGGTGGACAACTCATCTGAGGAAAATCCTGAGGGACAGAACACGTATTTACCTGTTTGTTCCCCACTTCATGAAACCAACAGATGGATTACATGACTGATGACAGGATATCAGTGTGACAGGAAATGTGAGGGTGCAGCCATACCTGTGAGGGTGGAAAACAGGAAGCTGATGTAGTCGACGTCACACACCGCCGTGTCTGGAGACCCTACTGACCAGCCACTCAAAGAAGACCTAAAACAAACACACACACACACACACACACAAATGGCACTGTGAGATCAGTGAGAACATAACGGCTTCCGAACATTCTGCAGGATTGGGGTTCGTTCCAGTTTGCTTTCAGATGGTATGGGTTAGACTTTAGTCTCTCCTGAGTTGGCCTCATGCAAAACATGCCACTTTACCCAGAATTCAGTTTCCCAGAGCAGGCAGTGTGGTCAGGGAGGGGGGTGATTGGAATGACTAGTCAGGATATGGGTGTTTGGATCCAGTGGAAGACACGTGACGTGCAAACCGGATGAGAGTCCCAATGTTTTATCACCACTACCACATTCTACTTTCCAAAGCGCCCTTTGTGTTTCAGACAAACACTGATATAATACACACACACTGCCCCGATCTCTGGTCTGGTTTGTATAACATTCCCGAGAGACACACTGAACACACTGAGGGTTTCACATATACACACACACACACACCCTGTCGGCGATGCGTACTGATGACATCATACCGTTATGTAAAGTCAGATGTGTGCGTGTGAGAAATTGCTAGCAAACCACAGCATGACCGAGAAGCTGAACATGCTAAATAACGTGCACACAACACTGCCCAAGCAAGGCTTACGTAGAAACGCTAAGTGTGCTTGTGTCAGGTGTGTGTGTGTGTCAGGTGTGCGCCGTTGATCTCGTGTCATGACCCTTGATGTGTCTTGATTGGTTAATTATTTGATTCCATTAAGCTGGCCAACCAACTGTCTGCTGTCTCCTTTCCTTAACCCGGAACAATTGACATCTCTTTCCCTCTCTCACAAACACACATTATTTTTCTTTCAATAAAAAGATGTCAAAATGTTTCAGGTTAGTATAAGCCATCTGATTGGTGGTTCTGGCCTGGGTTCTGAGTTCCAGGACCAGGCTGTGGGGTTACCTCAGATGTATTATGCGTATAAGGGAGGCGGCCAGGCTAGCTGACCAGGCTGTGGGGTTACCTCAGATGTATTATGCGTATAAGGGAGGCGACCAGGCTAGCTGACCAGGCTGTGGGGTTACCTCAGATGTATAAGAGAGGTGACCAGGCTAGCTGACCAGGCTGTGGGGTTACCTCAGATGTATAAGAGAGGCGGCCAGGCTAGCTGACCAGGCTGTGGGGTTACCTCAGATGTATTATGCGTATAAGGGAGGCGGCCAGGCTAGCTGACCAGGCTGTGGGGTTACCTCAGATGTATAAGGGAGGCGGCCAGGCTAGCTGACCAGGCTGTGGGGTTACCTCAGATGTATAAGAGAGGCGACCAGGCTAGCTGACCAGGCTGTGGGGTTACCTCAGATGTATAAGAGAGGCGACCAGGCTAGCTGACCAGGCTGTGGGGTTACCTCAGATGTATTATGCGTATAAGGGAGGCGGCCAGGCTAGCTGAGACACGTCCCGCTGTGCAGCAGCGACTCAGATTGGCCAACAGACCCTGTGGAATCACAGGCAGGAAGTAGAGTAGCTGGACCAACCGCTGCTGAGACTCTGCCGGTAACAATACCACACTGCCCTCCTGTGGGTCTAGACACACACACACACACACGCACACAGACAAAGTCAATATCTACATTCTACAAAACACCAATAACAGTTCATACACTACAACAGAGGTGGACATCTCTGGTAGAGTCTATCTCCGGTCCAGGAGAACTAGTGTGCAGGCATGCATCTCTATTAACGTTAATCAATTATCTGTATAAGTGTATCTGTATAACATGCCTTATGTGTCACACCCCCAGGCAGTGAATAGTCTTAATTTCCTGTCTACATATTTTGCCAGGGGGTTTAGAGAAAATGTTGCACAAGATCATTGCTTACCTAAAAGTTCAAGTAAACATTTGAAAATGTTAATCTAACAGGAAACCAAGGTCAAGTAGGGTAGTGAGAAAGACGTAGCTCTTTTGTGACGCTGCCTCTGATCTGCTTTAATATGAGCTCGCACAGGAAGTTAATTTCAGACCCCAGTACTCACCCAGTACTCACCCAGTACTCACCCAGTACTCACCCAGTACTCACCCAGTACTCACCCAGTACTCACCCAGTACTCACTCTAGAAACTGGATAGTAATGGAGAGCAAAAGCAATGAGGTACCATGTAGAGATAGACTGCCCGCCCAATAGAGCTTATTGAATCAATGTCAGGTAGTAGCTGAAATAACAGGAAGAGGACCGGTGCTCTAAACCAGACTTTACATTAACATACAATCATCAGAATTTGTTGGGAGTGAACAGCCCTCTGGCATCTGTGGGGATTTATATAAACTACAAATCCTGTGTGAAGAGGAAAAAACAAACAAAAAACTATGTTGAGTGACTGGACTATAAACAGCAGTTTATGATCTAAGAAAAAAAAGCCGTAATCAGAGAACAGGAGAGATAAAGTGTGAAAGAGAGTAGTAATGATTAGAAGTCCGTTATGTCGGCTGCTGACGCACACTGCTGATGTCACGGACAAATTAGACAAAAGGAGTTCTGTGATTGTGAATCGCCCTCTCTGTCTGCTCTGGGGCTTTTTATCAGAACACAGGACCAGCCCCCCCTACAAACGCCACACACACATACACACACACACACACACACACAACCCCACAGCCCTCATACATAACCCACCAGCACCCACTCAACCACTCACCCTTCTCCCCTCCTTCCCTAAGCGCTAACCATCTCTGTGTCACTCTATATTACACCAGCTTGTATAGCATATTGCCCGTTTCCTCCCATCCAGTCCCTGTCTCAGTCTACCACCCTGGACCTCTACTGCCCTCGAGTGGACAAACAGAAAAACGCTTTGGAAAAAGGTCTTCCCAGGCATGGTCATGTACCGGCGACCTGTGTGTGTGTGTGCCCAAGTGACGTAAAAGGTGTTTTGACAGACAGCGTCAATGTGTCAACAACATTACACTAGATTCACATCCGTTCTGAATAAGCACAGTAGTAATTCAGATGACAACGCGCTGGCAAAGTGTTGGTGATCAAACAAGACCTTGGGAGTGGTCTCTGTGTGTGTGTGTGTGTGTGTGTTCACCATAGAGCCTGCATGCTTGTGTGTGTAAGGATTTCAGCAGATCCTTGTTTCCCCGGGACGCGGCGGCCTGAATGGAGAGGAGGAGCCTCTCTGAGAGGGCGGGGTTACGGTGCCCCAGCTGGGACAACTGGAGCGGCAGTGCAGCCAGCCACCGAGACAACACTCTACTCCTGAGGAAAACAGCAAAAAAGAAAAATAGTGATTTAGTCAGAGTAATCTACATCTAGTCTAATGACGGCCAGATACTTCATGTCTTTAGTTATTTAGTGCAGTGAACAAGTGTAATATCTCAGAAAGCTTCCGTTTGTGTTACCTAGCGATTTGTGTGTGGTTGTGCTCCTGTAGGTACAGTCTGCTGAAGAAAGACAGCAGCAGTGTTCTAGTCTGCAGATTCAGGTTCATCTGCTGGTACTGACAATACACAGCCTGTAACAGGTCCTCTGTCACTGCTGTACACACACACACACACACACACACACGAGTTAGGCCAAACAACATGAAACATGAACTCATTCACAGCACAGACAAACAATCACTGATATGCAGAACCTCTGCACATTGACACACGCACACAAGCTCGCGCACACACACACACACACACCTCTACTCCGCTGTGTGATCACCATTCGCCACACAGTCTCCAGGAGGGTGTGTAGGTGTCTCTGGCTCAGCTTGGCCCCACTGGACAGAGTCTCCTGGACAAACCCCCTCAGAGGCATTAGCCAATCAGCGTCGGGCTCCTGAGCTGGACCCTCCCTCTGGTTGAGGATAACCATGGAAACCATGACTTGACAGAGCAGAATGTTCAGAGCCAAGGGTTCCACGGTCTGCCCTGGGAGCGTAGAGGTCTGCTTACTGCGGACACACACACACACACACACCCACACGTCAAGAGACCTTTAGAGTAACGTGCAACCTCAACATTACACATTCCCAATTCCAAATAGACCCTCAACAGGAAAGAGCCACGACCTAGACTCCTCTCACCTCTTGCCGTCTTTTCTTTTCCTTTGTTTAGGTGTGTCCAGATTTCCATAAGGGAAGTTCTTCATGAACTGCTGCTTGAAGTCCCCCAAGTACAGACTGTGGAACCAGGCATCCTAAACAAAACCAATACAAAAGGTAACCACACATCTTAAACAAAACCAATACAAAAGGTAACCACACATCTTAAACAAAACCAATACAAAAGGTAACCACACATCTTAAACAAAACCAATACAAAAGGTAACCACACATCTTAAACAAAACCAATACAAAAGGTAACCACACATCTTGGAGACAGAGAGGGGAGAACAAGGAGGATAGGGAATGACTAAACAAATAGAGAGTGAAGGTCAGTGTGTGTGTGTGTGGTCATTTACCAGTGTATCTTGGTGCTCTTTGTGTGGTGTCAGCCTCCGTAGCAGCTGTAGTATAGATAGGACTTGATACATCAGTGCCATGGCGTCTGGGGTGAGTAGATGGGCACTGTCTGTCTGGCTCCGGTCACTGGCACTGGCCTCTACCCAGACATCCAGAAGAAGGGGCACCAGGGTTGAGGCAAAGCCCTGCACAGCCTCCAGCGAGCTCAGGCCCTCATTTACCCTAGCCCCAGACTGAGTCTCTGGCCTACAGACACAGTGGAGAAAGGGCTAGATGAAGAACGGGAAGGGAGAATGAATCACCAGAGTATGTGTGTATTGGTTAATGAAGGGTGTGATGTGCACACCTGAGTTTAAAGGTAGAATGTGGGGTGGGATTGGCTCCTGAATGTTCAAAAACCTGGAATGAGCCCATCCCATAGGTAAGCTCCTCCCAGTTGAGTTCCAGAGGTGTGTTGGCGCCTCCCTCTCCATTCAAACCACCAAACAGATCACCTGAGACTGTGACATCACCCTCCTCTGCCCGCCTTTCCTCCACTACCGCCTGAAGGAAACGTCCCAGTCTGGAAAACACACACACCCAAAAAAATGAAATGAGGCCAGAATAATACATTCACACATAATTAGATGCTGCTACACCAAGGCTGTGCGTATGTGTGGACGTACCTCAGCAGCACGGTGAGTCTCCACTGCTGACCTGTCACTTTTCTGTTAGGATTGACTGACAGAGCCCAGCTCCTCCCCTTCCCTTCCTGTCCTTTCCTAGCCCCGCACCCGGTGCTTTTATGCGAAATCAGTTCCAGGAAGTTGTTGAGTAACAGAGCGGGACGAGCAGCCAGCAGGGCAGGGTAGTGGTCCAGCAGAACGTCAAGGACCTTCAGGGCATCATCCTGGACACCAGTCTCAATGTGTGTCATGGCACAGGACAGGTGGGCGGAGAGGAGAGGAAAGAATGGAGACGTCCGCTCTGCCGGAACACTCTGGGCTATGAACCTGGGCAGGGTGGGCAAAATGTAAACATGTGACTCTTAAGTCCAGGCGTCAAGACTCAAGAGTACTGCTGGTTGTCATTCTAAACCTCCAGTCAAGGACTGATTCAAATCTGGGATACAACGGCAATGCAATCAACTACCAGGCAGAATTTAAAAGCTGCAGTACTCTGGAAGATGGAATCGCTGGGGTAGATGTTAAAGACCACAGATGCAGACCAGTAGCAAGAGGGTTTCTAGTTCTGAAACCTGTTTAGAAAAAGAGGTGACAGTAAAAAAGGAACCGCTCTCAAGTGGTGTATAAAAGGCCAAGTTCTAAACAAAAATGGTTTTGGGCCCCCTTCCCTAAAGATAAGGGGCCCCTGGTAATCAGGAAGCGACCGGGTGTATCAATTATGCCCAGAACTGGCCCTGGGTGAATGTACATGAGGTCGTGGGGAACAGAGTGGAGGACAACATCCCACTGTAATGACCAAATGCTTCCCCAACCTGAGCAGGCGTGTGGCCGACGTCCGTACTGTGGGGTCCTTGTCTGTGAAGACGGCGGCGACTTCGCTGAGCAGACTAGAAAGATGCTGATCTAACTCTGAGGGGTGAAGGGTCAACAGCTCCCGCAGTCCCACCAATGCCCCCTGCTTCACTGTGCCACTGTAGTGATGCAGTTGGGACAGGAGGTCCTAGAAAAAAGAAAAAACACATAGTGGTATGGGCAGAAGTGTGTTTTATTAGCGGGTGTGTGCACATTACTTACCTTGATGTTCAGCTTCCTGTGTGTGGTGGGAGCAGCAGCATCTTTCTTTAGCTGTTCAGTCAGGTTTATCCCCTTCGTCCTGAAGTTAATGTTGGTGGCATTGTTGGCCTTTGGCTTTGTTTTCCCCACCTTCAGCTTGACCTTTTGGAAGTCATCTTGTCTCTTCTTCTTCTTGCTCTTCATCTCTGCACAACTAGACCCTCTGTGGAGACAAGCGTTGAAAACGAAATTTTGCTAAGTTAGCATATTTTGGTGAGAATATAATGTCTGGTTAATGGAAAACTTAAATCAACGTTCCTGGACGGTAAAGAGGAAACGTGATGGCAATCCTTTATTTAACATTACAGGTACTGATGCAGAAATTACATTATCACTCGCCTAGCTACTATACGGTTTGTCATCCCCTTGACTCAATGAGAACAAATCCAAAATAATTGACAGCGTTTTGAAAGATTATTATTAAAACTCACGTGTGTCGAAACTATCAGAAAGAAAGTGTGCATGAAGCAGTGTTCTCTGGATAACTTAAAACGCGTTTTAATCCCCAAACATCTATGGTTTAATAAAAACCAGGCTCGTGTGTATTCACACAAACAGGGGCCTTTCTCGTACATACAAAAACGAGCTGAGCAGTCTTTTTCATTTGCCTGCAACGTTTTTTATTGTATTTTTACAAATACACCTGTCTCTGAATATAATAGATAAATATGAAATAAAAACTTTTCGGTATTATTTTATTTAAATTGTTTTGATACATTTAATTTTCATGTTTGAGTACTCAGGCAAAAACATGGGCTCCCAACATTGTCTGACGTCACATGTGTTTGTATAAGGACCCACGCGACGGCGTCTGCTTGAACGCTGGTGGTTTTTTAACTCGACCTGCAAAACATACCCTCACAAGTGTTTCATTAATAACTACTCTTCATTCTCAGGTGGAGTGTTTGAATGTGACTTATCTCTATTGCCTCGTATTTATCTATTTTTATGACGTTTGCTGCAGTGTTTTCTTGCTATGTTATTAACTGTGGAGGACGAAGTACTCCGGCTAGCTAGCCTCTATCAGCCAATGACAATTGTTTTTTTTGTTTACACAGAAGTTGTGTGCGTGGTGTGATCGAATCTTATGGGCACCAACAATATGATGGTCGCTTGTCTAAATGTCTTTTTTCCACCCTGGTTTGGTGACCTACAGAATGCAGCAAAGCAATACTTCGATTCAAAGGCCACCTTCTGGTGCTCCACCACCGAAGAGGTTCAGAAACGCTAATGGAGGCGGCAACAACAGGGTAAGTCCAGCAGTATACATTGGTACTGGTTTTGTAGGGCTATTCTTAATGGCCTGAATGATTGCAAAACTTTCTGTATATTTGTCGGTCAGTCCTAGGAATCAAATACTCCGACTCCAGATCACGTTTTACCATAGCGTTGGTTGCAAAATGTTCTGCAACTCGGCGAGACCTAACGTATTTATTCAATTTAATAAAATATTACCCTAAATAATTTCAGTCACTCATCTGCTTAACGTACTAGTCACTGATTTTAGCGATGAAACATTTCTATGAATATACGCTATACCCTCAACGCAATCCAGACCGAGCACATTTTGCGGTGAACTCCGGAGGTATTGGTTGTTCATAACGTAACTGAAGATCCAGCATTCATAGCGAAGAATCAAAATCAAAACACGACTGATAGTTTTGAAAGGTCAGTGTGTGCACATCTAACCAGTTTTATACATTAAAGCTGTAGCAGGGCTCCCAGGGGAAGCAATACAACCCGTTGTCTGGATACTGCTTGAACTGTAGAGGCTGATCAGAGTTCTCTGGTCTCCTGCATATCCAAGTGTCTGGAAATGCATTCTGCTGAACTGCCCCTTCATTTGTGTTGGGGGTTTTCCTTGACTGTGGGATGGATGTTAAAGCAAGTTGTTGCCTGAAATTCCAGAAACCTGTGAATAAATATTGGATGCTACGGAGCTGGGTATCAGGGCTGTGTATCTCTCTGGGACATCTTGTGCTCTCTTGCCATTTCATTTTCCTGGGCTGTTACGACCCACAGCTCTATTCAATGTTCCTGCTGGGCTATAAAGCACTAGGCTTCATTATGATATGTGGACACTTGGTTGTACCCTTTTGGGCAGAACAGGATTGTGATTTTAATCACCTGACTCTGAGTACTTGTGCTTAGATTTACGTTAAAGCACACGTGTACTGACGGTTGTCAGTGACGGCTCACTGACCGGATCATGGATGACGTGCTGAAGAACACTTGTTTTCCCATTAAGGGAGACATGCATTAGGGATTGCCATTGTTTTTGTGCTGTGGTCCACTTGAAGCATTTGCTTTAACCAAACCAATCCCTATTACAAGAACCACATCTTTAGCTGAAACCCACCAGGCTGTCCTGACCGGCTGGGGAACCATGCAGTGGGGTTTACCCCTCTGCGGCTTCCATCAGTCTCACTAATGCCTGTCTGTCTCTCTCTCCTCCGGCCTGGTTATTCCCTCTGACAGAGAAAGCAGCCAAACTTCTCTGCGGAAATAGGTAAGTTCTGCTTTCACACAGCATCGCTGTCTCTGGTAGGAGATTGTAAGCTGTGTAGCCTCTTTCACCTGCCTTTTTTTTTGCTGGCGGCTGATTGACCAATGGGGCTGTTTGGCTCAGGAGGGTTTTTCCGTAATGATATCAACGTACGTTTTTGGGCAGTAGGGCGACACGTCCGATACTCTAAAGTGGACATGTCTTATCGGTTGCATTGGCGAAGGGGTATTTTATCTCCTAGAACATTTTGGTCTGTGATTTACAGCCTGAACAACTTTAGAAACCACAGCCTCACACCTCTCCTCAGAACAATGGCTTGCTCTTCTCACTGTGATCTGCTCCCAGGGATCTGTTACACCATGTTGGCACTGTTTATCTCCCAGAGAGCCCTGTCTGGATCAGATCACCCCAGGTCAGTGGCGGTTACAATGGGTGATTCCATCCCCATTAGGCTAAGGGCCTTTGGCCCTGGTGAAGTGAGGCCTATTGGGGCCATTGTTGTTCAACTAGGTAACTGATGGTTGCCGTGGTGTTTTCATTCAGGGCCTTTGTGACTCTGATAGAGATGGCGTCTGGGGGACACTGGCAGATGAACTGGATGTGTTTTTGTCTTCACACGGCACTCCAATATGCTGACCTCTGCTTTGCCGCGTACTGATTTGATTTGACCCTGGTCTAGACCTTTGCCTGATGGGAGTGAGAGTACTATAGGCCGGCTCTGACCTGTGACTATATGACAAAAATATATTTTTAAGCTGTCTTCCACGCCTCACATGTGCCTCTTCTGTGTGGTGGACTGACGGTACTACAATCCTCTCATGAAACAGGCTCTTCTGTGCCTTCTGGGCAACCTAACAAATCATGATTTTTTTTCACCCAAAGGTGTGGCTGTAAGTACAGAGAATATCAAGTTGTTTTTGGGTACTGGTGTCTCTGCTTACCAGCCAGAGCATCCAGTGTTTTGAACCAAGCTGGGTTTTTAGCAAAGGCTTGACCTAGTGCAGAATGAGTTGGAACTCTTAGCAGCGGTGTTGACGCTGGATATTGGCGAACCTTTGAAGAGAGGTGGTTGGGTTTCTAACTGTTGTTCAGTAAGTGAAGGACCTGAGCTTCACGTCTTTTGACTGGGGTTTAGGTAATGACGCACCGTGGCCTTCCTTAACGCTATACCTTCTTTTGAAGTATACGTGCACTATTTCACATCTTGAATGTAGGGTTCTTTAGCGATTGGCTTTCTGCTGGTCACTGGACTTGGACCCTGTGGTCTCAGCTGTCCGTGATCAGGATACCAGTCCAGTCATTCTCTGTGTGTTCCTATGTTGACTTGTGTTTATTTCCCAGTGTTCACGTCCAAGGCTGGAAATGTCCTGACCATCCCCTCCATGACAAAACAACTGAAGGCCATCACTGAGGAGACCGTCATTGGTGGGTACCTTGTTTGTCATTTTGTGGGTACCTTGTTTGTCATTTTGTGGGTACCTTGTTTGTCATTGGTGGGTACCTTGTTTGTCATTGGTGGGTACCTTTTTTGTCATTGGTGGGTACCTTGTTTGTCATTGGTGGGTACCTTGTTTGTCATTGGTGGGTACCTTGTTTGTCATTGGTGGGTACCTTGTTTGTCATTGGTGGGTACCTTGTTTGGCATTGGTGGGTACCTTGTTTGGCATTTTGTGGGTACCTTGTTTGGCATTTTGTGGGTACCTTGTTTGGCATTGGTGGGTACCTTGTTTGGCATTTTGTGGGTACCTTGTTTATCATCCCAGGAAGTCAAAGTAACTTGAGTAATTTAGTTGACATTTGGTTGACTTTGAACTCCCTATTAATTCTGTAAATGTTTCAAGAGACACGGGTGCAAAAGATTCAAGGCTCTCATTGGTCACATTGGCAATAAGTCGGTGAAGTGAAGACCCACTTCATTGGTAGGTCATTGCTTTTAGTAAGTTCGGCTTACTGTGTCCAAAATAAATGTTCTATTATTTGTTTGCCTCGATCAGATGGGAGAAATTGGCTTATCGTGCATGTATAAGTTCTTTCTAGTATTGCTCAGTACTATCAATCCAGTTTAGTCTAAATACTTGTACTCTAAACAGATACACTTTTAAAAGGCGAAATTGAGAAAATGACCCACTTCTGGTATCCAGCCTGAGGATGGCAGCAGGATGCCTTGTTTCATGTTGTGGCTTGCGTTTTACCAAATTAAATCATTCCCTTTCATACAGATCCCCATGAAGATTGAATACAAGTATGGTTATATAGGCTGTAATGTATTTCTGCCCCATGGTCTGGTGTGTAATATGTATGTCCACCTATCTGGTGTGTAAGCTGTATGTCCTCCTCCTATCTGGTGTGTAAGCTGTATGTCCTCGTCCTGTCTGGTGTGTAAGCTGTATGTCGTCGTCCTGTCTGGTGTGTAAGCTGTATGTCGTCGTCCTGTCTGGTGTGTAAGCTGTATGTCGTCGTCCTATCAGATAGGGTCTGGTGTGTAAGCTGTATGTCGTCGTCCTATCAGATAGGGTCTGGTGTGTAAGCTGTATGTCGTCGTCCTATCAGATAGGGTCTGGTGTGTAAGCTGTATGTCGTCGTCCTATCTGGTGTGTAAGCTGTATGTCCTCGTCCTGTCTGGTGTGTAAGCTGTATGTCGTCGTCCTGTCTGGTGTGTAAGCTGTATGTCGTCGTCCTATCAGATAGGGTCTGGTGTGTAAGCTGTATGTCGTCGTCCTATCAGATAGGGTCTGGTGTGTAAGCTGTATGTCGTCGTCCTATCAGATAGGGTCTGGTGTGTAAGCTGTATGTCGTCGTCCTATCTGGTGTGTAAGCTGTATGTCCTCGTCCTGTCTGGTGTGTAAGCTGTATGTCGTCGTCCTGTCTGGTGTGTAAGCTGTATGTCGTCGTCCTGTCTGGTGTGTAAGCTGTATGTCGTCGTCCTATCAGATAGGGTCTGGTGTGTAAGCTGTATGTCGTCGTCCTATCAGATAGGGTCTGGTGTGTAAGCTGTATGTCGTCGTCCTATCAGATAGGGTCTGGTGTGTAAGCTGTATGTCGTCGTCCTATCAGATAGGGTCTGGTGTGTAAGCTGTATGTGCTTTAATCCTGCAGGTCTCCAGTATGTGTGGGAGTACCGCAGCCCCAGCAAGTCTGTCCCTCCTCACTACCAGTGTAAACTCTGCAGGGTTAGTCGTCTGCAGACTGACATGCTGGCTCACATCAAGGGGTGGAAGCACTCGTTCAGATACATGGTGAGGCGTGTGTGTGTGTGTGTGTGTGTGTGTGTGTGTGTGTGTGTGTGTGTGTGTGTGTGTGTGTGTGTGTGTGTGTGTGTGTGTGTGTGTGTGTGTGTGTGTGTGTGTGTGTGTGTGTGTGTGTGTGTGTGTGTGTGTGTGTGTGTGTGTGTGTGTGTGTGTGTGTGTGTGTGTGTGTGTGTGTGTGTGTGTGTGTGTGTGTGTGTGTGTGTGTGTGTGTGTGTGTGTGTGTGTGTGTGTGTGTGTGTGTGTGTGTGTGTGTGTGTGTGTGTGTGTGTGTGTGTGTGTGTGTGTGTGTGTGTGTGTGTGTGTGTGTGTGTGTGTGTGTGTGTGTGTGTGTGTGTGTGTGTGTGTGTGTGTGTGTGTGTGTGTGTGTGTGTGTGTGTGTGTGTGTGTGTGTGTGTGTGTGTGTGTGTGTGTGTGTGTGTGTGTGTGTGTGTGTGTGTGTGTGTGTGTGTGTGTGTGTGTGTGTGTGTGTGTGTGTGTGTGTGTGTGTGTGTGTGTGTGTGTGTGTGTGTGTGTGTGTGTGTGTGTGTGTGTGTGTGTGTGTGTGTGTGTGTGTGTGTGTGTGTGTGTGTGTGTGTGTGTGTGTGTGTGTGTGTGTGTGTGTGTGTGTGTGTGTGTGTGTGTGTGTGTGTGTGTGTGTGTGTGTGTGTGTGTGTGTGTGTGTGTGTGTGTGTGTGTGTGTGTGTGTGTGTGTGTGTGTGTGTGTGTGTGTGTGTGTGTGTGTGTGTGTGTGTGTGTGTGTGTGTGTGTGTGTGTGTGTGTGTGTGTGTGTGTGTGTGTGTGTGTGTGTGTGTGTGTGTGTGTGTGTGTGTGTGTGTGTGTGTGTGTGTGTGTGTGTGTGTGTGTGTGTGTGTGTGTGTGTGTGTGTGTGTGTGTGTGTGTGTGTGTGTGTGTGTGTGTGTGTGTGTGTGTGTGTGTGTGTGTGTGTGTGTGTGTGTGTGTGTGTGTGTGTGTGTGTGTGTGTGTGTGTGTGTGTGTGTGTGTGTGTGTGTGTGTGTGTGTGTGTGTGTGTGTGTGTGTGTGTGTGTGTGTGTGTGTGTGTGTGTGTGTGTGTGTGTGTGTGTGTGTGTGTGTGTGTGTGTGTGTGTGTGTGTGTGTGTGTGTGTGTGTGTGTGTGTGTGTGTGTGATGGGGACTCGCGTTTGAGACTCAGACTTGAGTCGCACTTAAGTCTTGCACACTCAATGACTTCAGACTTGACCCGGTCTTCAGATGTGGGACTTTATTTTTAGGGGACGTCTGATGAGCTGAATGTTATTCCCCTTCTACATAATAACGTATCTGTTGCATGCAGCCACACGTGAGAGAGGGTAACAAACGTGTGGACTAGAGCAGCAGTTGCCGGTGTTATTCATCAATATGCTGTAACTTTAAAAACTTCATACAACAGGAGGACCCACACAAAAGAAGTGCTTGATGCAAAATATGTGCTATCAAGATAAAAGATTTAACCACATCTGTCATTTTATCAGGCATCTGAAGATGTACTCTGAATGCGTAGTCAACATGTTCAGCTCTGCATTGGTCATCTAACATTAGCTTGCTCCTTGCTTTAGGGAGATTAAGGCCCAATCCGAATACTCCCCCTTACCCCTTCCCCTTAGCCCTTCCCCTTAGTTTTGCGCGTTCGCGCGACACCAAGTGCTGTCCGAATACTCATTTTGATCAAGACGAAGGGGTAAGACTGAGGGCTGTATACCCCTTGAAACCAAGATTTTCCGAGAGCTCACTTGAAACCAAGGGGTACCCAGAACACATTGCGAGACGTCAACAATGGCTGCTAGATCAGCAAAAGAGACCCATAAATGTAGTATTTTCGGATTAAATAACGAATTTAAAAATTACGACACAATTGTTTTGTGATCTACTCAGTCCTGTACATATATATTTTTAACCATTTTAATAATTGAAGTTTTTTTTTTAAATCGCTACTTTTTGCCAGTTTTCAACGCCAAAGATACATTGCTAATTTGTCCCGTATTTCTCTGACTACCTTTACTCAATGCATGTTTGTCTACAGTTAACTCTTTTAGCAGATAATTCATATCAGTGCATAACATAACCTGTTGCGTTTGGAATAGCGATTAAAGTGCTTTACATACCGTCCCGAATCACACAGGGACGCCGGAGGAAACCCGGCAAATAATTCGCTTTCGGGCAGAAAATGAACCGAAGTTTCATGCTGTACAACCATAGACTGTAGATTATGAAGGTGTACAACATCATTTGGATATGATACAGGACACTGGTGATGCCAAGACATAGAGGTTATTGGACATCTTTGAATTTTTTTTTGATAAACTGTAGTTTGTTTGTTGTTGCATTTTGCACATTGTTTTTGATTAAGGGTTTCTGAACATCGATCAATGACATTCAAAACAGTGATCACTGAAACAGATATACAAAACACCATGCAGTGTGGATGAAATTATTTATTGAAAACAGCCTTCAGTAGTAAGCAAGCAGGTTTATTTATATAGCACGTGTGCTTTACAAAAACATCAAAAACAATAGTACACAGAAGAACATCTGCATCCATATGCACCGCCACCAAACATATAACTACTACATACATCGAACCATATGCGCAGTATAGACGTGTTGGGGTTTATGGCACAGTATCTTGTTGGACCACCAGTCTGGAAAATAAAACAATTTTACACCATTAATGGCTGAGTTGGGAAAAATGTTTGCTACCTTGTTGGTTAGTTCCGTGAACTTTAAATACAATACGACAATGTTGTTTGCAACCAATCGATACATACCTTAAGTTAAACTACCAGCATTCGTAGACCTCTTCTCGCTTGATTTCTGCGATTTGTTGCAGACAATCGCAAAAACATAACTAAAATCCACGCAATCGACAACATACACACTTTTCCAGACTGCATCTCCGAAGTTTGAGATCAACATTTGTGTCGCCTCTGGTGACGTAGCAGCCAGCTAGCGACGATGTATGATGACGTAGCCAAAACCGAGTGGTGTCCCAATTCCTAGGGGAACGTAGCCCTTACCACTCGGTTTCGAGGGCCAAGGGGTAGGGGTAAACTAAGGGGTAGGGCTAAGGGGAAGGGGTAAGTGGGAGTATTCGGATTGGGCCTAAGGTTGACTGTTTGTATTTTATGAGAAGATGATTGAGCGTTGGTTTGCTACGTTACAGTTCTATTTAGTTGGCGTTACACTGGGTTTGAGAGTATGGAGTATGTGTTGACTTACTGTACTTTATAAGCTGTCATTAGTTGTAGACACAGTGCACATTACATTGCTGTGCCATACAGCCACTAGGTAAGTAACAAATAATAGATTTTTACTCAATCATAAGGTAGTGAACTGTTGTGCATTAACATTGTAGCATGGAGGGTTCCCTGACCTGGGTGTGTGGTCCCCGATCTGTGTTTCAGGGTCAGACAGGCTTTTGGTAGCAGGCTGTTGTGTAACTCTTTTTGGCCTCTTCCTATTTCAGAAGCAAAACCATTCTGACAAGGTGCCTTTTGAGGAGGAAGCAGCCACAAAGGACCATGAAGTGAGAAAGAAGGTGAAGGAATCGGCAGCTGAGGTGGAGAAGGCTGAAGGCCGTGGCCAGATCAAGGTGAGCAGGCTGAGGGCCGTGGCTATTAGTGAGGTGAAGGTTGTTTCAACTACGACCCGGCTCTAGTAACCCCACACTAGTGAAAAATGTGCCTAGACGAGTTACTCTGAAGTTCAGGTCTGACCGATAACACAGGTGGTTTCCACTAGTCATTGTTAGGAGAAGTAGAATAGCCTCAATAAGGATTCCTAGTCTGGCTGGCACCAAAAGATACTAGTACTTCTGTTCTCTGACAATTATTTCCCCAAAGTTAAATGTTTGTAAATTCCAAATAAATGTTGAACAATTCCTAAACCAGGTGTCTAAATAATAACAATTCCCAGAAACATGTGATGTTGAGTGTTATGTCTCCTGCTCCTTCTCTCCCACTATTGTGGAAATTACCCGTTCTCCACTTCACAAAAACAAACCAGGACTTTGTGGATTCAATAAAATGGACTTCATAAAAATCCTAAACCTGAGGTGTTCTGCAGATCAACCAAGTCTCCTGACCTCAGACACATGTATTTACACAGTACCATGTTTCATAACGTTGTCTGGTCATCCCATTATGCAGTCACTCTGTTTAAATGAGCACACGGCTAGTCGACTATGCTACATGTTTGTGTGTTGCCTCGCATTCCTGGCATAAACATGTTCAGCCTGGTTCAGCCTGCTTCAGGGATGTGACACTGCACACAGGGCTGGCTTTAGGGAACCATAGCCTGGTTCGGTCTGCTTCAGGGATGTGACACTGCACACAGGGCTGGCTTTAGGGAACCATAGCCTGGTTCGGTCTGCTTCAGGGATGTGACACTGCACACAGGGCTGGCTTTAGGGAACCATAGCCTGGTTCGGTCTGCTTCAGGGATGTGACACTGCACACAGGGCTGGCTTTAGGGAACCATAGCCTGGTTCGGTCTGCTTCAGGGATGTGACACTGCACATGGTGCTGGCTTTTGTTTAAAAACAAATCATTTTGTACCTATTGTAGTAACGGCCTTTTTTTGTTTGGTGTTTCAGGTGATTCTGAAAGAGCCCAGTGAAGTCACTGCATTTGAAGGACTACGTACGTTTCTCTGTTTGTTTCTGCTATTGTGCTCTTTGTCGTTTCAGTTGCTGTTTCAGTTATCTTAATGTGTCATGACTTAGGGATGTTTCTGTTTTGCTGCTTTTTTTCTTTACGCACATGTGTTTACTTATAACGGAAAAGTTAGGTTTGTTTGTTTTTATATCTCAAACTAGTTTGGATGATAACTACTGAACATATTATAAAATCTGTTTTTTGTAATTAAACTGGAGTGTTTGCTTCAGGCAGATGCCTGCTTCTTGATCCGCAATGAGGCCATATTCAGTCTGGCCCAATAGTAGATGGATCTTCCTAATAAAGTATTAATGACCTCTACTGCTTTTTCTTTTAATAATATAGTCCCTGTTGTCCACAGTGACTTTAAGGATAACGTGCCATGTTTAAGTACTAGAGCTTTACTCTTCGCCCTGTCTTGTTTGGCCTGTTATTAAACCAGCTACCGTTCTGCAACTAACTCTCAATAACATCAAAGAAATTGAAATAATTTCTTGGTACATGTCATTCTAGGTTCTGCCATCCCCAATATGGTCCCCCCAGGTGTGATGGGCCCAAGAGGACCGAAACCAGGTGAGAATGGAGGGTAGTAATGGAACATATGTGGATGTGAAGAACCTGAAGAGTCATGGTGCAGAACGTTCTTATTGTGTAATTGATACAAACTGCAACTAGGCGTGATGGGTAACCCCTCTACACAGCACTGAGTTGGCCTGCGTCTATACACTGTAAAAAAAGTCTTAACATTTCCATCTGCTTGTTTAGTCTTAAGGATGTGTTCCTGTCACCAGGGGGCAGGTTTTCAGATCCTCCATTCCCGGGGGAGTTTCATCCTCAGGGCGGCCTCCTTGACTACCCGATGGGTGGACTCGGGGGCTTCCCTGACCCCATGTCACGCTCCGCTCCCCCCGGGCCCTTCCCGAGCAGGGACATGGGCTTTCGGGGCTACCCTGGCAACATGGACGGACCAAGATTGGGAGGTTCAGCGGATGGCTTTGGGCCAGGAGGAGGTAGAGACAGGGGCTTTGGCAAGGGAGGCCTATTGGGGGAGGGCCCAGGGAGCCGCCGCACTGAGGAGTTCAGAGGGGGGCCCATGGGTAATGGATCCGGCCAAGGGCTGATGGGAGCAGCTCCTGAAAGCAGCACCCTTCCCTCCACACTGCTGAAATATCTGGTGGGTGGAACTACACAAGACTGTTATTTCCGGTGTGATTTAGGCCAGATTTGTGTATTGACGATGTCTGATTTCTGCACAGGACAATTTTCGCATTGAGAACGAGAGCGACGCTCAAATAGTGCTGAAGGTGACTCAGAAGCTGACGGATGTGCTGATGGAGTACAGACTTCGAAGTGTCTCTACGGTAACACATTACACTCACCACACCTACGACTTTAATCACCATCTTCCAAATGTGTCCTTATAGTATAGGCAGTGATGGTGAAAATGTGCCCTTATAGTATAGGCAGTGATGGTGAAAATGTGCCCTTATAGTATAGGCAGTGATGGTGAAAATGTGCCCTTATAGTATAGGCAGTGATGGTGAAAATGTGCCCTTATAATATAGGCAGTGATGGTGAAAATGTGCCCTTATAGTATAGGCAGTGATGGTGAAAATGTGCCCTTATAGTATAGGCAGTGATGGTGAAAATGTGCCCTTATAGTATAGGCAGTGATGGTGAAAATGTGCCCTTATAGTATAGGCAGTGATGGTGAAAATGTGCCCTTATAGTATAGGCAGTGATGGTGAAAATGTGCCCTTATAATATAGGCAGTGATGGTGAAAATGTGCCCTTATAGTATAGGCAGTGATGGTGAAAATGTGCCCTTATAGTATAGGCAGTGATGGTGAAAATGTGCCCTTATAGTATAGGCAGTGATGGTGAAAATGTGCCCTTATAGTATAGGCAGTGATGGTGAAAATGTGCCCTTATAGTATAGGCAGTGATGGTGAAAATGTGCCCTTATAATATAGGCAGTGATGGTGAAAATGTGCCCTTATAGTATAGGCAGTGATGGTGAAAATGTGCCCTTATAGTATAGGCAGTGATGGTGAAAATGCATGTTGTTCCTCTTTTTGCTCTGCTTGATTTAAGACATTTCATGTTTTTGTCTCCAGCAAGGTCCTAGTATGAACAGCGGTTCCCCACTAGGCTCCATGAAATACTCAGATTCTCCCAGAATGCCTAGCGCTAGTGGTCGCTTCTCTGGAGGCCTTTCTGGAAACCTGTCTGGTATGCACGACCTCTTTCTGCTTTATCTGGAGTCACATGAAATCATGGTTGTAGGCTGAACTACCTTTTTTTGTCCTTGCTTGCCACAAGCAATACTGTGTAGTATGTCTCCAAGCAATGGTTATTCTAACAAATACAAATCTATCATAATGTAAATAGTCCTATGAACTACAGTGGTACTCAAAAGGCTTTCCAGTATTTTCCCATGTATCGTCTTGCTTTTGAGAGAAGCCGGCTACATTACTTGGAGACATTCTGCTAATCTAACACTATCTTGATGCAAAATTTGTATTGATTACTTAGTCTCTGTTGCAGTATCCCTATAAACAATTACCAAGCACACGTATGGAGTGATATTTAATCTGTATATGTGTAAATGTTTACTTGTAGTTTATCGTCTACAATGCATAACACTTGTGTTCTCGCCATCTCTGCAGGCCATTCCAAATACTCTGATGGGCCATCCCGATATTACAACTAACTGATAAATCCCAAGGTTTTCCATAAAATCCTCTGGAATACCAATCTACCATCTCTGCCTCAACCCCAAGAATTGACAACCTTTTGTAGACCTGCAGATTACTTTTACTAAGTGACATTGTATATCTATAAGCATCTCTGTTCAAATGTGATCATTTTCTTTACAGTCGAAGGAAGTCACTTAATTAGCCAATTACAGCTAAAACCTTTTTATTGATACGTTACAGCTAGTTTTAAAACCTGCTATTATCGTCTGGTAAGCATGCTGGTATTCCTGGTCCTGTATGGTTTCTTGTTCTGGTGGAATTTTAGTTTACTGCAAATGTTTCTATTTACTCTGGCAGGATGTTTAGCATTAGAATACCTCATATTGTTCTAATATCTAATTGTCCCTGTTGTAAATTTGCATAAAGCACACTTTTAAACTTTCAATTGCCCATGATTTCAGAGTTCTTGTTTCGGTTTTCGTTCCCGTCGCTTCTCAAGAGACTTGGTCATCAATTTAGGAAACATACTTTGCACCTCCTTTGATTTGACCTTTTGGAGACGTCTCTGAGACTTCGCCTTAACGTCGATCTCCTTGTGTTCAACTATCTCAATACCTGTCTCAGGTTTACATGTATGTCGTCATGCTGCGGGTTAAGGACCCACATTAGTTACAACAACAAAAATACTTAGACATCCTTGCATTTCAGTCAACCAGTTCTCCTGAAGGGATGCCACTATTGTCTCTTTAGTTCCATGGTCTGCAGGCTGTTTTGGTTTCTCTGGTTTGTCGCTGGCTGTGTTTGGGCTCAGAGGTTACTAGCACATGACCCTTTTAGAGAAAACAATTCCTGAATTCACTTATTCCTTGCCTGTGTCCTCCAGAGGAGGAACCTTCTTGCAATGCGCTGTGCGGAACCAGGGTCCTAGCTCAGCTACCTTTACCACAGAGTGTGTGACCAGTTGTACTTGGAATGGTCCCAACCACTGAGGTTTGCTCCAGTGCTTCCTTTTGCAGTCATTGAATAACTACCCTGTCTCCGGGTTGGATGTCGTGATGGGGACTGGTAACGCTGTTCTCACACTCCTGTGGAGCTCAATCAGGACCTTTGACAGATTAGTACAGTGTGTTAGCATAGTGTCATTTACATGTTCTGTCATATGGTCTAAGTGTGTAGGGGCTCCTAGGCCTGTGTTCATTGGTCTCCCTGTGAAGACCTCATGGGGGGGGAAAGGCCTGTTTTCTTCCTGGGCCTGCCCCTCATTGATGATAGTGCCAGAGTCTTGTACCCAGTTCAAGCCTGTTTCCTTCCTCACACAACTTCATATTTATTGTCCCATCCCCCTTCCACTGCGACCCCACTCTGGCGTCTGTCTGCTGTTATGGATTATTTAGACGTTAGTTAACGTCCCACCTGTAAGCAAGCAGGAGAGGGCAATACAGACACCAGGGTGATAACTCCAAGCCAAACTTCCAACTCTGGCTGTTTTAACTGTGGTGCATTTGGACACTGGGCAATTTTCCGAGATACTGAATTTGGTGTTTTCATTAGTTGTCAGTTATAATCATCACTATTAAATGAAATGGACTGATATATTTCAAATGTTTGTGTGTAACGAATGAATATAATATCCAAGTTTCACTTTTTGAATGGAATTACTGAAATCAACTTGTATATCATATTAAAATTACCTAGGTGCGATTCATGCATGATCTGGGGTAAAGCTTCACGAAGTTGGGACCGGGTCCCAGGCCAAAGTTGTTGTCGACAAAGGTTTTTCTTGTGCACAAGGAATTCCTATGTTATTGTTCGTTTTAGGCCTTATGTAACATTTCCGTTTATAATTCTGCATGTTTTTACTTTAAATACTATGTTCTGTTATGTAGGAAGACTACATTTTAGATGTAGTTTTTCTAGTGATTTGTTTTTTCGCTGAAGTTGAATAAGGACATTTTGGAGTTGTTCCTATAGATATTGGCGTGATAATATAATGAATGACCATTTGGTCAAGTGTATTTCTGTTAAAAAAAATTATTATTGGCTTTTGGCTATACTTGAGTAACATGTTTAGAACATGTTCTTCACTGTTAAAAGGGCAGAAAGTTAACTGTAACTCCTTATCTGCCTGTCAAGAGAAGTTTGTTATCGGCTGATTAGGCTGTTATCCTTATGACTTTTATGACTTTCCCAAAAAGGGGGAACACCGAGTTTTTTATTTACCGGTTTGTGGGATTGTGAGCCAATTCCCAGAGCAAACAGATGGCTGGTCGTAAACCCGTTTGGAAGAATATCCTTGCTCCTTTAAGTGAACTTCCCACTGTATGATCCATTTTAACGCGCTCGTAGTTAGACTGGGAAATCCTGGTTGATAACCACCGCCAGGGTCGGATTAACCATTAGGGCAACTGGGCACTTGCCCAGGGGCACATGACATCAAAGGGGCACTGGGCTCTGTGAAACAGGGCTTGAATTTAGGTGCGGGATTGCGCATAATTTAAACCATTCCCGCAAGGTTATAGTTCTTATAGTGCGAGAAATTCCCGCACAAATATATTTGCTTCATCTCAGACCGAGGTAAAGTTGGTTGGATATTGGATATTCAACGGATAGTCGGAGGCCGAGATCAGGTCCGGGTTTCCCGCAAGCAGACACAATACACCCCGGTGATGGACCGAGAGAAACCTTCGTGTGCTTATAGTTATAGTCTCAACGTCTCAACGTTATTAATTAATATCGGATTGTTTTATAGACAACACCCACATTTTGCACAGCTTTGTTTTTTTAAGGAAATGGTGTAAGACGTTTAATAAACATTTAAAAATTGTAAAAATCTATCTTTTTTTGTGAAATCACTTGAAAACCTCAATTTACTTTCATATTGTCTACAAAGGTCTTTCACATGTTGCACAGAATTTGGTTTTTCAAAATATTTTTTTTAAGTTTTTAAAATACATTTAAATACTGGAAATATCAATACGTTTGTGCAGTGATCTATTAACCTCTGTTAAGCCTGTTTTATGCTTCTGCGTCGAATCGACGGCGTACCCTCGCAGACCCCTCTGCGTCGACGCGAACCCCTCTCCGACCCCTACGCCGTAGCTCGACGTGCACCTCCAAAACATTTTAACTACACGTCGAGGCGACGCAGACCACAAGGGCTGTGATTGGTCAGATTATACATCTGGCGGTGAAATGCAACGCAACCCGACGCAGAACCATAAAACGGCCACGACGCCGTAGGGGTGACGAGGCTAAATTCCTCTTATCCGACCGACCTAGATGCGTCCCTAGCAGACGAACTTATTCAGTTCACTCACTTTGTGTCATGTGACACTTCCCCTGCTCATTTGTTGCACATTCTGGAAACAAACGGCCTTAAGACAACTTTATCCGAATGTATATGTTGCAATCAAAATGTTCTTAACACTGCCTGTCTCTAATTGTGAGGGTGAGAGGTCATTTTCTGTTCTTAAACGAGTAAAAAAATTTCAAGGACCAGAATTGCACAGGCCTTACTGCACTTTCTTTACATAGAACATGAAGTTGTTGAAATGTATTTTGATGATGTTGTGCACCAGTTTGCATATTTGAAGTCTAATAGGAAGGCCATTTAGTAATCTGCTAATGAATTACTTTAAAACAATGAATATTTGATAGCATTACATGTTTTGAGTTTACACAATTCATGTCAAGGAGTCCAGTGTGTAAGGGTCACCTGTTAAGCAAAGGAAATATATAGAAGTTAACAGACGTGTATAAGCCTAATTTGTAATGTTGTGTAGACTATGAGTTTTTCCCCTACAGTGTTGTGTTGTTACCCTTTAAAGCAAAGATAGGCCAATTAGGCCTAATAATAATATGTTTGTGTGTTTATGAGTTCAGTTTTAAAGAGGACAGTTCTAAGGCCAAATTGTTAAACACAATTGTACAAATATTTTCTTTAAGAATATATAGTAGTATAGGGCATTAACGTGATTTTAAGTTTAGGGATATGCTCTCGATATAGGGTCTTTGCGATTGTTGCTTTGGGGCGGGGTTGGGGGGCCCTTGAGTCTTGTTGCCCTGGGCATAAACAATTGTTAATCCGGCGGTGGCCACCGTCGTGACATCTCTTATCTAGATCACAAGTGTCAAGTTAGGTGAACTGAAGCCAGATAATGGAAAGTAATCCAGGGCATGTTTAACTTGCTTCGTAGTACAGGCCTCTGAAAATCCACTTTAAAAGTAATTAATGATCCAATAAGTCAAAAAAATTAGTCACTTCACACATCACTTCAAGTTTTACAGCTAGGTTTTACTGCGAGGTTTCACATGTAGGTTTTACAGCGAGGTTATACCGGGATTATGACTCATACTTTTTCAGTTGATGTCACCGGTCTGCAGATCTGGGTTTAATAAACAATGGACCATATTCTTCAACCGTTCTTAAGAAGAAATTCATTCTTAAAACCCACTTACGCAGTTTCCACAAAGATTCTGACATTCACCAATGTTTACTTATCTGGAATTTGTTCTTAGGAAAGAACAGAATCTACGCACAGTGAAAAGCACTCTTACGCAGATTTGCACGCTGACATTTTCATGACAAATCATTAGTCTCTGCGTTTTCATCAATTTTACAGTGCTTTAAAAAATATTTTCATATATTTAACACTTTGGATGGCACACCCGAGATTGCGGTCATTCCGATGTCCCCGATGCACTTGTCCAGCTCACTAAGGACAGTGCAAGTCTTTCTCCCTCCTGTGGTCAGCATCTCTCGTTTGTGTTTGGCATACTTTTTTTGCCTCAAACTTCATGTCAAACCATTTCTTTTTCATGTCATCAGTGGTTCGCCCTTCCCCTGACACAGCGTTCACAGAACGAATGATTAAATCCCATGCATCCTTTTTGTATTTGATTTTGCAACCACTACTGACGCTGCACTGTAAAACATTTCACTGTAAATTTTACAGTAAATTACTGGCAGCTGTGTTCCCTGGCAGTTACTGTAATTTTTACAGCTCTTGCTGTAATTATAATTCACAGACATTTACTGTAATACATAAATACAAGCTCTTACTGTATTTATTTGAATTTACAGTATATTACTGGCAGCTGTGTTCCCTGGGAGTTACTGTAATTTTTACAGCTCTTGCTGTAAATAGAAATAACAGGCTTTTACTGTAATAAAACAGCATACGGTTCATAACTGGATTTACAGCAAATTACTGGCAGATGTGTTCCTGGCAATCACTACTGGTGGAATCTTACAAAATCAATTGCATCAAAGAATAAGATTGAGAATTTTACAAGAACATCATCACTTAATAATCAGGATTCAGGAAAGAAAAACATAACCAAGAATATCATCAAAATAACTTGTTTATTTTGTACAATTGTTTTAAAGATGTCATGAAACAACAGATTTATTGGCCTGATTGGAAAAAAAATACACAATGTGTGTTTGCACTCATCAATTAGTCCAACCGGCTTCTTCTGGATTGGTCATGCTAAATATCTTTTTGCCTGTTCACTTCTTGCAGAAGTATTTCCCCTTCTGACGTTTTTTTTTCTTTTGGCGTCTGATCCTCTACTGTCTGTACATTTTCGTTTCGGCACTTTTGCTTTTTCCACTTCAGTTTTTATGATGAGTTTCCTCTCCGCCCTGCAGTTTAATGCCCTTTTATCGGAAATACCGGGGCGTTTACCTATGCTAATTAGGAACAACTGAAAAGCGCTTTCCATTTACGAAGACGTGATATTCATCATTATAGGAACGTTGGTGCGAACAATTCTGCAATTTAAGAACACGTTCGTGAATTTGAGTAAGACTTTTATTAGGACCTTTCTTAGGAACAAATTTAAGAAATAACCTAGGAGAACATTGAAGAATATGGCCCAGTGTCTTAAATCAGGTCTACTCCATTTAAATATTTTTTATTACAAGAACTACACCCTTTGACCGTTACTTATGATTGGATATTTGCATCCATCAGACGTACTTAATGAAGTGGAAACTGGGTTTATATTACCAGCAGGTCCAACAGAGGCCACTATCTGACACAAACAGTGACTAAAGAACTTAATGGGACAAATGTTTTCTTGCTCACCTCGATTACCGTAAAAATAAAGATATTGTCATCTCAAACAACATAAAATTATACACTACAATGTACATTAAAATGTTTGAAATGACCTCGACTCAAAACAAGATAATTTTATTAATTTGAACAAAATACAGAAAACATTTTAAACTGTAATTTCTTTAATGAATGTGGTTCTGGTATGAACACATTCACTTCTGACATTTATCGCATATTGAGTGATTAGCGACATACATGCATTGATATTATATTAATTCTGTGTGTCATGTCACATTCCTAAAATTAATCTCTAACAGTGTATGGATATTCAATCAGATGTATATTGAGTGAAGTGTGGTCTAAACATAAACGCTGATGAGCGGAAAACGTTTCATACCAATGCCATTAGCTGTTCAAATTACTGCTTTCCTAAGTTGCAATATGTTGGTCTTTTGAGGGGCAAAACCATCTCACATGAAGACTCCACTACTTTCGTCAAAAAGTCCTGTTGCCATAAACACATCCGTCCACTAGTTGTCTTTTCTCACCGATTTCATTTTAAAATGTCCTCCATCTGCTGGACGCTAATGCAGCGGACCTGCACCCGTGTTCCCATGTATACCATGCCATTCCGCTGTTGGGCACATCTAGCGAAATCTTCCGTTTCAAACTGAACCACGGCCTCGCCGATACCGTTGCCTTCTTGATCACACAGCAGATATATGAAATTCTCAGCCAGAGGGAGTTTCTGGAAAAAATCTTTTATATCATTTTTTGTTACATACGATTGGAGGTTTCGCATGTAAACACACGTCTGTACTGTGGGCAATTGTCTCCCTGTGGGGCTCTCACTTAACATTTTATGTTTGCTTAATTCGGACACAGCTGGCAAGGTTTTAGGGCTGTCATGGCATCTTCCAGCCGACAGCAGGGTTCGCATCTCTTCCTTGGTGACTGGAGAGACAGTTATGGCTCTGGGGCCAACATGGCAGCCGTTGAGGTACAAAGCATAAACGTAATCCTCAGTTTGGTCAAACACTACAAACACTGTATCTGTCCTCTGACTCTCCTCATCCAGTAAGTAAATAATTTTGCTATTTGCAATGTGTGGACAGCTAAATAATTCCTTTATCTCAGTCTTAGCTATTGTTGGGGTTAGGTTTTTGACCACGATACAGTACTCCACACTAGGCGGAGGGGGTTGACTGGGTCTGGATCTCTTGGGTGACAGGGACAGTGACCGGTCCTCAGAGCACCTCTTGGCCCATGTCCTGGGTATTTCCTGATTGGGCTTGTACAAGCTCTGTCTCCGGGTTCTGTGTGGGAGCCTTGCTCTTTTGAAGGCCCTTTTCCTGAGTTGTAATGAGGGTCCATCTCGACAAATTGTATGTGAGGAGATTTCCTGTGATTTCAACAAGCTACCGACTCCCTGGGCTGTGGGCCTACAGAAAGGGTTTTTCAAGGGGTCATAAGAAGGGTTCTGAGACTGCCGATTGGCGTAGCTCCACATGTCCTCAGAAGCCCTGCGAACCTCTACTGTGTTTGAGCCCAGTATCTGGTGGTGGAAGCCTAAGGCATCACACGCATCCTGGGCGTGTGTAAACTTCACTAAGCAGCCATGGCTCACGCCTATCTTCGCGTTCGCTATTATCTCCTGAACCGACAGACCTTTGAAGAAGTGGCAGACCTCCTGCTTGGTGACACTCTCTGGAAGGCCAAACAGCCTTACATAGCTCGGCTTCAGGCAGCAAGTGTCCTCTTGTTTCCTAACCTGTCCTTCAGGCACGGCTGTGCCATCGGTCCTGATCAATGGGCCAGGTGCTTCTGCTTCGTTGTTCTCTGCGGGCTGATCAGATTGCAGTCCACTTATTGCAGCAGCAATCCCGATCAGTAGGGCCGTGGCAGGGTCCGTCAAGGGCATTGCCGGCGATGGCAAAAACGTCCTCTCAGGTAAGAGAGCTGAGGGATGCTTCTCCTTCTCCCTGGCCCCACTTTTCCGTTTCAGCTCTGCAATGCTACTAATATTAAGAGTCACCGGAGATCCTTTGAGAAGGTTTCCAGACCGCTGCATTGCAAACTGAGCATCTTTTTCTGTAGTAAATGCAATGAATGCTTCACCAAGATGTCCTCCTATAATACATACACCACCATTTGGGATGTATAAGTCGGTAAAAAAACTTCGAATGTCTTCAGTCCCAGCCTCTACGTCCAGACCCTGCAACCGAAGTACTATGGTCATATTTCTCTTCTTTTGTCTGCAACAAGATATCTGGAAACATAGAACAAACCGAAATATTTAATAAATGAAATAGAAAAAAGTCACAAATACATTAAGTTTTGAATTGTAACAGTTATACATTTAAAATACATATCTTGTCAACTACACCAGTTTGGTACGGAAGCGTATTGCATTCACTTGAGGAAAAAAATCTACTCTGTTTTTCTGAATTAACGAGTTAATTATCTCAGAATTACGAGATCATTTTTCGCAAATAAAAAGTTTTTGCTCTGTTTTTCTGAATTTACGAGTTAACCATCTCAGAATTACGAGATCATTTTTCACAAATAAAACGTTTTTGCTGTTTTTCTGAATTCATGAAAATTTCTCGTAATTCTGAGATAACTCGTTAATTCAGAAAAACAGAGTAGATTTTTTTTCCTCAAGTGAATGCAATACGCTTCCGTAGTTTGGCAGTACAAGTTAACCGGTATATTAATTATGACAAACACACCGTTAGCTCGTTGGCAATTACAAACAAATGTTTTCCATAAATTGTAAACTAGTTAAAACTCCTCAGAAAAACTCACCAGATACCAATTATAGAAACGTGGGTTAGTCAGTCTTGAAGTAGATAGTACCATTAGTGTGAGAGGCGAAACGTGGGTTAGTCAGTCTTGAAGTAGATAGTACCATTAGTGTGAGAGGCAGGGCGGATGCATCAGTTTTTCACAGAGCAGACGGAGCCAAAGATAAGTTAACTATAAAGATAGGCAGACAACTTGCTCAAATGAAACCCTCGATCACATGTGGGCGACGTCATATTTATATTCCCCCAATTAAATCAATGGACAGAGAAACCAAACTGCGCATGTGCAGGGCTTCAAAACAACCGCTACGGGAGTTGGACAATAGGGTGTAGCAGAGCCTCTTTACGGCTCTGGGGTGGAGGAAGACAGGCGCCAGCGGGCACGAGCATAGACGTAATATGTCGATGGGCACGAGCACGTGCCCTAAAACCAGAAGGGCTTATGGGTAAAGTAACCGGAAGTCCGTTACTGTAGTCTCTACTACCATGGCGACAGCGACGCTACTGTTATCAGTCTGCAGAGTCGCATTGTTTCTGACGATACAAGTGAAACCACTTTACTCGCAGCAATTTACGATTTCGTTTCAGCGTCCTGCAGATTGTGACATTGAACATTTCTATGACATTTCCAGTCTGTCATGTGTGAAATGCGGACCGAACCAGAGGCGCAGTGCTACTGGTGCGTCTACCTGTTGTTGCTGGTTGCTATGAATGACGCGCACTGGCTAGAATCAGGCTCATCCGCTCCAGACGGGGTTCATTCGAGATTAAAACCGTGCATGTATTGAATCGGCGAATGTAATTGCGCTTGACCTATGGCTTTCTTCTCCTTTAGGCCTTTCTTGTGAATGTGTGACTGGGTTTAGAGTTTTTGCCACCAACGGAGCTTCCATCACCTGTCAGCAGTGTCCGCCTGAGAAACCTGTACGTGCTGATTCTGTAGTCTTTCCCTGTGCTACTAGAATCAACATCACGCCATGCATATTCTCTCATCTCTAACTTTCCAGTGTAAACATTTCATGTCAATACATAATGTCTGTGGATTTGTTTTACCATGTGTTACCTCTGCAATGTTAAGGTAGTAACAGTGGATGGCTATGGGTGTATTCGCTGTCCAGGCGTTCAGACTGAGCAGGGAACCTGTCAGTGCCCATCTGGGAGTATATTGGGCAAGTAATGCTTCAGTTTGTAATTGGTCAGACATGAATTGTCGGGTTCACCTCTATAAGGGTTTGGGTGGCGTTAGTGTGTATCGTGCCTTGGTGCTGATTCTGATTCTGTATTGTGGTTTTGCAGTGGAGAGGGATGTCTCGGGGAACCCACTGGAGCAGGCTAAGTGTGATGTGTGTAATGGCACTGAACCTGCCTTCTCAGCCCCAAACAGCTCTGGAGACAGGTACCAGACACAGCCAAGTCATATTGGTGTACAAGTGACATTTCTACTCTAAATGACAAACCCGGGACCGGCGGAGACTGCTTTGGACTGTACTGCTTCAGTCTGTTCAGGCCTGTCTGTCTGCTTTTTTGTCTTTCTCAGGTGTGAGAGATGCCAGACTTCCTTCATCAACACCTCTCAGTCCTGTTCGTGTGGCTCCAACATCCTGGTGAGGCAACCCTCTGTGCTAATCATGTGGGTCAGTCAGGAGTTTTCTTAGGAACATTCTAGAACAGCCATTTTCAAATCTCATCAAATGAGGCACGGCGCCCCGGCTCTGTTTCTGCTCTTCTTGGTGTAGCGGAGTAGTTAATTATTTATTGGACTTAAAATCCACGGAACTGGCATCAGTTTACAGATTTTATTAAATTTTTATAAATGACTGTGAAACGTTTACTGTGGCCCAGAGTAACATGAGAAACATCAGTGTATAATAAATGTCGTGTTCCTTTACAGGCAGGTGGTTTGTGTTTCCCCACCAACAACCTACCGGTCCCTACAGCTATCAGCCCAAACGTCTACTATGCAGAGTTGGTAAGGCAACATGACATATAGATGACTGCTCTAATTATGTGGCAGCGATGTGAATTGGCTGTGTCTAGGTCCTATTTAGTTCTGTTGATAGAGAAAGCTGGGGGGGGTGTAAGTGTATGTCTTCACCGCTGTACATCGCCCTGGTTAAGAGCACATCCCATATGACTAATGTTAATAAGACATTAATATTGTATTTTCCCGTAGTCCCTAACTGTTGGGTCTGCATGGTTCAACAAGAACCTCTACTCTTCAGCAGCTGCCTGCTTGGTAAGTTAAACAACCTCCTAAATATCATCTCATCTGTGTGTCTGTGTGTGTGTGTGTGCAGGTGATCTCTAACCTAAACGTGTGCTTGTGTACATGTTGTACAGGTGTACAGTAACCTGACAGCGTGCCAAGCACTGGGGAACATGTGCGTGATGAACATGCACTCCTTCAGCATTGTTACTACTGATGCTTGCGGTCTGTACAACAGCGTATTCAGAGCTAGCGCTGCTCTGGGATCAGCACATGACATCTCCTACTGGTAAACTCCGTCTTTACCAATTCTTTACCTCTATATCGCCATCCAAGGAACTGGTGCTTCTTTGGAGTCACTGTTTGTTACACGTGAGTGGGCCAGTCAACTGTATTGTCTGTCCCTGTCTCTGTGACTTTAGGAGAGTCAACCTACCATGGCTTTACTATGGCGACCAGCCGGGTCTGGGTAATCGTGTGCTGCAGACAGATCCAGTCCCTACTGGATTCAGCTTCAAAGGACTGAACAGGGTGTGTGACAATGATGAAAGTGTTATTACCATGACAACTACGGTTTCTGTACTTCTCTAACAGATGTTGTCTCTCGCAGAATACAGATGTAAACCTGGTGGTTGCTGTCTACAGTGCCAGAGGAGACTTCCTCCAGTGGGAGACAGTTGGAGGAAACAACCTACAGGTAAAACCCAGAATGTCTACTCTGACATTGCCACACGTTTCATTGATTATGACAGTGATTTATATTGATCCCCAATCTGAGCTGTGTGTTAAACGTCTTGAGAAGGGCAGCGTAAACCTGGATGTGCCCCGGGTTCTGTCACGTTTAAGTTCAGTCTCGGGTGTCACCGTCATGTGTGTCTCTTCTGCCAGCTCTGTCCTGACAGTCCCAGCAGACAGAAGGCTGCCTACATCTTTGGCACGGCCTACCAGGAGACTGTGAGTGTTTGTCTCAAAACAATCTCGTGTTTTATCATGGTAACATAGTTGTTTTCTATCTGAAATGTGTGTGTGTGTGCGCGTGTGAGTGACTGAGTGCGGGTGAGTGAGTGGTGTGCGTGCGTGTGTGTGCGCGTGTGTGTGTGTAGTGTGTTCTCACCATAGCCGACCTCTTGCCTATGCACACTGAGCCTGTGTTTAATATCTGACTCTAATACATGCCTGCCTGCGTGTGTGTGTGTGTGCGTGTGTGTGTGTGTGTGTGCGTGTAGTGTGTTCTCTCCATAGCCGACCTCTTGCGTGTGCACACTGAGCCTGTGTTTTATGATGTGTTTGTGGATGTGAGCCAAGGGAAGGACAGGACACTGCTCCCTCTTCCCACCTGCAACCGCAACCAACAATACAACGGAAAGTTCATTAACCAGGGTGAGTCGAGCGGGTGAGAAGGCGATTGATCTGCAGTGAAATGTACACAGTGTAATATTAGGGTAATGTTTGTTTATTGAGGTTACGTTTAAAAGTGAAGTTATTGTAGAGGAAAGAAATCATGTTTTAGTCTCCACACAGAGAAAGAAACGGTATGTGTTTGTGTGTCTGGTACCAGTTCCTTAGCAAGTATCTTGAGTAATTACGAATTGCCGTGTGTTTTCTCTGTGTGTGTGTGTGTGTAGGAAACAAGAACGACTGGTACCTATCGAGGCGTGTGTTACTGGTGGACACTCTGAGTGGGAGAGAGAAGAGCCTCAGCTCTGTGCCAAAAGTCATGCGTGTCGCCAGCAACATCAGCATTGGGTGAGTAACATACCCCCCTCCCCACACACAAACACACTCACATGTTATTTTACCTCTTCCACCCTCTACGGTGTGGACGGGGATTGTCGTCCGTCACATCTTTTTGTTCCTGTAGGTTCCAGCTGGTACCGGGGACTCAGAAGGGCCAAGTGTTCCCTCCTCTCCTGACAATAACCTACTCCGACATCCTCATCACTGATCCTAATACACAGACCATCTCTGTGAGTAACATACACACACGCTGCCGTTTCACTTAACACTGTTGTGGAGAACTTCAGATCTCAGTCAAAAAAGATGCAAAGAGTCAGGAACTTGTGAAGCCAAAAATAGACTTTAATGAAACATCACAAAGCCACGTTGGTCTGCAGAACAACTGAATTCTCCAACTCGGACCCTCATATTTATGCAGTACTTTCTTGTATAACACCACCTGGCCCACCCACTATGCTAATTCTTTGGGCGGATCTTCTTTGATCCGTTACCATCAGCTGTCAGCTATTATCAGCCTGGAGTTTCCCCAAAATCCCATCTTCTAAAATATAGTTCCTTAACAAACCAGCGCTATAAAATAATGATGTCTCTGGCCTTGAAAAGCTAACAGGGCCGCTAGGTCTCATCTCTCATCTCATCTTCAACCGCTTATCCGGGGTCGGGTCGCGGGGGTAGCAGCTCTAGCAGGGGACCCCAAACTTCCCTTTCCCGGGCAACATTAGCCAGCTCTGACTGGGGAATCCCGAGGCGTTCCCAGGCCAGTGTGGAGATATAATCTCTCCACCTAGTCCTGGGTCTTCCCCGAGGTCTCCTCCCAGCTGGACGTGCCTGGAACACCTCTCTAGGGAGGCGCCCAGGTGGCATTCGTACAAGATGCCCGAACCACCTCAACTGGCTCCTTTCTATGCTAAGGGAGAGGCCAGCCACCTTTCTGAGAAAACCCATTTCGGCCGCTTGTACCCGCGATCTAGTTCTTTCGGTCATGACCCAGCTTTCATGACCATAGGTGAGGGTAGGAACAAAGATTGACCGGTAGATCGAGAGCTTTGCCTTTCGGCTCAGCTCTCTTTTCGTCACAACGGTGCGGTGAAGCGAATGCAACACCGCCCCCGCTGCTCCGATCCTCCGACCAATCTCCCGCTCCATTGTTCCCTCACTCGCGAACAAGACCCCGAGGTACTTGAACTCCTTCACTTGGAGTAAGGACTCATTCCCTACCCGGAGTAGGCACTCCACCGGTTTCCTGCTGAGAGTCATGGCCTCAGATTTAGAGGTGCTAACCCTCATCCCAGCCGCTTCACACTCGGCTGCGAACCGATCGAGTGAGTGCTGAAGGTCACCGACCGATGAGACCATCAGGACCACATCATCCGCAAAAAGCAGTGATGTGACCATCAGCCCACCGAACGGGAACCCCTCCCCCCCATGACTACGCCTTGATATCCTGTCCATGAATATTACAAACAGGATTGGTGACAAAGCGCAGCCCTGGCGGAGGCCAACCCCCACCTGGAACGAATCCGACTTACTGCCGAGGACACGGACACAGCTCATGCTTTGAGCGTACAGAGATTGGATGGCCCTGAGAAGAGACCCCCTCACCCCATACTCCCGCAGCACCTCCCACAAAAGATCCCGGGTACCCGGTCATACGCCTTCTCCAGATCCACAAAACACATGTAGACTGGATGGGCATACTCCCAGGCCCCCTCCAGGATCCTTGCGAGAGTAAAGAGCTGGTCCGTGGTTCCCCGGCCAGGACGAAAACCGCATTGTTCCTCTTCAATCTGAGGTTCGACTATTGGCCGAACCCTCCTTTCCAGCACTTTGGAGTACACTTTACCAGGGAGGCTGAGGAGTGTGATACCTCTGTAATTGGCACACACTCTCTGGTCCCCCTTTTAAAGAGGGGAACCACCACCCCGGTCTGCCACTCCTCTGGCACTGTCCCAGACTTCCATGCAATGTTGAAGAGGCGTGTCAACCAAGACAGCCCTTCCCCACCCAAAGCTTTTAGCATTTCTGGACGAATCTCATCAGTCCCTGGGGCTTTGCCACTGTGGAGTTGTTTGACTACCTCAGCGACTTCCCCCAGGGAAACTGACGATGACCCTCCATCAGCCTCCAGCTCTGCCTCTGTACTAGAGGGCGTGTAGGTCGGATTCAGGAGCTCCTCAAAATGCTCTTTCCAGCGCCCGATCACATCATCAGTTGAGGTCAACAGTGTCCCATCCTTACTGTACACAGCTTGGATGGTTCCCCGTTTTCCCCTTCTGAGGTGCCGAACGGTTTTCCAGAAGCATTTTGGTGCCGACCGAAAGTCCTTCTCCATAGCTTCTCCAAACTTCTCCCACACCCGCTGCTTTGCCTCTGACACGGCAGCGGCTGCAGCCCTTCGGGCCTGTCGGTACCCTGCAACTGCCTCCGGAGTCCCCAGGGCTAGCATATCCCTGAAGGCCTCCTTCTTCAGTCGGACAGCTTCCCTGACCACCGTGGTCCACCACGGTGTTCTAGGGTTACCACCCCTTGAGGCACCTAGGACCTTGAGACCACAGCTCACCGCCGCAGCTTCAGCAATAGAAGCTTTGAACATTGCCCACTCAGGTTCAATGCCCCCAACCTCCACAGGGATGCCTGAAAAGCTCCGCCGGAGGTGTGAGTTAAAGATCTTTCGGACAGGGGCCTCCTCCAGACGTTCCCAGTTCACCCGCACTACCCGTTTGGGCTTACCTGGTCTGTCCAAAGTCTTTCCCCACCCTCTGATCCAACTCACTACCAGATGGTGATCAGTTGACAGCTCTGCCCCTCTCTTCACTGGTGACTGTGTAGGACACATACTGTATACTGGTGACTGTGTAGGACACATACTGTATACTGGTGACTGTATACAGTATGTGTCCTACACAACTGGTGACTGTATACAGTATGTGTCCTACACAGACTGTATACAGTCACCAGTATACAGTATGTGTAGGACACATACTGTATACTGGTGACTGTATACAGTCTGTGTAGGACACATACTGTATACTGGTGACTGTGTAGGACACATACTGTATACTGGTGACTGTGTAGAACACATACTGTATACTGATGACTGTGTAGGACACATACTGTATACTGGTGACTGTGTAGGACACATACTGTATACTGGTGACTGTGTAGGACACATACTGTATACTGATGACTGTGTAGAACACATACTGTATACTGATGACTGTGTAGGACACATACTGTATACTGATGACTGTGTAGAACACATACTGTATACTGATGACTGTGTAGGACACATACTGTATACTGGTGACCGTGTAGGACACATACTGTATACTGGTGACTGTGTAGGACACATACTGTATACTGGTGACTGTGTAGGACACATACTGTATACTGGTGACTGTGTAGGACACATACTGTATACTGATGACTGTGTAGGACACATACTGTATACTGATGACTGTGTAGGACACATACTGTATACTGGTGACTGTAGGGCACATACTGTATACTGGTGACTGTGTAGGACACATACTGTATACTGATGACTGTGTAGGACACATACTGTATACTGGTGACTGTGTAGGACACATACTGTATACTGGTGACTGTGTAGGACACATACTGTATACTGATGACTGTGTAGGACACATACTGTATACTGATGACTGTGTAGGACACATACTGTATACTGGTGACTGTAGGGCACATACTGTATACTGGTGACTGTGTAGGACACATACTGTATACTGATGACTGTGTAGGACACATACTGTATACTGGTGACTGTGTAGGACACATACTGTATACTGATGACTGTGTAGGACACATACTGGTGACTGTGTAGGACACATACTGTATACTGATGACTGTGTAGGACACATACTGTATACTGGTGACTGTGTAGGACACATACTGTATACTGATGACTGTGTAGGACACATACTGTATACTGGTGACTGTGTAGGACACACACTGTATACTGGTGACTGTGTAGGACACATACTGTATACTGATGACTGTGTAGGACACATACTGTATACTGATGACTGTGTAGGACACACACTGTATACTGGTGACTGTGTTGGACACACGCTGTATACTGGTGACTGTGTAGGACACACACTGTATACTGGTGACTGTGTTGGACACACGCTGTATACTGGTGACTGTGTAGGACACACACTGTATACTGGTGACTGTGTAGGACACATACTGTATACTGATGACTGTGTAGGACACATGCTGTATACTGGTGACTGTGTAGGACACATACTGTATACTGGTGACTGTGTAGGACACATACTGTATACTGATGACTGTGTAGGACACATACTGTATACTGATGACTGTGTAGGACACACACTGTATACTGATGACTGTGTAGGACACATACTGTATACTGATGACTGTGTAGGACACACACTGTATACTGATGACTGTGTAGGACACACACTGTATACTGATGACTGTGTAGGACACATACTGTATACTGGTGACTGTGTAGGACACATACTGTATATTGATGACTGTGTAGGACACACACTGTATACTGGTGACTGTGTAGGACACATACTGTATACTGGTGACTGTGTAGGACACACACTGTATACTGATGACTGTGTAGGACACACACTGTATACTGGTGACTGTGTAGGACACACACTGTATACTGGTGACTGTGTAGGACACACACTGTATACTGATGACTGTGTAGGACACACACTGTATACTGGTGACTGTGTAGGACACATACTGTATACTGGTGACTGTGTAGGACACATACTGTATACTGGTGACTGTGTAGGACACATACTGTATACTGGTGACTGTGTAGGACACATACTGTATACTGGTGACTGTGTAGGACACACACTGTATACTGATGACTGTGTAGGACACATATTGTATACTGATGACAGTGTAGGACACACACTGTATACTGATGACTGTGTAGGACACACACTGTATACTGGTGACTGTGTAGGACACATACTGTATACTGATGACTGTGTAGGACACATACTGTATACTGATGACTGTGTAGGACACACACTGTATACTGATGACTGTGTAGGACACATACTGTATACTGATGACTGTGTAGGACACATACAGTATACTGGTGACTGTGTAGGACACATACTGTATACTGGTGACTGTGTAGGACACATACTGTATACTGGTGACTGTGTAGGACACATACTGTATACTGATGACTGTGTAGGACACACACTGTATACTGGTGACTGTGTAGGACACATACTGTATACTGGTGATAGTGTAGGACACATACTGTATACTGATGATAGTGTAGGACACACACTGTATACTGATGACTGTGTAGGACACATACTGTATACTGGTGACTGTGTAGGACACATACTGTATACTGGTGACTGTGTAGGACACATACTGTATACTGATGACTGCGTAGGACACATACTGTATACTGATGACTGCGTAGGACACATACTGTATACTGGTGACTGTGTAGGACACATACTGTATACTGATGATAGTGTAGGACACACTGTATACTGATGACTGTGTAGGACACATACTGTATACTGGTGACTGTGTAGGACACATACTGTATACTGGTGACTGTAGGGCACATACTGTATACTGGTGACTGTGTAGGACACACACTGTATACTGATGACTGTGTAGGACACACACTGTATACTGATGACTGTGTAGGACACACACTGTATACTGGTGACTGTGTAGGACACACACTGTATACTGATGACTGTGTAGGACACACACTGTATACTGATGACTGTGTAGGACACACGCTGTATACTGGTGACTGTGTAGGACACATACTGTATACTGATGACTGTGTAGGACACACACTGTATACTGATGACTGTGTAGGACACACACTGTATACTGATGACTGTGTAGGACACATACTGTATACTGGTGACTGTGTAGGACACATACTGTATACTGGTGACTGTGTAGGACACATACTGTATACTGATGACTGTGTAGGACACATACTGTATACTGATGACTGCGTAGGACACATACTGTATACAGGTGACTGTGTAGGACACATACTGTATACTGATGATAGTGTAGGACACACACTGTATACTGATGACTGTGTAGGACACATACTGTATACTGGTGACTGTGTAGGACACATACTGTATACTGATGACTGTAGGGCACATACTGTATACTGGTGACTGTGTAGGACACACACTGTATACTGATGACTGTGTAGGACACACACTGTATACTGGTGACTGTGTAGGACACACACTGTATACTGATGACTGTGTAGGACACACACTGTATACTGATGACTGTGTAGGACACACGCTGTATACTGGTGACTGTGTAGGACACACACTGTATACTGATGACTGTGTAGGACACATACTGTATACTGATGACTGTGTAGGACACACACTGTATACTGATGACTGTGTAGGACACACACTGTATACTGATGACTGTGTAGGACACACACTGTATACTGATGACTGTGTAGGACACATACTGTATACTGATGACTGTGTAGGACACATACTGTATACTGATGACTGTGTTGGACACATACTGTATACTGATGACTGTGTAGGACACATACTGTATACTGGTGACTGTGTAGGACACATACTGTATACTGGTGACTGTGTAGGACACATACTGTATACTGGTGACTGTGTTGGACACATGCTGTATACTGATGACTGTGTAGGACACACGCTGTATACTGGTGACTGTGTAGGACACACGCTGTATACTGGTGACTGTGTAGGACACACGCTGTATACTGATGACTGTGTAGGACACACGCTGTATACTGGTGACTGTGTAGGACACACGCTGTATACTGATGACTGTGTAGGACACACACTGTATACTGATGACTGTGTAGGACACATACTGTATATTGATGACTGTGTAGGACACACACTGTATACTGATGACTGTGTAGGACACACACTGTATACTGATGACTGTGTAGGACACATACTGTATACTGATGACTGTGTAGGACACATACTGTATACTGATGACTGTGTAGGACACATACTGTATACTGGTGACTGTGTAGGACACATACTGTATACTGATGACTGTGTAGGACACATACTGTATACTGATGACTGTGTAGGACACATACTGTATACTGATGACTGTGTAGGACACATACTGTATACTGGTGACTGTGTAGGACACATACTGTACTGACTATTATACAAATGACCATACTGATTAGTGTGATTAACATATTGATATTAATTGATTACATGAGTACCATACTGATTAATATATGAGTGTGATTAACATATTGATACTAATTGAACACATGAGTATATATGCCATAATCTCCAATAACACACACACATGCTGCCATTTCACTTAACACACACACATACCTGTGCCCAGTGTAACTTCTGTGTCTTGTAGGTGTCATTTAGTGTTTATTATGAGACGGACCAAACAGAGGCTCGTGTGAAGACTGATGTGAGTATCACTGGTAACCAGGAAGAGATGTGTAAAATGATTAACCCCTGTGTTACATTTGTGTTCACCAGTACTTCCCCCTGTGTTACATTGGTGTTCACCAGTACTTCCCCCTGTGTTACATTTGTGTTCACCAGTACTTCCCCCTGTGTTACATTTGTGTTCACCAGTACTTCCCCCTGTGTTACATTTGTGTTCACCAGTACTTCCCCCTGTGTTACATTTGTGT
The DNA here is from genome assembly GCA_029465975.1 of Dallia pectoralis. Classification (NCBI taxonomy): domain Eukaryota; kingdom Metazoa; phylum Chordata; class Actinopteri; order Esociformes; family Umbridae; genus Dallia; species Dallia pectoralis. The sequence continues at coordinate 11,948,173 of CM055738.1, read as the reverse complement.
TCACCAGTACTTGTACGTGAACACAGAACACAGTACACTAACACAGTACGTAAACACAGCTAAGTGCTGCTGAACACAGCCAAGTGCTGCTGAACACAGCCAAGTGCTGGTGAACACAGCCAAGTGCTGGTGAACACAGACAAGTGCTGGTGAAAACGGCCAAGTGCTGGTGAAAACGGCCAAGTGCTGGTGAAAACGGCCAAGTGCTGCTGAACACGGACAAGTGCTGCTGAACACAGACAAGTGCTGGTGAACACAGACAAGTGCTGGTGAACACAGACAAGTGCTGGTGAACACAGCCAAGTAAACCGTGTTTTTACAGCTCTGGGTCCTACATTGTTCAATAAGGCTTTTGTGATTGTGTGTATAGTTAGGACAACGGTGAGGATTTTTATGTTGTATCTCTTAAACCAGCATGTATCAGACAGGTGCACAGTTGGTCGTGACCTTTAACCCTATGTGAAGCAGGTAGTGTGGTCATGGGCAGCTCTGCTTTATGGAGAAGCTCTGTATCCTGTACCTAGTGTTTGTTATATCTGTGGTCTTTGAAATATTACAAACCCTCCTCTTCTCTCAACTTTCATTTGTGGATTTAAACAAAGTGTGTGTGTGTGTGTGTTCCCACGCATGCAGATCGCCCTAGGTGTGTTGGGTGGCGTCTCTGTTCTGTACTCCATTGTGAAGACTGCCAGCTGGAAGAGAAGGATTGGCTCACCTCTCATTGGCATGGAGGTACAGAACCTCTGACCTGTGACCTTTACCTGAGTTTTCGTTTTACAATTTATTGAACATTTCTCATGTTTTCTCTGACTTCTCATTTTGGCCGATCTTGACCATCCTTCTTTTGTGGCCGTTTCTCGCTCTCTTTCAGACCGTATTGAAGTTCCTGTTGTTCTACGCTGGTGATCTTGCTAACGTCTTCTTTGTCATCACCATGGGAACCGGCCTGTACTGGCTGATCTTTTACAAGGTGGGCAGAGACCCAGTGCCCAGTCCGCTTTACCTCTGGTCTGTGTTTAGTGTTACCTGTTCAAACTGGTTAGGATTTTATTCCATTTCTTTTTCTCTTTTCTTTTCCTGGGCTAAACACCCAGACGGTCGAGGCAAGTATTTCTCTTCTCGTTCCCTCTTTTTTTCTTCTTTCTCCTGCGAAGTTCTATGCTGGTACAACATTTACATTACAGCACACGAGTATTATGAAGAATCACGTGTGTGTGTGTGTGTGTCCTCCAGGCTCAGCATTTTGTCTCAGTTCTGTTACCGTTGCCCGGTCAGCAAGAGGAGAGGTTCGTCGCGTATGTGGGCTGTGCATTCGCTCTCAAGGTAGGCCCATTGCATCCTGCTGACAGTGTATGTCGGCTGTGTGTTTCTATGTGTCCGTCTGAAGTGTTTGCTTTTCCTGGTCTCCAGGCTGTGCAGTTTCTCCATAAGTTCATCCAGCAGCTGTCAGTGGATATCTTCTTTATAGACTGGGAGAGATCGCGGAGCAGCAAACTCATCCAGAGTACGTAGTCGCACCATTTTTTTGTCTTTTGCCCGCTGTCTTTCTGAATGAACCTTGAGAAGTGTTTTTACTTTTTGTAAGGCAGCGGCAATGTTGAGGCAAAGCGCGATCCCTCTCCTGTCAGTATCTGGAGGACCTACTTTGTGGCCAACGAGTGGAATGAGATCCAGACCATACGCAAGATCAGCCCCACCTTCCAGGTCATGGCTGTGCTCTTCCTACTGGAGGTACAGACACGTTCCTCTTTCTACTGGAAGTACAGACACAATACACGTTCTACTGGAGGTACAGACACATTCCTCTTCCTACTGGAAGTACAGACACAATACACGTTTTACTGGAGGTACAGACACGTTCCTCTTTCTACTGGAAGTACAGACCCAATACACATTCTACTGGAGGTACAGACACGTTCCTCTTTCTACTGGAAGTACAGACCCAATACACGTTCTACTGGAGGTACAGACACATTCCTCTTCCTACTGGAAGTACAGACACAATACACGTTCTACTGGAGGTACAGACACATTCCTCATATCTGATGTATGTATTTAATAAATAATTTAGATTATGTTGCTAATTGAAAACCAGTCCCAGCAATGCTATGGTGTACACGTCTGTTACATTTAACAACATTGGATTTGTCTAGGTGGTTGGGTTTTCTAGTCTGGCCCTGAGGGACCCATGGTCAGACCTGCAGCGCCCCCCTCAGGCCTACTCTCCTCCCTACAGCCTGATACTTCGCTATGGACTGGCTGCCACACTCTGGGTTAGCATAGGACTGCTGCAGGTTGGTAGCACACACTGGGTTAGCATAGGACTGCTGCAGGTTGGTAGCACACACTGGGTTAGCATAGGCCTGCTGCAGGTTGGTAGCACACACTGGGTTAGCATAGGACTGCTGCAGGTTGGTAGCACACACTGGGTTAGCATAGGACTGCTGCAGGTTGGTAGCACACATTGGGTTAGCATAGGACTGCTGCAGGTTGGTAGCACACACTGGGTTAGCATAGGACTGCTGCAGGTTGGTAGCACACACTGGGTTAGCATAGGACTGCTGCAGGTTGGTAGCACACACTGGGTTAGCATAGGACTGCAGAAGGTTGGTGGCACACACTGGGTTAGCATATGACTGCTGCAGGTTGGTAGCACACCCTGGGTTAGCATAGGCCTGCTGCAGGTTGGTAGCACACACTGGGTTAGCATAGGACTGCTGCAGGTTGGTAGCACACACTGGGTTAGCATAGGACTGCTGCAGGTTGGTAGCACACACTGGGTTAGCATAGGCCTGCTGCAGGTTGGTAGCACACACTGGGTTAGCATAGGACTGCTGTAGGTTGGTAGCACACACTGGGTTAGCATAGGACTGCTGCAGGTTGGTAGCACACACTGGGTTAGCATAGGACTGCTGCAGGTTGGTAGCACACACTGGGTTAGCATAGGCCTGCTGCAGGTTGGTAGCACACACTGGGTTAGCATAGGACTGCTGCAGGTTGGTAGCACACACTGGGTTAGCATAGGACTGCTGCAGGTTGGTAGCACACACTGGGTTAGCATAGGACTGCTGCAGGTTGGTAGCACACACTGGGTTAGCATAGGACTGCTGCAGGTTGGTAGCACACACTGGGTTAGCATAGGCCTGCTGCAGGTTGGTAGCACACACTGGGTTAGCATAGGACTGCTGCAGGTTGGTAGCACACACTGGGTTAGCATAGGCCTGCTGCAGGTTGGTAGCACACACTGGGTTAGCATAGGACTGCTGCAGGTTGGTGGCACACACTGGGTTAGCATAGGACTGCTGCAGGTTGGTAGCACACACTGGGTTAGCATAGGACTGCAGAAGGTTGGTGGCACACACTGGGTTAGCATAGGCCTGCTGCAGGTTGGTAGCACACACTGGGTTAGCATAGGACTGCTGCAGGTTGGTGGCACACACTGGGTTAGCATAGGACTGCTGCAGGTTGGTAGCACACACTGGGTTAGCATAGGACTGCAGAAGGTTGGTGGCACACACTGGGTTAGCATAGGACTGCTGCAGGTTGGTAGCACACACTGGGTTAGCATAGGCCTGCTGCAGGTTGGTAGCACACACTGGGTTAGCATAGGACTGCTGCAGGTTGGTAGCACACACTGGGTTAGCATAGGACTGCTGCAGGTTGGTAGCACACACTGGGTTAGCATAGGACTGCTGCAGGTTGGTAGCACACACTGGGTTAGCATAGGCCTGCTGCAGGATGGTAGCACACACTGGGTTAGCATAGGCCTGCTGCAGGTTGGTAGCACACACTGGGTTAGCATAGGACTGCTGCAGGTTGGTAGCACACACTGGGTTAGCATAGGACTGCTGCAGGTTGGTAGCACACACTGGGTTAGCATAGGACTGCTGCAGGTTGGTAGCACACACTGGGTTAGCATAGGCCTGCTGCAGGTTGGTAGCACACACTTGGTTAGCATAGGACTGCTGCAGGTTGGTAGCACACACTGGGTTAGCATAGGACTGCTGCAGGTTGGTAGCACACACTGGGTTAGCATAGGACTGCTGTAGGTTGGTAGCACACACTGGGTTAGCATAGGACTGCTGCAGGTTGGTAGCACACACTGGGTTAGCATAGGCCTGCTGCAGGTTGGTAGCACACACTGGGTTAACATAGGACTGCTGCAGGTTGGTAGCACACACTGGGTTAGCATAGGACTGCTGCAGGTTGGTAGCACACACTGGGTTAGCATAGGACTGCTGCAGGTTGGTAGCACACACTGGGTTAGCATAGGCCTGCTGCAGGTTGGTAGCACACACTGGGTTAGCATAGGACTGCTGCAGGTTGGTAGCACACATTGGTTAGCATAGGACTGCTGCAGGTTGGTAGCACACACTGGGTTAGCATAGGACTGCTGCAGGTTGGTAGCACACACTGGGTTAGCATAGGACTGCTGCAGGTTGGTAGCACACACTGGGTTAGCATAGGACTGCTGCAGGTTGGTAGCACACACTGGGTTAGCATAGGACTGCTGCAGGTTGGTAGCACACACTGGGTTAGCATAGGACTGCTGCAGGTTGGTAGCACACACTGGGTTAACATAGGACTGCTGCAGGTTGGGGGCACACACTGGGTTAGCATAGGACTGCTGCAGGTTGGTAGCACACACTGGGTTAGCATAGGACTGCTGCAGGTTGGTGGCACACACTGAGCCCTGCAGACATTGAGCCGGTCAGACTTCTCCCCACAATATTGTGTCCTTGAGTTTCTCACCATCTGTGTTTGACTTTCTTACTGTAGGTGGCTTTCTTTGCTGTGTTCTATGAGCGTTTTGTCGAGGACAAAATCCGGCAGTTTGTGGATCTTTGCTCAATCAGCAATGTGAGTTTCTATTTCTGTGTGTGCGTGCGTGCGCGTGCGTTACTGTACTTGTTTTACCTACGGTGAAGGAAGAACTATTTTGTACATTTGCTCGCTGACAAAGACATGATCAGTCTATAATTTTAATGGTAGGTTTATTTGAACAGTGAGAGGCGTCCTTCACTATAGAAGTCCTCACTAGTATTATAGTTTTAAAAGGCTGTTTTTAGGTTTGTGATTGAGGTTAGGGTTTTGGGGTTAGATTTGGGAATTGAGGTTGGGTATAGATTTAGGGTTAGGATACAGGTTTCAGAGTTACGATTAAGAGAAAAATTGAAATGTGACACTTTGAATTTGTCCCTAAAAGTCTGTAAAATAAAACAAGTGCAGTCCTACGGCACACTTGGTAAACATTTCCTGTTTTTTTCTCCTGACGTAGGTCTCCATGCTGCTGCTGTCCCACAGGTGTTTTGGGTACTACATCCATGGGCGCTCGGTCCACGGGCACGCTGACACCAACATGGAGGAGATGAACACCTTTCTTAAGAGAGAGGCCGTATGTATAGAAGAGGAGAGAGGATATTTAGCTGTACTATGATGGTCTGTTGTTCCTCTCCATGCCCCTTCTTCATTCATGTCCCACCCTCTCCCCTTCTCCCAAGGCCCTCCCCTCTCTCTCATGTCCCACCCCTGTCTCTCATGTCCCTCCCTCTCTCTCATGTCCCATCCTCTCTCTCATGTCCCACCCTCTCTCACTCTATCATGTCCCACCCTCTCTCATGTCCCATCCTCTCTCCCATGTCCCACCCTCTCTCACTCTCCCATGTCCCAACCTCTCTCACTCTCATGTCCCACCCTCTCTCACTCTCGTGTCCCACCCTCTCAATCATGTCCCACCCTCTCTCTCTTGGCCCTCCTCTCTCTCTCATGTCCCACCCTCTCTCTCTTGGCCCTCCCCTCTCTCTCTCTCATGTCCCACCCTCTCTCACTCTCGTGTCCCACCCTCTCTATCATGTCCAACCCTATCTCTCTTGGCCTTGCTTCTCACTCATTAGGAGTCTATGTGTGGTCAGAGAGGTCTTCTTCCCAACACAGACACTCAGACCTTCCAGATCTCTATCACCAGCCGACTACGCCAGCAATACGACCGCATCCTGGAGCCTCTGAGCAGGGTGGGACTGTGTGTGTGTGTATATATGTTTGTGTGTGAGAATTGTTTTTAAGACCTCCCTAACCTGCATTATGAATATTCATGTCTGTTCAATGCATTGTGTTTCTGTCTGAATATTCTATTTAACTGTTCTGCGTTGTTTGTGTCTGTTTCTACATGTCGGTCTCCGTCAGAGAAATGGGCCGTCGCGATTGGTAGACGCAGCCTCAGGAAACCGTTTTGAACAGAGCACCAGAGCATACAACGAGATGAACCGTTTCCTAGGAAACGTCATAGACCATGTAAGATATGTAATATGTACTTTATGTTTGTATTCCTGTAGGCCCAGCGGGACATGGAATATGTTGTTAGAGACAAACTGTAATATGTACTTTATGTTTGTATTCCTGTAGGCCCAGCGGGACATGGAATATGTTGTCAGAGACAAACTGTAATATGTACTTTATATGTTTGTATTCCTGTAGGCCCAGTGGGACATGGAATATGTTGTCAGAGACAAACTGTAATATGTACTTTATATGTTTGTATTCCTGTAGGCCCAGCGGGACATGGAATATGTTGTCAGAGACAAACTGTTTTTTGAGAGAGTCATTGGGATGGAGTTTATGGAACCCATGGACAAAAGCATCTTCTACAACGGTAACAGTTTGTTATCACTTTCATGCAGGACAATAAGCTAAATTTTTCAGATTTTATTTTGTCCACACATTTCCGTTTATAACGGCAGGTTGGCCTATGTTTGGTTTTGAAATTACACGAACTTTTCTAAAATAACCAGATATTTCAGAAATCCTGATTGAAGGATTCTGGTTATCCTGCTAATTTGCTCTTTATTTCAGAAATTTTCCAACCGGGGAAAACCCGGAACATGGAATTTTGCAACACTTCTACAAAAACAGCCCATGCACTTGTATGATCTAAACAATGTATTTCCTCATCTCCTACAGATGACTCTCATTCATTCAGTGATGTCCTGTTCTATGGGAATGAAGCTACTCTGCTGATATTTGACACACTCTTCTTCTGTGTGGTTGATTTGGGAGCACAGAGTTTTATTCTAGCAGCTATACTCACATATACACAGCAACTGGTTAGTATTTAATCTGTATTCTGTCTGGGGGTTTTTGTCTCTGTTAATTGTCGGGGGAATAAAAAATGTCTCTGTTTCTCTTTCTGTCAGATCTTCCGATTGATTCGTCAGTCTATTGGGCAGAGAAACTTAGCAAACAAGACCTTGGTGGACCGGAGATTCCTTATATAGTTACTGTTGTCTGTTGTAGGATTACATTGATGATTACAGATTTGGAATTTGTTTGGCTTGTTTAAAGCACTTGTTTTATGACCAAACCTCATCATGAGCATCCACATACAGGTGGGAAGACTGGATGCTGAGGTGAGGAAAATAAGGCCTTCGGACTTCACATTCAGTTCAGCTATAAAGTTCACATGTGCTGAAGTTCCAGTTCCGGTATACCATTTAATATTTGCTGCCTAAAGAAGTTCCATTTTTGGGCAGCAATCCTCCTTTATTACCTGAGTCTTTGCAGGCATCTGTAGTTGTGGTGGCTTCAGTTAGACTATGCCATGCATTGTTACTGATAGGCTCTATCATGGCTGCTGTCCAGTTGTTTCAATGGTATTGTTGGCAATGTGTCAGCCTCCAAATCTAATGTATAAGTACTGTTGTTTTTTTATGTATTTTTGGGGAGAAGTTACCGTATTTTTTAAGTAGACTTTATGTAAATATTTTGATTTTGTTTCTCTGACCTTTTTTATCAATTAAAAAAATTTGATTAAATCCACTGTCAGTATTTTCACGTTCTCAATAAATGGTTCTCTACTTAAAAATTGCAGAACAATTAAATAATAATAATTAAAATAATGATTGCAGTAATTGTGTAACAGAAGAGGAAGTAAGAAATCCTACTGCATTCTACTAAATGTTTCGAGTAGACACGATAAACCCCTACATGAAAGTGCATATATGCGGCTATCATGGTGTCAATAAGAAGAGACCTCATGAACTGACACTGTTTAGTGGTATGTGTCATTTATTTATCCACAGACTGGAGGTTGAAAAAATAGATATTTTGTGTTACTGTAAACCACACTTCAATCTATCCATATTAACGGCAGTACTGGCATTTTAAGTGTAATTACCTTTTGGGGCTGTTAGAAAGAGTTGGCCAACTCGACCCTAATCCGTGCAGGGCTGCAGCCGTCTGGCACCGTTAGGCTACTGTACCAGGCCCCACATATTTGTTCACCTGATATACGAAATTGTACTGAATGAACGCCCATTAGGGAATACAATTATTCCCAGGGTATTCCTGAATATTTAGTGTGGCATGCGTGGGTACATCTTTGCTAATGGCTAAGAGTGCTCAGAACGAGAGTATGCTTAAGAGAGTATGTTGAAAACAAAGGTTGTTGAGGTATATATCAGGCATTCCTAGAATCGACGTATGTCAATTAATAAGTTATGGCTATTGGGGAATGTATGTTGAATGTTCATTTATCTCAGGATCTCTGGAAATGGCAGTAAATACATAATAGTCGTTTATTTATTTTTATACGCATCCAGAAGTAGGCGGCAACTCAGCGTTTGAGAATGTAGTCCGCCCTAAACAGTACGGAGGAGGGCAGGTCAGGGAGGCCGCGTGCAGATAATAGAACTCCCTCCTCCTGTGAGATACATGCCTACAGCGGGCGCGTGGGCCGGATAATACAACTCCCTCCTCCTGATAGATACACGCTTACAGCGGGCGCGTGGGGCAGATAATACAACTCCCTCCTCCTGTGAGATACACGCTTACAGCGGGCGCGTGGGCCGGATAATACAACTCCCTCCTCCTGATAGATACACGCTTACAGCGGGCGCGTGGGGCAGATAATACAACTCCCTCCTCCTGTGAGATACACGCTTACAGCGGGCGCGTGGGGCAGATAATACAACTCCCTCATCCTGTGAGATACACGCCTACAGCGGGCGCGTGGGCCAGATAATACAACTCCCTCCTCCTGTGAGATACACGCTTACAGCGGGCGCGTGGGGCAGATAATACAACTCCCTCATCCTGTGAGATACACGCTTACAGCGGGCGCGTGGGGCAGATAATACAACTCCCTCCTCCTGATAGATACACGCTTACAGCGGGCGCGTGGGGCAGATAATACAACTCCCTCCTCCTGTGAGATACACGCTTACAGCGGGCGCGTGGGCCAGATAATACAACTCCCTCCTCCTGTGAGATACACGCTTACAGCGGGCGCGTGGGCCAGATAATACAACTCCCTCCTCCTGTGAGATACACGCTTACAGCGGGCGCGTGGGCCAGATAATACAACTCCCTCCTCCTGTGAGATACACGCTTACAGCGGGCGCGTGGGCCAGATAATACAACTCCCTCCTCCTGTGAGATACACGCTTACAGCGGGCGCGTGGGCCAGATAATACAACTCCCTCATCCTGTGAGATACACGCCTACAGCGGGCGCGTGGGCCAGATAATACAACTCCCTCATCCTGTGAGATACACGCCTACAGCGGGCGCGTGGGCCAGATAATACAACTCCCTCATCCTGTGAGATACACGCTTACAGCGGGCGCGTGGGCCAGATAATACAACTCCCTCATCCTGTGAGATACACGCCTACAGCGGGCGCGTGGGCCAGATAATAGAACTCCCTCCTCCTGTGAGATACACGCCTACAGCGGGCGCGTGGGCCAGATAATACAACTCCCTCATCCTGTGAGATACACGCCTACAGCGGGCGCGTGGGCCAGATAATAGAACTCCCTCCTCCTGTGAGATACACGCCTACAGCGGGCGCGTGGGGCAGATAATACAACTCCCTCCTGTCCTTTGCACGAGACCACAGAACTACAAACTCTGACGTTAAGGTTTGTGTCTAGACAGATAGGCTATAGTTTTAATGCGTTATACATGCTACGTTTGTTGTAGATATGGTCCTGCATTTATGTATTGTTCATTCGTAAGGTTTCTTCTCTATCTTACGTGCAATAAGTGAATGAGGAGTGGTGATATATTTGACTGCCTGGTGGCGGTGACGCATAGCTAGCTACTTCAAGTCGTATTAGCCAGACTTTGCTATATGCCCGTAGACTATCGCTCTATTAAAGTCATGCATAATATTATTGTCCTGGTTTCAGTTCGGGTTGAGTTCGGAGGGGTTTGCTATCGTTTGCTCTGTTTGAGATATCGATGTTGCTTTAATCGATTTACAATGAACGCATAGCCAGACTTCTAGAGCTGCTAAACAACATGGCAACTTCTGTATCAGTGAGTCAATGATAGCCAGTGATGGACAGTAACTTTACAGACTGAAGATCTGAGTGGTATTGCTACAACTGGGTACTCAATTTACCAGACTAGGTAGCAGAGCCAGAATTAGCCCATCGCTCTGCAAATATTTGCAGTAGCTAGCTTAATATTTTGGTAGTCTTTGGGTGCAGTTAGACCGATAGATTATATGCCGCTAAAGTGAATCTTGTTCACTATGACAAGTCAGACCCATTTCACCTGACTATTTATAATATACCATATCGTGTCTGACCGCTGTAGAGGTCTTTTTTATGGAGCGGCATATCTTGCAGGCCAGTGCCAGGCTGGGGCCGGTGTCTGCTGGGGCCGGTGTCTGCTGGGCCAGAAGGTTACTTTGTAATAATGTCAATGGTGCCATGTCTCCTTATTCTCTGCATGTATAAACATCTGTATCTTCTGTAGGTGTGTGTTGGCGGTACTCTGAGTGTACCCAGGGCGTGCTGCCACCATGCCGGTGACATCACAGCTGTTCAGAAGCTTGCCTCGGGCAAAGCTTTTGGGTCCCCCCCTCTTTCCATACCATTCCCGGCTGCCCTGCTTCCCTCCTCATCAGCACACCTCCTCCTGGCCTCCCTCAGCATGGCCAGCAGCCTTTTCCAAACGTGGATACAGGCGGAGCCCGGACCTCCACAGCTACAACCTCAGCCCCCCTCAGGTGAACTCCATCCTCAAGGCCAATGAGTACAGCTTCAAGGTAAAGAAAACAGGGGCTGAGGGGCTATACACACACTTTAGCTGCTTCAGGACGGCCAAGACTGTAACAATGTGTGTGTGTGTGTGTGTGTCTGTGTGTCTGTGTGTCTGTGTGTCTGTGTGTCTGTCTGTGTGTTTGTGTGTTTGTGTGTTTGTGTGTGTGTGTGTGTGTGTCTGTCTGTCCATGTTCTAGGTCCCAGAGTTTGACGGTAAGAATGTGTCGACAGTGATGGGGTTCGACAGTAACCAGCTTCCTGCCAACGCCCCCATTGAGGACCGCCGCAGCGCAGCCACATGTTTGCAGACGCGGGGGATGCTGCTGGGGGTGTTTGACGGGCATGCTGGATGTGCTTGTGCACAGGTGGGGTTTCTGCAGTATGGTTTCTGCCGTGGGGTTTCTAATTGGTTATTTGAAGAAATTGACTAATAATTGTATTGCCATTATGTTAATACATAATAACAAAATGTACCAGAGTCACACATAATAAATGATGAAAAATCCCCCTGTCTCTTACTCAGGCGTTGAGCGAGAGGCTGTTCTATTACATCGCCATGTCGTTGATGACCCATGAGACCCTGTGTGAGCTGGAGACGGCAGTGGAGGCTGGCAGGGCCCTCAGTCCCATCCTGCAGTGGCACAAACACCCTAACGACTACTTCACCAGGGAGGCACAGACACTCTACTTCAACAGCCTCCGGACATACTGGCAGGAACTCATAGATCTCAGCAGGTATATATACATACACACACACACACACGCGTACATACAGCAGCTTGCATGCCCCGTATGGTACGGGTGAATGAGGTTGCATCAGTACTCTACTTTAATATAATTCCTTGCTGGTTGCGTGTTGTCTTTCCAGTCCAGGGGAGAGTCTCGGGCCCAGAGAGGCCCTGCTGACGGCCTTTAAGAGACTGGACAGTGACCTCTCCCTGGAGGCTCAGGTTGGAGAGCCGGCTCTGTCTCCATTACCTTTGGATGTCTGTCAATGTCATTGTGTGACCATAGTATACAGCGACAGGTGTACATGTGTGGTACTGATCCATGTGCTGTGTTCTCCAGGTAGGCGACAGCAATTCCTTCCTCCACTACTGGGTTCTGAGGGTAGCCTTCTCCGGAGCGACGGCCTGTGTGGCTCACATTGATGGAAACGACCTGTACGTTCTCTACACTTTACTCCGTTTGTTTCTTTCTTTGCTTCCATAGCAATGACTGAACCTACGATTTATCTTTGTAAGCCAAAGTTACAATGTTCTTTTGAGAATCCATGGCTGTGGTCTCTTTCCGTCTGCTCCATCCGTCTGTGTCTGTGGTTCTGTAGCTATATAGCAAACACAGGCGATGGTCGGGCCGTCCTGGGGGTCCAGGAGGCGGATGGTTCGTTCAGCGCCCACACCCTCTCCAACGACCACAATGCCCAGAACGAGAAGGAGGTGGCCCGCATTCAGGGGGAGCACCCCCAATCTGAGAAGAAAACCGTAGTACGACAGGTGAGCACGGTCGAAAGAGCTCAGTGTCACAGCCGGTCACTCGAATACGTCTAAAACATACGGACGCTCGCGTCTTGTTCTGTCAGGACCGCCTGTTGGGTCTGCTGATGCCATTCCGGGCTTTCGGCGACGTGAAGTTCAAGTGGAGCATTGACTTGCAGCGGGCGGTGTTGGAGTCCGGACCGGACCAGCTCCATGAGAACGAACACACCAAGTTCATCCCTCCCAACTATCACACTCCTCCCTACCTGACAGCCGAGCCGGAGATCACCCACCACCGCCTCAGACCACAGGACCGCTTCCTGGTGAGAGGGCCAGGGATCAGTGGATTCACCATGCTGGGGTTTATTACATTCAGCTGTTTGTGTCTTGCGGAGCAGCACCTGTGTTTGAGATGAAGATCTAGGAGTCGCTAACTACCGTTGTTTTCCCACACCTGCAGGTTCTGGGAACAGATGGATTGTGGGAGACTCTTCATAGACAGGAGGTGGTTCGGATTGTTGGTGAGTATCTCACGGGTGTCCATCAGCGCCAGCCACTCACGGTGAGGGGCTACCAGGTCTCCCTGGGACAGATGCACGGGCTGCTGGCTGACAGGAAGGCCCGTGCCTCGATAGCGTTCCAGGACCAGAACGCCGCCACCCACCTGATCCGCCACGCGGTGGGGAACAACGAGTTTGGAGCGATAGACCACGAGACTCTGTCCAAGATGCTTTCTCTGCCCGAGGAACTGGCCCGTATGTACCGCGATGACATCACCATCATCATCACACAGTTCAACCCCCACGTGATTGGACACTAGCACCCGGTGGGAGTCGTCCTGAGCCAGCTAAGCCTATGAGAGGGGACATGAACAGGAAGTTAACTTTTTACAAGGATGGAAAATTATCAGATTTAAAGACTTGATAAAGAGACATCGTTTGGGTTTGTTCTTTATTTTACCCAACGCACAAAACACACTGTAGATGGACTAACTCTACAGGAGGAGGAGTGTCTCCCTGGAGACTCTGTTTTAGATTTGTCATTGAAGAGTAGACGCGTTCATTAATGTGTGCTCATAGATGTATGAGCAAACGGTTCTGGTTACATATACTGGAGAATATGGATATAAATATTTTATAAGCAAAGTGCTTACTGAAACACAATACAGGTCTTGTATGAGTTCTTGTTTCCAAGTTGCCCTATGGTTTTCTCTGCCTGAGACCTTACAGCAAATACAACTGTTGTCTGAGCGTTGCATTGGTGATGTAGTGGCAGTCTTGCTCTCGTAGTGGAGGAAAGTCACGTTCAGATGCCCCTCACACTCTCGTGTCACAGCTGCTGCGATACACTGTGCAGTTGCGGGGGTTTATTATGCCCCAGGTCTGCAACTGGCCTCCATCCTGGCTCTATAACATGGTTTTGCTGTTACAAAGTATTGTGTCTGTGTTCTATCATAGGGTAGATCAGGATATTTTATTATGTTTTTAAAGTGCTCATTGATTACACGCTGGCTAGCAAGCGCTACCAGACATTTGTTTTGCACATGTTTATTAAAATGTTTTTTATTTACCTCTTAACAAAGCAGGTGGTTTTGTTGTCAGTCATGGAGAGATTTAGCTACCCCACACTATAATGCACCAGTCCAGCTTTTATGTAACCTGACTTTTCATTGCATTATTCTGGATCCTTCAGGTGGCATATAGTTTCATTGTTAGCATTGGTCTAGTAACCGAAAGGTCGCTGGTTTAAATCCCCAGGTCAACATAATTTCAGCTGTTCCCTCATATGCAGGGCACACAAACAGATTCTGTCCGATGCAGAATGTCTTAAAGATAGCAGAATACTAAATAAACATGTGTGGATTTTGTAACATGTCTATTTGCTCATTGGTTTTTATTGTGAATCATTGCTAGCCGGAGTTGCCAGATGTGCTTCTGTTGCAACCTGCTGATGTCATACTGAGTGGCAAAAGCAGTGGCAAGCTGGCTTGGGGCTCACCTCAATCAAACCCACATTGACTCTTGTACACAGTACCTCTTTCCAATGGTCAAGTAAACCCTCTTTTGGGAGCTATGCTGATTCGACCCGGTTGACCACCTGTAAGGTCTGCCATCACTCGGCTGAATGAGATGTTGATGACTATCCTAAATGAAAACGCAGTGCAGTTATCTCCGATGGGTCTGACTGAATCCCATCCTTAGTCATTGTTGGTAGTAAACTAACCATGTTGGTTTTGCAGTAGGGCTCTTATAGGCCAAATAAGGGTTGTGTATGATATTATGTTGTGTATCATCTGGGTGGTGTATATTTTTGGCAAAAAGTTCATGGAAATCTGAAGGTTGCTCAGTCTCTGTCTGGACTCAGGGCTGAATACTTGAAGGTTATTTATGCAGCTTTTACTGTCACAAGTATTTATCCACATATGTGACTGGTATGCACTGTATCTATACTAATTGAGACTGTAAAGTTTTCTAGTTGTTTTAATAAATCACTCAATACGTAAAATGAGCTTGACCCCTATTTACATTCGGCATTTAGTGCTGTAGCTTAGGGGTGTGCGATATGACGATATTTAATCGTGGACGATTAAAATGTCTCCACGATTCACTTTTTCGGAAATATCGTAGAATCGCGCTCCAGTGCACGTTCAATTAGATGCAGATCTATGGCGTTTTTTCAGCTACGTATCAACATGCAATGCGCGGTGCGCTAGATGTCAGCGTGTTAACACTAGAAGCGCCAACAGCCCATGCCCGCGGGCGTTGCAGTTAGTAATTAAAATAAATATATAATGTTGAAAAGCTACAGCCTCGTTCTTCCATGACTTTTCCTAAATACGTGCATTTTACCATGTCCCGTTTTCAGAAACTGGATGCGTTTTGGTCTGATCTCGTTTTGGTCCGATCTATATTGGACACCGTTTTGGTCTGGTCTATATGAAACTGGATCCGTTTTGGTCTGGTCTATATAAAACTGGATGCGTTTTGGTCTGGTCTACATGAAACTTGACGCGTTTTGGTCTGGTCTACATGAAACTTGACGCGTTTTGGTCCGATCTATATGAAACTGGATATATGTAACGGATTAAGCACTGCTGTCTCATGTGCACTCATAACATCACTAATGAACACTGTGCGCAGTGCAACCGGTTAGTATGCGTGTCCTGCTCAGGCAGACAAAAGCTGCGAGATATACATAGATAATAGATTGATTGGCTTGGTTGAATTTGAATGAACTAGAAAAAAGAGGTAGGCCTACGTTTATAAAGAAATATATGTTTTACTAAATAAACAGAACGAAAATATAAAACGAAATTGATTAATGTATCTACCGGGTAACAGCAGAATATACCCGACCGTGACCAATATACAAACTGTGTTGTAAAATACGTGTTTCATTGTCTATAGTGCCTTAGTTACTGGGCTGTAATTACTATAATACATTTTACAAATGTAAATTATCAAATTATACACTGTAGCCTAATGTTTTTATTTCAACAGTCTGTGTTGCAATATATACGGCCAATCATGCGCAAATCATTTGATTGCGCGTCGCTTGTGATCTAAAATGTTTTAGCATTTATTACATCAAAATAGGACATACAGTTTGATTGATTTTAATTTATTCGATCTTTAGAAATTTAAATATCATAGCCTGTGCATTTTAAAATCATGGTTTTAATTTTGTATTGTATGGCTACATAAGACAATAAATAGGCTACATACTATTTTAGTAAAATGTTTTACTGCATAATTCACAATTCATTTAATTCAGGATGATAACACAGTAGATCATCTGATGCTGTAGATGGATGGCAGGTTACACAGTGAATGGATGGTGAAGCTGCGGATTAGAATGAAGGTGCTTCTTTGCACCATTGCACTTCCTTTAAATATACACGTGATTAAAATATGCTACTTTAATTTTTTTTTCCCTTTTATGTTTTGTTACCTTGTAACGCTATATTCTTTAAATGGAGATATAATTTGCTTGTATTGCAGCTCAGTAATTAGCAAAATAGTCTTAAAAAGCAACATGAAAAAGAATCGTGATAAAATCGTGAATCGTGATTTTTCCTGAAAAAATCGTGATATGATATTTTTCCCATATCGCCCACCCCTACTGTAGCTCTCCACTTTCTCTGCAGGAACCTTTAGTGATTCCATGCGCTGGAACTGGCACACTTTATTTCACTTGTCTTAGTAAGTAAATCCTGGAATTGCTGAATGAGGTGAGCTAGTTCATGCCTGCAACTCACTTGAATGATCTGAATGTCGCTCACGAGTGGTTTACTATTGCTGCTTTTCATTTAGTCTTGAAGTATTGCTGCCTGACTATGTGCTTTTCGCAGTGTCTCTTTAAGTCTCTTGCCCCCCTGGAATGTGGTAAGGCCAGACTATGTCGCTGTGCCCTCAGAAGGTCAATCTACTCAGAGGTCAGCCAGTGATGTCTCATGTTACGTGTGTGTGTGTGTGTGTGTGTGTGTGTTTAAGGTCAGGTTAGGTCAGAGTAAAACATCTCACAGATTCTTCAAGTCACATGCATGGCAACGGACAAGACAATGCAGTTACAACTCGTCCTCTGTCCTAAAGCAGATGGTACAACTAAAATACCCTATTGATTGTTACAGTGGCTTTTAAATGTATTTACTTTCCCCATTATTGGTTACAGAAATTCCTCATGAAAAAAAACAATCAAGAAGATAAAGGAACATTTGTGGCAAAATCCTGAATTGAAGCACAACAACATAATTAAGAAGAGCGAACAGAACCATGAATCTGTCTGGACAAGGCTGTCCTCAAAAATGATGTTTCCTGGTGAAAAGGTTGTCACGTTTAGTGAGGTTCTAGTCTTCCACACCTGAGCTGGGGAGTTTTTCAAGTTTTTATAGATGGTGGGTAGGATTCAGCCAAGTACAGAGAACCTGGGAGAGGAGGTTGAGCTCAAATATACAGCCGAAGGCACCCCTGTGGTTGCTTATAAATAAAAAGTTTCCTGTAGTGTCCCAGTCAAACCCGGACTTTAATTCAATTGAGAATATGTAGGAAACATTGTTTTTTTATTTTTAGAAATAGCATTTTCCCCAATGGTTCTATTCTTAGTTGATGGATATTGAGCAAGAAGAATTGACTACATTTCTGTATTCAGATGTGCAGAGTTCGCAATCCTAACTACATTTGTGGTTGAGTTTACGTTGTGAGCTCTGATCATGTACATTTGTTGGCCACTAGATGGCTCTAGTAGTCTGAGTACAGAAGTGCTCTCACAAACCCTTGATTTCTGCTGTCTGAGTACAGAAGTGCTCTCACAAACCCCTTGATTTCTGCTGTCTGAGTACAGAAGTGCTCTCACAAACCCCTTGATTTCTGCTGTCTGAGTACAGAAGTGCTCTCACAAACCCCTGGTTTCTGCTGTCTGAGTACAGAAGTGCTCTCACAAACCCCAGATTTCTGCTGTCTATGTACAGAAGTGCTCTCACAAACCCCAGATTTCTGCTGTCTATGTACAGAAGTGCTCCCATAAACCCCTGGTTTCTGCTGTCTGAGTACAGAAGTGCTCTCACAAACCCCAGATTTCTGCTGTCTATGTACAGAAGTGCTCTCACAAACCCCTGGTTTCTGCTGTCTATGTACAGAAGTGCTCTCACAAACCCCTGGATTCTGCTGTCTATGTACAGAAGTGCTCTCACAAACCCCAGATTTCTGCTGTCTATGTACAGAAGTGCTCTCACAAACCCCAGATTTCTGCTGTCTATGTACAGAAGTGCTCTCACAAACCCCTGGATTCTGCTGTCTATGTACAGAAGTGCTCTCACAAACCCCTGGTTTCTGCTGTCTATGTACAGAAGTGCTCCCACAAACCCCTGATTTCTGCTGTCTATGTACAGAAGTGCTCCCACAAACCCCTGGATTCTGCTGTCTATGTACAGAAGTGCTCCCACAAACCCCTGATTTCTGCTATCTGAGCAGTCAACCTCCACAGGCTGTAACAGGTCCTTGTTCTGAGGCCTCGTGCAAGTGAGGATAATGTTATGGTTGAGTTTATACTCAACATGTCCCACTGACATTTATTCAGGCAACTCACACTGGGTCCGGACAGGAAGGTGTTTTATGGGGTATTTTGTTTGTTCTGGTGTTATTGGATTGTCGGTGTTACATGTTAATTTTGTCATTGAGGTGGTAGTAACCATCCTGTCTGATCTCTGCTCATCACATAAATCTAGTGAGAGTAACTTTTTACACAACCTGTAACACAACATGTACACAACCTGTAACACAACATGTACACAACCTGTAACACAACATGTACACAACCTGTAACACAACATGTACACAACCTGCATTTAGTTCATTACACTAGTGCAGGTCAGACTGATGGTTGGATTAGACCTCATATATATGATTTAAAAGGCAGTGTTGACCCCTTTATTTTTCCAGAACGTTCCTACTGGGTTCCACATGTGAATCAGCAGTGGGGCCATGCAGTCTGAGGAGGACTGACTCGCAGAAACAGATGTTCCATTCTGGGACACACACACACACACACACACATCACTCCTGCCTGGAGTTTCTACAAACACAGTTGATGATAGTGAACTTGTTCTCTTTAGTAAGCTCTGTGTCAACACATCCTAGACACTAGTTCTGACACCAGCTGTTAATACTAAACAAATATTTACAGTAAAACTGTTAATGGCCTCGTGTGTCTCTGTGTGTGTGAGCCATTACCTCATGACACATGGCTCTTCCTGTTTTGTCCCAGTAGAACAGAGACACAGTGTAGGAGGGTCTTCCTGTTTTGTCCCAGTAGAACAGAGACACAGTGTAGGAGGGTCTTCCTGTTTTGTCCCAGTAGAACAGAGACACAGTGTAGGTGGGTCTTCCTGTTTTGTCCCAGTAGAACAGAGACACAGTGTAGAAGGGTCTTGCTGTTTTGTCCCAGTAGAACAGAGACACAGTGTAGGAGGGTCTTGCTGTTTTGTCCCAGTAGAACAGAGACACAGTGTAGGAGGGTCTTGCTGTTTTGTCCCAGTAGAACAGAGACACAGTGTAGGAGGGTCTTGCTGTTTTGTCCAATCCCAATGTCCACACTTGCAGACTCACAGACCTCTAAGCAAGTCTGTGAAGGCTTAGGGCTGTCCCACTGCCAAATGGCAGACATTTTGAGCCCTTTATGCACCCTTTCCATAAGTACCCATTTTAGCAGACTTTGCCTGAGGGAATTGCCCAGAGTTCACAGTGTTGTGACGTGAAACAAGGAGGTTAACAATGGAGGCCCGGAAGCGAGAGAAATCACATCAAACCCGCCTCTTAAAGAGACAAAAGAAGAAGAACGTTAAAGAAACAAGCATAGGAAGAGCAACCCTGACGTCAACATGGTTAAAAGAAAGTTGACATACATTTGTGTTAATAATAGGTCATTGTTTTTGGTTGAATTTGAAACAATAATACCAGATATCCTTTGTCATCTTTTTCAGATTGACACTCACTTTAAAATGCCCGGTTTAAATCTCAGTATATTTATTAATAGCGCGTTTACAAAATGAATCGCCGTTGGCCTGTTCTCGTCTGCTGAATGTATTTGTGTGCCTGTGTTCATGCCTGCGCATGTACATGTGGATCCTGGGAGGGTTTGCATTGTTGGTGGTTCTGGGTCAAACATAGATTATGTAAGCATAGAGTGGACTAAATTTAAAATAAAAAATGCAATCCCAAAAAGCATTTACGTTTTCAAAGAATGTCCCGCTTCTTAGTAGACTTAATTCAAATGAACGGCGAACGTAAATTTGAGAAGTGAAAACGAACAAAAAAGATTTTGAAAACAAAAAATCTGTCAGCGTATTCAAAAGCATGTTTGGCGAAAGCGAAACTGACATTTTTAATCAAAGAATGCAGTTTATTTCAAGACAATGTACAAATGTTTGGTGTTTTTTTTTACTGATTTTATTTTCTGAGCTTTTTTCTTAATTCTTTATGCATATTTTTGTTCGTTTTCGCAAAAGTTTAATTCATTTTTATTGACACAAATCGTATCCTATATAAACTCACCAATACAAACACAAAATATGTTTAGAATTATTTATAGTGCCTGCGAGCCGCGAACCACACATTTCAGACACGCTACCGCACATTTCAGACACGCTACCGCACATTTCAGACGGACATTTCAGATGCGCTACCGCACATTTCAGACGCACGTTCTTGAAATTTAGGTACAAAAAAATTGAGAATAGATTTTCAACAACTAACACAGCTACAAATATTTTATCCACGTTGTTCAGGACTTTTCAAAACCTTAACTGTAGTTAAGATTGGCGCTGAGGCAATTCTGGCTTGGCTAGTGAGGGAAGATACGTTGAGACCTCATCTTGCCAACAGAAGCACTTGACTGAGCAGTTAGCTGATACTATTGCAGAACACTCTGCCAGTTTTAATACGCACATGGATGAAGTGGTGTTTAAGAGACGTGATGGAGAGACTGTCCAACACAACTCTTGCTCTAGCTGCCCAGGTCGTCACGGAACAAGGAAGTGACGTCCTAACTGAAGACCCGCCTTGATGACAGGTCTGACAGATTGCATTTTCGTTTGAATATTGTCCCTCAAAGAAAGTGGTGACTTGAACATGAAAACGCAATTTCAAATAGCATTTTCATTTCAATTAAAAGCGTGCCATTCTTTGAAAATGTAAAGCCTATTTAGGATTGCATTTTCATCTGAATTTAATCCACTTTATGTTTCCATATCAGATAACTGCAAATGTAGGGTTGACAATTATGTAAATACCCTTTTCCAAAATTGACCATTCATACCTTTCAAAGTCACGTCCACTCTAATTGGATTTGCCACAGACGGACTCTTATGAAGTTGTAGAGAAATCTCAAGGAGAGTAAAAGAGCACAGGATTCATTTGAGCTTATTTTCAAATGTCACTGCAAAGGGTCTGAATACTTATTTACAGTTTACATTTTTATTTAAATTGGCTCACCATTCTGTTTTCACGTTGTCGTCTTTGGATTTTGCGTGTAGATAGAAGGCAAAGCATTTTTTTAAGTGTACGCTACCGTTTACAGGGTTGAGGTCACTTAGAAAAGTCCTTGTTTTCCATGACATTAGCCATTTAAAATGATGAACTCGGGTTAACAAACACAACGAGTCCCAGTGGAGGGGTGGTTACTGATAACGGGCCATTAAAAATAATCTCTTTCCAATAGTCATTTACAACATTAACAATGTCCACACTGTATTTCAGATCAATTTAATGTTATTATAACAGCCAAAAAATTATGAAAATAAAATGAAATAAAAAAATTAACGATGCAAACACACACGCACACACACACATGCGAACGCACACACACACGTGAACAAACACGCACCCACACAAACAACTGTCCTCTAAGGGTCTGATGACATGTGTTGTGTGGGTGTAGAGGTCAGAGGTCAGTTGAAGGTCAGATGGTCGTGAGAAGCTACACTTTGAGTAACAACAGCAATCCTAACATGGATTTCCCCTTTGTGTTTCTCTATCGCACACTCTACCAAGTGTGTTTGGGTCTCTTGTTGTGGAACGTGTTGCCTGGTTACGGGAGCAGAGAGATCCCAGAAATAAACAAGTCTGATTCTGAGATTTACTCTATGCGCTCTGAAACCTAAACGTCACGTTGTTTCTCTGTCACCGCACGCACACACCAACACACACTTACATTTATTTAGCTAAATCTAAATGGAAGCGTCACCGTTCGTGCCCTGAACAAAGTCCTACTTTAGCTAATCAGAATCAGAATTTTTTCTATTCGCCTGGTCCGTCTATAACATACAAGGAATTTGTCTTGTCCCGTTACTGCCACACTTAATACACACATTAATTAACAAAAACGAACAAGAAAGACTTTAAGTTGTCAGAATATTTAATATGTAAATATAAATATGTTAAAATATTTAAATGCAATTGTGGGAATGAGCAATGTTTTGGAATCTAAAGGACTCCACAGTGTTGACTGGGAGGCACCAAGGACGATTCTAAAGTCCACTCTCGTCTCCACTATTTTCTGAGCATTGAGCTCCAAGTTCAGACTGCACCAGGACACCAGCCGGTCAATCTCCCTCCTGTAGGCGGACACGTCTCCCTCAGAAATAAGTCCAATGAGGGTAACCCTAAACCTAAGTGTTACTCTAACCCTTATCTAGGTTAAGTTATGACTAAACTTAACCTTGCACTAATGCCCAACCTTGACATGAACAGGCAATGAAATTTCGACCCTCAACCGCAATTGTAACTTTTGCCTTAAACCCATAAAGTAAAAAAATTATTTCCTTATATTTTTATATATTATAATATTCTGAACTGAAGCCAAAAACATAGCTTTCGTTCTCCCAGCACTTTACAAACCGTGTCATTCTTTCCTCTGTCTCTTCTTTAATTTCAGGGGTGACTCGTTGTTCAATTCCAACAAAATCAAACTTACTTTGCACATTTCTTACTCAATGTGTTTCTCGGTGCTCTAATGCAATAATAAGAGGTGAGATAAACAACACTAAAAATAATATCAAGATACACAACCGGTAAACCAGTGTTCTTCTTTGCGGTTCCTGGTTGTGTGAACAGTTCGATGCCTGTTTATACACATTTTAGAGAAAACCAACAGAAGAAAGAGCTCAAAACTGCTAGTCCAAACTCAACCACTGTAACCAGGCACTTACAGGCGTTTAAGATGTAACATGTGAATATTAATGTTCTCTTATGTGTGCACAGACTGTAATGTCCATGAGCACGTGTAGTTCAAACACTCAGCAGGTTTTTCCTCTGCCGCATGTTCCCACACATGGGTGAATCAGAGAATAAAGGATAGGACGAGGGAGAGAAAGAGAGAGAGAGAGAAAGAGAAAGAGAGAGCGAGAGAGAGAGAGAGAAAGAGAGAGGACACGAGGCAGCCTCATTGTTCAGAATAGAAGTCAACAACAATGCTTTCATTCTCCAAGCACTTTTAAGAAAATGCTTTCATTCTTCACTCTTCTCTCTCTGTGTCCCATTCTCTCCATCTGACATGACTCATTCTTCAGTTCCAATATAATCAAAATGTCTTTTGCACATTATTTTCCACACAATGTATTCCGAAGTGCCTAACTAAATACAATGATAAAAGGTGAGAAAAATATATATAAAATATAAAATGAATACTTATTAGGGGATAATTACCATGAGAATGATAAAACAATGGTAAAATAATGTGTAAAATAAACGTATGAAGGAATATTGTCAGGAGTTGTTGCGATGAGGCAATCAAGCAAGTTTATTTATATAGCACAATTTAGACGTAGAAGCAATTCAATGTGCTTTACAAAGGAAAAAATAAGTAATAATAAAATACATGCATTTTATGTTCATAGCAACCTGTTTACTGGCATCATGTACATTTAAAACATTACATCTCAGTATTAACTGTGTACATTTTATTCAAACGGTCTTCAGGTCCTTTTTCAGGTCTTTAGAACCTGGCCGAGAATTCTTTAGAACATCCAGGTCTTAAAAACTTTATTCAAAAGGTCTTTAGAAGAACCTTTTCAGGTCATAACTTAAAATGAGATACCTCATAATGGTGTTGCTTACTAGTCTTTAACATTTATGTCAAATGCTGATACAATGTTTTATGTGAGAATAAATATGCATTTGAGTGAATAAAATCAATGACGAACTTGCTGAGTTGAAAACAGAAAATAAAGTCTGAATCCAGGTATCTTTTATTTTGGTAAATGTTAGGATGTCCACATATTGATGTCAGTGCTACAGAGAGGGGGTTTTCTGAGCCATCACGATCTGGGACCACAGTGATGTAAACACAGTGGTATTTAGCTGAACATAATCTGAAAAGTTGTTGTATTAGAGGCCTTGCTTTATAACAGTGATATATATAGTCGAGTCACTAAACCTTAATTTTAAGTCAAATTTCTTCTCCTTTTCATGACAAAGTGGTGAAGTTATGAGAGATGTTGCAACTCAATCCCCCCAACAACAATTTAGTTGTGAACAGTTTTGTCAAATAGAAAGAAACGTAAAGATGTAAAAAAAAAATAGGTTTAGTCTGCATGTAGACTATAAACAGGTGTTAGAACTGCCTGTACAATATGCTTTATTAGTGTACAATGCGTCCGCCAATGCACGTTCTAAAAAATTTAAGAAAACGTAGTGGTAATAAAGTCTTATTTTTTACGTTGGGGACTTGAATAAAAACTGTGGAAAAAAGAAAGACACTGTCAGGGAAACACTGAGGAGGACATGCAGGTGTTAAGTGAAAAGACCAAAAAGACAGCCTCATTTAAAAAAAAAATATTTTGAGAGAAGCAAACGGACAGTTGTTGAAGACTACTCTTAAATTCCGTTGGTTTTAGGATCAGTGTTTAACCACACCTGTTCTTATGATTAGAAATTTGTGTTAACGAGCAGTTGAAAGGGTGTACTTAATTAAGTGGCTGGTAAGTGTATATACATATTGTATAGATTGTGTTTATACAAAGCGTTACAACCACCTGCCTAATATGCTGTTGATCCTCCGTGTGCCACCAAAACAGTGCAGACCTGCCAAAGCATAGGCATAGAGCCCTGAAGATGTCCTGTGGTATCTGGCACCAAAGCATAGGCATAGACCCCTGATGATGTCCTGTGGTATCTGGCACCAAAGCATAGGCATAGACCCCTGAAGATGTCCTGTGGTATCTGGCACCAAAGCATAGGCATAGACCCCTGATGATGTCCTGTGGTATCTGGCACCAAAGCATAAGCATAGACCCCTGAAGATGTCCTGTGGTATCTGGCACCAAAGCATAGGCATAGCACCCTGATGATGTCCTGTGGTATCTGGCACCAAAGCATAGGCATAGACCCCAGATGATGTCCTGTGGTATCTGGCACCAAGGCATAAGCATAGACCCCTGAAGATGTCCTGTGGTATCTGGCACCAAAGCATAGGCATAGCACCCTGATGATGTCCTGTGGTATCTGGCACCAAAGCATAGGCATAGACCCCTGATGATGTCCTGTGGTATCTGGCACCAAAGCATAGGCATAGACCCCTGATGATGTCCTGTGGTATCTGGCACCAAAGCATAGGCATAGACCCCTGATGATGTCCTGTGGTATCTGGCACCAAAGCATAGGCATAGACCCCAGATGATGTCCTGTGGTATCTGGCACCAAAGCATAGGCATAGACCCCTGATGATGTCCTGTGGTATCTGGCACCAAAGCATAGGCATAGACCCCTGATGATGTCCTGTGGTATCTGGCACCAAAGCATAGGCATAGACCCCTGATGATGTCCTGTGGTATCTGGCACCAAAGCATAGGCATAGACCCCTAATGATGTCCTGTGGTATCTGGCACCAAAGCATAAGAATAGACCCCTGATGATGTCCTGTGGTATCTGGCACCAAAGCATAGGCATAGACCCCTGATGATGTCCTGTGGTATCTGGCACCAAAGCATAGGCATAGACCCCTGAAGATGTCCTGTGGTATCTGGCACCAAAGCATAGGCTCTACAAAAACCCTGATGATGTCCTGTGGTATCTGGCACCAAAGCAATAACAGCAGATCCTTCAAGTTTTGTAAGTTGCGAGGTGGAGCCACCATGGATCTCACATTGTTGGTCCAACACATCCCAAAGATGCTTAATCGGATTGTGGTCAGGGGAATTTGGAGGCCAGTGCAACACTTTTACAATTCTTCTAAATGATCCTCAACCTGTTCCTGAAAAGTGTGTGCAGTGTGGCAGGGCGCATTATCTGCCAATGCAATTTGGGAATACCATTTACCCTGACACCCACACCCAAGTCTACCACAGTCACACTGTTTCCAGTGACAGTTTGATGGTATACCAGGCCAGGTAATACCAAAACAATACGGCCAATACTTGCCGTGGTTGTTCTGGTTGTAACGTACACACAGGTATAGCTCCATCTCAGCCAAAGTGTCATTTTTGAAATAATTTGATTTAAACGAGCTCGGGATAATTCATTTTATTCGAGTGAAGACTTTCAAGTATAATGTTATTAAAATGATAGTTTTGTACACACTCAGACATCGACCGGACATTGAGTGAGTTTGTCATTATGGTAAGGCCAAGAGTTAAACAGGGATATTTGAAAGTGGCGGACAATGCGTAGTTCTGTGTTCGTTATATAATTCAGACAACCAATCATATATATATATATATATATATATAGAATATAGAAAATAACACACTAACATCTAGATAGATACAACGTTAACTAATTTGTTTCTAGAGCACAGCGTCCGTGTCTCCACCCAGCAGAGCTTTCTTCTGGCTGTCCTTTTTCATGCGATAGAACACGATGATTAGCATCAAGGCTGAAAGGAAGTCAAGTGTTAAAAAACTAAAAAGCAAGAATCGCAAATTTTTTATTACAGTTATCACTTAGAATTCCACGTATTTTTGTTGCAATTTCCCTGTCCAAAATCCTAGTTTACTGCAGTTACTGTACAATTTCTGCAGTATCAAAACAATGTTGCTTGTAAGGTAGCCCTAGTGAACAACACGTGACGGCATTAGTGAACAACACGTGACGACACTGGTGAACAACACTTGACGGCACTAGTGAACAACACTTGACGACACTAGTGAACAACACGTGACGACACTGGTGAACAACACTTGACGACACGACACTGGTGAACAACATGTGACGGCACTGGTGAACAACACGTGACGTCACTAGTGAACAACACGTGATGTCACTGGTGAACAACACGTTACGGCACTAGTGAACAACACGTGACGACACTAATGAACAACACGTGACGACACTAGTGAACAACACGTGACGGCACTAGTGAACAACACTTGACGACACTAGTGAACAACACGTGACGACACTGTTGAACAACACTTGACGGCACTGGTGAACAACACGTGACGACACTGGTGAACAACACGTGGTGGCACTAGTGAACAACACATGACGACACTAGTGAACAACACCTGACGACACTAGTGAACAACACGTGACGACACTAGTGAACAACACGTGACGACACTAGTGAACAACACGTGACGACACTAGTGAACAATACGTGACGACACTAGTGAACAACACGTGACGGCACTAGTGAACAACACGTGACGACACTAGTGAACAACACGTGACGACACTAGTGAACAACACGTGACGACACTAGTGAACAATACGTGACGACACTAGTGAACAACACGTGACGGCACTAGTAAACAATGTGTGACGACATTAGTAAACAACAAGCGACAACACTGGTGAACAATACGTGACGAAACTAGTGAACAACACGTGACGACACTAGTGAACAATGTGTGACGACACTAGTGAACAATATGTGACAACATTATTAAATAACACGTGACGACACTGGTGAACAATACGTGACGACACAAGTGAAAAATGTGTGACATTCCTAGTGAACACAACACAATGTCACTAGTGAACAATATCTGACAGCCCTAGTGAACAACATCTGACAGCACTAGTAAACATCATGTGACGTCACTATTGAACAACACCTGACAGCCCTAGTGAACAACATGTGACGTCATTATTGAACAACACCTGACAGCCCTAGTGAACAACATCTGACAGCCCTAGTGAACAACACCTGACAGCCCTAGTGAACAACACCTGACAGCCCTAGTGAACAACACCTGACAGCCCTAGTGAACAACACCTGACAGCCCTAGTGAACAACATCTGACAGCCCTAGTGAACAACATCTGACAGCCCTAGTGAACAACACCTGACAGCCCTAGTGAACAACACCTGACAGCCCTAGTGAACAACACGTGACAGCCCTAGTGAACAACACCTGACAGCCCTAGTGAACAACACCTGACAGCCCTAGTGAACAACACCTGACAGCCCTAGTGAACAAAACCTGACAGCCCTAGTGAACAACACCTGACAGCCCTAGTGAACAACACCTGACAGCCCTAGTGAACAACAGCTGACAGCCCTAGTGAACAACATCTGAAAGCCCTAGTGAACAACACCTGACAGCCCTAGTGAACAACACCTGACAGCCCTAGTGAACAACACCTGACAGCCCTAGTGAACAACACCTGACAGCCCTAGTGAACAACATCTGACAGCCCTAGTGAACAACACCTGACAGCCCTAGTGAACAACACCTGACAGCCCTAGTGAACAACAAAGCCAGTAACTCACCAATAAATCCTAGAGTTCCACCCAGGATGCCCAGAGTGCTGGTCATTCCAAACTTCCCTTCATGAACAGCTGGCTCGATGAAACAGTATCCCAGGTCTGTACAGCTACATACATGCACTTTAGGAAGAGACAAACACTTATCACATACTGATACACACTGATACACACTCACACACACACGGCTGTAACTACTCACCCTCAAACTTATTTTGGACGCCCAAGCCGGCGTTGTCTTTGATGACGATGGAAAGGAGGAAGTTCTTGTCTTCACTGGGAGGTTTCCTCAGAGTCAGTTTAGCTGAGGTACCTACGAGAACCCAAGAGAACAGGAAACCCCAAATCAGCAGGAGAGAACCACGGCGGTAACCCCGTTAATGCGTGTCGCCCCAGTGTCATGTGTGTACCGTCCAGGTTGGATAGGTCCCAGTTGGGAGACTTTTTGGCCAGGCTGAATGTGAAGGGTGCTCCGAAAGGTCCGGCGTCTGGGTCCTGGGCTGTCAGGATCAGAGGCTGGGGCTTATCCTTGCAGACGAAACCCTGGCTCTTTGTCAGCTTGGGGGTGTTGTCATTCACATCCAGCAGCCTCACAGACACCACACGCTCTGAAGACTGGTCAGGATAGTCTGGCGGTGGAGAGGTTATGTCAAATTAACACTTTGTTTATTGCAGATCACTATATGAAGACAAGTACTGGGACACACATACACCTACAGGAGCTTAACCTCCTGTTCTAAATCCATAGACATAAATATCTAGCTGGTCCCACTCGTTTGCAACTATAACAGCTTTCACTCTTCTGGGAAGGCTTTCTACAAGATTCTGGAGGGTGTCTGTTGGAATTATTGCCCTTTTTTCCAGAAGAGCATTGGTGAGGTCAGACACTGATGTGGAAGCCATGCCTTTATTGACCTTTCTTTGTGCATTGGGTCACAGCCATGCTGGAAGAGAAAAGGGCGTTCCCCAAAATGTTCTCACAGTGTTGAAAATATTGTTATCCAAAATGTTTTGGTAAGCTGCGGCATTAACATTTCAGTGGAACTAAGGGACCTAGACCAACCCCACAAAACAAACCCATGGCATTTGCAGTCAGGCAGGAAACGTTCTCCTGGTATTTGCCAAACCCAGGTTTGTCTATCTGACTGCCAGATAGAAAAGCGTGAAGAGGGAGAGAAGAGCTCGAGAGGGGAGAGAGGTAGCGTTTTTGGGGACTGTTGATTTGGTTGCTTTGGACATCTTTGTGCTGCTGAGTTTATACTTTATTAATAAACCTGAGTTGGATTTGGATGTTTCTATTTTTCTTGTGGTCAAAGGATTAATGATTCGGTTTTGGGGCAACAGCCGAGTGGATTTCTTTTTTCCTTTTTTATCTTCATGACGTGTTCGTGAGTGCTGAGCAGTGAAGTTTCGGCTATGCTAGCTAGTTCTTCTGTGCACCAACACTGTATGGGCTCCAACACAGGTAACACAAGTGCTTGTGTAAAGACTGATCATTACTTTGTATATGTTAAAGTGTGGTTGAATCACTATTTGTTATATTGGGGAGTTTTGTATTCAAATGTCTGCACTACATGTTATAACGGGTTTTGTCTACTGTACCTGAAATACTAAAACCAACAATTGTAGTACACCAGTAAAATAGCTGACTATACTGAAACCTGTATTTTGTTGTGTTTGTGGCTTATGTCTGTAGTGTTCTGTCTAAGCACATTAGTAGAAATACTAGGGTGCTGCCTGGAAGGGGTTACACACATATCTATAAATATTCTGTATACTTTATACACTGATGAGAAAAAACATTACAACATACATGCAGGTAAAGGAAATAACGTTGATCATCTCCTAACAGGCAGATGTCGAGGTCTGGGCAGATTAGACGATAAGGGAACAATCACTTTCTGTGCTAAAGGTGTTGGATGCAGGAGTAAAGACCAGGGTGACTTGACAAGGGCCAAATTGTTGGCCAGATGACTAAATCAGAGCATCTCAGAAATGGAAAGGCTTCCGTTTCAGAGTCCTCCTAGTCAGCAGTGGTGAGACCTACAGACAGTGGTGAGTACTACAGACTGTGGTGAGTACAACAGACAGTGGTGAGTACAACAGACAGTGGTGAGTACAACAGACAGTGGTGAGTACTACAGACAGTGGTGAGTACTACAGACAGCCGTGAGAACTACAGACAGTGGTGAGTACTACAGACAGTGGTAGGTACTACAGACAGTGGTGAGTACTACAGACTGTGGTGAGTACAACAGACAGAGTACAACAGACAGTGGTGGGTACTACAGACAGTGGTGAGTACTACAGACAGTGGTGAGTACTACAGTCTGTGGTGAGTACTACAGTCTGTGGTGAGTACAACAGACAGAGTACAACAGACAGTGGTGGGTACTACAGACAGTGGTGGGTACTACAGACAGTGGTGAGTACTACAGACTGTGGTGAGTACAACAGACAGAGTACAACAGACAGTATGGGGATGTATAGGAATGTGTCAACACACAGAACAACACACCCTGCTGCATATGGGGCTGTATAGGAATGTGTCAACACACAGAAAATCACACCCTGCTGCATACAGGGCTGTATAGGAATGTGTCAACACACAGAAGATTACACCCTGCTGGATACAGGGATGTATAGGAATGTGTCACAACACACAGAACAACACACCCTGCTGCATATGGGGATGTATAGGAATGTGTCAACACACAGAACATCACACCCTGCTGCATATGGGGCTGTATAGGAATGTGTCACAACACACAGAACAACACACCCTGCTGCATATGGGGATGTATAGGAATGTGTCAACACACAGAACATCACATCCTGCTGCATATGGGGCTGTATAGGAATGTGTCAACACACAGAACATCACACCCTGCTGCATATGGGGCTGTATAGGAATGTGTCACAACACACAGAACATCACACCCTGCTGCATATGGGGCTGTATAGGAATGTGTCACAACACACAGAAGATCACACCCTGGTGCATACGGGGATGTATAGGAATGTGTCAACACACAGAACATCACACCCTGCTGCATATGGGGCTGTATAGGAATGTGTTAACACACAGAACATCACACCCTGCTGCATACGGGGCTGTATAGGAATGTGTCAACACACAGAAGATCACACCCTGCTGGATACAGGGATGTATAGGAATGTGTCACAACACACAGATCATCACACCCTGCTGGATACAGGGATGTATAGGAATGTGTCAACACACAGAACATCACACCCTGCTGCATATGGGGCTGTATAGGAATGTGTCACAACACACAGAACAACACACCCTGCTGCCTATGGGGATGTATAGGAATGTGTCAACACACAGAACATCATACCCTGGTGCATACGGGGCTGTATAGGAATGTGTCAACACACAGAACATCACACCGTGCTGCATATGGGGCTGTATAGGAATGTGTCAACACACAGAACATCACACCCTGCCGCATATGGGGCTGTATAGGAATGTGTCACAACACACAGAACATCACACCCTGCTGCATAAGGGGCTGTATAGGAATGTGTCACAACACACAGAACATCACACCCTGCTGCATATGGGGCTGTATAGGAATGTGTCAACACACAGAACATCACATCCTGCTGCATATGGGGCTGTATAGGAATGTGTCAACACACAGAACATCACACCCTGCCGCATATGGGGCTGTATAGGAATGTGTCAACACACAGAACATCACATCCTGCTGCATACGGGGCTGTATAGGAATGTGTCAACACACAGAACATCACATCCTGCTGCATATGGGGCTGTATAGGAATGTGTCAACACACACAACATCACACCCTGCCGCATATGGGGCTGTATAGGAATGTGTCACAACACACAGAACATCACACCCTGCTGCATATGGGGCTGTATAGGAATGTGTCAACACACGGAACATCACACCCTGCTGCATATGGGGCTGTATAGGAATGTGTCAACACACAGAACATCACACCCTGCTGCATACGGGGCTGTATAGGAATGTGTCACAACACACAGAACATCACACCCTGCTGCATATGGGGCTGTATAGGAATGTGTCACAACATACAGAAGATCACACCCTGCTGCATATGGGGCTGTATAGGAATGTGTCACAACATACAGAAGATCACACCCTGGTGCATACGGGGCTGTATAGGAATGTGTCAACACACAGAACATCACACCCTGCTGCATATGGGGAATGTATAGGAGCAGGCCGGTCAGAGTTTTGGGTTGTCGCTGTTTTGACGGCATGCAAAGGACCATCAGAATAGACACACACACACACGTGTGTATTCCTCACCTTTCTCAAAGGCAACGACAGTAAATTTTAAGGCCTCCACCTTCTCTCTGTCCAGAACGGATTTAGCCTTTATCTTTATCTCTCCAGTTGCAGGATCAATCTCTAACCAGCCGTTAGTGTCTCCCTCCATCTTGAACCTAGAGCACACACACACACACACACACACACACACACACACACACACACACACACACACACACACAGTTAGAGCACAAAACAAACACAATCCTATAACACACACACAGTTAGAGCACAACACTAACACACTCCTATAACACACACACACACACAATTAGAGCACAACACACAGTTAGAGCACAACACACACACACACACACACAGTTAGAGCACAAAACAAACACAATCCTATAACACACACACACACAATTAGAGCACAACACACAGTTAGAGCACAACACACACACACACACACCACTATCACACACCTTATCTCCTTGCCCTCTGGATCCTTGGCATCTACTTTAAGTAGTGTCGCACCCCCTGTGGTGTTCTCAAACACAGAGATGTCTAGGATGTCCTGGTCAAACGCTGGGGGTTCGTCAACGTTCACAATGAACACCGAAACGTTAGCAGACGACTTATCGCCGTACTCAAGACCCTTTATCAGGGGCTCTGGGTTACGAGCATCAATCCGTAGGTCGTAAGTGGTTGTCGTCTCATAGTCCAATGGCTGTGGAGAGAGGGATGACACAGAGATCTGGGATGATTCTGGAGCAAAGTAGGGGTGTATAGGACCAGCCTATCATAACCTCTACCAGGACCAGCCTATCATAACCTCCACCAGGACCAGCCTATCATAACCTCCACCAGGACCAGCCTATCATAACCTCTACCAGGACCAGCCTATCATAACCTCCACCAGGACCAGCCTATCATAACCTCCACCAGGACCAGCCTATCATAACCTCCACCAGGACCAGCCTATCATAACCTCCACCAGGACCAGCCTATCATAACCTCCACCAGGACCAGCCTTATCATAACCTCCACCAGGACCAGCCTATCATAACCTCCACCAGGACCAGCCTATCATAACCTCCACCAGGACCAGCCTATCATAACCTCCACCAGGACCAGCCTATCATAACCTCCACCAGGACCAGCCTATCATAACCTCCACCAGGACCAGCCTATCATAACCTCCACCAGGACCAGCCTTATCATAACCTCCACCAGGACCAGCCTATCATAACCTCCACCAGGACCAGCCTATCATAACCTCCACCAGGACCAGCCTATCATAACCTCCACCAGGACCAGCCTATCATAACCTCTACCAGGACCAGCCTATCATAACCTCCACCAGGACCAGCCTATCATAACCTCCATCAGGACCAGCCTTATCATAACCTTTCATCTTTTCAAATATTGTCTTTGATTATGAAGTTACCTTGGCAACAACCAGCCTTCCCTCCCCATTGCCGTCTGTCTCCATGACGAAGACGTCGTCTTGGTTGCCGGCAGTTATGTGGAACTCGATGCGGGAGCTTCCTGTTCCAGGATCATCGGCGTCCGTGGCCTTCACAGTGAGAAGGGTGTGGCCTACAGCTGTGTCCTCTGATAGGCTGTGACGACCATACTGCAAACAGACAGACAACGAGAGAGACGGATACTGCGTAAGAGGTCATAGCTCAACAACCCACACCATCTGAAGTGACACGGACAGTTCTGACTCACGTCGTTCATCTGGAAGATGGGCAGTTCATTGTTGATGTCGATGACCTTGATGACGACCTTACAATCTGTGCTGAAAGCTGACGAGGAACCCAGGAGAAATACGTGAGGAACCATGACAGACACTTGCTGTCTGCTTCCTGAATGATCTCAGACCCAGGTCAAGTGTGTAAGTGTTAGTCTTTACCTGGGTCAGATACTCTGACAGTGAGATGGTACTCTGTTCCATCTTGGCGTCGAAGCATTTTTTTGGCCTTGATGCGACCAGTGATGCCATCAATTGAGAAGACGGGGGAAGAGTTTGGGGAGACCAGCGTGTAGTCCAGAATGGCGTTGAGCGTGTTAGGGTCATCAGCATCATGCACCAACAGATCTCCAACAGAACTTTCTGGAACCCAGAGGAACCAATCACAGATGTTACGTGATCAGCTGTGCTCTACATTACAACACACCATCAGAACATAGTCCAAAAACCAGACTGTTACTGTTCAAACTGTGGTGCTGGCTGACATTACACTCTGACAATTCACACTGAAATTACACACTGACATTACACACTGACATAAGACTCTGACAATACACACTGACATTACACTCTGACTTTACACTCTGACGTAAGACTCTGACATTACACACTGACATTACACACTGACTTTACACTCTGACAATACACACTGACATTACACACTGACATAAGACTCTGACATTACACACTGACATTACACACTGACATTACACACTTACATTATACTCTGACATTACACTCTGACATTACACTCTGACATTACACACTGACGTTACACACTGACAACACTGACAACACTGACATTACACTCTGACATTACACACTGACATTGCACGCTGACATTACACACTGACATTACACACTGAAATAACACACTGACATTACACTCTGACATTACACACTGACATTACACACTGACATTACACACTGACATTACACACTGACCTAACACACTGACATTACACACTGACATTACACTCTGACATTACACACTGACATTACACACTGACATTACACACTGACTGTACACACTGACTGTACACACTGACATTACACACTGACATTACACACTGACATTAAACATTGACATTACACACTGACTGTACACACTGACTGTACACACTGACATTACACACTGACATTACACACTGACATTACACACTGACTGTACACACTAACATTACACACTGACATTACACACTGACATTACAAACTGACATTACAAACTGACATTACACACTGACATTACACACCGACATTACACACTGACATTACACACACACACACACACACACACACACACACACACACACACACACACACACACACACACACACACACTACACACATTACACACTGACATTACACACTGACGTAAGACTCTGACATTACACACTGACATTACACACTGACTTTACACTCTGACAATACACACTGACATTACACACTGACATAAGACTCTGACATTACACACTGACATTACACACTGACATTACACACTTACATTACACTCTGACATTACACTCTGACATTACACTCTGACATTACACACTGACGTTACACACTGACAACACTGACAACACTGACATTACACTCTGACATTACACACTGACATTGCACGCTGACATTACACACTGACATTACACACTGAAATAACACACTGACATTACACTCTGACATTACACACTGACATTACACACTGACATTACACACTGACATTACACACTGACCTAACACACTGACATTACACACTGACATTACACTCTGACATTACACACTGACATTACACACTGACATTACACACTGACTG
The DNA here is from genome assembly GCA_029465975.1 of Dallia pectoralis. Classification (NCBI taxonomy): domain Eukaryota; kingdom Metazoa; phylum Chordata; class Actinopteri; order Esociformes; family Umbridae; genus Dallia; species Dallia pectoralis. The sequence goes on along the minus strand of CM055738.1, from coordinate 11,911,597 downwards.
TACACACTGACTGTACACACTGACATTACACACTGACATTACACACTGACATTAAACATTGACATTACACACTGACTGTACACACTGACTGTACACACTGACATTACACACTGACATTACACACTGACATTACACACTGACTGTACACACTAACATTACACACTGACATTACACACTGACATTACAAACTGACATTACAAACTGACATTACACACTGACATTACACACCGACATTACACACTGACATTACACACACACACACACACACACACACACACACACACACACACACACACACACACACACACACACACACACACACACACACACACACACACACACACACACACACACACACACACACACACACACACACACACACTCACACACATACACACACACACACACAGTAGTTACCTGCTGGCTCATTCTCTTGCACCTCAAACACACTGAGTTCCTGACCACAGACTGGAGCGTTGTCGTTCACATCCTCCACCACCACACGCACCTCCATCGGAGGGTCTACGTCGTTTCCATGGACGTCTATAGCCATGACAACCAGGATGTACTGTAACACACACACATATGAACGTCTAGAGCCATGACAACCAGGATGTACTGGAACACACACATATTAAACACGTGAACATTTTCAGGTTAACCATGCAATGAAACAGGCAGTTCTGCAGGCCTTGTTGATGGTTGTGCTGACGATGTATAAACTGATTACCATGTCCTTGTCCTCCCTGTCCAACTCCTCAGTCAGCAGAATTTCTCCATCCTCTGTCACATTAAAGGGGAATTTCAACTCCCGCTCTTTCTGCACCAGCCTGTAGAGGGCGCTGGGCTCGTTGGACTGGACCTGCAGGAAGGAAGACAGACAGTCTGTATTAGAAATCCGCTCTGAGGTTAATCAACGATGAGCTTCAACTCGTCCACGTCCTACCGTAGTGATTGTCATGGGGTACTGCCCCTTCTGGTGTTCTCTGATGTTGATTGGTCCCGGGTTAACCCACAGGTTCTGTTGAACGGCAATTTTAACCCTGGCATTGCCACTCAGAGCGCCCTCCAGTGCCCCAGCCATGTCATCCACACGCACGATCAGTGTGAAGTCCGGGTCCTGCAGAGGGTTCTGCCTCCTTGACACTAGAACCACAGAGAAAGACACAGGCCCAGCAGTTTGTATAAAAGGTTCTGCCTCCTTGATACTAGAACCACAGAGGAAGACACAGGCCCAACAGTTTGTATAAGAGGTTCTGCCGACCAGCCTCTCAACCACCTGCTAACACCTTTCAAACAGCTTCGATCCTTAGATCAGTCTTTTCTCCTACTACGTTGTCCATCATTATCAGGCTAAACCTAACAACAGTGAAGTTAGCACTGTCCCCTGATCTGCTACTAAATGCTGCGCCGGTCCTACCTGATTACTGAGTAGCTGTTCCATGTGTTGTCATAAGAATGTCATCGCTCTGCATGACGCTATGGGACATTTGACCCATCAAACACTTTGACCTACCTGCTTTTAAGACACAGTTGTAGAAGGGGTTGAGTTCATACGGGATCTCCTTCGTGGGGCTGCAATACTCATCAAACTTGTTCTTCAGGGAATCACTGAAGTCTCCGCCTCTGGAAGATACTACAATACTTTCTCTGGCCTTCAGAAGACGCTCTCCTGCGTGAACACACACACACACACACACAGCTGTAATGGGCCACATCATGACGTGCACGATCTGATACCCAGCATGTGTTACTGTAATCGGATGGATGTTCATCTGAAGCACTAGATTTGTGTTTTGTTAATCTGAGTTGGTGTGAGATTACAGACCTTTGGGATTATCCACAAGGGTGTGTGAGTGAGTGAGTGAGTGAGTGAGTGAGTGTGTGTGTGTGTGTGTGTGTGTGTGTGTGTGTCTTTTGCATTACCTTCAGGAGTCGTAGACACTTCTCCTGTGATGTCGTTGACCTGGAACAGCAGTATGTTGTCTCTGTTGGGGATCTGGGAGACGAGGGTGTATCTCAGCTGACCGTTGGGAGAGTCAGGGTCATCCAGGTCAGTAGCAAACACACGCACAAACGGAACACCTGCAACACACACACACACACACTCAGGTTGTTATGGGTTCGTTAGGGTTCCAGGTCTGTCATACAGACTGGTTTAAGTGGTATAAGTCCATGGACCCATCCTACCTGGGGTCAGTAATACACAGACACACAGACACACACCCATGCACCCGATCATAGACACACACACACACACACACACACACTCACAGACATACAGACGGACCTGCGGGAGTATGTTCCTTCAAGATGCCAACATAATCGGTCTGGTTGAAATAGGGTGCGTGGTTGTTAATATCCAACACGTTGATGGTGACAGTGAAAGGACCTTCTACTGACTCTGAACCCACCAAGGCCTCCACCTATAACATGTGACAACAACACACAATAACATGAACACTAAGGCCTCCACCTATAACATGTGACAACAACACACAATAACATGTCCATACTTCTGTGAATTTGGCTAGTCATCACAAATAAAAAGCCTTTTTTAGGCCTACAGTTTAGGTTTATGAGTTAAGGTTAGGTTTCAGGTTAGGTTCAGATTTAAGGTTATATTCAGATTAAATGTTATGTTCAGGTTTAAGGTTAGGTTCAAAACTCAGGTTTTATTCAGTTTTAAGGTTATGTTCAGATTGAATGTTAGGTTCAGGTTTAAGGTTAGGCTAAATATATACAAACAGAGCATGTACGGTCTGTGTATTACCTGAATGGTGTGTGTAGGAGCGTTTGCCCAGTCCAGGGCCTGGTCCAGGTAAAGCCAACCGTCCTCTGAGATGCTGAGCTTTCCTTCAGTCTCTCCAATCACTCTAAACCCATCAACACCGGCTTTAGAGGACTGGAACTGCAGACAGCGTGGTGGATAAGGAGAGAAAGGTTTACATGTGGGTTTGTGTGACTGGAGTGTTTGGTGTGTGGGAGGAGAGGGTTTGTGGTCGGTGGGAAAGATTGAATGTGGTGTGTGACGGGAGAGTGTTTGGTGTGTGGGAGGAGAGTGTTTGGTGGTTTGGGAGGAGAGTGTTTGGTGTGTGGGGGAGAGTGTAGGTGGTGTGTGACGGGAGAGTGTTTGGTGTGTGGGGGAGAGGGTTTGGTGTGTGGGAGGAGAGGGTTTGGTGTGTGGGAGGAGAGTGTTTGGTGTGTGGGAGGAGAGTGTTTGGTGTGTGGGAGGAGAGTGTTTGGTGTGTGGGAGGAGAGGGTTTGGTGTGTGGGAGGAGAGGGTTTGGTGTGTGGGGGGAGAGGGTTTGGTGTGTGGGAGGAGAGGGTTTGGTGTGTGGGAGGAGAGGGTTTGGTGTGTGGGGGAGAGGGTTTGGTGTGTGGGGGAGAGGGTTTGGTGTGTGGGGGAGAGGGTTTGGTGTGTGGGGGAGAGGGTTTGGTGTGTGGGAGGAGAGGGTTTGGTGTGTGGGGGAGAGGGTTTGGTGTGTGGGAGGAGAGGGTTTGGTGTGTGGGGGAGAGGGTTTGGTGTGTGGGGGAGAGGGTTTGGTGTGTGGGGGAGAGGGTTTGGTGTGTGGGGGAGAGGGTTTGGTGTGTGGGGGAGAGGGTTTGGTGTGTGGGAGGAGAGTGTTTGGTGTGTGGGGGAGAGGGTTTGGTGTGTGGGAGGAGAGGGTTTGGTGTGTGGGGGGAGAGGGTTTGGTGTGTGGGGGGAGAGGGTTTGGTGTGTGAGGGGAGAGTTTGTGGTACCTGGTAGATGGCGTAGGGTACCGGTGTTCCCTCTGGTACGTTTAGAACCTTGTCCTCCAGTGGTCCCTTCTCTAGGCCTTTCCCATCAGCCTGTCACAACAGACGTGATGAGGACCATGAACACCAGGTTTTCCCAGCCCAGAGGGGCACACCATGGCTCCCCAAACCTAACCCTAACCCTAACCCTAACTCTAACTCTAACCCTAACCCTAACCCTAACCCTAACTCTAACTCTAACTCTAACTCTAACCCTATAGATTAACAACTCACCTTGTCTAATTAAGTGTAGCAGTATTGAAAATGGAGGTTAAACCCTTGAGGAAAATCACAGTTACTCATTGACCCACCATTGAATCAGTCTAAAGTGAACCTGGGGATTTGTCCTTCATTCGTTTTTCCGGTATGCTAATGAGTCTCGGAGGACGAGCGGCACTGCGCCCTGTGGCATGTTACCGTGCCAACCAGAACTAAAGCTCATGCAGCAGAAACACTCCAGGACAGAAACAGAGTCCTCAAACAGGTTAAGTAAAGTACGAAATATGTAACCGGGGGTTGAGAGGTGTGAACTCACGGAATTGATGAGGAGGCAGATCAGCAGGAGGTGTAACAAGGGATGGAACATGATGTGATCAGTGACCAGACTGTGGGAGTAGGAAGAACACAGGATGAAAGCTTCAGAATAAAGAGGTGCATTATAATAGAGCTTGAGAAGTTGTGTGTCTGTGTTTGTGTTTGTGTCTGTGTGTGTGTGTGTGTGTCTGTGTCTGTGTGTCTGTGTGTGTGTGTGTGTGTGTCTCTGTGTGTCTCTGTGTGTCTCTGTGTGTCTTTGTGTGTCTCTGTGTGTCTCTGTGTGTGTGTGTGTGTCTCTGTGTGTGTGTGTCTCTGTGTGTGTGTGTGTGTGTGTGTGTGTGTCTGTGTGTGTCTCTGTGTGTGTGTGTGTGTGTGTGTGTCTCTGTGTGTGTGTGTGTGTGTGTGTGTGTCTGTGTGTGTCTCTGTGTGTGTGTGTGTGTGTGTGTGTGTGTGTGTGTGTGTGTGTGTGTGTGTGTGTGTGTGTGTGTGTGTGTGTGTGTGTGTGTGTGTGTGTGTCTCTGTGTGTCTCTGTGTGTCTGTGTTTGAATCCACCAGTGGTGGGAGGCAGTTTCTTAGCACAATCTCTTCAGTCCAGGATCCAATCTGTTACTGATTGATATGAACCAGTCTCACTGTCTTATCCATGGCTACGCTATCTCACACCAAGGCAGACTTTGAGCCGACTGGGGAGTTCCATGTGTAGGAGTCCTCCCACTCCGGTGGTAGCCACACCGCCGGGCTACAAAACTGAAGGTCAGACGAGCCGCTAAGAGATCCACTCACCGGCAGCTGTGACTGGACATGGGAGTCTGAAACCCGGCCTGAATAACCAGGGGTCTTTACTCCCACTGAAGATGACTGGACGACCCCACATACCTGCTCATCACTCCCCGCCCAGACATGACTCAATAATTAGGGAACTGTCACTCTCAGGTGTGCCTCTCCGGACTGTGACCTCAGAGCCCAGCAGCCAATGAAAACAGCCTGAACATATGTCACAGTATCAGGATGCCTCCTGTCAAGCAGAGAGCACCTCCTTGCCCAAACAGTTGTACAGTTAAATGAGGAAGATTCACCACACACACACACACACACACACAGACACTTTAGAAGTATAACCCACATTAGCCCGTTGACACCTTAGCTTTTGATTTTTTACGTCTCCCGGCAAAGCTGAAGTTCAGAACATTCTGTGCAACCACGACGCTGGCCTAAACAGGAAGTGTGTAAGGAGAGCATGTCCGTGTCAGAGTTTAATCTGTCCCTGTAGAGGGCAGAGAGACGTTCGATGTGTGTATTAAGAATGTGAAGGTGACATTGAAGCTTACCGCCTCACACGACCTTTGCTTAGCTGTCTCTTAGTACGGTCGGCACTACATGACATTGACCTACCTCACTGTCAACCTACAGCTACGAATAGTTTTTACTGCACTCCCTTAAAACGCACCGCTGTGAATCGCTCACACATCTCTTTCCAGCTGATTCTAACCTCTGGGTCTTAATGAGGTTAATAAGTTAATACTCTGCAATTACAATGGGTAAATCTCAACACTTCTTAGATGTTGAGTCAGGGACGCGTTAAACCTCTCTGGAAGGTCAAGTCAGAGTATACTATTGTGTTTCGCGTTCTCCAGACCAAGCCAGACTGACCAAGCCCAGGCCCCATCTGTCTGCCCGGGCATCTAGATCTCCCATGTACCCCCAGGGGCCCCAAGACGGGGATGTTTAAACCACCATTTACCGTATACAGACGCACAAACACACGCTGGCTAACACCGCACAGACGATAACAAAACATTCCCCATTAAAAACAAAGACAGCAAGATTTCAATTTAGGCTTCAAATTACGACTGAACGACAGAAAAAGATTGAGAGAGTGGAAGCGAAAGAGTGACAGGAGAAGGAGAAACGCACCTTGCTGACTGGTTCCCGTCTTTCTTGGATTGGAGTGACTTCTTGCGTTCTCGTCCAGCCTGGTCAAACGTTAACTCTCCGTTAACATTCAACACTTTATTGAACCTAATCATTGGCTAATCACCCCACCCCTTAAATCGACCCAGCCAATAGAGAAACGGACATGCAGAAGAGGTGAGCATATCAAGGGATGTAATAAATTAATATAACGCATGATTGTAACAAAACATCATTTAGAAACATCTGTAAGGGGTAGGGTTACCAAGAACAGCAACTATTTTTGTTAATCACAGCACAATTTGACCTTTGACTTTATGGCCTGCTTCCTTTCTTCTAGTGGTTGTAGTGCTGGTAGTGTTTGTAGTGTCTGTCGATTGACACTATGGGATGAGTCAGGTTACTGACATGGTATTTGTGTTTTTGAGTTCCCAGTGCAAAATGAGAAACCTGAAGATACAGGATGGTTAGTTGAGATGTATTCAAACTTAGAACCTGAGGAAGGGAATCGGGTACCACACATATTGCCAAGTTCACAACCTTAACACAAAAAGAAAACCACACCTTTTAAGGTCGATGAGAGTTCACGTCACACCGGATGCTCTTCTGGGGCCATTATTGTCATATTTTGTTGAAATATGGAACGGAATATACCAATATTGTCAGTTGTACAACTGAATGCATTCAACCGAAATGTGTCCGCTGCATTTTACCCAACCCTGAGGTGCAGGGGGCAGCCCTAATCAGTTACCTGAGTCGACTTCCACGTCAACGGCGCCCGGGGAGCATTTTAGGGTTAACTGTCTTGCTTAAGGACAGAACGACTAAGGTTTTTTTCACCTTGATGGTGGGGGGATTAGAACCTTCCAGACCCAAGCTCTATTCCCTATCCACTAGGCCACATTGCCGCCCCCAAGTTCTGTTTAGTTGATCACTTGATACAGGACATACAGGGTTAACAGATCATGTCTGAAGAGTGAACAAGTGAAGCAGGATATGCTGGCTGTTTTTTCACTGACTAACATCCCAGTCGAAAACATGCTACTGATTAAACCCCTCAAGACCACCCCTCTTCCAATCAGTGCTCAAGCAAGTAGAAGCGTTCCAGAAACGTCCTAATGACCAATATCGTTCCAACGTCTTTTCCGGGGGTTACACTGGCGACTAAACTTCTCAGTCTGAGATACCACAATGCTTACTTACGATACTGGTCTGTGTGTGTCGAGTTTCCTTTAATTAATTGGTGCAATGCTTTAAAGAGTACTCCTCTCCAGTCATTTATATTTGTATCTCACACACACAGTGACTATACACACAAAGTGACTATACACACAAAGCCTTGGGTCCAGCCTAACCTTCTAGGGGACCAGTGCTACTCAACACACTCAGACACACAAATGGGCAGACACATACTCTCACACACACACACACACACACACAAACTGGCACATCAGTTATCTATTAGGGAAAGTTAACTGCTTTTTCACAAGCTCAGTCATCCTATAAAGGCATATTTGTGCATGTGATGTTTTTGTGAGTCTTATAGAAAAAAACAAAAGCCGTAAAATAAATTACATTATGGAAAATTAAAACTTTATTCCATTTGAAAAGACTGAGGTTTCAATTAAAATGAAAACACCAATACAACACGTAAAAAAGCATGAACAAGATTGGTACTGCATGTTGTCACCTTACTAAAGGGATAGGACAAAAACACATACGAATATCACCAGGGTTAAGTGGCTTAAATAATGCACTTTTGAGAGAAGAAAATGAAAGATGGACAGAGGAAAGAAAATGAAAGAGGGACAGACAGAGGAAAGAAAATGAAAGAGGGACAGACAGAGAAAAGAAAATGAAAGAGGGACAGACAAAGGAAAGAAAATGAAAGAGGGAAAGAGGAAAGAAAATGAAAGAGGTAAAGACAGAGGAAAGAAAATGAAAGAGGGACAGACAGAGGAACGAATATGAAAGAGGCCCAGAGGAAAGAAAATGAAAGGCAAAGAAAAAAGGAAAAGAAAGACAGACAGACAGAGGAAAGAAAATGAAATTATCCACCAATCCACGATTTCTCTTTTAACTAGGGTGTCCAAGTGCTTCACGTCCTTTAGTTGAGTCTTCAGACCATCATAGAGGCTGGAGAGGGTCGGGGGGGGTCTAATGTAGACCGCAGTGGAGTCTGGGTTGGTGTATGTGTGACGGTTCTAGAGTACTGAGAGGTCGTGGCAGGATTTGGACTTCAGGCGAAATGCCACGTTGCTATTGTTCTTGGCCACCATCTTGTTCAGGAAGCGTTTTGCCTTCTTGGGCAGGCTGTCACGGCGACTGTGTGAGTGTCTGCGACGGTCGTTGTTCTCTTTGGTGTCTCTGCGTAGCCGGAGCTGCTGCACAATTCCGTGGAAGGCCGGCCAGATGTTGTGCTGCATCGCCGCTGACGTCTCGATGAACTTGCAGTCGAACACGGCAGCACACGCACGGCCCTCTGGGAAGGAAGAAACACACACGCAATAAACGCACTGACAAATGAACACACTGACATTGATACCCTATCCACAGCCCTGTTGAACACACACACACAGACACACACTCACACACACAAACACACACACACACACACACAGAAACACACAGACACACTGACACACACACTCACACACACACACACACACACAGACACACACACACTAAGCCTGTCCCTCTGTTCTCACCAGTAGTGGACACCTCTCGACAGCGGACCAGGTCACATTTGTTTCCCACGAGGATGATTGGTGTGTTCTGGGCCGGGTGCTGTTGGCGGAGGGATATACGCATCTCAGAGGCTCGCAGGAATGAGGACCGGTCAGTTATGGAGTAGACCAGCAGGTATGCATCACCTGTCTGAATACACTGGTCCTGAGAACCGCCTCCTTCATCCTGAAGTAAACACAAAGACACATGGTTATTGTGGTGAAACATACACACTTAGTAGAGCACGAAAATATCAACATCACACAACCAGGGGTCAGGGCTGGTGCCGGCCTTTTTGGGCCGAGGTAAGTAACATTTTACATGCAGGTATTGCAACAGGTGTCCAATTGGGTAGTTGTTTCTGGAACCTACCTCTGAATCCCAGGTATCCAATAGAGTGACCATAGCTTCCTCTCCGTCCACCGTGATGGTCCGTTCACACACTTCACCTGGAACATAAACCAATAACTGGATTTACACACATTTCCCAATAACATAGCTTCATAACAACATGGCTTCATAACAACATGACGTCATAGCGCTTTAGTAATGCCCATTACTTCCATATTGATAGAAAGATGGAATACATAAATAGATCCCCAAATGGACGCTCCGCTAAGAGCGCATTAAGCGCAAAATTAAAGCATCCTCTAATCCACATAAAACATATTTGACTGATTATGGAGCACATATTTTAACTAGTTTTCCTACCTGCGTAACCCTCGCACTCATCACAGTCCATACTGTCCACAGCTCCGGCGAAGATGCTGGCAATCGCAGATTTCCCCACTCCTCTGGCTCCCATCAGCACCACGCGGATCGGACTGGATCTGCATCCGGACTCATCCGCAGACTCGGTGGAGATGATGGAGTCCGTGGAGTCGGACCAGCCGTCGCGGCCCCCATCAGAATCTCCCGCAGAGTTCGTACAGGACCTGGACCGGGACATGCATGTCTGAGGCGCGATGCTGTCCGAGAAGAGGTGGCTGCCGGTATCACAGATGCTCCACCGGTGGAGGTGGTGCTGCAGACGCAAGCTGTGTCGGCGCATGCGCACAAGCATGGTTCAATAATGGAATGATTATAATTAAACGAGTGCAAACGGGTGTAGGAAAAACTGGGCGGGGAAATCCAGTTAGACTGTAATAGATACTCTTAAATGTAGCCTGTACTCAGAAGTGTAAAAAAAAATCCCAAATCGACAGGTAGAAAAAAGGGTCCAACAATGTCAGAAGTTGTCGCAACTCGGTATAAGTCAGGCAGCAGACCGGGAACACTGTTATAAGTCAGGCATCAGACCGGGAACACCGTTATACGTGCTCTGGAGTAATCCCGGTCTGATTCTGTCTGTCTCTAATGTTCTAATCGGTTTGAGTCGAGGCGTGGAGGTTTATACGCGCGGGCAGCAGGATTCCGTGACGTCAGCCGTCGCGTCCTCGTCCATTCGTGCGTTCTTGCGAGACTATAGGGGCCAGTGGAGGAGACCGGGGTGTTTCGGGGGGGTGACCCTCCCACTCAGAGGCACAATGGTTAAGTGGAGATGGGCATGTTCACGTGTCCTTGTAGCATGCAGACACACGGGACATACTGTGAGGCCCGGTGGACCGTAGTGTTCCCTCATCCTCAGCTGTTTCACTTACCTGGCCACTAGAAAGATTGACAGGAATGAATCACAGAAATGTAAAAAAATATATATATTAAATGTGGCTCTGGTGTCTCTGCCTCTGGTGTCATTGCTTCTCTGCTGGTTCTGAAAAAACCCCTATGCTCTATCTGTCTTCACAAATTACCAAACCTGAAAGATAAATAAACAAGTACAGTTGAATGTGTCTGTGCTGAATGTGTTAAGAGGTTATGTGTCACTGAGGTTGTTTTCTCCGTTCATTTTAAAAATCAGAGTTCAGTGTTCAGTGTAGTTCCACTCCAATTCCATCTAGTCACAGCTCTACAACGCCTTATCCTTCCAATGATGAAACATTCTCACTCAGCGCCAGTATTGATTATGCAGAGATTGTTAATTGTCTTCGCACGTCGTTTATGGGTCAGGGTCGCCATGGGTGACAAAAACTAACTTCGCAAAAAAGTAATCGTAGAGCTCAGACCACTATAAGCACTGCTTAACACTCGCGTGCTGCTGCTATGGAAAAATGCCATACAAGGCAATGCTTTTGAGTGACAGGGCAACAGCACAGAGTCCTGTTGGTTCTGTATCAGGAGAACACATTGGGATTTAAGACCCGGGTCTCTTTAACTTCTGGCGGGACGGATAGATTTGGAGAAAGGCTTAATGCAATAGGATTATGGTGGGCTTAGATGAATACTATTAATGAGATGATACTCTGGGCAGAAGTGCTACTTGACGCTTGGTTTCCCGATCAATAGAGACATTTCCCAAATGAGTTTTGACTGGCAGATATCAGTGGGACGGAGAGAGAGACACAGTGAGGCCCCGCAATTGAATATGTGTAATATATTCCAGCAAGGTGTGCCATAACACTAATGTTTATTCATATATGCACTGAATGATCAACAAAAAGTGTATATGCAAGATAGTTTGATTAGATTGGCAGGCTGAAAGGACCCAGTTCATTGTAAGAGAAAGGAGAGCGCAAGATAATAAGGTCAGGCAGCAGAAGATGCACTAAGGGCATCTGGCGCAATATACATAAAGACCTTAAATCAGAAGATTGAGAGGCTAGACTATAATCTCTACAGTGGGTTTGGGAATCAGGACCATAAAACCTAGACTAGAGACAGGATTACAACATCCTGTGTAGAAGAATAAACATTGTGCAGAATGATTTAGTCCTAAAAGGGTTGGAAGGATAAAGGGAAACCCTCCCATGTTTATGCAAATTTCTGAGTTCCTGATTAAGCGGGCTGCCATCATGACTGGAGAATGTTTAGACTGGACCTGCAGATTATTTCTCCTCCTCGTTAACGTGGCAATTTGTTAGTCTGTTTTTCACACTCAAGAGCTCCGGTGTTGAGAAATACTTTTTGGGAAATAATTCTACATCAAATACTGTAAAAAAAAATTCTACCAATGAGATGCAGAAACACTCACACTTGTTTAGATTAAGTTTAGGAAATTCACAATCTTGACAGCGGTGATATGATGTTACCATATCAATGGACATACAGTGAAATATAATTCTGAACCAAAACTTAACCCCAATTTACGATAAAATGAAGACCCACCAAATGTCCTCACGTTTGAGTAACTTTCCATGCTCTACAATCCAAGTGTGAACCTTGTTCACTACAATAATAAAACAGGAACACACCCACTCACACACACACACACAATACAACACAAACACACACTCTCTATTATGAGGCATTGTAGTTTATTGTTATTCTTGTTAAGAGTGTTGTGCTGTTGTCCCTGTCTGACGAGCAGAGGTCCGCTGAGGTAACATCATGAAGGTCGGTTAGATTACTGGGACAGCGGCTTAATCTCTGAACCCAATGTCTGTAATCTAGACCTGGTTTAAATCAGGCTCAGGCCACTGGGATTAAATGGCCTGTCAGATTCACCTGGGGACAATCTGCTCATTACATCCTCTAAATCCCACACCTTGGACACAGGCAGTCAGTGTGTCTGTGAGTTGTCTCTGCTCACGAAGCAACCAACTAATAAAAGGCTTCACAGGGGCGTTACAACTGAGGGAGAATATTTTCACACCTAGACATTCCTCACATCACCTTCAGCACTATAAATACATCAACAAGCAGCACAAGAGAAGGTTGCCAATAGCCATTCTGCTGAGCTGTGTGGCCAGAGGAAAAAATATTTACAGCCATTGCAGGAGGAGTTTGGTGTTGGTGTTGCTAATGTTGGCAGGCCTGCAGTTGTGCTGTCATGTCCTGATCAGAGACCGAGCAAAGACTGCTGGGAATTAAACCCAGATTTCATATCATCACTTCCACTGGATGGACCGTAAATCCTAGTTAAGTGCTGAAGTACAATCGGTTGTGTTTCCAGTGTATGTGTTGTGTGGTATATGAGGTGTGGTGTGTGTGGTGTGTTGTGTGGTATACGTGGTGTGGTGTGTGGTATATGTGGTGTATATGTTGTGTGGTATATGTGGTGTGTGTGGTGTGGTATATGAGGTGTGGTGTGTGTGGTGTGTTGTGTGGTATACGTGGTGTGGTGTGTGGTATATGTGGTGTATATGTTGTGTGGTATATGTGGTGTGTGTGGTGTGTTGTGTGGTATATGTGGTGTATGGTGTGTTGTGTGGTATATGTGGTGTGGTGTATATGTTGTGTGGTATATGTGCTGTGGTGTGTGTGGTATATGTGGTGTGTTGTGTATGTGTTGTGTGGTATATGAGGTGTGGTGTGTTGTGTGGTATACGTGGTGTGGTGTGTGGTGTGGTATATGTGGTGTATATGTTGTGTGGTATATGTGGTGTGTGTGTTGTGTTGTGTGGTATATGTGGTGTATGGTGTGTTGTGTGGTATATGTGGTGTGGTGTATATGTTGTGTGGTATATGTGCTGTGGTGTGTGTGGTATATGTGGTGTGTTGTGTGGTGTATGTGGTGTGTGGTATATGTGGTGTGTTGTATGTGGTGTGTGGTTTGTGGTGTATGTGGTGTGTGCATGGTATGGTGGGTGTGGTGTATGTGGTGTGTGGTGTGTAGTGTGTGTGGTGTGACAGCCAAGGGCCAAGGTAGGATTAGATCTTATATTTGAACTGGGACCAAAATAACTCCTGTCACTCATAACACTCTGTCTGGAAGTGAACAGGTGTGTATTCACCCCCTACCATTGACTAAATGACTAACCATGAACTCTTCCTCATGTTTCTCAAACCATTTCTAGAACAATATGTGCAGGCTATCAGGACACTATATCCTGCAGAAAGAGGCCACTGCCATTAGGTAGAACCATCGCCATGAAGAGGTGTGCCTGGTCTGCAACAATGACTAGGTAGGTTGCATGTGGCAAATTAGCATACAGACGTGTGCCCACTGCACTGTAGTTTTCAAAGATGGTCATCAGAGGTCAGAGGTCATCACCACCTTCTGACTGGCTACACAACCAACATCTAACCAAATAAACAGTTTTAGTTCAAATTCCAGGGCCTGTATTCATAAAGATTATAAGAATCCTCTCAGAAATGTAGTTTTAAATCTTTTACGTAGGAGTCTTAGCTTAAGAGCAATTCGGGAACGATCTGAGAGCAACTCTGAGTACGGAAGTACGGACCGTAAGACTTCTTTTAAGGGTTTTTCTTTACTAGGATTTTTTCTTTAATTTTAAGAGTAAACGCCCACATTTCTCACACAGCTAGATGTCCACAGATTCACACCCTTTTCATCCATAACCATCACACACAGGCTTTTATAGACACCGTTTATTATTTTGCATACACCTGTGTCTGCCACAGAATGAAGAATAGATGGAATACAACATTACTCAAAAGGTCGATTTGCTAAAAACATTTACACGCTCTTATTAAACTGTAAACAAAGTTGAGAAAGAATAAATAACACGCAGTCAGTGACGACCAGGAAGGGCTTCCTCAACATTTGTGTAAAGTCTGTGTGTGTTTATTGAGGAGTGTGTTTGATAGTCGACTGGAAGGCGAAAGAGACCTGGTTTCGTGCGTGGTCCAGGTAAGCATCTCTGAAGGTGACCGTTTCCCCTGAATAATGTCTCCACTGCATCAGTTCTGACATGCTCAGATGCCTCTGCCCCGCCCCCCCACGGTCACCTTGGCGACCCAGCTGACACGGCCTATCAGACGCAGGCTCGTCACTCTCCTCCACTTCTAGAAAAAACATACAAAACACATCGAGTTATGACACAGGTGAGAACATATAGAAGCGTCGACACATCCAGACAACCTTACATTTCTCTTCTAAACATAATAATTGGTCGCATAATTAAGTTAATGCATTTTTCACATTGCTGAACCATCGGTCAGTTTAACGCTCATCCATATCTACACCGATGAGCCAAAAACCTTCTGAACACTCACAAAGATCGTCTCCTAACTAGAGCACATGTCAACATCTGGGTAGATTAGATGGTGTGTGAACAATCAGTCCAGGTAGTCAACGTGTCCGATGTTGGATGCAGGAGAAATGTGAAGCAGTGACTTTGACCAGGACCACATTGTTATGGCCAGACGACTGGGTCAAAAGTTCTCTGTAATGGTGAGGCTTGTGGGGTGCTCCCGGTCCCGGTTCATATTGACAGTGGTTTAAGGAGGAACCAACCGGCACCAGGGTGTTGGCACCCAGGGCTCATCGATGAGCTAGAGCAACACAGGCTAACCGATCTGGTCCAAACCGACAGAAGGTCTTCCAGAATATTCTGTGTATAGAATATTTTAATGAGCGCCTACAATAGGGTTAGCAAGTGTTGGTACTGGACCTTAGAGCAATAGAAGAACGTCACTGGGTCCAACGAAACCTGTTCTTTTGTACGTGTGGTCCATTAACATGTAGACGGGATGGCACCAGGCCACACTGGGTGCAGTGTGACGCTCGGGGTAATGTCCCGCTGAGAAACCGCTGTTATAGCGACATGCAGACGACCAGCCACATATTAGGGCTGTGGACATTTGGGCTCAACAGGGGGTACCCGCTCACACGTTACCTGGCTCTGACCCGTCCATACTGCAGCTGCAGTGTAGCAGGTCATGGGTGAGACAGGGTGTCTCCGTCAGGCTGAAGAGGTCCCGGAGATCATTTGAGGAGAAGCTGGTGTGCTCCGCCCGTTTCCCCAGATCCACCACGGTCCCAGAAAGGCCCTGTTTAGACACCTGCCTCTGGAAGATCCGCTCCTCTATGGTCCCTGCCGTGAGCAAGCGGTAGATGTGTACGGTCTTCTTCTGGCCGTCTCTCCACACTCGCGCCATTGCCTGCAGGGAAATGGAAATACACACACACACACGTGATCACACACACTACACACATACATGATCACACACCACACACACGTGATCACACCACACACACGCACATGATCACACACGTGATCCCACACATATGCACATGATCACACACCACACACATACATGATCACACACACACACACACACACACATGATCACACACACGTGATCACACACCACACACACGTGATCACACACCACACACACGTGATCACACACACACATGATCACACACCACACCTGTAAGGCACCTCACTCCTCCATGTGTTTGTATATGTGAATAAAACAGACAGTGGGAGTGTGTGCATACCTGTATATCGTTAGCCGGGTTCCAGTCAATGTCATAGAGCACCAGGTGGCAGGCGCCAATCAGATTAAGCCCCACCCCTCCGGCTTTAGAACTAAGGAGGAAGACGAAGTTGGTGCAGTGGGGGCTGTTGAAGCTTTCCACCAATCGCTGCCTCTGTATGGTGGGGGTGTGGCCATCCAGGCGGCAGTAGGTGTATGTCTTATGAACACACAGGTCCTGGAGGAGGTCTAACGTCTGGGTGTAATTAGACACCACCACCACCCTGTACACACACACACACACACACACACACACACACACACACACACACACACAGACACCGACTGAGCTGGTGAAGATAAGCTCACAGGTATGCGCCAATGTTCCAGCTCCCTTGATACAGGAGCACCCGCCACACACACACACACACACAACCATACACACAAATCCACAGAAACACATCCACCCACAGACACATCCACACGCACACACACCTGTCAGTAGGGCTGAGGTATTGGATAGCAGCCAGTAGGTCAGACAGCACCAGCAGTTTCCCAGAGTCAGCCGTACTGAAGCCTCCAGAAGAGTAGGATTCTGGGAAGGCACTTCCCAGCCCGTCACACAGAGAACCCTCTGCAGAGCTCTCGTCTGAACCCTCCTGGAACACACAATCACGGTCAATATCCCGAGCGGTCAGATAAGTCCTTCAGGCCTTATTAACGTGCGTGTCTGCGGTGGGTGTCCAGCGTAGTACCTCTGTGGTAGAGTAGATCAGTCCAGGGTGGTTGCAGAGCTTCTTCAAGGCGGTGATGCAGGCAAGGTGTGTGTGAGTGTGTGTGTTGCCCTGCAGACAAGCTCGGACGACCCGGTGTGAGAGGAGAGCCTGGTACAGCTGCAGCTGCAAGGGGGCGGGGCGACAGAACAGCGTCCAATCGAGACGAGGCGGCAGGTAGCGGTTGATGACTTCTTGGGTCCGCCTCAGGATGAACAGACCAGTCAGACGAGAGAGCTCAGCTGCTCGCTCCTCCCCCAAAACCCTCTCCTCCTATAGGGCGAGAAAGATTAGGAGAGCGAGCAGCAGAGCAGCCATGGAGACAGACGGTTGGTGTGTCGGTGGGCGAGGTACCTGAGTGCAGGTAGGCTGACGGGACCGGAGAATGGGCTCCTCGTACAGCTTCCTGTAGGCAGCAGAGGAACCCAGAATGCCCGGGTTCACAAACTCTATGATGGCATAGAACTCCTGCAGGTCATTCTGCACAGGAGTACCTACAGCATAAAACAAACTCTCAGCGGACATCTGGAACTAGAACCTGGAGATTTTTCTTCTTTTTCT
The DNA here is from genome assembly GCA_029465975.1 of Dallia pectoralis. NCBI lineage: Eukaryota > Metazoa > Chordata > Actinopteri > Esociformes > Umbridae > Dallia > Dallia pectoralis. Next base: position 11,894,108 of record CM055738.1, on the reverse strand, counting down.
GTTGCATTCTGTACACACATCTAGACATTTCTCCCTTGCACTATTCAGATACATATAGCACATGATATATTTACCCAGTACATATGCCAACTAGGCATGATCGCTCTTGTCGGACTGTTCGTGTTTTGCTCCGTTTCCACTGTTCGTACGTCTTAAAAGATGTGTTTTAAATGATGCAGCTAGTGGTCAGAAGAAACTCCTTGTGTGTGTAAACAGACTTGGCGAATAAACCTGATTCTGATTCTGTTCTGATTCCAGAAATGCAAGATCCCAGAAGATAATAATAATCAATAAACAAGCTAACATCCTATGGTTGAATATCATTGTAATAGTACACATAGTGAACAAGCCTCTACAACTAGTAAATACCATCTATTGTGTGTGTGTGCGTGTGTCTGTGTGTGTGTGTGTGTGTGTGTGTGTGTGTGTGTGTGTGTGCGTGTGTGTGTGTGTGTGTGTGTGTGTCTGTGTGTGTGTGTGTGTGTGTACCTGTTAGTATTACTCGACGTGTACAGCTGAGACTACTGATGGCTGAGGAGGTCTTGATGCTGCTGTTCTTCAACCTGTGACCCTCATCACAAATCACCAGCCCAAACTCCAGACCCTTCACCTACACATATACACACACACACACACACGTGCATACACACGCACACACACACACGAGCACACGTGCATACACACGCACACAATGACACAGAAGCACTGTAATCAGATTTTCTGTCACACAGAAATTTAGAACATTTATGTTGAATAAGCTGCTGTGCACCAACTCACCACTTCCAGAGAACGCAGCAGCATCTCATAGCTGATCACTAACACACTGTAGACAGGAGAGGCTGCAAACAGCTCCACCCGGTGGTCCTAATGAACCACACAACGCAATATAACTTAATACATGCATGTTAGAGAAACAACCCAACATGTAAAATACCATATACTGTGTGTACGTATCAGAAACAACTCAACGTGTAAAACACCCTGAGTACTTATCAGAAACAATACAACTTGTAAAACACTATACACTGTGTTTACATAGTGTATATGCCCCCCCTACCTGGTCAACAGTATAGATGACCCCCTCTACCTGGTCAACAGTATAGATGACCCCCCCCTACCTGGTCAACAGTATAGATGACCCCCTACCTGGTCAACAGTATAGATGACCCCCTACCTGGTCAACAGTATAGATGACCCCCTACCTGGTCAACAGTATAGATGACCCCCTACCTGGCCAATAGTGTAGATGACCCCCTACCTGGTCAACAGTATAGATGACCCCCAACCTGGTCAACAGTATTGATGACCCCCTACCTGGTCAACAGTATTGATGACCCCCTACCTGGTCAACAGTGTAGATGACCCCGTACCTGGTCAACAGTATAGATGACCCCCTCCCTACCTGTTCAACAGTGTAGGTGACCCCACTCCCCTACCTGGTCAACAGTGTATATGGCCCCCTACCTGGTCAACAGTATAGATGACCCCCTACCTGGTCAACAGTATAGATGACCCCCTACCTGGTCAACAGTATAGATGACCCCCCTACCTGGTCAACAGTATAGATGACCCCCCCTACCTGGTCAACAGTATAGATGCTGATCCTCTCCCTGCCAAGCCACTTCTTAAACTCGGCCCCCCAGTTCTGCACCAGGCTGCCGGGAGCAACCACCAGCACACGCTTAGCGACCGGTTTCCCTCCATACAGACCCTGCTTTAGCAGCGTCCAAGTCAGTGCCACGCTCTGGAGGGTCTTACCCAGACCCATCTCATCTGCCAAGATAGCGCCATACCTACATGTAGCCCTGACACACACACACACACACACACACACACACACACACACACACACACACACACACACACACACACACACACACACACACACACACACACAAAATAGAATAAGTCCCCACACGAGCCATACACAGAAAAAATGCATTTTAACATTATTACAGCAACTCTCACTGCAGTAAGTTAAAGACGTTTTACTGGTCAGTGTTAAACTTTAATGTATACAACTGAAAAGTATCCCAGACTCTGCAGTCTTCTGAATTGCCGCTCCTACAAAAGGATCTGTGTCTGCTTCACTGGTCCACTATGGGAGTCCTCCAGGGCTTGGTTCTAGGCCCTCTTCTCTATGTATGCACTTCTACTATCCTGTTCTCGCCTACAACTACTTTGCTTCTTCCCTTTGAAGGGCAACACTAATCGTAGCATACCAATGCATACTGGATGTCACAACAAGCTGGACCTCAACAAGAGCTGGTCTTCTTCCAGGGGAAGGCCTGCGCTTTCATAGAGTAAAAACACTCCGTACTTCGATTCAAACCTAATAACAATGTCCTATTCATCCCAGTTCATGTTGTACAACATTTGCGGCGCAGGTTCCAATCTAGATACACCTTTCTGGACTATTGCAGCTTACTGTTAGCAGACCTCTCTGCTTATGCTACTAAACTGCATTGTATCCAGAGAATTATGTAGACCCCCAGGAGTTTTACCTGCCCAAGTGCTCAAATATCATCCTGCCTCTTTACATACGTCACTGACTTCCAGTTTAAACCTGCATCAACTATAAGACCTTGCTGCTGGCCTACAGACGAGTGAGATAAACTGCCTGGGCAGCATCTTGTGTCAGATGGAAAACCTTGTAGTTGTAAGCAGGGGAACTGGTTTGAGTGCAAACTGCTGTTGATGCCGTTCACACAGCACCCACTTGTAGAATCAACACATTTTTTCTAGTAGGAATCTAGTTTTTATACCTCAAACATTCTATATTGTTCAGTTAAACCTTTAAACGTAAGCACACCTTGTAAAACGTAGGCGCACCTTGTAAAACTTAGGCGTACCTTGTAAAACAGATCAGAATTAAGCCGGGCGCACGCATGGGAATTAGCAGACATTACCTCATCCCCATGACACATTCGTAAAGGAAGAGCAGGCCGTCTCTCTGGTGGGGTCGAAGGTGAGCAGTCAAGTAGGGGTCAACCACCACGTCCACCACTGGGAGGCATGCCTTATTATACTCCCACTGGTGATTGGCTGAGGGCCGGGGCATGACCAGGGCTCCTACACAGTCAACAGATTGTGAGAGTGTGTGTAACTTGGTGTGTGTGTGCATAAGTGTGTGTAAACATGTTTCTACATTTACCTGGAGCTAGAGGGTCATGGCGTGGTTTGCATTGCTGCTTTTCCTGAGACACACCCCCTCCTCTATCAGTCCCACCTCCCAAAAGTGTCGGACGGCAGAACGGTTTGGACGGTTGGCGTCGTGGAGGAGGCGGAGCTGAAACCTTAGGCTCCTCCTTCGCATTCACCGCGAAAAAGCAGCAGCCCTTATTGTAGTCCTGTTCTGAGATCAGTCCCATCACCTCAACCTGCTTGCCACCTAGAGTCAATGTCTCCCCTTCACACAGCGACGCCAGCTGTGACACCTTAAATCCAGTACCTAAAATACCCAAAACCAGTTACAGTTCAGGTTTTCCATTGACAATCAATGTGCAATCCAAACGCTCAGACTACAATTGACCACACCCACCCTTGCCGATGTCCTTGCCCTCCATGTCTTTGAGAGTGGCGGTACGTCCTCTTGTCACCAAGACAGCATCTCCCTCCCAGCGTTTGTGTTTCCTCCCACTGGCTTTACACCACACCACGCTGAAGAACCGCGCCCCGACATCACCGGGAACACACCCTCCCACCCGACTCCGGGGGAGTGATCGGACATCTGAAAGCAAACCATCAACAATAACGAGAGGATTAACGAAAACAGACGCTACACACAAAGAGCTCTGGGAATTCTGGGAATTCCACGGAGGTCTCAAATATGCCAGCAGACCGACAAGTTACAGTTATACACAGGTATATCTTAGATCTCGGATCTTTAGTGGCCTACATTCAAATACACCCACATGTTAAACGAAGGCTGTTTAAATTTGTTTTAATTCAAGATGATTTTTTTATTCTGGCAATGACAGAGCCAACCTAGGATTAAGACAAGGTTTTTATAGTGTGCACACCAATCCCACATTTGTATTCACTAAATTTACAGCAAAAACTAAATAGTTGCAGTTCAGATATTTCTCCAGCAGAGGTCCCCCCTTCACAGAGGCCTTCATGCCCAGAATAAGACATCCGCCCTGGGCTGCCAAGCCATTTCACTCACTTCATCCCTAGAGATCATATAATACGGGGGTGTCGTCTTTGCCTGAAAGTGAACGTTTCTCATATACTTTTTTGCTGTGCAGTTTAATAGAGTGTAGTATGCCACATGATTTTGTTTAAAGCCCATGGAAAGCATCATTAAGTATTTGGATAACACCTACCCTCTTACACGTGGAGGCTAAACACGGAGAGGACCTTGTTTAACGAGAGGGGAGGAAGGGGGATCCAGGAGGGTAGAACAGTAGAGGGAGGGTAAGGGGTAAGGCGAAGTTGAAAAAGAGGAGCAAATATGGTAATGCACCAGCCAACAAAGCTGTAGAAAATAGTTTTTTAATAGAAAATAATGACACCACACAGAACGCGTACCACAAACACTGAGAGTCATCACACTCTAACCTCCTAAATTGGTGTGAAAATGCAACACAGAGTTCAGAACCAACGGAAATCAGTCAAAATGTCAGTTCCAGATTCAAAACTAGTGATAGTAGCCCCTGCTGTCAGAAAAAACCCTGACCTGTTTTGTGTTCTTGGCTCAACCACACAGTCCCGACACAAACACAAACACACACACACACACACCCACAGAGACACACACACACACACACACACACACACTCTCTTACATCAGCAGAAACATACACACACATCAGCCGAAGGGTTTTCCTCTTCAGTGTACAAAACATTGATTCACACACAGATCTAAACAGAGTTAATAATACCATGAGTGTATTTGTGTTATAAAGGCAGTGGTAATCCATGTTTCAGCCTGGCTGCCCTCAATTTCTCAACTTTGATCTTTGCTCTCAAAAGCTCCTCTTCCAGTTCTTGCTTCCTCTTAAGCCCCTCCCTTTTCTCTTCCAGGTACACCCCCATCTTCCTGTGATTAGCCATGACTTGCTCATGCTCTTCCTTGGCCAGCAGAAGGGGGCGGTGCCGGTCAAGGTCACGGTGGGGGTAGAGGTCATTTGGGTAAAGGTCATGATGCAGGGGAATGGGTGAGGCGGAGAGAGGCAGGGCGACTGAGGAGGGACATGGAGACAGGGAGCCATCGTAACCATGGACACTGGTCAGCTCCTCCTCTGCCTCCTCCACCGCTTCAACCTCCAGCCCCGCCCCCACACGCGTTGAGAGGATGGTTAGATCAGGTGGAGGCTTCACGTCCATTTCCTGGTCCAGTCTGACCACATCCTGGTCCAGACGGAGGGGGATGGGGTTTGAAGGGTAATCTGGGAGGCCGGGGAGGGAGGAGCTGCTGCCTGGCTGCTCAATGGGAGAGTCGTGTCTATACATCAGCCTGTAAACAAACATAATAGAGATTAATAAAAACATCCATCTGTAAATAAACAACATAATAGAGCTTAATAAAAACATCATTACACATCCATCTGTAAACAAACAACATAATAGAGCTTAATAAAAACATCCATCTGTAAATAAACAACATAATAGAGCTTTATAACTACATCATTACACATCCATCTGTAAACAAACAACAAAATAGAGCTTTATAAAAACATCATCACACATCCATCTGTAAACAAACAACAAAACAGATATTTATAACTATATCGTAACACATCAACCGCGGGATAAAACATTTTGAGCTTTAATGGGCTTCTCATTTGTAAGTTCAAAATGTGAATTTAGGCATACTATCTCTTAGGACCAAACAAATAAACATGTGACCACTAAAGTCCACATGTTACATTACTGTATGTGCTACAAGTAATCTCAGCAAAAGACACTGGGAAACCACCCTGGATAGATGTTGTGTTGTACTTTTACCCCAGTCAAATATGTGAATGTGGAGAGTAAAAACGCTCTCATGCACAGCCAGCCATTTAAGTTTTGAAGAGAAAATATTATTCAATAAATTGATGACAACTTCCTGCCTGTACACGGGGAACATTGTTAGTACCTTATCAGTGAAATAGAGTTTCAATTTAAAATGAAATGGAAGTAAATAATTCGGGCTGACTGAGCCTGCGTTTAGGTGGGCATGTTTAAGCTGATTGGGGTTAGCTCTGTGTGCAGTTGTATAGAGTAACCACTTTTCTCCCTAGAACAACTCTAAAGCCAAACACACACACACACACACACACACACACACACACACACACACACACACTCTGTACATCCCTCTGCAAGTGCTCACCAGCGCAATAAGTGCTGTGTATTATGTACTCTGTGCAGTGAGTAGAATATCTGTTTAAGTGTGTGTGGTCATTCTGGTGTGACATATCTGTGTGTGTGGTAATTCTGGTGTGACATATCTGTGTGTGTGGTCATTTTGGTGTGATATCTGTGTATGTGTAAGTATGTGTGTGTGTGTGCTGTCATTCGGGTTCAACATATCTGTTTGTGGTCATTTAGGTGTGTCATATCGGTCTGTGTGTGTGCAGTCATTCGGGGTCGACATATCTGTGTGTTGTGTGTGTGTGTGCAGTCATTCGGGGTCCACATATCTGTGTGTTGTGTGTTTGTGTGCAGTCATTCGGGTGTGTGTGTGGGGTCATTTAGGTGTGTCATATCTGTGTGTGTGTGTGGTCATTCGGGTGTGTCATATCTACGCGTGTGTGTGGTCATTTGGGTGTGTCATAGCTGTGTGTGTGTGTGGTCATTCAGGTGTGTCATATCTGTGTGTGTGTGGTCATTTGGGTGTGTCATATCTGTGCATGTGTGGTCATTTGGATGTGTCATATCTATGTGTGTGTGTGTGTGTGTGGTCATTCGGGTGTGTGTATGTGTGTGGTCATTCGGGTGTGTCATATCTGTGTGTGTGTGTGTGTGTGTGTGTGTGTGTGTGTGTGTGTGCAGTCATTTGGATGTGTCATATCAATGTGTGTGTGTGTGTGTGTGCAGTCATTTGGATGTGTCATATCAGTGTGTGTGTGTGTGTGTGTGTGCAGTCATTTGGATGTGTCATATCAGTGTGTGTGTGTGTGTGTGTGTGGTCATTTGGATGTGTCATATCTGTGTGTGTGTGTGTGGTCATTCGGGTGTGTCATATGTGGTGCTTGTTCCGCTAACCTTTGCATGGCCGCTGGGTCTTTATCATGGTGAATAGGTCCATGGTGGAACAGGTGAGGGATCATCTCCATCACTCTCCTGGTCGGCTCAGATATACTGCCTCGGTACTCTGGCTGGGCGTGTCTCCGTTGCATCACTTCCTGTTTGGCGGACTCCTTCAGCCTCTTGTAGAGGGTGCGCAGGCCCTGGGCTGTACGGGGAGGTCGGTCTCCACCCAGCAGGTTGTACTGTTCGGACACGGTGTCCCAGCACTTGTTCTTGTCCACGATGACGGCGTGTTTGTTCGTGTGCTCCTCCAGGATGCGGATGTGTGGGCGGACCAGCTTCAGGAGGTCCAGCTTCTCAGAGAGGGTGAAGTTGGAGGAGCGAGCCTTGCCCACCATACTGGACGACATGTAGACCGACCCGGACGCCATCTTAGAACAAAGCCCGGGGACCAAACACTAGACCAGGCCTAGATAACCGCACCAAGTCTCAACTCAATTCTTTGCTTTTCCCCGTCTCTCCTTTTTCGATTTAGTAAATTCTTTCTGTTTGGTCTTTTTCCCTTCCTCTTTCCTTACTGGTTTTTTTCTCTCAGTATGCCGTGACAATGCCCAGGCTGATACTGGTTTAACTCTCACTCACCCTCTCCTCTTCTTCTTGTTTCTATCTCTTATTTCTCTCCACTGGATTCTCTATAAAACATTCTGACTCTAGTGCATGTACTCTCTCTCTCTCATTGAAGGTATTCTGTGCTCTGTGTTACACAACAGAGACACAATACGAATCAGGCTTAACTAGGCCAGCCTCGTTTAGGCCCCCGCCTACCGCGGAGGGCTTTGGGTGAATTCCTCCCAGCTTAGGCTGACGCAGGCTAAAGCCGCTTAAACCCAGCCCGACCTACTTACAGCCCAGTCTCTCTAAACCTCAAACCAGCGCTCATTTCAACTGCTACACTAAATTGTAAATGTCTGTTTTTATAGAGGGGGGAAACGGCAAAAACTGTAAACATCCATGTTATTTGATATAATTTTATTTCAAGCACTGATAGGAACACGGCGCTGATTTAACCGAAGAGGGGCGCGCATTGCGCGCATCCGCGTCAAAGCGGGTTTTGTTATAACACAAAGACAAGCAGAGACGCATGTCACGGATAAACACGGCACCAATCATCCACCGACGGAACCGAAATGAGGGGCACACATGCGAAACGCCAAAGATAACCAGGTCGCGGGGACAGGACAAGAGACAGAGGCACTAGTTGCTCTGAGGAGGAGGGGGGCAGAGCGCGGGTGCTCACTGATCCCAGGCACAGCTCTAATCTGCCGCTGCACTACCCACGCTCATTAGCATAACGCTGGACCTGCTGTCATTCAAACCTATACGAGTCAAACAAAGGCTTGTCATGGTTGGCTAGGCTTCATTCAGTATGTGTGTGTGTTTCCGTGAATCCCAAGACACAGCGTTCAATTAATCCCGGCCGGTTCTATGGTTCTACTTACTATGCACACCTTAAGAATGCTATATTGGTCTATTGCATTTCCCTTCTGAAGCAGCACATAGATTCTATATATTACGGTATGTCTTATTCAACATGTTTGGGTTTCTTTGTCCTGCCTGTATTTTCCTTCAAGGACTACATGGGAAAAATACATTTTTGTCATTTAGCAAAAACGTATGTACTCTTAGATACAATCCCATTAATATAGTTCTTAGGTTTCTGACTATAGCAAGTCCTTTTGAAAATTACTATTTTATAATCTACTAGCAGAGTAGCAAATAACTATATTATAATCTACTAACAAAGTATATCTCCACCATTAAATCACAGAAAATAGCAAAATGTTTAAATATTTCAGAACATGTTTAGCGACTGTACTACGCTGTGAGACATGTGAAACCACATCTCTGTGATCATATTGAGGCTCACTAAATGGGAACATGGTTCGGATCAACCTTTCCTTAATGATTAGTGACATTCATAATGGACAGATCTCATTGTGTATCCGTGCTAATATGGTATCAGCTCCATGATGGACAGATCTCATCTGTGTATCCGTGCCAATATGGTATCTGCTCCATGATGGACAGATCTCATCTGTGTATCTGTGCCAATATGGTATCTGCTCCATGACGGACAGATTTCATCTGTGTATCCATGCTAATATGGTATCTGCTCCATGATGGACAGATCTCGTCTGTGTATCCGTGCTATTATGGTATCTGCTCCATGATGGACAGATTTCATCTGTGTATCCATGCTAATATGGTATCAGCTCCATGATGGACAGATCTCATCTGTGTATCCGTGCCAATATGGTATCTGGTCCATGATGGACAGATCTCATCTGTGTATCCGTGCTAATATGGTATCTGCTCTATGATGGACAGATCTCATCTGTGTATCCGTGCCAATATGGTATCTGCTCCATGATGGACAGATCTCGTCTGTGTATCCGTGCTATTATGGTATCTGCTCCATGATGGACAGATCTCATCTGTGTATCCGTGCTAATATGGTATCAGCTCCATGATGGACAGATCTCATCTGTGTATCCGTGCTAATATGGTATCAGCTCCATGATGGACAGATCTCATATGTGTATCCATGCTAATATGGTATCTGCTCCATGACGGACAGATCTCATCTGTGTATCCGTGCTAATATGGTATCAGCTCCATGATGGACAGATCTCATCTGTGTATCCATGCTAATATGGTATCAGCTCCATGATGGAAATAATTTAAATAATGGACATTTGTTCATTCAATTTGTTGTTAATTGAATGTTTTAAAAGGTCAGTGGAAGGCATAATAATGATATTAACACAAATAATATTAATCATTATTATAGCAGGCAACTTGAACAGTGCACAAGCACACGGCCAGGCTAATAAGACAATTCACATGTGCCTACACTGCCAATGTATACAATATTATGAGTTATGAATGTTGTTTAAATCACAACAACAACACAAAGCTTCTCATAATGTAAAGCACGTAAACAAATAAAGCCTTGATGATTGTTTACAGATTTTTTTTGAAAAGTTATCCCATGTAAAGTGCATATTGTAAAACAGCTACATACAGTCGCGGTAACGTGGATATTATAAACCATTGCAATTGTAAAACTGCACCATTTGCCTTTTTTGCATTTCAACAAAACCAGCAAATCTTGATTCATTCTAATAAAAAATGTCCTAAAAATGTAATTGCCATCTTTGAGAAGTAACAAATTAAAATAATTACATTTCCAACAAATAATTTCCCTTCACACTGAATAACATCTGTGATGAGTTACAGTCTCTAAGAAAATGTCAAAGCTACATCTCAGTTGAGATTCCACCACTGTAATGTTATGAAGAAAAGGCCCAAGTCACTGTACTGAGCCAATCTATTGAGGTAAAAAATCATGCAAAGCAAATCTCCTCTGCCTTATGTCAAGAGACAATGTGTGATCTTTAAAGTAAAAGTGTCACAACTGTATGTTACATTTCCTGTCCCAGTTTTGCCAATCTTTACCATATTTATGTGCCAACAACGCTAACACTACCAAGCTCTGTCCTTTTAAACATGTCTTGCCAAACAATTTATTCACTGAACTGCTTGCTCAACACGGAGGAATAGCCAAAATCCACATCCACCAGAAAACCGCATTCACTCGTATAACCACGATTGAGCTTGCAGGTTTTGCGCTCAACCAACTCCAAGGAGACGCAAGAATACGCTAAAACAAGGCCAACCCTTATTTGAATGTTCATTTTAATGTACCTTTTTGAATAATAATAATAATAAATTCTGACCGCAGAACCCAGGCAACCTGCAGTCTTCTCATAACTGACTCACCAGCTTGGTCTTCAGGGCTCTCCTCTCTGGGGGTTTCAGTCACATTCTCCTTACTGTCGGCACCCAGCACCCTGGCTAGTGCTCTGGATAGGCCTGGAGCTGGAGGAGTGCTTATCAGGGTGGGCTTAACAGGCAGGGCAGGAGGCAGTGCAGGGGATGGATTTGAAAGGCTCTTCTGGACCTACAAGGACAATGAACAGTAACTCAGGACTGAGGATTCATGTGAGAGAAATCTGGAATTAAATAGCTGGGGACTTTGTGCCGACTCATCAAATTACTACAATAGACATAGGAAAGTGAAGCATGTTGTTACCTTGTTAAGCACATTCCCCAATGCCAACTTTGGGACCAAAAGCTCCCTTTCTGGCAGGATACTGACAGGGGGATCAGGACAACCAGCCAGTGAAGCACCAGGAGGACCAGCCAATGAAGCTTCATGACGGCCAGCCAGTGAAGCTCCAGGAGGACCAGCCAGTGAAGCTCCAGGAGGACCAGCCAGTGAAGCTCCAGGAGGGACAAACCGAGGCTTCTTTGCCATGTTACCAAAGAGCTGACTAGGGGCCCCTGAGCGACGCATCCTCTTCTTGAGGAAGTTCGATCTTTGACACACACACACACACACACACACAAAGCACTTAAACACATGCACACTATTTTACTTTTATTTATACAGAGCAATTAAACTAAGAACTATCTCCTTTATTTAATTTTAACACATTTGGATATGAAATACACACATATAAAGACAAGTAACCACAGGGAACAAAAAAAGCTACTTAAGCTTATCAACATTTTCCTCATAGGCACCAACCTATCAACCTTACGGTTCCTCTACAAAACATCCCATGATTGGGGAGCGTACTACACAGAATCAGTATAAGTAGATCTGAATAAGCCAGCGATATATAAATGCAGGATGTGCCAGTTTTGGGAACGCATTTCATAACTGCACTTTTCCCAATATATCTAGAAGTCAGGAATTCCCAATAAGTGTAAATTAAATAAAGTGATTTGTGCCGAACTTTCCACAGGTAATAACGCAGAGGCATGGTGGACTGCATAATCAATGGTCATGCAAGTAAGCAGCGGACAAGTTAGACATATCTAACTAGCAGCAAAGGGTTGTAAAACATATTAATATTAACGCACAGAGCTAGATAGCGGTAAGTCCATTTATTGTGCGTTACATGGACCTCTAGGTCGCTCAATACTTTGACACTAGTGCTCTTAACAGTACAGCGGTGTTGATGCATTTGTCATCGTCTATAACAGACAACAAGCTTTAGACAACATGTTGGAAATCTGAAATATGGCGTTAGTGTGTTTTATACATACGTGTGTTCAGTTAATAAAACCAAAAGCCTTCTTTACAATTGTAAATGGAAACGAAAAGTTACTCCACAAGCGTTCAGCTATGAATACTTCTCCCGCGTAAGCAGCGTGACCTGCTATTGGCTGAGTGCCACGTAAAGGGGCGGAGTTCTGTGGTAATGAGTGCGCTCGTTTTGTGCTGCAGTACACTCAGACATTTGTTGTTTGGTTGCAATACACGACATTATGTGCCGCAGTATGCCGGCGTCGTTCAGAGTAACGGAAAACGAGTGTACGTTAAACCTTGTAAACAACGTGACTTTCGCCAGCTGATCCTAGGCAAACTAACCGATTTACGATTGTACTCTTCATTCATCCAGTTGGCTATTTTATCTAATTAGATATTGATTGGCATTGAACCTCAGAGATCGCTTGGATATTTGTGTCGTGAAATGTCACATTAATTGGAAGTGATTTGAAAATAAATAGTTGATGATTTCGATTTAGGTGTCATCTGTCATCGACATAGCACTGGTGGTAAGTAAACTTTCAGGAAACAAATCGAAGAAATTAAAGTGATAAATTACATCAGGCAAATATTTTTCGCCAAATCCCACGGAGATACTGACAAAAAACAGACAACTGGTCAGCATGTTACTGCATCAGATACAATTGCATTTAATAAATGTGTATCCAACATTAAATACAATTTATTTTGCCTTTAATGGTTAGGCTGCTATTGAATTACACTCTAGTTTTTATGCTTCTACATTGTTCTCATAATGCATGACATGAACTCCATATTATAACCATAAAGTCTTAGTGCATATAGTTACTTAACTACTGTTAATGGCATTTTAGAAGTGGATATATCCAACATTTGAAGCTGACATGATATCTCTATGCTATGGTCCACTGTTATTTGTTAAATATTTCACAGCCTCTCTCCATATATTTCCGGGGTTGCTTTTTAATTTCTGTGATGGGATGAGAATGTAGCAGTGATGTTGTCATGGAGTCGGTAATCCAATCAGAGATAAGGAGAGAGTGTAATCCATGATAATCCCCCATCCACAGCAGACAAGCAGAGAGGGACAGGGTGAATGAGGGAGAGAACATCATGACTTTGTATATACAAAATGTTCCTGCTTTTATGGATCACATTTGCTTCATCAGGACCCCATTTACACAAATATGCGTCCTAAGGGAATTATCTTGCCAGGCTGTCTGAATAAAACAAATCGATAAATATGAATTACTTCCAGTTGATCCAGGGTACAATTTTTGCTTGCTCTTAATGTGTGTGTGTGTGTGTGTGTGTGTGTGTGTGTGTGTGTGTGTTTGTGTGTGTGTGTAACTCTGTCTCGTCCAACAGCTGGCTGCCTGGGCAGAGGACTCCCGTTGCTAGGGTGACCTTTCCCCAGAGACTTGGCCAAAAGGGAGAAAATAGGGGCGGGGCCAGAAAAGACCCTCACCTGGGACGAACTACAGACACAGGAGAGAGAAGAGAGGAGAGGTGGTGGATAGCGAAATAACCTGAGAAAGAGGACAAAGAACAGGCGAACAGAAGGAGGACAAATAGAGAAGGGAAGAAAGGAGTCTGCCAGTGTCAGGTAAGGATTAGTTCATTCGGTCAAATGAATCAGCCATAAGTCAATGGGACACAGAATATGAAAACCAGGAATATTTAGGAAGTTTACTAAACACGGACCCTGGCTGGCTGTCTCTGACCTGTTTGTGCCGTGTAGCGTCAATGCACTCTGCCTTGTACGTCTGTGTGTGTGTTGCAGGATGGGCTATGACCTGGAGAGGTTTGTGGGGTACGTGAATGAAGGGCTGCTGTGTTGCGTGTGTCGGGATGTGTTGGAGCGCCCCCTACAGGCCCCCTGTGAACACGCTTACTGCAGCGGCTGTATCAGCTCCTGGCTCATACATCACCAATCCTGCCCAGAGGATCGACTACCTCTGGACATCAGCACTCTCAGACCGCTGTACAGGTACGTAAACACACACACACATGCTTTTTTTCTATACTTCTTCCTTCTGAGGACTTTTTGGACTAAATTCCATTGCTATTAAAATCCTATTTTCTCTAACCCATAAAACATAACCCAGACTTTAACCATCATAAAGATCATAGCTCCCTCTGGTCTTTTGGTCTTTTAGGTACATGCGCAATGACCTGTCCAGACTCCAGATCCGCTGTGTTAACTCTGGTCAGGGCTGTGAGACCGTCTGCTCCCTGGAGACTCTACACACACACGAGGAGGAGTGTCCGTTCACCCTCATACCATGCTCCTACACAGGTAATACAGTTAATCTAGGACCTACAGTGCATTACAATACAGGAAGAGTGTTTGTGCTTATGTGCGTGTGTGTGTGTGTGTGTGTGTGTGTGTGTGTGTGTGTGTGTGTATTCACGACCCTAAACTCCATGTCAGTTTGTGAAGTAGCAGAGGTGATATGACACCAGTATGAGGGGAGCAGGTGTTAGACTAGTTGTCATGGTACCGTCACACATTGTCCATCTTTTCAGGGACATGTAAACATTACTTGGGGGGGGGAATCTGGTCCAAAATGGAAGAGAATGTTTTTACATTTTGCCACCAAAAAATTACCATCATTTTGTCTATTCTAGCTAAATGTCCTTACCGGCTGTAATGTGAGACTCCATTGTCATCAATGATGTCTGTTTTTATGTCCGATGTTGTCCTGTGCGATAAACCCTGTAGTCTCCCACCTGTCCACCATGAAATATATATATGTAGCAACAAAAACAGTTGATCATTGTTCGATAGAATTTAAATAAAACTAGCAGTCATACCACACATAAAGTAAGAAAAAATGACATCTCACGTTAGACCAGCCCTCCCCTAGACAACAGTGTACTCTTATCTTCAAGTGACAAATTCTCTCAGGCACATCTCTAGGACAGTTGAATGATACGAATGTAGGTGAAAAGCAAATGACATCAGTGCTGCTGAGGGAAAACACCCAATTACTGTCAGGATTCCCCTGACAACAACATGCGTTTTACATCTTTAATGAGCGTCCACCTCTGGGGATTAGATCTAATGTAATGAGTGCGTGTGTTTGTGTAGGTAAACTGACTTGTCTGTGACCTGTTGTTGACAGGTGGGAACCTCATATGTTACCAGTGTGGTAGGTATCCGGGAGTGTGCATCTGGGTGCTTTTCAATCAGTATTTCCTTTATTTTAGTTAAAAACCTGAGGAGTTCAGTTTCGTCTGTCTTCCTTTCACCTGTTCGCTCTGGCATAACTGGGTGGGGGAGTTTTTGAGTTCTGTGCAATGCAGTGGATTGGTGGTGTGTCTGTGTGTGTGTGGAAAGGAGTGAGTGCTGAGGGAGAGGAGACAGTTGTAGATGTATACCTCAATTAGACTCTCTTCCTGTTTTTGATACTTCCTGTATTCCACCCTCCTCTCCTCATTCGTCCTTTGTGCTCTTTCTATCTCTCTGTGAAGGCTGTCCGTTGCAGGTGGAGAGGAGGGGTCTCGACTCGCACCTGTCAGAGTGCGAGTTCCGTAGCAGGGCGTGTCCTAGTGGCTGTGGACACACCCTCCATTCCATAGACCAATCACAGCACAACTGTGTTGCCGAGCTACGAACAGAACTGGAGTTGCTGAGGTTTGTGTGCTTGTGGTGGTCGTTGGATTGACGTTGTCGCATCCGCGCTTCGCACAACAAATCCTTAAGAAAGCTCTGCTAATACTTACAATAGCGCACAATGCATTAATATGAGGGATTTAAGTGTGAGTGTTTGTGTGGTTCAGGGCAGAGATGTTGTGTAAGATGGAGGAAGTGAGGCATGAGATGGAATCAAGGCTGGACTCTCAGAGGAGACACATGGTGCAGAAGGAGTCTCTGCTGAAGAGCGAGGTGGACGATCTGAAGGTGATGCACAGATACTCACACACATGCACACAGTATCTACGCATGTTTCTCTGCGTAGAACCTGAG
Organism: Dallia pectoralis; assembly: GCA_029465975.1. Taxonomy (NCBI): domain Eukaryota; kingdom Metazoa; phylum Chordata; class Actinopteri; order Esociformes; family Umbridae; genus Dallia; species Dallia pectoralis. Next base: position 11,877,792 of record CM055738.1, on the reverse strand, counting down.
TTATCCCTGTATGTGTCTGTAGGGCCAGTTGTCCAGAGTGGTGTGTGATGTTCGTGCCCTGTTGGGAGCGGAGCGCCTGAGAAGACAGGAGCTGGCAGAAGCAGAGCTGGAAAAGAGGGAGTTGCTAGAGATGCTTAGGAGCCTGCAGCCATACAGAGGCCAGACAAACCGAGCTGAAACCATCTGGGGCCAGCAACAGCCAATCACAGGCGTGCCGAACGACTGGCCAGCACAGACCTCCAACCAATCACTACCATCAATCTCGCCCATTTCAACCGTAGCCCCGCCCACCTCCCCCAAGCCGGTAGAGGGGTCACGTAAGGGCGTTCCCCGGAGCCTCCCGCTCGACAGCGTGAAGAGGATGAGCAGAGAGGTCACAGTCATCTGAAGGGTTTTGGCCATTCCTTATGTGCTGTTGGGCACGGTTCTGTCTCATAATCACTAACAGGAGAATGTGCTTTGACCAACACAACATTATTAGTGTGTACCGTAAAAATTTATCCAGCCTGATGAATGCCCCGTGGACTGGCATCAGTGAAGCTGTGTGAATGGGCAAACGTGCCAAACTCAGCCCACCCGGGGGAACACGGAAAACAAGCCACTATGTCAAACAATTCACCCAATATCCTGAATTAAGTCTGATGATATAGTCTTTATCTTATTACTGTACACGTTGTAAACTGATTTGACTGTTTGTAAAGCGTGGCACATTGACACATCATCATTAAAACGTATATATACCAGGCACTGATGTATTTTCATTCATCCCAACCACTTACATTTGTACGCTATCTTAAGTAATGGATGCAATACATATTATGTGAATGATTTAAACAGTTCAAGTTGCTGATGAGTTACACACTCGTAGGACATAGACCACAAAAAAGGAAGCCATGTTGTGTCATTAAGAAACCCTGGAGTGCCTCGTTAACACTCTAATCAGGCTCGTTAAGGGAAACACTCCAGACACCACGGTCACCTGGTGAACTTTATTCAGTCTGAACATCAATGTAAAAGAAAAACAAAATAATGACACACAAAGAGCAACACTAAGTCCACACGTCTTCATCCACATGAGAATCCCGCACAGGACATCCTCCCATGAGACAACGTATCCATAATCCTGATTGGTCCGTTAGAGCCGTGACAGGCTGCAGTCATTGGCCAGAGCTGTTCATCTGGTGAAGGAGCGAACATGTCTTCCCCTCCCCCCTCCGCTGCCTCCCCCACTACTGAACTTCCCTCCCTGGGAACCCCTTCCTCCTCCACCACCTCCACCACCCCCACCTCCTCCCCCACCTCCACCACCACCTCCTCCTCCTCCTCCACCACCACCTCCCTGACTCAGCCATGACAGACCTGTACCCCCACGACCACGAGGGGCGCGGTCCCGAGGAGCCAGACGGTATGTACCTGGGAGACAGACAGAGAGAAATAGAGTGAGAGGGTTAGTGGTTCTGTAAACAGCCGTGGGTCTGTCTGTGCGCGTCCGTGCGCGTCCGTGCGCGTCCGTGCGCGTCCGTGCGCGTCCGTGCGCGTCCGTGCGCGTCCGTGCGCGCGTCCGTGCGCGTCCGTGCGCGTCCGTGCGCGTCCGTGCGCGTCCGTGCGCGTCCGTGCGCGTCCGTGCGCGTCCGTGCGCGTCCGTGCGCGTCCGTGCGCGTCCGTGCGCGTCCGTGCGCGTCCGTCCGTCCGTCCGTCCGTCCGTCCGTCCGTCCGTCCGTGTGTGTGTGTGTGTGTGTGTGTGTGCGTGTCTGTGCGTGTGTGCGTGTCTGTGCGTGTCTGTGCGTGTCTGTGCGTGTCTGTGCGTGTGTGTTTCTGTGCGTGTGTGTTTCTGTCTGTGTGTGTTTCTGTCTGTGTGTGTGTGTCTGTGTGTGTGTGTCTGTGTGTGTTTCTGTGTGTGTGTGTCTGTGTGTGTTTCTGTGTGTGTGTCTGTGTGTGTTTCTGTGTGTGTGTCTGTGTGTGTGTCTGTGTGTCTGTGTGTGTGTCTGTGTGTGTGTGTCTGTGTGTGTTTCTGTGTGTGTGTGTCTGTGTGTGTTTCTGTGTGTGTGTGCGTGTATGTCTGTGTCTGTGTCTGTGTGTGTCTGTGTGTGTCTGTGTGTGTTTCTGTGTGTGTGTGTGTGTGTGTCTGTGTGTCTGTGTGTGTGTGTCTCTGTCTGTCTGTGTGTGTGTCTGTCTGTGTGTGTGTCTGTGTGTGTGTCTGTCTGTGTGTCTGTGTGTGTGTCTGTGTGTGTGTCTGTGTGTCTGTCTGTGTGTCTGTGTGTGTGTCTGTGTGTGTGTGTCTGTCTGTCTGTTTGTGTGTGTGTGTGTCTCTGTCTGTCTGTGTGTGTGTCTGTCTGTGTGTGTGTCTGTGTGTGTGTCTGTCTGTGTGTCTGTGTGTGTGTCTGTGTGTGTGTCTGTGTGTGTGTCTGTGTGTCTGTCTGTGTGTCTGTCTGTGTGTCTGTCTGTGTGTCTGTGTGTGTGTGTCTGTCTGTCTGTTTGTGTGTGTGTGTGTGTGTGTGTCTGTGTGTGTGTGTGTCTGTGTGTGTGTGTCTGTCTGTCTGTTTGTGTGTGTGTGTGTGTGTGTGTCTGTGTGTGTGTGTGTCTGTGTGTCTGTGTGTCTGTCTGTCTGTGTGTGTGTGTGTGTGTGTGTGTGTGTGTGTCTGTCTGTCTGTCTGTCTGTGTTTCTGTGTGTCTGTGTGTCTGTGTGTGTGTCTGTGTGTCTGTGTGTGTGTCTGTCTGTCTGTCTGTGTTTCTGTGTGTCTGTGTGTCTGTGTGTGTGTCTGTGTGTCTGTGTGTGTGTCTGTGTGTGTTTCTGTGTGTGTGTGTCTGTGTGTGTTTCTGTGTGTGTGTGTCTGTGTGTGTTTCTGTGTGTGTGTGCGTGTATGTCTGTGTCTGTGTCTGTGTGTGTCTGTGTGTGTTTCTGTGTGTGTGTGTGTGTGTGTGTGTCTGTGTGTGTGTCTGTGTGTCTGTGTGTCTCTGTCTGTCTGTGTGTGTGTCTGTCTGTGTGTGTGTCTGTGTGTGTGTCTGTCTGTGTGTCTGTCTGTGTGTGTGTGTCTGTGTGTGTGTCTGTGTGTGTGTGTGTGTGTGTGTCTGTGTGTGTGTCTGTGTGTGTGTCTGTGTGTGTGTGTGTGTCTGTGTGTGTGTGTCTGTGTGTGTGTCTGTGTGTGTGTCTGTGTCTGTGTGTCTGTCTGTGTGTGTGTGTGTGTCTGTGTGTCTGTCTGTGTGTCTGTGTGTCTGTCTGTGTGTCTGTGTGTCTGTGTGTGTGTCTGTGTGTGTGTGTCTGTCTGTGTGTCTGTGTGTGTGTGTGTGTGTGTGTGTCTGTGTGTGTGTGTGTGTGTGTGTCTGTCTGTGTGTGTGTGTGTGTGTGTGTGTGTGTCTGTGTGTGTCTGTGTGTGTGTGTCTGTCAGTGTGTGTGTGTCTGTCAGTGTGTGTGTGTCTGTCAGTGTGTGTGTGTCTGTCAGTGTGTGTGTGTCTGTCAGTGTGTGTGTGTGTGTGTGTGTGTGTGTGTGTGTGTCTGTCTGTCTGTCTGTCTGTGTTTCTGTGTGTGTGTGTGTGTCTGTGTGTGTTTCTGTGTGTGTCTGTGTGTGTGTCTGTGTGTGTCTGTGTGTGTGTCTGTGTGTCTGTGTGTGTGTGTGTCTGTGTGTGTGTGTCTGTGTGTGTGTGTCTGTCTGTGTGTGTGTCTGTGTGTGTGTCTGTCTGTGTGTGTGTCTGTGTGTGTGTGTGTCTGTGTGTGTGTGTGTGTGTGTCTGTGTGTGTGTGTGTCTGTGTGTGTGTGTGTCTGTGTGTGTGTGTGTCTGTGTGTGTGTGTGTCTGTGTGTGTGTCTGTCTGTGTGTGTGTCTGTCTGTGTGTGTGTCTGTCTGTGTGTGCGTCTGTCTGTGTGTGCGTCTGTGTGTGTGTGTGCGTCTGTGTGCGTGCGTCTGTGTGCGTGCGTCTGTGTGCGTGCGTCTGTGTGCGTGCGTCTGCGTGCGTCTGTGTGCGTGCGTCTGTGTGCGTGCGTCTGTGTGCGTGCGTCTGTGTGCGTGCGTCTGTGTGCGTGCGTCTGTGTGCGTGCGTCTGTGTGCGTGCGTCTGTGTGCGTGCGTCTCTGTGCGTGCGTCTGTGTGCGTGCGTCTGTGTGCGTGCGTCTGTGTGCGTGCGTCTGTGTGCGTGCGTCTGTGTGCGTGCGTCTGTGTGCGTGCGTCTGTGTGCGTGCGTCTGTGTGCGTGCGTCTGTGCGTGCGTCTGTGTGCGTGCGCGTGCGTGCGTCTGCGTGCGTGCGTCTGCGTGCGTGCGTCTGCGTGCGTGCGTCTGCGTGCGTGCGCCTGCGTGCGCCTGCGCCTGCGTGCGCCTGCGTGCGTGCGCCTGCGTGCGTGCGCCTGCGTGCGTGCGCCTGCGTGCGTGCGCCTGCGTGCGTGCGCCTGCGTGCGTGCGCCTGCGTGCGTGCGCCTGCGTGCGTGCGCCTGCGTGCGTGCGCCTGCGTGCGTGCGCCTGCGTGCGTGCGCCTGCGTGCGTGCCTGCGTGCGTGCCTGCGTGCGTGCCTGCGTGCGTGCCTGCGTGCGTCTGCGTGCGTGTCTGCGTGCGTGTCTGCGTGCGTCTGCGTGCGTCTGCGTGCGTCTGTGTGTGCGTGCGTGCGTGCGTGCGTGTGTGCGTGCGTGTGTGCGTGCGTGTGTGCGTGTGTCTGTCTGTGTGTGTCTGTCTGTGTGTGTGTGTCTGTCTGTCTGTGTCTGTCTGTGTGTGTCTGTCTGTCTGTGTGTGTCTGTCTGTCTGTGTGTGTCTGTCTGTGTGTGTGTCTGTCTGTGTGTGTGTCTCTGTCTGTGTGTGTGTCTCTGTCTGTGTGTGTGTCTGTCTGTGTGTGTGTGTGTCTGTGTGTGTGTGTGTCTGTGTGTGTGTGTGTGTGTGTGTGTGTGTGTGTGTGTCTGTCTGTGTGTGTGTCTGTCTGTGTGTGTGTCTGTCTGTGTGTGTGTCTGTCTGTGTGTGTGTCTGTCTGTGTGTGTGTCTGTGTGTGTGTCTGTGTGTGTGTGTGTCTGTGTGTGTGTCTGTCTGTGTGTCTGTCTGTGTGTCTGTCTGTGTGTCTGTGTGTGTGTCTGTCTGTGTGTCTGTGTGTGTTTCTGTCTGTGTGTGTTTCTGTCTGTGTGTGTTTCTGTGTGTGTGTGTTTCTGTGTGTGTGTGCGTGTGTGTCTCTGTGTGTGTGTGTTTTCATGTGTGTGTGCGCGTGTGTGTCTCTGTGTGTGTGTGTGTACCTGTCGGTTGCTGGCGTGATGGCAGAGGGCCGCGGGTAAAGTTGCTCTGCCCGCCCCTGGCATCGTTGTAGGTTCCCCGGTGTGTGACCGGCGGCACAGGGCCACTCCACGACGACCCACCTCTCCCGGCCTCACGACGGGCGTTATAGTTCCCTGGTGGAGGGGACAGGAACGTTTGGTAACGATAACATATTCAAAAGCAGAAACACGCTGTTCCTGTTAGCGATCCCTGTGTACCTACCAGACAGTAGCACTCCTTTAGGCTGAGGCGGGGTGAAGAAGCGGGTCTGCTGGCTGTGGAAGGAGGCCCGACCTCGGTTCCCCGTGAACAGGCCCCTGGTGGGGGGTTTCGGGGAGCTCTTGGGCGGTCTTTTGGGGGGCAACAGGCCCAGTGGCGTCCCAATGTCTTTAAACTCTGCAGCCACAAAGTCGTCCACGTGCATGCTGGGAGGCCGCGAGGTGTTTTGTTTGCGCTGGCGGAAGATGTCGTGGGGTCGACAGAGCTGGCCCCCGAAACCCCCCCTCCCCCGGCCGCGAGGAGCAGTCATCATGTGAGCTCGCTTGGCTGGTTCTACATAGTCTGACTTACCGCTGGAGGAAGGAAGAGGACATCTATGTTAATACGTACAGAATGCTACGTACAGAATGCTACGTACAGAATGCTACGTACAGAATGCTACGTACAGAATGCTACGTACAGAATGCTACGTACAGAATGCTACGTACAGAATGCTACGTACAGAATGCTACGTACAGAATGCTACGTACAGAATGCTACGTACAGAATGCTACGTACAGAATGCTACGTACAGAATGCTACGTACAGAATGCTGTGTGGGTGGGGCTGTGGACATGGTTGTGAGTGTACCTGGTGATGAAGGTTTCATGTTTGTGTTTGCCCAATCGGAAGCCCTTGTTGGCTTTAGCATGACTGGGAGACAGGGGTTCAGAGAGGAAGGAACGCTCTAGCTCCGCCTTCAGGTCCAACTCAGGACAACACTCCTGGGCCAGGCTTAACAGGTCCACTTTCACCTAGACACAGAGAGAAGTTACACAGCCACACCTAGACACCAACACAGAGAGCGATTACACAGCCACACCTAGACACCAACACAGAGAGAGATTACACAGCCACACCTAGACACCAACACAGAAAGGTTACACAGCCACATCTAGACACCAACACAGAGAGGTTACACAGGTAGAGTAAATCCAGTTTCAAACAAACACACACACACAGATCTCACCATGTCAAGCTCAGCCTCCATGTCGTCAGTATGAAATGGAGAAAACCACAGAGCCTTCAGCTGCTCATCCAAAACGTCTGACATCACAAACACAGTCCTACACAGGGAAACACAGACAGCCTGGACTCAAACTGGGCTAACAGCCTGTCATCACAAACACAGTCCTACACAGTGAACACAGACAGCCTGGGCTCAAACTTGGCTAACAGCCTGTCAGTCAGGGGTGCTTTTACAATACAACACAAGCACAACTCTACAAGTGGTTTGTAATGAAGTATATTCTTCATACAGGTGCAGAAATAAAACTGTAGAATGGCTTAACATGGTGGACTTGATCCGATTGGGTCAATTAAACTGGGTCAACGGTGTCATTGAGCGGTACCTGTGATTGAACTGGGTCAACACTGAGGTGAGCGGTACCTGTGATTGAACTGGGTCAACAGTGTCAGGTGAGCGGTACCTGTGATTGAACTGGGTCAACAGTGGGTCTGGGTTGGGAAGCATGGGCTCAGTCTCAGCGGTAGTTGATGTTTCTATAGCGATCTCCAGCGTCTGTCGTAGACCAATCACATTCTCCAACAGGGTCTCCAGTGAGTCATCCTCTTTGCACAGCTTCTGCAGAGTCACAAGAACCGACACAAATGACAGTTTATGCTACAACTTCCATTCCAAATATGGTTTCCACCCATTCTGTCCAGAGTGGGAGAAAGGTTACTTTCAATGACAAATGTTTTTATGTTATAAAACAAATGTTACCAAAACATATACAATTCTTTATGTTCTAATTTGTATATTGGATCTTCCACTAGTGTAATGGCCTGATAAATTATTCACACATGTTACCAAAACCCTGTTAACAACCCATGGCCTTGATTAAAATTGCTTATAAATCCTGAATGAACTACCAACAGAATGTCCCCATGACCTCCAGAACTAACTAGCAACACTCAGCCAATCAACAGAATGTCCCCATGACCACCAGAACTAACTAGCAACCCTCAGCCAATCAACAGAATGTCCCCATGACCTCCAGAACTAACTAGCAACCCTCAGCCAATCAACAGAATGTCCGCATGACCACCAGAACTAACCAGGAACCCTCAGCCAATCAACAGAATGTCCCCATGACCAGGTCAAGGGCATTCCAGACCACCAGCGGAGATATATGCTAGCTAATGGGTCCTGTTGTTGTGAAATAAATGGGGACACATTACCAGACATTTAAAAAATGCCTTCTGAACCGTTGACTGGATTACAGTTGTGTTAAAAAATGACCTACGAAACAACACATTCGCTTTGTTAAATAATGAACTTTTGATTAGACAACATATTCCACGGCGTGTATTTGGGGCAGTGTGTGATTCAGTGTGTGTGTGTGTTTGTGTACCGTGATGCGTTTTTCCAGTGTGTTCAGAGGGTGCGTCTCTGTCGCCTCCCACTGTAGCAGAGCCTTCATCTCAGAACCAGACAGAGCCACGAGCCGAGGGGGTGGGACCAACGCTGACTCCTCCCCTCCACTTTCCTCTCCACAGCAACCCTGGGTTAGTAAGCAAGATAGTGTAAAATACATAATTATTAATATTATGCAATAGATTAGCCTTCAAGATAATAGTGTACGATTTTGTTAAACGTGTTTGGGAGCTTTACCATCGGGTCAGTGTTGAGGAGCTGTCGCAGGAAGTCCAGAAGAGCAGACAGAATTTCAACAGAATCTTTAGTAAAGTTAAACATCTGTCTCTTTAACAGAGCACACACACTGGCACTGTGCTTCTTCAGAGCCCTAGAAACACAAAAAGAATAGTTGAATATGGTGTTCTTGTCTAGCGTTTAGGTTAGAGGATCAGGAAAAGTTTACATTAAAAGATAAACCGGCGTGTGTGTGTGTACCCCTTGAGGTGGTGGAGGCCATAGTGGTGTTCTGTCAGAAACATAAGTGTTCTGAGGCAGGTGAGAAGCAGACTGCCCTCTCCGCTCCCCAAAACTTCCAGTAGAGAGTCACACACTGATGAGATCATTTCCCGTCCGGGCAGGGCATTGGCCAGCTGCTCGGCCTCTGAGACACAGCCCTCAGCCGGGTGGGACGCCACCAGGGAGATGTCCTATCACACACACACAGAGAGTACATGGTTAATCACACACACACACACACACACAGAAAGAAAGAGAGTGCAGGGTTAATTTACATTTTACATTTAGCGCATTTAGCAGACGCTCTTATCCAGAGCGACTTACAATAAGTGCAGGCATTTCACATATAGCTAAAACACACATCAAAAAGGCAATAAGTACATTGTTCCTGGGTGGGTGCAGGGGGAAGTGCTAGAGATAGAAGGGGTGCTAGGAGAGGAGGAGTGGGTGATAATCGTAGAGGATTGATTCGGTTGTGAAGTTTCGAACAGGCGAGAGTTGTGGAGCTCCATTCATGGAGCTACTGGAGGTACAGTTTGAAGAGGAAGTGCTCGCATGGGTGTGTACGGCTTGATTAGTGACTGGATGTAGGAGGGAGCGGTTCCTCTTGCTGCCCCATAGGCTAGCACCCACAGGGTTAATCACACACAGCCCTGGGGCTCCCCTCCCTACCCTGTTCAGCCTGATACCACACCTCACTAATCTGACACATTGCTTAGGCTTAAGAAGAACACTTAAGTGTGTTTGTGAGCACCCGGCACTACATGAACCCATCTGCCACAGACAGTTCCTTTAAAACGAGAAAGAGGGCTTGGGGGACAAGACAATGTGCATGTAATGCATTAGCCTCATTCACTGCCTACTGCTTGGTTACCTGGTCACATAGCGACTGTAGAATTGTTCCCACCAGCTCTGCACAGTGCTGCTGTGGGAGGGCGTGGTCGGCAGCAGGGACCAATAGGGCCAACAGCAGTGGAAAGAGCTCAGCCAATGTCTCGTCTCCGGGGGTGGAGCCAGAGAGCAGGTGCAACGCCGCGATCTTACAGGCTCTCTGTGAAACCAGAGCGTCGAGCAGCGACAGGAGACGCAGGACCTGTGCCCAACCGGGACTCTTAGCCTCCGCCCTGTGGAAACACGACCATACAAAGGCCGGATGACAGAGAAAAATGCGGGTCAGAACATCCACCCAAATTTCACACGGCCAATTAGTTCTGGCGGGTCATATTAGCTCTCGATTACGCCGCATTAGCGTGTGTCTTACGGCTGCAGCTCATCCAGCAGCATCTCCAGGAGAGCCTTGGTGATGAGCATGGCCGTGGGGGACGACAGATCGGCCAGCTGCACACACACCCTGCGGAGAGCGGCCAGCAGCGGAGGACAGCTGGTCCCACACACACACCCCAGAACGTCTGCGAACACGCGCCACTGAACACGCAGGTGCATGCTCCACAGCTTCCTGGTGTTCAGCGCCACTGCCACGTCCTCATTGGAGATCACCTGGGAACGGCACCAGCAGAGCACACTATTAGAAACGGACCTGAGAGGGTCAGAGAGGTGGCGGTCAGAGAGGTGGGGGTCAGAGAGGTGGGGGTCAGAGAGGTGGGTGGTCAGAGAGGTGGGGGTCAGAGAGGTGGGGGTCAGAGAGGTGGGGGGTCAGTGAGGTGGGGGGTCAGTGAGGTGGGGGGTCAGTGAGGTGGGGGTCAGTGAGGTGGGGGTCAGTGAGGTGGGGGTCAGTGAGGTGGGGGTCAGTGAGGTGGGGGTCAGTGAGGTGGGGGTCAGAGAGGTGGGGGTCAGTGAGGTGGGGGTCAGTGAGGTGGGGGTCTGTGAGTACCTGTGTGCTCTGCATGGGCAGCGGCAGAGGGAGAAGTTCGGACAGCAGCGTCAGGCCGGAGAACAGTCCCTCTGGGGCTTTTAACAGAGAGCCCAAAACCTCCTTCAGCATTAGGGACCAGGTGTTACTGAGCAGAGTCTCCTCTGTATGGGTCATCTGCAGTGGAACACGCACACACACGCACACACACACACACACGCATGTACGCACACACGCACGCACGCACGCACACACACACACACACACACACACAGGATTTAAACTACTATGATCAAATCCTAACACACACACACGTCATGTTAAGAGTCCAGTCTCATTAGTCCTACCAGTTCACTGACTCCTTGAGTGAAGGTGAGCAAAACGTCCACAATCAGGGCCTGAACGTTGGTCTCCTCCCCGTCTAGACGGCCGGACGCCGGTGCCGAACACACGATCATATGCAACGTCACTAACACGTTAGCAACACGCGTGTCCCTGAACTGGAAGGCCCCGCTACGCAGCAGCTCTGTCAGCATGGTCCGCAGCAGCCTTAGCGTGTTCACGCACACGCCAAGGATCATACAGCGCTGGGGGGTGGGCCCCATGTGTCCGTGGACACGCCAGCCAGGCAGCAACACGCTACACAGCTTCTGGAGCACACGCACGCACGTATCCAGGCCCTCGTCGGAAAACAGCTGCACCCCTGCCAGGCTCCACTTCAGATCCCTCTGCTGGCCCCCCACGAGGGACGGGGGACAGGATATCTGGCACAGGACCCTCAGGGCAGACATCAGTCCACTTCCCTCTACAGCCAACAGGTTCTCTATGTTCTACGGGGGACAGAACACACACGGAACCATGTGAGAACACGCATGTACACGTACACACATCAGTCCTACCCAGAGAGCGTGCAGTCAGCAGGTCCACCCCCCCCTTCCCCCTTATAACAGAAGCTTACGTTTCTATTAACCTCTCTATGTGTGTGAACCCCTCCCCCTATATAACAGAAGCTTACGTTTCTATTAACTTGTCTATGTGTGTGTGTGTGTGTGTGTGTGTGTTGATCATAATGAGGAAGTAAACAAACTGCAGTGGGAGGTGAATACTGGCAACAATGACTCACCTGTTTAATGTAGTCTATGAGGGTGGGAATACTGCTGATCTCAAATCTCACTTTGTCCAGAGGCTCCAGCCATTTACACAACTCTGGAAGAGAAGACCACAGTGAGCTGGCGTTCCTGGTCACACAAGGACTTGACTACATAGCATGTATAAACTACTGGCATAATGTTCAATCCACAACTCATTAGTAAAAGAGGTTTCCTGTTAAATATAATGTACCGTAATAATGCAGTTTCAGTAAATATTGAGATTAACTGAGATTAGCAGCTATCCACACGTACGGTAAAGGAACACAGACATGGTGCATCATCTGCATTCTACTCTGGGGGAGTATTTAGGGTTCCCCCCCAAAAAAACATGCATTTGAGGCTCACATTTTGAGCATTTTCTGAACGGTTTGTGTGGTTTCATCCTCTTTAGTAGGGACTATTTTTTAACAACAACATGTACTGCTGTAATGTCCATCAACAGCATCTAATAATGAGAAACTAAACTGGAAACTCTAAACACTGTGTGAGGTAGGACAGTAGAAGGTAAATATTTAAGTGTTGGAGATCCTCACTTCTCCATCTTCAATCCTTATCACCACTTATGGAATTGGATTAACGCTAAACTTATGTTCAGTCACAGTTAACCGCCCTATTCTGAACCCGGACCAACCAAATGTCCTGAACCCGGACCAACCAAATGTCCTGAACCCGGACCAACCAAATGTCCTGAACCCGGACCAACCAAATGTCCTGAACCCGAACCAACCAAATGTCCTGAACCCGGACCAACCAAACCTCCTGGTATTACCAGTTAGGCAACTATCGACAGGTTCAGAGTCACAGGTCAGGAGTCCGAGGGGGAGGGGGACTGGTGTCTGGGGGAGGGGGGACTCAGTACCCTGCAGTTTGGAGTTGGTGTCGTCAGCCTTGGCCAGGATGAGTAGCGGAGCGGCATGCTGTTCCATGGTCCGGAGGTCACTGGAGTTCTGAACCACCATCAGCACCAGCATACAGGCATAGTTGTAGGTCACTGCCTTGCGAGCCTTGGCCTCCCCTTGGCCTTGGTCTTTACTGTGGTGCTGCAGCAGGGCCACCAGACAGGACAGGTTGTTCTCCAGGCTGAAGACGTGGGCCACGGCGCTCCTCCCGGTCTGTGTGAAGGTGATGAGGTAGAGGGCATGGAGCATGCTCAGAACCTCCGCGCTGTCGCCCTCCTCCAGCCCCGCCCCTCCCTCCCCCCCGGCGGTCACGTGACTCATCAGCTCCGACACACCTTGGAGGGCATGCAGCGCCTGCATAAGCCACACCCCCAGTCCTTCCTCGCCCAGCGTCGGCCCGGACAACCCCGCGTCAACCCCGGTGACTACAGGTTCCTCTCCTTCAACCTCGGCAATGGTTGCTAAAAGGCGGAGCAAAAGGTTGGTGGGTGTGGGCTGGGCCAGCATGAAGAGCAGTCCTGATTGGGTGAGAGACAGGAAGCGCAGGACTTCTCTGGTGGCATGAGTGACGCCCGTATGACCTGCCGCTGCTGCCGCAGACAGAACCACCGCCGTGCTCTCCAGGAAGTGACACGCATGCATGTATCTGAGGGGAGGAAGTTATCACAGGGCCATCAGGAAGTAGTCAAACCGGTGACATCATTAACTGGGGTTAAAACTGATATATTACATCTGGGGTACAGTGGAGTGGGTGATCAGTACCAAAACATGTCAGACACTTATGCACACACACACAGAGGGACAGTCCATCCAATGTGTGTCGTTTGTTAAGCAAACTGTTACTTTTGAACTTAATTTGGCTTACCATAAAGCACGTACAGACTGTCCACTTTATTTTGTAAGATTTTCTTTAGACAAACAACTTGATTGAATACATTTTTCAATCAGGCTGTAGCAACACAAAATGTGTCAAAAGTGTTTGAATACATGCAGGCAATATATATGTGTGTATTATTCTACCTGTACAGTGTGGGGTTTGGGTCGTCTCTCTCCTGGGGCCCAGTGATGCGTGCTGTCGTGGGGAAGGCTTTCCCAGGGGGCTGAACCATAGTGTGGGGGGCGGTCTCAAGCAGATGATGTAACTCGTCAAGAACCCCAGCCACCCTATCCAGCTCAGCCTCACTCACAGGGGAGGGGCCTAATGATGGTTCTTCCTCCATGGGACTGTCAGACTCCTCCCCCTCATCCTGAAAGAGAACAACGCTCATCGTTTTAAATCATTGCTTTTATACGGCCAGGAAAACCTCACACATAGAAACTTGAGCCATACAAACTCTGTGGCTGTGTACCTGTTGAGGCTCGCTCCAGGCTGCTGCTGTCCTCTGCAGGTCAGTCAGAACCTCGTAAACATGGCCTTTCTGCAGAATAGCATTGCCCGCGGTGACCACCCTCACAGTCTCCTCTCCTAGGAACAGCTGCACCAACCTCTGTCGGGGGACCAAACAACTTCACACAACTGGTGGGACACATACAAAAGGACTACCATTACAAGGGACTGTCCACGGCTTCTCTCACCTGGTATCCACTTCTCTCCATCTCCCCCTCCTGTAGGAAGGCCTCCACACCAGCTGGGGCATTGGTCAGGGCATCCAGAGCCCTCAGAATGCACAGCTTCAGGGTGGACGACACATGGTCAGCACTGAGCAGATCCAGCAGGAGCCCCAGGGCCCCCTCAGCCAGAAGCATAGTGAGGCCTTGTGGGAACTCAGCCAGACATGAAGCCAGCTTAGCTCCAGCTTTCAGCTGTCTGAGGTTTAGAGCAATGGGTTGGGTCAGAGCTATCTCCATACTAAGGCCCTGTAATGCCCATTGGACGAGAGCTGAGAGGGGCTGCTCCCATTTCCCCTGTCCAATCAGGAAGCCCATCCCTTTAGCAAGCAGACCAGAGGCCTGCTCCAGAGCTGTGACCCAATGGGAGTCGCGGTCCTCTCCTATTCCAGCCAAGAGCTCTCTCAGCTGGGTTACAGCCTCTGCCTCAGCCCCCTCTCCACTACCTGGCGCCTCTGGGCCTTCAAACACAGCTCCCTTGGCCCGTTCCAGCTGGGAATCAAAGCGGGTCTTGTAGGGTGGAGTAAAATATAGCAGTGGGCGGAGCTCTCGTTCATAAGGGTCATATTGAACTGGGGGTACAGAGGCCAGGTCTTCAGGGGTGTAGTCAATGTCAAAACTTGGAAGTTTAAAACTCCCATTGTCCAAGTCATCCTCATCACTACTGATCTGCTCATAACCGTCATCACCTGGAGGATGGAGAGATGAGCGTTTAGAGACATTAGAAAACAACAACACTTAACAACCGTGACCCTACCTAACCCGTGCAACACTACAACCACAAATACATCAACACTCAACAACCACACTGGACAACAACTAAAACAAAACTCAAAAACATGTAAAAGAACACCAAGAATCGACAACACAGCAACGTATAAGTCCTCTATAACTCATAGTAGTACTGGTGCTCTAATAACACTCTAATAGTGTCACTCCACCCAAAGTAAAGACAAAAAGACCAACACACAGCAAACCAGCTGAGGTAGTTTGTCATGCAATAGAGGATGTGGTAGTACATTAATAACATGGCTCTAGGTCATTAGGCTCTCGGTCATCAGGCTGCAGGCTCTAGGTCATTAGGCTCTAGGTCATCATGCTCTAGGTCATTAGGCTCTAGGTCATTAGGCTCTAGGTCATTAGGCTCCAGGCTCTAGGTCATCAGGCTACAGGCTCTAGGTCATTAGGCTCTAGGTCATCAGGCTGCAGGCTCTAGGTCATTAGGCTCTAGGTCATCAGGCTGCAGGCTCTAGGTCATTAGGCTCTAGGTCATCATGCTCTAGGTCATTAGGCTCCAGGCTCTAGGTCATTAGGCTCTAGGTCATTAGGCTGCAGGCTCTAGGTCATTAGGCTCTAGGTCATCAGGCTGCAGGCTCTAGGTCATTAGGCTCTAGGTCATTAGGCTGCAGGCTCTAGGTCATTAGGCTCTAGGTCATCAGGCTCCAGGCTCTAGGTCATTAGGCTCTAGGTCATTAGGCTGCAGGCTCTAGGTCATTAGGCTCTAGGTCATCAGGCTGCAGGCTCTAGGTCATCAGGCTCCAGGCTCTAGGTCATTAGGCTCTAGGTCATCAGGCTCCAGGCTCTAGGTCATTAGGCTCTAGGTCATCAGGCTGCGGGCTCCAGGTCATTAGGCTCCAGGTCATTAGGCTCCAGGTCATTCGGCTCCAGGTCATTCGGCTCCAGGTCATTCGGCTCCAGGTCATTCGGCTCCAGGTCATTAGGCTCCAGGTCATTAGGCTCCAGGTCATTAGGCTCCAGGTCATTAGGCTCCATGCTCTAGGTCATTAGGCTGCAGGTTACAGCTGCTCTTTTAGGGGTGCAAGCCAGGGGGTTGCAGGCAACATGCCGGGACCCACACACACCGTCTGTCCAGACATTACACAGGCACCACCCTACCTTCCTCCATCTCTTCCTCCTCCTCCTCACCCTCATCCTCCTCTTCTTCCTCCTCTTCCTCCTCAGGGACGCTGCCCTCAGTCCTTGTCTCGTCCTCTTCCTCCGGCTCCTCCTCCTCTTCCTCAGGCTCAGCGTCTGAGTAGGGTTCGTCGGCGGGTAACGAACCGCGTTCAGGTGACACCGCCTCCAGGAAGTCTTCCCCTCGGTCAGCCGGCTCGATCTTGGCCACTCCCACTGAGACAGCAGTCATCACAGTAATTAGTGACACAGCGCCACAAACAAACACATAATTATTCATAACACATGAAATATGTCCCTGTGACATAAATGAGAGACAATTGTGTGTGATACCTGTCAATGGGACCTGTTCCTCCTCATCGTCGTCTGGTGGGGGCGGCCCAGGGGGCGTACGGGGGCCACGGGGAGCAGGTCTGGGGGGGCTTCCATTATAATGATCGTCCTTATCCCACTCTGAAAGACACACACACACACACAGTCAGGTGTTTTGAATGATTTTTCCTTAACAGCCGTGTGACTACTCTCCACACATCTCCAGGGGTGTCGTTGACTACTACTACTCCGTGTGACTACTCTCCACACATCTCCGGGGGGTGTCGTTGACTACTACTACTCCGTGTGACTACTCTCCACACATCTCCAGGGGGTGTCGTTGACTACCTTGTTTGACGATCCTCTTGAGGCCAGTCGGTTGTTGAGGGGGTGGCGGAGGGGGAGGCGGGGGAGATTCCCGGTCGCCACCATGTGACCTTTCTGCTGAACCGTAGACCGCCACCGTCAGACTGGTGTACCAACCACACAGTACCAGACCGTCAGTGTTCACCTACACAACACACACACACCTGTTACACAACAATACACACAGTCATCTTATTCGCTGAAAGCAGAGGCAAAATGCGTGTTTACCTTTCCATTGGGCCTGAAGACGATGGACTTGTTTTCATCATATTCCAAACTGTACGGAGAAGACGAAGAGGTCAGAACACATTAATTATCTGTTCCCAGATCATCCTACACAGACAGTTGGATGGACTGTGTTACATTCTAGTCCATATCAATCTGGAAAGTGTTTCAGTTTAAAAATGTACTTGACTCCAAACCCAATCTGTTGTAGGGTCGGGCTGTGCACCACAGTCTAGGTTCAAGTCATAACAGTCACCGCCAGACGTACGTAATCTTGAATTATTCATGTAGAGAGGAGCTGATATACTACAAGTCTTTCATGGGGTTTAAATCAAAGACCTGTAGGCCTGACCAGCATTATCAAACAGTGCCCCGATTTTCCCTGATGGAATTGTTGATGTGTCATCGTGTTTTCTACATTGTAGGTGAAATTCTGGCGATGCAAAACAATAGTGCTGAATTTCAGGAGAGACAGGTCTAAGGTTGAATAAAGAAGATGACAGTTGTCACAAGTTGGTCCCTGCCCTGACAGGTTCTACAGGTGTGACTGGCACTCTAGAATACACTTAAAGACACTTTCAGGAAAGAGAACGGGGGAGGAGCAGGAGAGTGAAATAGAAAGATACTGGGAGAACATGGTGGACAGAACGGGAGACAGAAAGGACATATAAAGTCATAGAGGTAGAGAGTGATCTTAACAGAGGTTTAGAGTGATATGAAGTACAATATATTCTGTATTAGAGTAAGAAATGTCCCTGAAAGAGTAGGTGTGTCCAAACGTTTGACTGGAACTGTATATAAGTGTATAAGAGGGCAATTGCAATATAGTCACACTACCTTTTGAATGTTTGGCATATCTCAGACAGGCGAATAAAAAGAAGAAATTAGGATGGGCAAAAGAAAGCAGACACTGGACATGGGGAAAAAAGTGTTTTGAACAGACAAATCAGTTTGGACCACAAAAATAATTTGTGAGTGGCTGACCAGATTAAACTTGGCTGGAACAGTGCTTGATGCCATCTTTCAAACATGGTGGAGGCAATGTGATTGTCTGGGGGTGCTTTGTGGTGGAAAAGTGATAAATGTATACAGTGCAAGGGGATCTTGAAGGAGGTTTATAACTCAATTTTGCAATGCCATACCCTGTAGACAGTGCATGATTGAAGACAATTCCCTTTTGCAACAGGACGAAGCACAGGTCCAAACTATGCAAGAACCGTTTAGGGAAGAACCAGTCGGCTGGTATTCTGTCTATAATGAAATGGCCAGCAATGACTATGTTCTACTAATATCTTTCTATATTTCCTATTCAAACTCTTTTCATGTTATTTTTCATTTCTAATGTAGATTGTATAGATTGAGATTCGAAGGGTTAAGGACTGAGATGAGTACAGATATGAAGCGACATAAGTCGAGGGATACAGGGTAAAGTGTTACTGACCTGCCCAGTCTGTGGAATGAGGCATTGTGGGGTTTCGTGAGGTTGTTGAAATACAGTTCAAGCTGGAAAGAATGAGGGGAAGTTTCCCTGGAAACAGATAAGAAAAGGACATGACATCATCATTCTCACTCGGCTCCTTCTGCCACTTCATTGCAGATCCAGTCTGTCAGGTAACCGCCAATAGATATGTCCAATTACAAATGGACCCTTTCGGGCCAACACCCTACGGTGTCGAGAGGATTTTACAGGTGTAACCATTTTAGTAGTAGCTATTACCTTGTCTAAGCGTATATTTACCAATGAGTACAAGTATAAAACCATAGAAGGAACATTCTTAGTTAACATCATAACTTACATGGCGTTTCAATTTACACCTTTGGAAATGGCATCAAGAAGGCAAGGTATTTCTAAAGCATGATGTTGGTGCAAAGATGGTAGCCTATTTACAAATAGAAATACACATCTCCACAATTACTTATCAGCTTCCCAGTCACGTTAACGTTACATGATACAGCGTACAAACCGTGCCAAAGTGAGAAGCTCCAGTCAACTCAGTCTGCATGAAGAAAGCAAATAATAGGACAAACACACTGACCAAATTTCGGAATCAGGTTTATTCGCCAAGTCTGTTTACACATACAAGGGTTTTTCTCCTGACCCATAGCTGCAACATTTAGAGCACACACTTTGAGATGCACCTAAACAGTGCAAACAGAGTAAAACACAAAACACGAACAGTCAAGAGACCCTGCCTAGTTGGCATATGTACTGCGTAAACATAAAATATGTATCTCTATAGTGCAATGGAGCAATGTCTAGATGTGTGAGCAGAAAAAGATGAGCAATGTCCAGGTCCAAGTATCAAATTGTGCCAAAAAGCCAGTACCATATTTTTCAAAACCCGAAAATCAATACGGATTAAGCTTATCAATATTGCTATCGATACCACTGGGTCGTGGAATGTAACGACATGTCTCGAGAGACAACAGTCATTTCATTTAAATCAAATCACTAGTGCACAAACATAAATTGATTGTTTAATATAGATATTGAATTCAATTCAATTGCCAGCCAACCACCTTAAAAATAAACGGAGAATTGAATTGACTCAAGCCCTCATTCGCTACATTTATCTTTCGTTGCGTGGTGCTAAGCGGTCAAAGGCTTGGCTACATTTTATTAAAGGCAAAGATAAGCAGGAACAAATGTCATTCATGTTCAAATGTAATTTATGGCCAGGGGGAAACACAACACCAATAATAAACCACCTCAAATTTTTGCATTAGTAAAAATAAATATGCAGTACCTTCGACTGTGTTCCAGTGGAAACACTTCCTACTCTGGCTGCCAACTACTAACGTTAATGATATCTAGCTTGTTTCACTCCAATAAAGTAAATAAACGGCCCTCATTCGAAACCCTGCTACCCTGCCTGCTTTAACTGCTCTCGTTGTCTATACATTATTATGTTAAATATAATATAAAGGTGTCCATGGGGCACACGGACCCAGGACAATAATCCTCTTCCACCCAAGGAAAGCATGGTGAGCACACCCAAACTCCGTAACACGTCTCCATTGTTATCAGAAGCAAATTCAGGGGTACTACAGTACCCGACAGTGCAACCTGCTGTTACTAGTGCTATCGATAAAAGCTTGTATTATTAAGCAGTCTCAATAATAGTATCGATACCCATTCCTAGTCTTGAGGTGTGACAGCACCAGGCGCTCAAAGGACTTCAAAACCACAGAGGTCAGGGCGACTGGTCTGTAGTCATTTAGCCTTGTGATCTTCTGTTTCTGGCTGACTGGGATGATGGTGGAAGACATGAAGCAGGCTGGGACGCTGCATGACTCCAATGATTTATTGAAAATGTCTGTGAACACTACCAACAGCTTGTCAGCACAGTGCTTTGCAGCTCCCCTGTGAGAGCCACAGAGATCATAAGATGCATTGGTGTTTTCATGGCAAAAGATAGGAGGCCGTTTTAGGTCGTACAAAGGATTAGTGAACAATATATGTGTAATAGTTGTCTGCTCAAGAGGTGGAAAAGAATACTAGACCCTACACCAACTGCTCTCCAGTCTAGCAAAGCATACCTCTCCAAACCAGCCACCTCTGACATTGTGATCATGCAGAGATCTCACCTTATGTCGGAAAATGTTGTTTTTGTTATTTGACATTAAAGACGTACCATTTTACTAAGAACTGTGCAGCATTTGTCTTAATGATAAATAATAAAAGGACACTAATAATTTGTCTTTTTTTTATAAATCATGAGAAAATCCTACATCGACATCAGTATCATGAATCGTATCGCATCAAGAATTGAGTGAATCGTTAGATGCCTATTCTTACCCAAATGCCCTGTTATCTGGGAGGCTGCTGTGTGCCTTAATTCCCGGGGGAATGACACGGACCTCTGCGATTTGGACCCCATATGGAAACCGCACCACGTCCACATTAGTTGTCAGCTACAGAGAAAACACAGTCGGACACATTTCATGTAAACCAGGTACAACACACACAAAAAGGCAGCTGGGACATAATTTGTAAGGATTATTTTGTGGATTTGTTGCAAACAGTAAGTAACAAGTTATCATTTTGTATTTTCTTATTTAACCTTTTTTTAACCAGCTAGGCCGATTGAGAACAAATTATGATTTGCAACGGCGACCTGGCCAAGATAAAGCAAAAGACATGCGAGACAACATACAGTTACACAACAAATACATCTGTAAATATAAACTGGTCTGTGTACGCACATTCATTGTGAACCAACCCTGGTCTACTATCTGTGGTTGAGCTATGCAAGCATTAAGAGCAGTTACAGTACAGTAACAGTACTTCACCAGAACAGTAACAAAAAAGTAACAGAACAGTACAGCAACAGTACAGCAACAGTAACAATATAGTACAGTAACAGTGGGTAACATTACAGTAACAGTGGGTAACAGTACATCAAAAGTACATCAACAGTGCAGTAACAGTACAGTAACAGAACAGTAACAGAACAGTGGGTAACAGTACAATAACAGTACATCAACAGTACAGTAACAGCACATCAACAGCACATCAACAGGACATCCACAGTACATCAACAGTACATCAACAGTACAGGAACAGCAACAGTACAGTAACAGCAACAGTGGGTAACAGTACAGTAACAGTACATCAACAGTACAGCAACAGTACATCAACAATACAGTACAGTAACAGTGGGTAACAGTACAGTAACAGTACATCAACATTGCAGTAACAGTACATCAACAGTACAGTAACAGTACAGTAACAGTACATCAACAGTACACTAACAGCAACAGTGGGTAACAGTACATCAACAGTACAGTAACAATACAGTACAGTAACAGCAACTGTGGGTAACAGTACAGTAACAGTACATCAACAGTACACTAACAGCAACAGTGGGTAACAGTACATCAACAGTACATCAACAGTACATCAACAATACAGTACAGTAACAGTGGGTAACAGTACAGTAACAGTACATAAACAGTACAGTAACAGTACATCAACAGTACAGTAACAGTACAGTAACAGTACAGTAACAGTACAGTAACAGTACATCAACAATACAGTACAGAACAGTGGGTAACAGTACAGTAACAGTACATCAACAGTACAGTAACAGTACATCAACAGTACAGTAACAGTACATCAACAGTACATCAACAGTACAGTAACAGTACAGTAACAGTACAGTACAGTAACAGTACAGTACAGTAACAGTACAGTAACAGTACAGTAACAGTACAGTAACAGTACAGTAACAGTACATCAACAGTACACTAACAGCAACAGTGGGTAACAGTACATCAACAGTACAGTAACAGTACAGTAACAGAACAGTAACGTAACAGTGGGTAACAGTACAATAACAGTACATCAACAGTACAGTAACAGCACATCAACAGCACATCAACAGCACATCAACAGGACATCCACAGTACATCAACAGTACATCAACAGTACAGGAACAGCAACAGTACAGTAACAGCAACAGTGGGTAACAGTACATCAACAGTACAGCAACAGTACATCAACAATACAGTACAGTAACAGTGGGTAACAGTACAGTAACAGTACATCAACATTGCAGTAACAGTACATCAACAGTACAGTAACAGTACAGTACATCAACAGTACACTAACAGCAACAGTGGGTAACAGTACATCAACAGTACAGTAACAATACAGTACAGTAACAGCAACAGTGGGTAACAGTACAGTAACAGTACATCAACAGTACACTAACAGCAACAGTGGGTAACAGTACATCAACAGTACATCAACAGTACATCAACAGTACATCAACAATACAGTACAGTAACAGTGGGTAACAGTACAGTAACAGTACATCAACAGTACATCAACAGTACATCAACAGTACAGTAACAGTACAGTAACAGTACAGTAACAGTACAGTAACAGCAACAGTAACAGCAACAGTAACAGTACATCAACAGTACAGCAACAGTACATCAACAATACAGTACAGTAACAGTGGGTAACAGTACAGTAACAGTACATCAACAGTACATCAACAGTACAGTAACAGTACATCAACAGTACATCAACAGTACATCAACAGTACATCAACAGTACAGTAACAGTACAGTAACAGTACAGTAACAGTACAGTAACAGTACATCAACAGTACATCAACAGTACATCAACAGTACACTAACAGCAACAGTGGGTAACAGTACATCAACAGAACAGGAACAGCAACAGTACAGTAACAGCAACAGTACAGTAACAGCAACAGTGGGTAACGGTACAGTAACAGTACATCAACAGTACAGCAACAGTACATCAACAATACAGTACAGTAACAGTGGGTAACAGTACAGTAACAGTACATCAACAGTACAGTAACAGTACATCAACAGTACATCAACAGTACAGTAACAGTACAGTACACTAACAGCAACAGTGGGTAACAGTACATCAACAGTACATCAACAGTACAGTAACAATACAGTACAGTAACAGTGGGTAACAGTACAGTAACAGTACATCAACAGTACAGTAACAGTACATCAACAGTACAGTAGCAATACAGTACAGTAACAGTGGGTAACAGTACAGTAACCGTAAATCAACAGCACAGTAACAGCAACAGTGGGTAACAGTACAGTAACAGTACAGTAACAGTACAGTAACAGTACAGTAACAGTACATTAACTGTACATTAACTGTACAGTAACCGTGGGTAAACAAACTACGCACACGCCGCATTGGTACCGATAATCGTGTTATTCGTCGTGGATACGGACAGCAGCTATACGGACAGCAGCTATACGGACAGCAGCTATACGGACAGCAGCTATACGGACAGCAGCTATACGGACAGCAGCTATACGGACAGCAGCTATACGGACAGCAGCTATACGGACAGCAGCTATACGGACAGAAGCTATACGGACAGAAGCTATACGGACAGAAGCTATACGGACAGAAGCTATACGGACAGAAGCTATACGGACAGAAGCTATACGGACAGAAGCTATACGGACAGAAGCTATACGCGTATCCCCAAACCCGCTGCAACTGTCACAAAAATACCCAACGTACATAAAAGCTCGTAATGTTGACCTAATTACCAACTAATAGATCGATGGAAATCAAGGCAACACACCAGGTTTGAATGTAATATTCTGCTAGTTGGCCACTGTTAGTGATAGCATTAGCATAACATTACTAGCCCATGTAGCGGGGACAAAACACCGTTACGTTCGCCAACTACTGGATGCTTTTATTAACTATAACTGGACCTCGGCAAATTACACTCGCGATGTTAAGTCAGTGTGCTTTTCTCATATTTAGATACCTCTGTACTTTGATGTTTGAACGTATCCAGAAAAAGCAGCTCCATTGAAGTGTCCCCCGCCATGTTTTCCTGTTTTCACTTGGGGTAACTTCCGGTCCGAGCTAGCGCGAGCCTGGAAGTTCTTCCGGGTCTTAAACCCACACTTGGAGGTGTCTTTTAAACACGGATACATCGGGAGAATTACTGAATTACTGAGCAGTTGAGATACTATAATAACTAGAAACCAAAACGAACTTGAAACCGGTGCTACAGCCTCCCATCTACACGCTCAAATGTTTTTGTCCCGTTCCTTTTATCACTGAGTTTGTTGATAGTTAATTAATTAATTGAGTGTGTCTTGGGGTGGCCTAATTAAAGTAACACACAATGGATAACTGCGCATTTATTGACTAACATGTAAAATAGCGTGAATACATAATGGAGATCTTTAAGTTTTTGGATATAGTGATGATTAGGCATATTTGTTTAATGTATTGTAATATTTGAATAACCAATAGTAACATAACTATATAATACAAAACAATGTTGCGTTTGTTTTGACTTGTGATAGGAACGTGTTGAGGAGTGCAGGTCATGTGATAGATAAAATTCATTTATAAAAGCATCTGCCCAAATTTAAATCGTCCTTAGGTTTACGTCTGCATCTCCCCTCACGTCACACACACTGGTTGCATTTCATCAATTCATGCTAACAATTTGATCATATTTTTCTTTTTTCTCTGACTTTGCTGATTATTGATGCACTACTGTATTTTAGTGTTTACATAGGTGTCTAATCCATGTATGCTAAAAAACAGAAGAAAAAACCCCCATAAAAATAGGTCGGCCAGGCCGCGAGTATGAGCGATTGTGGTGAACATGCGAAGGGGGTTTGAAGCAGCAATTTATTGTGGGCCGAAATTGTTTATATTGGGCAGCTAAACATCATTCAGAAAAATATATTAAATAGCACACATTTTTAAAATGCATGCCTTAAAAGTTCACAGCATTTGGCATGGACTGTCTCAAACCCGCGACCTTGAATTCCTCAGTCAAGCACCCTATTGCTCCAATTATTGATACAAAAGGTATAGCTACAATACGTAATAGATCCGTTAGTGTGTAATATGTGTATTTGATGACATTCGCGTTTGGCTGCCTCCTGTTAAGAAGATAACGATAATCAGTTGATATTAGTGTTCAGAACCAGTGTTCTGGTGGTAGTGACAAGGTTTGCCTGTAGGAAGGTGGATGGATACCCCCCAGACCCGAGGTTGACTCGATCTTATTCACATCCTGAACGCTACCCGTTTATACATGTGGTTCTCAGGCATTTAATTACACATACATAACCCATAACCTTACATTGTATCATAATCTGGAGAAATCATGTCAGTTTAGTTCAGTTTCAATTCGTGTGGCTACAGAATGAAGTAAAAACGAGTGATCTGGCAACCATCTTTGATGGTCAGGTATCTACCTGGATCACGTGGTCTGCGTCGCATACAGGTAGGTGCTTCACAATAAAGGGAACATTCAGCCATTACACAGCGATGAGGGGCGAGGGAGGTTTTGCATAAATTCTCTCGCAAACAAGCCACTAAAAATATCTCTAGTCGGCGGTCACACCTTTGGGTACAGGTGTGTGTGGGTATAGCTGTGTTCTGTGCGCTTCTGGGTTGTAGTTTTAGCTTGTTTTTTTTTCTTTTCGTGTAATTAGAAGAGTTTCTTTGTATTTATCTTGAACATGACGGCTCAGGTAGACTACTTGGCGGTGTTGTTCACCACCACATCTGGCGCTGGTGGAGATCTCCTCGGTCTGGACGAGAAGGAACTTGTACAGTTGGGTTGGCAGCTCGTGGATTTGAAGAACAAAAAGGTGATCTTTTTCGATTTTCTTTTGATAGGAAAAATAAGGCAATATTGGTAAGGTTTAGACACATAGAAAAGTACTATTATATTTAATCCATATGATATCATCCAGCATAACTATGTGCAGTATTTGATTACCAAATGACTCATCTATATTGAAAAATAAATAGAAAAACTATTGTCAAACTATTATTAATAACTCAGTTCCTTGGAATACTAAAAACTATCATGGTGTGAAGTTACACGGAATTCAATGTAATGATGTGCATTTATTAATGCGATTATATCTCTGCCAGTTGGGAAAGGTAAATGAGGTTTTGATAGCAGCTGAGCACTCAGAACTGACTGAATGTCCTCTGGGGAGTGAGGAGGGCCATGAGTCGGTCTCAACAGTCTCAGGCCTGGAGCAGGCCCTTAACCAGGTATATATATATATGTTTATTATTATTATTATTATTTCTAATAAGATTTATATTTTCACCATATATTCTGCTATTTCCCTTTGATTTGATCAGAATCATTATACACCGTTTAGCATTTTCTGGAGATCATTACGCTTTGTTAGGCTGTGGATATAAATGCCTTATAACATTGTAATCGTTGTTTTTAATTTCTAAAGCTTGGAAGTCATGACTTGACAACCTGAGCTGACAGTAGTTTGAGGCCGTTGAATGATAAGGGGGTGTGGCTCCTTAAAGCATAGTAATGCAAATGAAGATCCCGTTTGATGATACCACTTAGCTAACTAAATTATACTGCTTTCTCAGAAACCAAAAACCGCTCCACTCAAAAGTTACTCCAGCAATTTATAATATGTGTTGGCCTCGCCTGTAGCTTAATTGTTTTTCACTTTGAGGTTAGTATAATCTGTTCCCAATAGATGTATTATCTCTGTAATCTTCAAAGAAAGAGGTCCAAATTGTAGTTAATGTCTTCCTATGTTTTAAATAGTTTCATGTGAGATTGACCAATGAGGTGAACAGCCTGGGCGCAGGAACATCGTTGTGTGTTTGTACGGACGGGCAGCTCCACATTCGTCAGGTTCTCCACCCCGAAGCTGCAAGCAAGGTAAGGTAACAGCCAGGTGTGGTGGAGTAGAAGAACCTCACATCACAGACGGTCAATTACTTTGAACAGAACCCTGTGGTGTTCACAGAACCACAAACACAACTTCTGTCTCAATACAGGTGTACCTGATATCGAAGTGTTATACAGTGTCATTCATGTAAAGTCGTATTGGTATAATGTATTTGACTGCATGCATGCAAGCAATCACAGACACCTACCCACAATCCTCTTACCTCTGTATTCCTCCCCCCATGAAACAAGAAATAATTGGATCAATGGGAAACCCAACTTTATTGAGTAAATATGTAAACGACGGTAATAAACGGACACTATTGCCCCTTGTATTTACCATAAACCAAACCGCTGTCGAATGTGGGCTACAGATGTTCACTTCACCTTCAGTGCCTTTTAACTGATTGCGATAATGTTTCTGTCGTGCCAGTCAAGAATGATTTGCCCATGCACGCTAAATCAATAACTACTTCAATGCGTCATACGTTTTTTTTTTGGGTTAATATCTTTTCTTTCGTCTTCAGAACCTGACACTCCCCAACTGTTTCAACTCCTTCTTCGACCTGAGGAAAGAGTTCAGAAAGCACTTCCCCTCTGCGGATATCAAGAGTCTCAATGTGCAGTATATGGCTGAATGTATCCTTTCAATTGGGTGTCAAACACACGCGCAGACATAAATTCACTCAAAACTAGTTTAATCGCTCTTTTTACGCGAGACAATATGTCTGTGCGCACCAACTCCCTTGTACACACACACGCACGCACACGCACACACTGTGTGAAGGTGTCTGCAGGCCAGAGGGTGTTGCCTGTGGAACTAGAGGTTTTGAAATGCAAATAGTGACACAATGGTGGTGCCTTACTTAAACTCAAGAGAGAAACAAGCTGTGTGTTTAGCCAACAGGGCCAGCCCTACACACCCACCGGGTATCAGGACTATCACAAACACACACTAACAAACCGACACGTTGCTCTTCTCCAGTCACTTCCTTGATCATGGTATCCTCAGCTGTCAGTGTGACAGTGACGCCAGAAGGCACATCAGAGCCTCCTGCCATGTTGGATCCAACAGCTGTGGGGGATTCGGTGGCCATGTTGGATCCAACAGCTGTGGGGGATTCGGCGGCCATGTTGGATCCAACAGCTGTGGGGGATTCGGTGGCCATGTTGGATCCAACAGCTGTGGGGGATTCGGCGGCCATGTTGCCACCAGTTACAGCAGCACTACAGGTCCAAACCATGGCCAACATTGTCCTGGCCTTGCTATCTGAACCCTTCTGTGAGTAGCACACTTTCAGCGGCCATCACATTGTTCTGGTTCTAATTTCAGCCTTTTATTTATTCTCTGTTATTTTGTTCATTGCAGGTCATACCTTTTTGAACCCAGAGAGAGTAACTGAGAAGTTCGAAAGCGGCACTTGGTACGTTGCCTTGTGAAAATGCACTGCAGTGTTTGTGTTTACCTCGAGTCAAAAGTTGTGAAAGTGGGATACATATGTCAAAAACTTTTTCTGTTGACTACATCATCACATTATCCATTTGGTATATGTTACGACATGCATGTGATGTTCCTATGGTCCATAACAAACTCCATTTCAACACCTCATGCATTTGTTGTCGTTACGATACCATAACTCTGATAATACCTAATAATATATCTTGAAAATACTGCTTTTGTCACTAAGGTTGATGACATGATTCAGTTGCTGTGTTGAAATAGTTGAATAGAGCAACTGAGTGATTTGATGCTAACTATTTTGTGTGTGTATATGTGTTTTTGTGCACACGCAAATATGTGTCCAGCAGTAAGACAGAGCTGGTGTGTGATAACACCGTGATCAGAGCAAGGGGGTTGCCATGGCAGTCATCTGACCAGGACATTGCTCGCTTCTTCAGAGGACTCAACATTGCCAAGTATGTGTGTTTGTATGTGTGTCAGTTATTCTGCGCCATTGGCTCATATGACCGTGTGCAGTTCTGGAATGGTGTGATTTAATGGCTGTCATGACTGTGTTTAGTACTGGAATAATGTGATTTGATGACTGTCATAACACTGTGTAGTACTGGAATAATGTGATTTGATGACTGTCATGACTGTGTTTAGTACTGGAATAATGTGATTTGATGACTGTCATGACTGTGTTTAGTACTGGAATAATGTGATTTGATGACTGTCATGACTGTGTTTAGTACTGGAATAATGTGATTTAATGACTGTCATGACCGTGTGTAGTAGTGGAATAATGTGATTTGATGACTGTCATGACTGTGTGTAGTACTGGAATAATGTGATTTGATGACTGTCATGACTGTGTGTACTACTGGAATGGTGTGATTTAATAGCTGTCATGACCGTGTGTAGTACTGGAATAATGTGATTTGATGACTGTCATGACTGTGTTTAGTACTGGAATAATGTGATTTGATGACTGTCATGACTGTGTGTACTACTGGAATGGTGTGATTTAATAGCTGTCATGACCGTGTGTACTACTGGAATGGTGTGGTTTGATGGCTGTCATGTTGTGTGGTACAGAGGTGGTGCAGCGTTGTGCCTGAACGCCCAGGGACGCAGAAACGGAGAGGCTCTGGTTCGGTTCATCAATGAAGAACACAGGGACATGGCCCTGCAGAGACACAAACATCACATGGGCAACCGATACATTGAGGTAACCTTATAATAACCTGTTATCAACATATTGTCAACCCTAACGCCAACCAACTGATACATAGATGGTAACTTTATCATGACCTGTTATCAACATTTTGTCAACCCTAACGCCAACCAAATGATACATGTCCTATTATCAACCAGTTGCCAACACTATAACTAACCAACCAATATATATAGAGTTAACCTTTTAATTACCAATTATCAACTGGTTGTGTTGTGTGGTAACTTTGTAGTTGGTATTATCAGCCAATTGGTCACCATAACGAACACATTTTTAGAGGTAGTGTTTAAAAACCCATACAAAAAGGTAAATCGCTAACCCAACCCCTAAGCAAACAATACATAGAGATAAAATAAGTGCAACAGTGATGCTGGCTGCCTACACACGTTTGGATATAGTGATCCGGAGACTGGCATCCAGCATTGTGTTTAACATTGTAGTTTTACCACCAGCACAATGATGTGATATATATTTTCATGGATTATAAAACCGTGAACAATTCTAACCCTTTTCGGCTAATCCTAACCCCAGTCCATCATCCTAGCAAACACGAACCCGTACCACATCATTGGTTGTAGAGCCAAGCCATTGGTTAATCCATAAATCCGGTGTGCATGTGGCACGACTATTCTGCTGCAGGTGTACAAGGCGACCGGAGAGGACTTCCTGAAGATAGCCGGAGGGACGTCCAGCGAGGTGGCGTTGTTCCTGTCTCGTGAGGACCAGGTGATCGTCAGGATGCGAGGTCTTCCATTCACCGCCACGCCCGACCAAGTGCTGGCCTTCTTCTCCCAAGGGGAGGGGCCTAAAGAGGCGTGTCCCGTCAGCGGAGGCAGGGACGGCATCCTGTTTGTGCGTTTCCCCGATGGACGGCCCACGGGCGACGCCTTCGTGCTGTTCTCCAGTGAGGAGCATGCCCAGTGTGCCCTGAGAAAGCACAAGAACATCCTGGGGAAGAGATACATCGAGCTGTTCAAGAGTACAGCCGCTGAGGTGCAACAGGTAATGTTCTGTGTTTCTGGGGGAGGGATGGGTGTGTTTTTATTAGCTGTGTACAACGAGGAGGGAGGGAGGGAGACATTGAGAGGGAGAAAGGGAGTGGGTGTGTCGGCCCATAATTCCTGCCAGGGGTTTTCTGCAGGCGACAAGAAGAGGACTTAAAGGTTTAAGGGCGTGACACAGAACTCTAATACCTGATAGACATTCACTTTAATTAAAGTGTGTGCATGTTTGTCTGTGTGTGTTGGTTTTGCTTCTTACCTCTTGGCAGATTAGATAATGGGACATGTGGCTCAAATGCTCTGTGAAATATTACCTTACTAACTAGCACACACACACACACACACACACTCATACACATCAGTCATTCCTCTTAATAGACCTATTTCATGATAAGAAGGTGGTTACTCTCTGTGTAGAAACATTTCCGTGCACTCGGATCAGACCTGGTCTGTAGCCTGAGATTTGTTTAGTGGTCTTTGTTGTCTGAACATGAAGAGGTTAATGCTGGTGATTGTCTGGTGTGGCACTGATGCGTGTGTGTGTGTGTGTGTATATGTGTCAGGGGCAGGGCCCTGCTGGATGGTAAAGGAGTGCCACGTTATTACAGTCCCTTTCCAGGACGGAAATCATTCTAATGTCCTGTTGGCAACTTGCCAGAGTCCTACACACACACACACCTTAACTGGAATAATCCCATGTCAAGTCAGAGAGAATGCCTTTCTATCATTTAACTCTTGTCATGCTTCCATGGACAAAATATTTTTTTTGAAAGAACAGCAGGTCAGATTGAAACATATGCTTCAGCAGTACATGTGCCTCAGTCATATCAAGTCTACCACCCAACTTTATGCCCCTTGTTGCTGAACCAGAACGTAGCCAGAAGTCACAACTGTCTGACCATGTCGTGTGTGTGTGTGTGTGTGTAGGTATTGAACAGATACTCCTCAGTTCCTCTGATCCCGGTTGCTCCACCCCCCCTGGTGTCCATGTTGCCCACGGTGTCTCTCCTGCCCTCTCCTGGTGGAATGAGGGACTGCCTGAGGCTAAGGGGTCTGCCCTATACTGCCACCATCGAGGACATCCTGGGCTTTCTGGGAGAATACACACACGACATCAGACCACACGGAGTACACATGGTGCTCAACCAACAGGTGTGTACTCACTAAACACACACACACACACTCTCTCACACACACACATTCACACACATACACACACACACACACACTGCAGGGATACTAGACTCATGGGACGGTGTTCTGTGTGTCTCCAGGGGCGTCCGTCCGGGGACTGTTTCATCCAGATGCGGTCAGCAGAGCGGGCCTTCTCCGCCTCCCAGCGGCTCCATAAGCAGGTGATGTCCGGGCCGGGTCAGGCCGGCCAGCGTGGTGTGGCTAGCCGCTATGTGGAGGTCTTCCCCTGCAGTGCTGAGGAGATGGGTCTGGTGTTGATGGGAGGTTCCCTGTCACACACACACCCACGGGTCCGCAGTGGGACAGGGCTCAGTCCGCCGCCATGTAAGTCCAGACGTAAGTGCTGCTGGGAGCTGGGCGCTTCGGGACCGCAGGGTAGGTGGGCTGCCACAGGCCAGGGGGCAGGCAAGGGTGAGGGTTAAAGGTCAGAGGTTAAATCCTGCCCCCTGTCTTTTCTTCTATCTGGGTTCTTTCTGATTTAGAACTCTGGGAGGACAGCAACAATGGATCTTACCTGGAGGGGTAGGAGCCGAGAGAGTGTGTGTGTGTGTGTGTGTGAGTGTGTGTGGGTTTGCGTGTGAGCCTGTGTATGTGTGTCTGTGTGTTTGCACGAGTGGGGCATGTGTGTGTGTGTGTGTGTGTGCGTGTGTTTCTTTTGGTTGTTGTTTTATGTAATTCTGTGTAGCTGTGTGGTGAATTTGCATGCAGGGAGAAATTTGTAGTACACTTTTCAATCTGAACATTTTCACAAACACTTTTACAAATAGTCTTTGTTCCAATGGTTTGCTTGGCATGTGTGAGGCTTCCGATCCAATCCCAAATCCTTATCTTTCTACTGAAAACAATCAATTGCCATACGCAGTGTTACAAGAAGGGACTGTAGGTGGATTTGGGATTGGCCTAAAGTCTTCCAGGTGGAGTGTGTCCAACCGGTGGGGCTGTGGGGAGAGGTGGGCGGAGCTAAGCTCTGGTGTGTAGTCGAGGTGATGTGTAGTCATCGTTATGCAGGTGTGGGTAAAGGAGTGGTCAGTGGTCCGGAATAGACTTTTAAAATTCTAGGAACTTTAAATGCATTCCCTGGTTTTCCATAAATTCTGATTGAATTTTCCTGTATTTGTCTTGCGTATTGATTCCGGATTGGAATCGTCCATCCGAAATGTTGTGAAAACCAGGGAATCTATTGAAATTTCCATACATTATGCGTCTCTCGCCGGGAGCCATCTCTAAGCTCAGTCTTATGTATACAAATGTATGTCTGGTGTTTATTAACCAGAGTCATTGTTTGTGTCGTTGTTGCATGAGGTGAACAAAGAACCAAACAATGACCTCACAAAACCGCTGTAGACTATTGGAAAGCACATTGTAGTTTGCTTAGAACATCCGTCTTTAGAGGGAAGCTGGGATTTGTAGTTCTCTGTGTGCCATGTTGGGCATTTGTCTTTTCCGCATCCTAGTTGTTTAACTTGTTGCCTAACACTGCCCGTTCTCCCCCCACCCAGGTCTCTCTCCCCCGTCCTACTCCTTCCCTCCCGCCCCTTCAATAATGCCAGCTGAGGCTGGAGGCATCTTCCCTCCCATTGGCCAGATGCTTCTGAGTCCCCGCCCATTGGGCCCTGGACATCCCTACTACCCAGCTAGTGCTCAGCTCTACATGAACTACACTGCATACTACCCCAGGTAAGCTCTACATGAACTACACTGCATACTACCCCAGGTAAACCTTGTAGAGTGTGCAGATCCTACGTTTCTCTTTTATCCCACCTCGTTGGATTAAAATTACCAGATATCCTGTGTTTCTTTAATGAACGCCATCACCAGGATTTATTGTGGTGATTTCTAGGTCTGTCAGTCTCATTCACCTCTTCACTTTTCCAGTCTGTGGCAATATTGAACGTGCCCTGCATCTGCTCATCCAGTAGAAAACCGGATACTCTCGTGAATTGTGCTAATTTCATAATTTGGATTTAAGATAAATTCGTCTCTGCAGTATCACAAAAGTATATTGAACATAAAATACCTAAACATATTAAGGTTTTACTAATATGGAATTTCATACATTTAATAAATTGTTATCTATAATTTCATTTAAATTACTTTTAGATTATTTTGGGCATTAATCATACAGACTAAAACATGTTTTTATTATGATTCGGCATCAATTAAATTCCTAGGATTCTATCTTGTTTATCCATGGAATTAGATAGGAGCTAGGATTTGCTTTCTGACACATACAAAGCTGTTCATGTTTGTGTATTCAAACAGGCCTAATTTTATAGGAAACAAGCAGTCATTAAGTTCAATTTGTGTGTGCGTTCAACGCACCTGAACAGACGGAAGCATTACACTATTGCATCGCTACATTATGTACCAATAACTAATGTTAGCAACAATATATTTCTGTTGTAAAAAATCACGGTCTACTTAACACAATCTAGAAGCTCTATCAAATCAAGATCAACCACGTATAGATGTAAAATTGACCTGTTGCTCAATTGTTAAAACATGGCGTCTTAGCGA
Organism: Dallia pectoralis; assembly: GCA_029465975.1. Lineage (NCBI taxonomy): Eukaryota > Metazoa > Chordata > Actinopteri > Esociformes > Umbridae > Dallia > Dallia pectoralis. Next base: position 11,843,542 of record CM055738.1, on the reverse strand, counting down.
ACTGAAACAAAACAAAACATGACAAAATTCATTTTTCACGTTTTGCTGGCTCTTCAATAAAGAGTGTTGTAATAGTATGCGCAAACTATAAATCTGGTTCCTCCTGGCCAATTATGGGTGAAACACATGTCAGAGCTCTAGAGATCTCTTAGACATGATAAACACCACTTAAGGGGCCCTCAGGTTGATTGAATTGTTGTTTTGGTTTAGAACCGAATACATAGGTTTAAAAAAAATTCTCTTAGTGTTTTAGTTTTTCCATTAAACATCATGGAACATTCAAAGGGGTTTGAATGCCCAGAAGGCAACCTGAAATAATTCTGTACTTGTTCTTGGAGAAGGTCAATGTTCCCTGAATGATTTGAGGGCATTCACCAATGTCAAACCATTTGGAGATACGTCCAACTCTTGTATTAACACAAAAATGCAATTAAATGATGTTTACACTTTTAAAAAATTCTGTTGAAATATTTTAATGTTTTTTTTCTCAAGTTCATTGAGAATGTTCCAAAGCAACTCTTTCACTGTTTCCAAAACATGATTGGAAGGTTCATAGTAAAATAATCATGCTCTAAAAATAAAGATCCACAATAGGCAACACTGCCTAGAATGTCTTAAAACAGGGCAGTCAAACAATTACAAAATATTTAAGTTAATTACTGTCAGTCTTACTGTCAGTTAAATGAAGAGAGACTGACGCTCACTGGCTGAAATGTGAATTCCTAGGGGGTTCACAATGCTGTGCTCTAAATGTCACCACACAGCTTTCAAATGACATATTTTGCATGTACAAATGTACTGGATAACATTTGACATATTTATTTTGACAGCCCTACCTAAAACAAGTCACCTGTTTTCAAATCATAAGTGTGTGGCTAAACGCCACTGGTGAAATGTTGTTTGTATTGCCTATCACGTGTGTGTGTGTGTGTGTGTGTACCCACTGTGGGGAAGGACATACACAAGGGTAGTTAATGACCAAACAGTACATAATCTACAGTACTACGACCCCACTGACCCCTCCACTCTGTCTTTCTCTCTCAGTATTCCCACACTGTTGGATGTTTACTCCCCTCATGGCATTTCAGCATGTATGTGTGTGTGGTGTATATATATATGGCGTGTGTGGTATATGGCGTGTGTGTGGTGTATATGGCGTGTGTGGTGTATATGGCGTGTGTGGTATATATGGCGTGTGTGTGGTGTATATGGCGTGTGTGTGGTGTATATGACGTGTGTGTGGTGTACATGACGTGTGTGTGGTGTATATGACGTGTGTGTGGTGTATATGACGTGTGTGTGGTGTATATGACGTGTGTGTGGTGTATATGACGTGTGTGTGGTGTATATGACGGGTGTGGTGTATATGGCGTGTGTTGTATGGCGTGTGTGGTGTATGGCGTGTGTGGTGTATGGCGTGTGTATGGCGTGTGGTGTGTGTGGCGTGTGGTGTGTGTGGCGTGTGGTGTGTATGGCGTGTGTATGGCGTGTGTGGTGTATGGCGTGTGTGGTGTATGGCGTGTGTGTTGGTATATGGCGTGTGGTGTGTATGGCGTGTGGTGTGTATGGCGTGTGTGGTGTATGGCGTGTGTGGTGTATGGCGTGTGTGGGGTGTGTGGTGTATGGCGTGTGTGCTGTATGGCGTGTGTGGTGTATGGCGTGTGTGGTGTATGGCGTGTGTGGTGTGTGGCGTGTGTGGTGTGTGGCGTGTGGCGTGTGTGGCGTGTGGCGTGTGTGGCGTGTGGTGTGTATGGCGCGTGGGGTGTGTATGGCGCGTGGGGTGTGTATGGCGCGTGGGGTGTGTATGGCGCGTGTGGTGTGTATGGCGCGTGTGGTGTGTATGGCGCGTGTGGTGTGTATGGCGCGTGGGGTGTGTATGGCGCGTGGGGTGTGTATGGCGCGTGGGGTGTGTATGGCGCGTGTGGTGTGTATGGCGCGTGTGGTGTGTATGGCGCGTGTGGTGTGTATGGCGCGTGTGGTGTGTATGGCGCGTGTGGTGTGTATGGCGCGTGTGGTGTGTATGGCGCGTGTGGTGTGTATGGCGCGTGTGGTGTGTATGGCGCGTGTGGTGTGTATGGCGCGTGTGGTGTGTATGGCGCGTGTGGTGTGTATGGCGCGTGTGGTGTGTATGGCGCGTGTGGTGTGTATGGCGCGTGTGGTGTGTATGGCGCGTGTGGTGTGTATGGCGCGTGTGGTGTGTATGGCGCGTGTGGTGTGTATGGCGCGTGTGGTGTGTATGGCGCGTGTGTGGTGTGTATGGCGCGTGTGTGGTGTGTATGGCGCGTGTGTGGTGTGTATGGCGCGTGTGTGGTGTGTATGGCGCGTGTGTGGTGTGTATGGCGCGTGTGTGGTGTGTATGGCGCGTGTGTGGTGTGTATGGCGCGTGTGTGGTGTGTATGGCGCGTGTGTGGTGTGTATGGCGCGTGTGTGGTGTGTATGGCGCGTGTGTGGTGTGTATGGCGCGTGTGTGGTGTGTATGGCGCGTGTGTGGTGTGTATGGCGCGTGTGTGGTGTGTATGGCGCGTGTGTGGTGTGTATGGCGCGTGTGTGGTGTGTATGGCGCGTGTGTGGTGTGTATGGCGCGTGTGTGGTGTGTATGGCGCGTGTGTGGTGTGTATGGCGCGTGTGTGGTGTGTATGGCGCGTGTGGGGTGTATGGCGCGTGTGTGGTGTATGGCGCGTGTGTGGTGTATGGCGCGTGTGTGGTGTATGGCGCGTGTGTGGTGTATGGCGCGTGTGTGGTGTATGGCGCGTGTGTGGTGTATGGCGCGTGTGTGGTGTATGGCGCGTGTGTGGTGTATGGCGCGTGTGTGGTGTATGGCGCGTGTGTGGTGTATGGCGCGTGTGTGGTGTATGGCGCGTGTGTGGTGTATGGCGCGTGTGTGGTGTATGGCGCGTGTGTGGTGTATGGCGCGTGTGTGGTGTATGGCGCGTGTGTGGTGTATGGCGCGTGTGTGGTGTATGGCGCGTGTGTGGTGTATGGCGTGTGTGTGGTGTATGGCGTGTGTGTGGTGTATGGCGTGTGTGTGGTGTATGGCGTGTGTGTGGTGTATGGCGTGTGTGTGGTGTATGGCGTGTGTGTGGTGTATGGCGTGTGTGTGGTGTATGGCGTGTGTGTGGTGTATGGCGTGTGTGTGGTGTATGGCGTGTGTGGTGTATGGCGTGTGTGGTGTATGGCCAATGTATCAGGCTGAGAGCTCTTATTATTCACAGCACATTGTGGAGTGCCTAGACACAACTCTTAGCCCCAGTACAGTGGCAGTATCATTCAGGGGTCTTAATACTGTATATTTTTTAAATAGCCTCTGCGCTTCTCTTCAGTCCCCCAGGTTCACCAACCACTATGGGCTACTACCCTTCCCCCCAGTCCCTGCCTTCCCCCGGGGGAGTCGTCCGTATGCACGGCCTGGCCTACAAAGAGCTACTCAGCACCATTCAGGGATACCAGGTGATTACACATTGTATTTGGGTATTAGTGTGTGTGTATTAGTGTGTTGGCAGGTGAACATGTTTCTCTGTATGTCAGCTATGTGAACTGTACGGTCTGTTGTTCAATTACCACTCACGCCTCATGGTATTCAGATGTGCTAACAGGGGAGTGCTCGCCACTGTCAGACACTGGGTTTGCCTGGAGGCCCGAAAGCCAGTTAGTCAGGCCTGCCGTACCTGTTTTCTCCCATACACACCCACTGGCATTATGTAGGGTGGATCCTCCCTGCTTGCATGGACTTGATATACCTGAGACTGCAGCTCCCTGATGCAGCAGGAAGTAGATAATACTTTATACACCTTCATCTCTGTCCTGTAGTCAGGAGGGAAGTTCATGTGATGTGGTTCTAGACTGCGGATACATTTTCAGCAGGGAGCGCACACGCACACGCACACGCACACGCACACACACACACACACACACAGCTTGTGTCTGTCTCTGTCTCAGTCCCTTGTTTCTGTCCTCCTCCTCAACACCACAGTACGCTACTGAGGATGGCCTTGTCCATTCTCATGACCCCTCCCGGACCCTGATCAGTCAGCCCAAAGAGTGGCTGTGTATTTGAGAGGCGTATCCTAGGCAGGAGGAAGGTAAGGATTGGTTGACAGGGTCAGAGGGTTGTGCTTCTCCTCTCCTTAGTCTCCAGGGAGACCGTGGTTGGGGGTGTGGTCTACGATTCCAGGTTGTTGGGTAGAGTCTAGCGACAAGGGGGGGGGGGATTTCAGACCTCCAACTAAAGATCTAGGATCAGATTACCCCATGAGCCGTACCTTAAACGAAACCATGAGGATGTAGGAGCATCTGATCCTGGAGCAATGGTTCAGTGGGGCAGAAACTTTCATCTGGTGTCACAATTAACACAATACTTTCTGGTTGAATCTAGAACCGTACCTGTTCATAGATGATCCATTTCTACCTGCTGCTGTTTGACTCAACACCTCCCAGGGTTTCACCCTGTCTCCTCTCTGTAGTTTAATCAGTCGTGGTGCTCAGTGGTGTGCTCAGTAGACGGTGGTGGCGTAGCTCGCTGAATCCTCTGTCGCTTGGATAACACTCTACCTTTAAGCCACAGCCTCGGCACTTTCACCTGTAACAATGCCTTTTCTCTCCCTCCCCTGAAGAGTCCCATGGAGTCAGTGCCTGTCCTGAGCAGTTTGATTGGTCAGTCCAACAGAGGTGACGCTCTGATGCCCCTCCCCCCTCTCCTGACCAAGCAGGGAGGCCACTACCTGGATCTGGGCATGCTGTAGAAGGCCAGGACATTCCAAACAGTGACACTTATATCAGGGTGGCTGTCTTATTTCCCCCTGGGGTCTGGCAGTCGGGCTTCACCAGGTCCCTGGGGGCCAAGCTATGTTTCCACGTCAAGCCACAGTGAATTGGGCTCTTAGAGGCCAATACACAGACAGCGTTCTCATTGTGTACATACAGTGATGTTCCCTTAATTAAATCTACTGTTTTAATGACCCTAACCTCAAAAGAATAACCCCAACTGTAACAATTACCCTAATCACCACACTTATAACCTTTCATAAAAATAAATTGATCAAAAAGGAATTTCTAGAATTTTCCAGGTTGAAACAGTTGGGAGGCATTCTGCACCCTGTTAGTGTAGTAAAATACATGCATGCACACACTGTAGTTTCAAGCGAATGTCTCCTGGCCTTAAACCTCGATGTATTGAACTGGTCTGATATGTATTGAACTGGTCTGATATGTATTTATGTATGAGAGCATAAAATAACTTTATCAGATCTATGTGGCTTCAGCCAAATAGCAGCGGTCTTAAATTGCACAAAAAGCTTTATAGTGCTGTTATTACAATGTTATATCCACTTCAGGAGATATCTGTTAGGAATTTAAACGTTTTTCTTTATTATTGATCTGAACTTTTATTGTGTGTGTGTGTGTGTGTGTGTGTGAAAGAAAGACAGAGAGAGAGAGAGAGCTAAAGCGAGAGAAAAGGCATATTGCTCATTTATGCCTGTAGCTATTTGTATATTTTATATTATACTTTTGAAAAAAAACATTGTCATTTTTTATTCAAACTTTCTATTATCTGTGACATTATCTTAACCTAAAAATATTAGACGATTGTATTAGGAAGCTTCCGGCATGAAGAGGTTAGCAGCACCACGCTACTAATCCAATGTTTACATGTTATGCCAAATACCAAAGCACTGCTAACCAATCAGATCGTCACACAGATTACATGTGCATTGACAGCGCATTATTACCAACATAGACGCCACATGTAGTGAGTCAGAACACCAGCTCGCGGGCCACACCCCTCCCATCTGAACTGTGTATGATTGCCTGAGGCTACTGCTACCTTTGGCTTCTGTGCGTGAAGTCAAGTCTGAGATGGGAGATCACTAGTGTGTAAACGACGGGGCACTGCCCTGTTTCATCAACGTATTGCGATGTCTGATGACTTGGTTGCTGGCTGTGACTCTGTACATTAACCTCAATAAATAGAACACGTGAGACAAGCCTCTTTTCAGGACTGTGTTTTTTAACATGTATATTATATTTGGTGTAAACGCACCCCTTTCTGTGAAGGTGGGACCACGGTCGACAGAATGTGGCTGGAGTAACACTGAGATCTTAGACACACACACACACACACAGGTCATTCTGAAACAGACACATTATACAACACAGTCTTGTCTTGAAGGAACAGAAGGTGGAGAATGGAAGGCGAGAAAAAGAGGAACAAGGATAAAGAAAACACAAAGAGGAGCAGGACGTCCCCAGGGCAGACCTAGCCTTCTGTAACTCTACACTTTCAACCACACCCTATAGCTTCTCACACAAACATTTTCAACAGGACCTCATTCAACAGGACTCCAGGGACTAAAGTTCACTGAGTGGTGGGAATACTGGACAGATCAGCTACTACAGCGATCAGTGTGTTTCAGGGTGTTTGTTCTGTCAGAGCCGGTTTCTCTTGATTCAAATGACACACACCCATGAGAGCAGGGTTACAAAACAGGTACATCGTTTCAAGTAATCGTTATAATCTTTATTAAGTTATCTTTATTTGGGTTAAACACAGTGGCATGGAACATGGAAACTGAACCGACAAATACATGGCAGAGCGACGATCCCTCACTGAGCCTAAATTCTGACATGAATCGATCCTAGACGGGTGTAAGAATAGCTGCTTCTGCTGATATACCGCAGCACATCTGGTTCAAGCTGCAGTGTGAATGGGTGTGTCTCCATCTACAGGACAGTAACTGTAACTGCAAGTCCGTAGTTTGCAATGTAGCGGTTGGAATGTCCTGGGTTCCGAGTGGCTGGGAAGCCCCACGGGTGACGCTAATTGGCCAGCATCAAGTGGGCGGCACCAACTGGGTGGACTTCCTGGTCTCATTACGCTCCAGTCACTTCCGGTCTCTTTTCCTGACTAGACGAGCATTAATGGAACATGCCAGAAAGTCTTGGCGGGCTGAAGAAATAAAGTTTGTTGTGATTTTTATCTCTCACAAATCCTCTGGAAGTTGTTGCCATGGCGCAAGGCCATCGATAAAATTGGATATGACAAAATTGGAGAAGGAATGGGGTAAACCAATAGCTGAACTGACACTACAACATTATAAGCTCAGATTTATTATTTCCTGTGGTTATGTTGGAACAGCTAGGGCTTTGAGTGTCCTGTATTCCCAGCACTACTTCTGCACTGACCGTCCGTTTCTTATCTCTGTCAGCCATGGTGTTCGACTGACTGAACAATCTCTCTAAGCCTGTGTCAGTTATTAGAGGGTTAAACACATTTTTTGTTGTAAAATAACACTTAAGCAAAGCACTTTTATGCAAATATAGACGTAGAAAGGTAGGCTGCATTCCGCAAACGATATAAAAGCAGTCAGTAGAGATGGACCTCCTGTAGGTCCTTGCTGAACGGTTGCATGGCGACAGTCGATGTCACAGCGGTCAGGGACTCAGAGCTCCGTCATTAGTAGAGCCCTGAGAATCTTCTCTCTGTCCAACCTCATCTCCTCTCCGCTAAACCAACACACGCGCACACACACGCACATAGAGTGAGAGCGAACATTGAAGACTGTGTGTATAAATTACCCTGTCATTTGTGTATGTAAACTCTGTGTAACCCCGTTACCTGTCTGTTTGTGAGGTGAGGTAGGGTACCAGGTGTGGGAAGGAGGACGGGTAATATGAAGGGGAGAGGTGCGGAGAGGGGGAGCGCACACAGCATGGACTACCCAGCTCCAGCCTTGGCATGTCCGTCTGAAACACGCACAGACCGTTCACTTCACAGCCCACAACAATGCTGTTATTTACTCAGAAATGACAGGGCTCCTGTCCTGCTTGACAAATGCCTCTGTGGAAATCTTGGCACTAAGTGTTTCCAGGGCTGCGTCCCAGATTGCTCTGGTTGATCAGAATCAGAAAGATTCGCCAAGTCGGTTTATAACAAACAAGGAATCTGTTCTGGACGATTACTGCAACATATACTACACACATTGATGCACAAATATGAGCATGAGAAACAATAAATTGCTAGAATAGGCAATGTGTAAATATAAATACGTAATGTGCAAATGCGCATTGTCTTACATGGGGATATATGGATGGCTGTGTCTGGTTGTCCAATGAGTTGTTAGATCCAGACTTCCCAGTACTTTCAGATGAGATTGCTGCAAGGGCTTCTGGGAGATGGTCTTCGTCCTCATGGTTACTAAGGACCAATCACAAAACAGAAGCTTGGTGATGTTTTGTGTATCGAGGCTTGTTGATGTTTTGTGTATCGAGGCATGATAATGTTTTGTGTATCGAGGCTTGGTGATGTTTTGTGTATCGAGGCTTGGTGATGTTTTGTGTATCGAGGCATGATAATGTTTTGTGTATCGAGGCTTGGTGATGTTTTGTGTATCGAGGCTTGATGAATGGTGATGTTTTGTGTATCGAGGCATGATAATGTTTTGTGTATCGAGGCTTGGTGATGTTTTTTGTATCGAGGCATGATAATGTTTTGTGTATCGAGGCTTGGTGATGTTTTGTGTATCGAGGCTTGGTGATGTTTTGTGTATCGAGGCATGATAATGTTTTGTGTATCGAGGCTTGGTGATGTTTTGTGTATCGAGGCTTGGTGATGTTTTATGTATCGAGGCTTGGTGATGTTTTGTGTATCGAGGCTTGGTGATGTTTTATGTATCGAGGCTTGGTGATGTTTTGTGTATCGAGGCTTGGTGATGTTTTATGTATCGAGGCTTGGTGATGTTTTATGTATCGAGGCTTGGTGATGTTTTGTGTATCGAGGCTTGGTGATGTTTTGTGTATCGAGGCATGATAATGTTTTGTGTATCGAGGCTTTGTGATGTTTTTTGTATCGAGGCTTGGTGATGTTTTGTGTATCGAGGCATGATGATGTTTTGTATATAGTGAAGAATAATAGTTAAAGAAAAGGATATACAGTGCCTTCCAAAAGTATTCAGACCCATTTACTTTCTTCAACTTGTTGTTATGGACCAAAATAATACATCTCTTTGCCATCTGTTTACACACAATAACCTATATTAACAAAGCAAAATACTACATTTTTAAGATTAGTAATTTATTGAAAATTAAAAAAATAACTGAAATCTCTCATATACATACGTTATCGGACCATTTTGCAACTGCCTGAGAAACATCAGTTTTGGATTCTTAATAAATTCAATAAATAATCTATAACCAGTTTTTTTTCAATTTGTCATTACCGGGTATTGTGTGTAGATTTATGGCAAACAAATTGCCAATTTAAAATCAATTATGAATTAAGTTAATAGCACAACAGAATGTGGTAAAAATGCAGGGGTCTGAAACCATCCAAAGCCACTGCAGATCCTCAAGTGCAGGTGCTCTCAACTCCGAGGACGAGGACCCAGAACGCCGCTTGTTTCAATATTCCAGCTGACAGTTAGTTGCGTTCGCCTGAGGTCCGAGATCCAAAATAAGTAAATATTTAGCGAACGAGAATGAAAACCAGTGGCCTTTTAGTTCTCGAGGCCTTGAGCAAACTGCTCAACGCCACTTTGTTCCGGGTACTTACAAGCTGAACTGCCTGACCAGTCTTTTCCTGCGGTTGGGGTTGTTGCTAGGATTCAACTTGGCTGGTCTATCTGTGGTTGACTTGTGTTCAGGAATGAGCGAGGATTTCTCTGTGGTCAAACTGGACGTGGCAGAGTCTCTAGAGTCCTGACTGGAACTGTGGTACCTGAGTCCACACACACACACAGACGGATACGGTTATCTTCTTACGTCACAAGCCATGCATGCCAAGCACACACACATTGATAATACTGGCCTGTCGTTGATCTCCTGACTAGAGGTCTTCCCTCGGGGTGTCAGGGGAACATCCTTCGTTGAGAGAGGAAGAGGGATGAGAGGGTGTCAGGTGTTACACAGGTACTGCGGTGCAAACAGACAAGAGATCAGTACTCACTCTAAAGACAGCCTCCATCTGAGCTTTCAGGATGTTACACTTGAGGTGATCTGGGGGGCTGCAGGGAGAGGAGGGCTGGAGAGACTTCTCGAACAACTGCTTCTCCTCTGCCTGAGATACAAGAAAGAGTTCAAATGTGACAAACGCACGCACTACATGGTTATCCATTTTGATGTGTTACCTAGTTGATGTGTTATCATGTTGTCTATATTGATGTGTTACCTTAGTGATGTGTTACCTTAGTGATGTGTAACCATGTTGTCTGTGTAACCATAGTGATGTGTAACCATAGTGATGTGTAACCATAGTGATGTGTAACCATAGTGATGTGTAACCATAGTGATGTGTTACCGTAGCGATGTGTAACCATGTTGTCTGTGTTACCGTAGCGATGTGTAACCATAGTGATGTGTAACCATAGTGATGTGTAACCGTAGTGATGTGTAACCGTAGTGATGTGTTACCATAGTGATGTGTAACCGTAGTGATGTGTTACCATAGTGATGTGTTACCTTATTGTCCATGTTGATGTGTAGTGAAGGCCAGGGGGGGGTGTCACTGTTTGTCTCCAGAGCATTGATCAGACAGAGCTCCAACTCATCTACAGGACAGGGTAAGGCTCTGTGTTCTATGCAGACACACACAGTGTTACATCGTGGAATATTACCTGGCTGTTTGTGTTATGTACACCTGTACATGTGTACTCGCATACACTCACTGTTCTTGGTGTGTGTGTGACAGTAGGTCTCCTGGTTGTCCTCGTAGTGTGTGTGTCTGTAGTGGCGGAGGTGCAGGTTCTCAGGGTACAGAGTCTCATTCTCCTCAACACTAAACTGCTGCTCCCCTCCTAGGACAGGACCGCTCAGAGGGAAACTGTACAGACCACACAACATCACTGTTCAAAGCCATAACTAAAAAATGCATTGTAATACTATAAACTCCTAACTAAATATCACACAGTCATACTATAAACTCCTAACTAAATATCACACAGTCATACTATAAACTCCTAACTAAATATCACAGTCATACTATAAACTCCTAACTAAATATCACAGTCATACTACAAACTCATGAAGAAATAACACACATTCATACTACAAACTCATGAATAAATAACACACAGTCATACTACAAACTCATGAATAAAAAACACATTCATACTACAAACTCATGAATAAATAACACACAGTCATACTACAAACTCATGAATAAAAAACACATTCATGCTACAAACTCATGAATAAATAACACACAGTCATACTACAAACTCATGAATAAATAACACACATTCATACTACAAACTCATGAATAAATAACACACAGTCATACTACAAACTCATGAATAAATAACCCACATTCATACTACAAACTCATGAATAAATAACACACATTCATACTACAAACTCATGACACAGTCATTCATTGGAACCATAATTGAACTTCGGCTCAACCAGAGTTCAACCAGTGCGTTTATTTGTCAAGGCAGTAGCTAATAGTTATAGAAACAAATTAAAGGCTGGCTGCGATAAGAAATAAACACTTAAGGCAACAGGACGAAATGTTGAGATGTAAACAAGGAGAGCATTACCACAGGTAAACCAAAAGGCCATCATGTTCATTCTAGTAATTAGTGTTGAGCCGTCAGAACATCTTACACACAAACAGGTCTAATAAGAACACAAATGTACATATGCAGAGATTCATTCTCTTAAGTTTCCCATGAACCCGATTGCAATACAAGTCACTGATAAGAATAACCAGCAAATAGACCCTTATTCTAAATTCCCATATGATATATCTGAGATCTCTATAGTAGTTGAGGTCACTGATGAATGCGATTCAGTTTCATCCTTAATAACAGCTGATTATGATATCAGATCCAACTTTAAAAACTGCAATTCAAACAATGTAGTCTTTGCAAAAAAAAAAATCATTATTTTCCTTGTTCTAAAAGAATGCAGCTAAAAGCATATGTTTCTTACAATTGGGTAAGAGTTTTTTGTAAAGCAGGAAAGGAATTTCAATCTTACTAAATGAAATACAAGCATAGCATTTATAAACTTCAGAATCAATAGCAATTGTAAAACCTAACAATGCACTTTCTTCTATATGAATTAAATCACTATTCAACTATTATGACTGCACCCGTTTCCATTTGAACCAAACATTCAGGAAACACAAATGTCCAGAGGATAAATCATTCATTCTCACGTCTTACCTCACCATGAGAGATCTCCATTACTGGATGAGTGAAACCGTTTGCTTTCATTTTGTTTCACAGCATAGAACTGCTCAACTCAAGATTTCATGCTGCCGTTTAGACCCAAAATCATTTTACATTCAGGTTCAAAGTCACTGGACAATACAACAACGTAGGTAGTTTTATTTCAATGGGGATGGGTGCAGTCAGAATGAGATATGATACATAAAACAAGCACATGGTCTTTGTGTTTCTCCGTCTCTTGTTACAGCTTCTCTTGTTGGTGAATTAATAGGAGGATTTGTATGTAGACGATGGGAGGACACGTATGTAGACGATGGGAGGATATGTATGTAGACCATGGGAGGATATGTATGTAGACCATGGGAGGATATGTATGTAGACCATGGGAGGACACGTATGTAGACCATTGGAGGACAAGTACGTAGAAGATTGGAGGACACGTACGTGGACGATGGGAGGACACGTACGTAGACGATTGGAGGACACGTACGTGGACGATGGGAGGACACGTACGTAGACGATGGGAGGACACGTACGTAGACGATGGGAGGACACGTATGTAGACGATGGGAGGACACGTATGTAAACCATGTGAGGACACGTATGTAGACCATGGGAGGACACGTATGTAGACCATGGTAGGACACGCATGTAGACGACGGTAGGACACGCATGTAGACGACGGTAGGACACGCATGTAGACGACGGGAGGACACGCATGTAGACGACGGGAGGACACGCATGTAGACGACGGGAGGACACGCATGTAGACGACGGGAGGACACGCATGTAGACGACGGGAGGACACGCATGTAGACGACGGGAGGACACGTATGTAGACGATGGGAGGACACGTATGTAGACCATGGGAGGACACGTATGTAGACCATGGTAGGACACGCATGTAGACGACGGTAGGACACGCATGTAGACGACGGTAGGACACGCATGTAGACGACGGTAGGACACGCATGTAGACGACGGGAGAACACGCATGTAGACGACGGGAGGACACACATGTAGACGATGGGAGAACACGTATGTAGACCATGGGAGGACACGCATGTAGACGACGGGAGGACACGCATGTAGACAACGGGAGGACACGCATGTAGACGACGGGAGGACACGCATGTAGACGACGGGAGGACACGCATGTAGACGACGGGAGGACACACATGTAGACGATGGGAGAACACGTATGTAGACCATGGGAGAACACGTATGTGGACCATGGGAGGACACGTATGTAGACGATGGGAGAACACGTATGTAGACGATGGGAGAACACGTATGTAGACGATGGGAGAACACGTATGTAGACGATGCTGATGTAATGACAGGATACATGATGATGAGGCGGATGCTTTGGTCCATGAGTTGATAACCAGAGTGTTTTTCTGGCTCCCAGTCACTATGTATTCCAGTCCTCACAGCCTTCCCTCCTATGAGTGTGTGTCTGTGCGTCAGGAGGGCCAGCGAGTAAATGGATTTAAGGTCAAAGGTTGTGGGGTCAGAGTGCAGTCATGACCTTGTCTCTGTACACCACACTGATGGATCCTGGGAAAGAGCCGCTGGTCCTCTCTGGTACTGACCGGTGAGTGGGCTCTGGACCTACTGGTACTACAGCTGGCTCTCTGAACATGGATGACACACACACACACACACACATATATATAAACACACAGTGAACATACAAACATGATCTGAATGATGAATTTAAGTGATATGAAGTGAACATGATGTAATAAAAAGGAAGACAGTAGAGCAGGAAGTGCATATCGAGAGTGAAAGAAAAATAATGGTGGTAAAGGTGGAGGGATGGAGGATGGGTGGAGGGAGGGATGGTGGAGGGAGAAGTTTAAATGAATACGGTCAGGTGGGGTGTGGTGGAGGGATATGGTTAGGTGGAGGGTGGTGTTCAGGTGGAGGGATACGGTCAGGTGGAAAGTGGTGGTTAGGTGGAGGGTGGTGGTTAGGTGGAGGGATACGGTCAGGTGGAGGGTGGTGGTTAGGTGTAGGGTGGTGGTTAGGTGGAGGAATACGGTCAGGTGGAGGGTGGTGGTTAGGTGGAGGGATATGGTCAGGTGGAGGGTGGTGGTTAGGTGGAGGGATACGGTCAGGTGGAGGGTGATGGTTAGGTGTAGGGATATGGTTAGGTGGAGGGTGGTGGTTAGGTGTAGGGATATGGTTAGGTGGAGGGTGGTGGTTAGGTGTAGGGTGGTGGTTAGGTGTAGGGATACGGTTAGGTGGAGGGTGGTGGTTAGGTGTAGGGTGGTGGTTAGGTGTAGGGTGGTGGTTAGGTGTAGGGTGGTGGTTAGGTGGAGGGTGGTGGTTAGGTGTAGGGTGGTGGTTAGGTGTAGGGATACGGTTAGGTGGAGGGTGGTGGTTAGGTGGAGGGATTAAGCCACTGTGTGGGACTGACTGTCTGGCCCAGGTTCACTTGGCAAGATGTTTGCCCCTTTTCCACCTCATGGTGGAAAACCTCATCCTAACCTGAGGACCGCACTCCTCTGTCATCAGACCTGGTCTCAGACTGCAGGGAAACCCAGAGTGTTGACCTGAGTTCTGCCACATAGTCACCATATCTCAGAATGATGCTCCTGGTGAAAACCTTCTCACCTCTGGAGTTAGTGGGAGGCCACATGTTCTACCAACCAAAACTCTGGTGTATTCCATCACCTGTGATGTCTTTTACACCCCCAAGTCTCAGTCACATACACCAAATGACTGTAGTCTCAGTCACATACACCAAATGACTGTAGTCTCAGTCACATACACCAAATGACTGTAGTCTCAGTCACATACACCAAATGACTGTAGTCTCAGTCACATACACCAAATGACTGTAGTCTCAGTCACATACACCAAATGACTGTAGTCTCAGTCACATACACCAAATGACTGTAGTCTCAGTCACATACACCAAATGACTGTAGTCTCAGTCACATACACCAAATGACTGTAGTCTCAGTCACATACACCAAATGACTGTAGTCTCAGTCACATACACCAAATGACTGTAGTCTCAGTCACATACACCAAATGACTGTAGTCTCAGTCACATACACCAAATGACTGTAGTCTCAGTCACATACACCAAATGACTGTAGTCTCAGTCACATACACCAAATGACTGTAGTCTCAGTCACATACACCAAATGACTGTAGTCTCAGTCACATACACCAAATGACTGTAGTCTCAGTCACATACACCAAATGACTGTAGTCTCAGTCACATACACCAAATGACTGTAGTCTCAGTCACATACACCAAATGACTGTAGTCTCAGTCACATACACCAAATGACTGTAGTCTCAGTCACATACACCAAATGACTGTAGTCTCAGTCACATACACCAAATGACTGTAGTCTCAGTCACATACACCAAATGACTGTAGTCTCAGTCACATACACCAAATGACTGTAGTCTCAGTCACATACACCAAATGACTGTAGTCTCAGTCACATACACCAAATGACTGTAGTCTCAGTCACATACACCAAATGACTGTAGTCTCAGTCACATACACCAAATGACTGTAGTCTCAGTCACATACACCAAATGACTGTAGTCTCAGTCACATACACCAAATGACTGTAGTCTCAGTCACATACACCAAATGACTGTAGTCTCAGTCACATACACCAAATGACTGTACGTGGCATACAGACTAATGGAATATAGTGGTTTGGTAAATAATTTAAAAGTGAGTGTGTGTGTGTGCTCACCTGTGCAGGGACGGGTGTCCTGAGTGTTGTAGATAGGGGGATGTGAGGGCAGGGTGTGGGGAGTGCCAAGGCTCATGGCCTAATGGGATGTTATGCTGGTACTGGTAAGAGAGGAGATGCAGAGACACACACATAAATTATACTGACTCCCGACTATTGAGAATGCATCGCCATGGTAATAATTCACAAAGGTATCCATCGGAGACATTCATCCATCACAGATATATACACGGCTTTCTGCACACTAATGTCCTTGAGCAACAATGGTTTGAGGACTACAAAAGGTGTGTGTGTGTGTGTGTGTATCGCTTACCAGGTGTAGTGCTGGGCTGGTGTGGGCACTGGAACAGAGTGTGAAAGATGCATTCATCATACATATACACATAAATATATCCCATTTGTTTAAATTATGTTTTTATTAAATATGCATACATTGTTTAGGTCTGTGCATGTTTTATACAAACATGGTACTTGGTACATATACCGGTACGACAGTTATTCAGCTCATGTCTTCTATATGGTCCTAGACCCATACGTGACCCATACGTGACCCATAGGTAACCCATACGTGACCAATGTAGTCCCACTGAGATGTAGTCTCAGTCACATCCATGAAATTACCATAGTCTCAGTCACATCCATGAAATGACCCTAGTCTCAGTCACATCCATGAAATGACCGTAGTCTCAGTCATAAACACATCATGTATGGGTCAACAAGAGCAGAACAGAACAGCTTAACGCCACATTACTTATGACAAACACATGTTCGATTTACCTAAAACTGCATAACTGTGTACAGATTAAACCTGCAGATGCATGCATATTACCATAATAAAGACATAACCTACATGCTTGGCTGTCCTGAGCTGTCAGATACTCTGAGGTGTGGTGGCTTGGCTGGAGAGAGGCCTGAATAGTGTTGGGAGAGAGAACAAACAGGTCAGGTGCAAGAGTCAGGTGCAGGGGTCAGGTGGTGCAGGGGTCAGGTGGTGCAGGGGTCAGGTGGTGCAGGGGTCAGGTGGTGAGGGGTCAGGTGGTGCAGGGGTCAGGGGCTGGATAGTTGCAGATGTCACACAGGAATAAGGTCTAGTGTGTACTACAGATACATGTACCAACCCTTTGCAACTTCAGGTTGTTGGGTCTAGTGTGTACTACAGATAAATGTACCAACCCTTTGTAACCTCAGGTTGTTGGGTCTAGTGTGTACTACAGATAAATGTACCAACCCTTTGTAACCTCAGGTTGTTGGGTCTAGTGTGTACAACAGATAAATGTACCAACCCTTTGTAACCTCAGGTTGTTGGGTCTAGTGTGTATTACAGATAAATGTACCAAACCCTTTGTAACCTCAGGTTGTTGGGTCTAGTGTGTATTACAGACACATGTACCAACCCTTTGCAACCTCAGGTTGTTGGGTCTAGTGTGTACTACAGATAAATGTACTAACCCTTTGCAACCTCAGGTTGTTGGGTCTAGTGTGTACTACAGATAAATGTACTAACCCTTGCCCCCCATAGAGTGAGTGCGAGAGGGGTATCTCTTGCTGGGTCGTCTCTCAAATGTACTGGCTCTCCTCAGCCTTCCTCCATGAGTTGTCTGGTACTCGGTCTTTCCACTGGGAACAACAGAAGACCAACTGAATCATGACTCATGTCTTTATATGGTGGTGACACATGCATGTAATAGTTTGCATCTGAGGAGGTCCTTTCTGTTTGACATGTAAACCAACGGCTTGGCGACAGCTCTGTGTAACCATAGGGACAGAACCCTGTAACCATAGAGACAGAGCCTGCATCTCAGATTGCACACTAGTCCTCATTTAGTGCACTATTTTCTACCCAACACTAACACAAAATAAGACAGCTTTAAAAAGTGCACTATATTTATTCTTTAATTAACCAAGTGAGCTGAATGAGAACTGTTTCTCAGTTACAGCAACAACCTGCGGAAAGTTACAATACATGATATATGCATATATCATATATATGGATACAATTAAATATACTATAAAATCGTAAGAACAACTATAAAATCCTAAAGAAACAAGCACATTTCTCATAAAGAAAAACCATCTCATCTAATTTCCACATTATTTTTGGAAACCATTCCAGAGGTCTATTACTTCAACTGTAATTTAAATTAAAAACAGTGTCACCTGCACCAATATTGGTACTGAATATACACAGACAAGGATATAGAGACAAGAATATACCAATCTTACAACTCAATGCCTTCAACTCAAATGTGTCCTCTTTAATTTACCCAACCCTGAGGTGCAGGGGGCAGCCCTAATCAGTTACCTGAGTCGACTTCCACGTCAACGGCGCCCGGGGAGCATTTTAGGGTTAACTGTCTTGCTCAAGGACATAAGGACTAAGATCTTTTCACCTTGATGGTGGTGGAATTGGAACCAGGGAACCCAAGGCCCAGTCCCTAACCACTAGGCCACCTTGACGCCTTGTCATAGAAGCCTGTGTGTCTGTTACTGTGAGCAGATAAGGAACAGAGAGAATGTTCCATAGAAGCCTGTGTGTCTGTTACTGTGACCAGATAAGGAACAGAGAGAATGTTCCATAGAAGACTGTGTGTCTGTTACTGTGACCAGATAAGGAACGGAGAGAACGTTCCATAGAAGACTGTGTGTCTGTTACTGTGACCAGATAAGGAACAGAGAGAACGTTCCATAGAAGACTGTGTGTCTGTTACTGTGACCAGATAAGAAACAGAGAGAACGTTCCATAGAAGACTGTGTGTTCTCTATTAGTATTGGCTGCTCTTCTACCGCAACCTCACCTGAATCTAAAGCGTGATCCCAGGCGTGTGAAGTCACTCTGGGAGGCCTTCCCGGCGGTGGGCTGGCGCAGCCGGAAGAAGGCGTGGCTCTCCACTGCACACTTCCACAGGTGTTTACACGTCTTCGAATTGTCCAATTGGAACACAAAGGTGTGCTCCTGCTCCCGCCCCTAAACGTACAACAGCCAATCACAGTTGTCATCCAGTCTGACAAAGAAAGTCCAAGTGTTTCCATGGCGATGACACCTCTGGTGCTGTGGCAGCTCACCTTATCATCGTCCTCCACCACGACCAGGGTCAGTCGACTCCTCTTGAAGTCCAGACGGGTGATCTTAGGCCTGGAAGACGTGTGCACACAAACATACTTGAGGTTTTCTTCAGACTAAGCGGATGACGTTTCCATAAAATATACATTTTACATAGCATCTGTGTTCTGGTTAAGTGTGTGTTTACCAGAAGAAGAGTCCTATCTTGGTGGATCCTTCAAACACCAGGATGCCTGTAGGAGTGAGGCCCAGAGCGTACTCTCCTCCGTCCCGACCCTGAGATTGAAACACACACTACGTTACGATCACCAGCACCATCGACCAGCAATGGAATACACTTTAACAACAAACACACACACACACACACACACAGACCTTGACAAAGTGCATGTCCACACCGTACAGCTCCAGCCATTTACACTTGTTGAGGAAGCTGATCTCTGCCTGTGATGGATCCTTACCCCTGGACACACACACACATATTATTGAGTTGGATTGAAAAGCTTATGCACAACCGTAGACACACACACACACACAATTTCTGTGTCAATAACCCACACTTCCTGCCCCCTCAGTTTCCTCCATATTGATTAAAGATGCTAAAGCCTACAGACCATGTGTTTCTCTGGCAGAGAGACACGACAGGGTTTGTCTCTCTTTCACTCATGTCATGTCAGATCAGACCCAGCATGTGTGTGTGACATCTAATCTGAGACCAGAGGTCTGGCTGGACGAGACACCAACTACCGTCTGGACGAGACACTAACTACCGTCTGGACGAGACACTAACTACCGTCTGGACGAGACACTAACTACCGTCTGGACAAGACACCAACTACCGTCTTGACGAGACACTAACTACCGTCTGGACGAGACACTAACTACCGTCTTGACGAGACACTAACTACCGTCTGGACGAGACACCAACTACCGTCTGGACGAGACACTAACTACCGTCTGGACGAGACACTAACTACCGTCTGGACGAGACACTAACTACCGTCTGGACGAGACACCAACTACCGTCTGGACGAGACACTAACTACCGTCTGGACGAGACACTAACTACCGTCTGGACGACACACCAACTACCGTCTGGACGAGACACTAACTACCGTCTGGACGAGACACTAACTACCGTCTGGACGACACACCAACTACCGTCTGGACGAGACACTAACTACCGTCTGGATGAGACACTAACTACCGTCTGGACGACACACCAACTACCGTCTGGACGAGACACTAACTACCGTCTGGACGACACACCAACTACCGTCTGGACGAGACACTAACTACCGTCCGGACGAGACACCAACTACCGTCCGGACGAGACACCAACTACCGTCCGGACGAGACACTAACTACCGTCCGGACGAGACACTAACTACTGTCTGGACGAGACACCAACTACCGTCTGGACGAGACACTAACTACCGTCTGGACGACACACCAACTACCGTCTGGACGAGACACTAACTACCGTCTGGACGACACACCAACTACCGTCTGGACGAGACACTAACTACCGTCTGGATGGGAGAAAGAGAGAAGAAAAAGCAAGACTGACAATGCTCAAAGGATTAACACAACATTATAGAACACCACAGTGATCCACTCATCCTATGAAAAAAAAAAAAAAAAAAAAAACATTCGCCATCTCCTCAATCTGTTGATAAAGAAGCAGGCAAGGCCTACGCTGGTTTCACCTGTTTCGTGTTCTCACTGGGAAATGTCTAATATGTTGGGACATCCGATGGCATTTCAACTCACCTTAAGTCCACCCACTTGTTGAAGATGTCTGCCTCCATGTTCTCAGTCTGTTTGGGCGTGAAACGAAACTCTGATACCAGCTCAGGAGAATGTTCTCCAGGGTCACAGTCACCCATCTCACCTGCACAAACACGCACGTGTCATAAATCAGGTAAAGAGTGAAGACAAATGCTGAAGAGATAAAAGTCCTCACTTACTCTGTAGGCAGTAGGCCCCCAGCTCCACAGCTACATCATATGGACACTTCAACCTGCAAGAAAACACTAAGATTACCGAAGACCTAACAAATCACATGTAGCCTAACTCCCAGGGGAGAGATTTAAAAGAAAGAAAAACGCATGTTTATTTTCTAGTCTATATTTTTATTAACGTCAAGTTACAATTTTTTTTTTTTTACTTAATTTTAAATATTTATGACTGGTTACCACAGGGGCCACAAGGATAAATGACTTGTCAGTACATAATTGCCGAATCATTTATTTTGTTATTGATAGTAGCTAATATATGCTAATATCTAGAGAAGAAATGCCTCTACAGTTCATTTGCTTTTGACATTATGAAGAATGTACAGGAGCGAACTAATTCATTATTTCTTTTAATTGAAGTTCAATAAGTAAAAAATTGTTACTTCATTTTGTCAGGCCTTGATTGAGTTTTTAAGGTGTTTTTTCAAGCAGTACAAATAAATCATATATAGGAAAATTATTTTTGTTGACGTTGATCCTATTTTTTCGAAGCTCTTGTAAATACATTTGTTTGTGTGAACGCAAAACAACTTGGCATTTCTGCACATTGGAAAAGCAACTGGAGACGAGATCAGTTATATATAGCCAATATATTGACATTAATAATCTCCTCAAGGTAATGTTTTCTTCAACTGCATCTACCAAAGTTTATTGACAGGAATTTGCTCTGGCAGAAACGATTTTCTACCTCCCTCTCGCCTATAATTGCTTCGCAAAAATATTTTCAAATAGAGCCACATAATCGCAAAGAGCCTTTCTTTAATGTGGAAACAGTATGAGGTCAAATGCATTGTGTCAAATGTGCTGCTTGGCGCAATTAATTTACATAGTTGTGGTGGAGCAGTTGATCATATATGTTGTGAACGTGATGCCTTGGGCAAACGAGTAACTGGGGGAACAGGGCTATTTGTCATTTCATACTGATTATGCTCACAGAGTTGGGAGGTTTTGCGCTGTTAGAGCTGGCTGCGTCCGTCACAGTCAGACACTGTCTTTGACAACCTCAACACTTGTCATCCATCGTAGATAGACTCAGTCATCGTCTTATAGTCCCCAGTGAAAAGAGGTCCTTAACATGGCTTAAAATTAGCAGCCGTCTCTGTTTTGATCCTAAATTATTATAGACCTACCCACAGGAGACATGGTCCAGATAGAGCAAAAGGTGTGTGTGTGTGTAGGTGTATGTGTGTGTGTGTGTGTGTGTGTACACACATGTTTTCCTGTATTTCTAAAGACCGTAGGTGAACTTGTCAAATGTAACAATGGAGGACATGGTTGTAACAATGGAGAACAATGGCTGGTCCTCAATAACAATTTGAGACTAAAAGTTACAATCAGACTTAAGGTTGGGGACTTGTATGAATGGTGCGTATGTGCTGTTAGAAGCTGCTTACTTGCCGGACAGAATGTCTTGTCGAAGCTGCAGCACAAACAAGTACCTGAAAAACCAGAACAGACCGAGTGAGACACACAGCGACAGAACCACGCCTGCCGTTCTCTGGGATAAGATTAGTCTCCTCCTCACCGGACCAAAGTAATTATCTTTGCTTCCCCTTTACACGTCTACAACACCCAGGAGAGGGTGGGAGTGTATAACAGTGTGTGTGTGTGAGTGTGTGTGAGACTGGCCAAATCCCAAATGATCGTCTTCCACATGACCATCAGCCTTCCATTTGGAAGTGTCCCAAATCTGGGAGGGAGGGGGGGGGCATGATCGAGGTTGTTAAACCTAATTTGACCAGTCACTGGCTCCTACCAGCATGTCTGCAGCGATGCAGCCTTCATATGTGAAGCTAAATCCCTAAAGGCATCAGGGGTATTCTTTTAACTTCTGCAATTTTACCAATCCACTCTGTCGCACCAAAACAATGGACAGGCGTGCCTACTGCATTCATTTATGTCTCAATACTTCGATGTAAAAGGAGAAATACCTCCTAAAATAAATGTTGAATGGTTTCAGAGTTTTATGTCTTGAAATACAAGCTGGGTCTTATATTGCTGCATACATTTTATGATCACTCTGGATAATAGCATTCGCTAATAAGAAAATGCAAAAAATGAAATAATATGCTGCTTGTTTTATGATATGAAAGCTGAACACAAATGACATCAATAAAGTTAAGCGTGACGTGAAGTTGATTGGGGTTTATATATCCCAGTGACAGTCTCCAGAGATCACCAATAAGGTATTCTATCAGCACCTTAAGACAACAGAGGACACTTGAGTTGGATTAGGTAAGCAGGCTCACAGACATGTATGAGTGCATGCATACGCGTAGGTAGCAAGGTATGGGGTTATCACTCACACACACACACACACACACACACACGTTTGTGTGTGTAGGCAGCCAGGTGTGGGGTTATCATACATACATACATACATACATGCATACATACACACATACACACATACAGTTGAAACCAGATATTTACATACACTTAGAAAAAACACAAAAACTTTTATTTCTTTACTGTCATACATTAAATCAGAATAAACTTTTTCTGTTTTAGATCAATACAAATTAACATATTTTTGCATTTGTTAAATGTCAGAATTGAGCGAGGGAGAATTTTGATAAGTGCATGTTAATATCTGGTTTCAACTGTACATATATACAAACATACATACATACATGTGTGTGTGTTTAGGCAGCCAGGTGTGGGGTTACCATACATACATGTTTGTGTGTGTGTAGACAGCCAGGTGTGGGGTTACCATACATACATGTTTGTGTGTGTGTAGACAGCCAGGTGTGGGGTTACCATACATACATGTTTGTGTGTGTGTAGACAGCCAGGTGTGGGGTTACCATACATACATGTTTGTGTGTGTAGGCAGCCAGGTGTGGGGTTACCATACATACATGTTTGTGTGTGTGTAGGCAGCCAGGTGTGGGGTTACCATACATACATGTGTGTTTGTGTGTGTAGGCAGCCAGGTGTGGGGTTACCATACATACATGTGTGTGTGTGTGTGTGTGTGTGTGTGTGTGTGTGTGTGTGTAAGCAGCCAGGTGTGGGGTTACCATACATGCATGTTTGTGTGTGTGTGTAAGCAGCCAGGTGTGGGGTTACCATACATACATGTTTGTGTGTGTGTAGACAGCCAGGTGTGGGGTTACCATACATATATGTTTGTGTGTGTAGGCAGCCAGGTGTGGGGTTACCATACATACATGTTTGTGTGTGTGTAGGCAGCCAGGTGTGGGGTTACCATACATACATGTTTGTGTGTGTAGGCAGCCAGGTGTGGGGTTACCATACATACATGTGTGTGTGTGTGTGTGTGTGTGTGTAAGCAGCCAGGTGTGGGGTTGCCATACATACATGTGTGTGTGTGTGTGTGTGTGTGTAGACAGCCAGGTGTGGGGTTACCTGGTGAACTCTTCATGCAAGTTATTGGGTTCTGAGGAGTAGAACTTCACCCTAAAGAACAGCTTGTATGGGGAACCGTCTGACAGACAGAAATAAAGAGGATGAATTTGAGAAAACAAAGCCAACCATTCTACAACTTGAAATAAAATCAGAGTGTTAAATCTAACAAACATGAACGTGAAGTGGGCAGGACACATTTTCATTACATTAAAATAAGATATATGTTATTCTGTGAAAAATATAGTGATAAAAAAACAACATTTAAGAAAATCTTGGAGCCTATAATTCCTATGTCATTTTACAAAATTGACTAAAACAATGTCTCTAAAATTCAAAATCTTATGTAGAACTTGCTATTACATACTTGTGTAGCGTAAATGACAGTTTAAAATGTAACTTTCTGAAATCTTCCATTTTAATAAAACAGTTAAATCCATCATAAAAACAAATTCAAAGAATAACGTCCTCCTAACTAGAATGCAACCGGTCAAAAACAATCGGTCAGATAGCGCACGAAAAAAAAAGAAAAAATCTGATACAATCAATTAACCTGTGATGTTTAATGCATTGAGTGACATGTGGTAAAGAGATGTGCGTCGTGAGACAGGAACCACGTGCCAGGAGGTGGACATAGCTAGCTAGAACGTGAGATTAGACGGTTCCGTTAAGCTATATAGAAGTGAAAGGAGATGAGAGAGACGATATTTAATTATTTTAATACATATCATATTGTGCCAAACTACTCCGTACTGTGTGTCTATTCACATACACACACAACTAGGGTATTATCAGACTAATTAAACTCACCTCTGACCTGTTTCTTTATGGGCTTGGACACACAAACGTAATAAGGATATTATCAGATAGTGGTAGTGATTAAACTCACCTCTGATCTGTTTCTTTATGGGCTTAGACACATCCAGCCAGTGCTGAGGGAGAGAAGAAATGAAGGAGCCACAAAAGAGACCGATCGATCATTCCTTTTAACCCACCACACAATCAAATTATTACATCATAGGGACACCCAGAGGCCATTTCAGACTGCGCCGGGTGTCTGTACTTACTGAGACTTGTTCTGTGTCCATAAACTGCAGTCCAAAGTAATCAGCCTCTACCAGGTCCAAATGATACATGATCTGGTCAAACAGCTCCTGGCCCTTTGACTGTTTCTGTTCAAAACCACAAACATACATGTACCATTGTCAGTGATAATGACAACAGGCAAACTGGAGTATAAATGGCAGAGTGTGTGTGTGTGTATACAGGTGGGGTTGTGCGTGTGTGTGTGTGTGTGTGTGTGTGTCATTAGAGACTGCATCTGGGGCAGAATCAGTGTGACAAGTCATAAGGGAGGGACTAGTAAGGCCTTGGTGTCACATTTTCTCTCAAACGCACACACACACGCACGCACGCAACGTGTTTGGTGGAATATGTCATGGCTGATTTCAGCGATAAGGAGAAGAGTGTCAGTGGGGGCGGAAAACCGGAGGTTAATAAGGGTTCCTCTTATTAATGCAGTGGGGGACTCTTTTAAAAAGCACCCATTATGTTCTGAATGTGTAATATATGTAGTGTGTATGTGTGCGTGATTCTGTAAACTGAGCACATACATGACACTCCATTATGTTCTGAATGTGTAATATATGTAGTGTGTATGTGTGCGTGATCCTGTAAACTGAGCACATACATGACACTCCATTATGTTCTGAATGTGTAATACATGTAGTGTGTATGTGTGCGTGATCCTGTAAACTGAGCACATACATGACACTCCATTATGTTCTGAATGTGTAATATATGTAGTGTGTATGTGTGCGTGATTCTGTAAACTGAGCACATACATGACACTCCATTATGTTCTGAATGTGTAATATATGTAGTGTGTATGTGTGCGTGATCCTGTAAACTGAGCACATACATGACACTCCATTATGTTCTGAATGTGTAATATATGTAGTGTGTATGTGTGCGTGATCCTGTAAACTGAGCACATACATGACACTCCATTATGTTCTGAATGTGTAATATATGTAGTGTGTATGTGTGCGTGATCCTGTAAACTGAGCACATACATGACACTCCATTATGTTCTGAATGTGTAATATATGTAGTGTGTATGTGTGCGTGATCCTGTAAACTGAGCACATACATGACACTCCATTATGTTCTGAATATGTAATATATGTAGTGTGTATGTGCGTGATCCTGTAAACTGAGCACATACATGACACTCCATTATGTTCTGAATGTGTAATATATGTAGTGTGTATGTGCGTGATCCTGTAAACTGAGCACATACATGACACTCCATTATGTTCTGAATGTGTAATATATGTAGTGTGTATATGTGCGTGATCCTGTAAACTGAGCACATACATGACACTCCATTATGTTCTGAATGTGTAATACATGTAGTGTGTATATGTGCGTGATCCTGTAAACTGAGCACATACATGACACTCCATTATGTTCTGAATGTGTAATATATGTAGTGTGTATGTGCGTGATCCTGTAAACTGAGCACATACATGACACTCATTCATGTTGATTTTCAGGGAACCAGTTTGTCTCAACCGCACCAATTCTACAACCAGGTGCCTAAAATCGGAGAATCCATAAGTAATCAGAATACTGCACATACCACATATGACAAAGTTAAATATTCCTGACTTAAAGAAAATGTAGTCAGATGGTATTTTGTTGTTTAAGTAACAAAAACGTCACCCAGATGTTTCAAAGAACAGGTGGAAATACAATAGATTTTTGGGAAATTCCTGAAAGATTAACAACAGCAGAAAAGTTATCAACTTCTAGATGAGTTTGCTCAAGCCTCTCTAAAAAGGAAGAAAGTCATAGAACCCGAGATACGTGGCAGGACAAGAGAACCATATGAGGTAGGCTCATATGCTCACTGTTATACAAACGAACATGACCTCAGACCGACCGTGACAAATCCAATTAGTAGAAGGCTTCCCCTATTCCAGTGTAGTATATCCCCGGGAATAGCTGTGTCCTACAGTGGAATTGGCTGCTAATGAACTAGCTAGCCACATTGACATGAACAGATAAAAATAAATGTGCCGCCGTATTTCAAACAAGTATACTCAATTATTTACAAGGGAGTGAAAGCCCAAGGAGATGGTCAGACAGAGGAGCAAGATTAGCTAGTTGTTTTTATTGTCTCGGATGTGTTTTGAAGAATAAATGCAAATGGTAAAGTGAGCTGGAGGACTAAGGTAATTATTAGGCAATGACTTTAAGAAAATAATGTGAAATGACAATGTCCAATGTCCCTCTGTGAAAACAACACCTTTGACAACAAACCGCCATGTTTGACCTTTTATATGGGGTCACTCCTTTGGAATGCAGGGATTAAGTTTTGTCAGACATAACAGTCAACCAAAAAGCTCCACTTCTGACTCGGCCCATTGAAAAACATTTATCTTGTACTCTCGTTTTTGGCATACCGGTGTGGACGTTTTGAACAACACAGCACTGTAATTGTGCTGCACATTGCCATACTTGACTGCCTTGTTGACTTCATGGCCAGAGGTTAAGAGAACGTGGACGAGCAAACAACAAACATTTACAAATATGTATGCCAGACATTCTTCTGGGGAAGGCCAAAGGGAAATGCTTAACTTAAAAGTAGGCAGCCCACCTGACAGTTACATATATAGGACGAGATCCTAAAAAAAAGCACAGTCCTGTGTATAGTCAAGAGAGGATAACTATGCAATGTGTTAGTTTATAACCAGTCTGAGCCTGAAAGGTGTGCGTGCATTAGGTGTGTGTGTGTGTAATGTGTATTAAGCGTGGGCAGAAAGTTCCTCTTTTCCCTTGTCCCCTGTGAAATCACACTACACATACATACTCCTAAGGTAGGCCGTAGTTTCCCCTGTCCTGGGGGCTTTACTCGTAGACAATAGACAAAATATTCCCTCATTAGACTCACACAGTCACAGGTACAATCCTTGAAGCACCAGCATAGATCTGGATTAATTACAGATGCAAGTAAAATTTCAAATTCCATCAAGTCTTGAAAAAGCATACAAAGTGAATGAATGAATACATATATGTTTGTCTAGTTGAGTGAATAATGGGTTAGACCGGTTAATTTTGGATGAGCAATAAAATAGTTCAAACATGTTCGGTCTTGCCCACATCAGAGATCTATAGTGACTTTGGTTTCAGTCAGCTGGTCTCCTGTGGTTGGTTACTATTAGCTGGTGTCCTGTGGTTGGTTAATATTAGCTGGTGTTCTGTGGTTGGTTAATATTTGCTGGTGTTCTGTGGTTGGTTAATATTAGCTTCACCTAGTAAGAATTATTAGCAGTAAACTCCAGAATGTTGTCTACTGTGGTTTAGGGTATATGAAACACCTACTCTTGCAGAATGTCACATCTATTACAGAGATTGTCTCATTCATTACGAAGAATGTCACACCTGTAACTGTCAATTTTCCTCTCAAAAGCTAATATGGACATTTCAATATTTTAATGTGTTTATTTTTCTGATGCAGGCAAGCCTTGATCATCCAAGTTTTGTTCTGTTTAGATACATTTCTTAGAATTTTGTGTCTACATTCCCTCAAGGGTTATACAAATATATTCATTATAGTGTTAATTCATCCGTAATAAGTCATTTCTATGTGGAGTATTAAAGTTAGGGTTAGGTTATTGGCACTCTGTGCTAGGTTATTGGCACTGGACAAAGTTGAGAGCAAAAACTAGTTCAGCAAGCCTTTCAACACTTATTCGATGCTTGACCACCTACTTAATGCTTTTCACACGAGCAAAAAAATGACATGCTTAAAAGCATCCTAAACCTGGGGAACGTATTAAAGTTCAAGGGAATAACCTGACAGTAATTACCCCCTCCATCACTCTCAACTGTAATCGTGTTCTTACGCCTAATGACTGGTCCAAACAAAATTTGGCTCTCTGAAAATCTAATTTCGTATTAGTATTATCATAATGATAAAAAACTCACCTAGGTGATTTAATATGACCATGGATTCTCTCAGTAGTAACGTAGGTGACGCACGAGACAACCTAATAGGCCATGATGACACATGCACACGCCTGACCTTCAAGATAGAAATCTAACAAGACGTTCGCCCACACGCCAACCCACGCATCGCCCACAGCCCCCGAGACAAATATATGATCGTACATGAACACGTGCAGAGGCAGGGGAACACACACACACACACACACACACACACACACACACACACACAATAACAGCAGGAGACTGAAAGAAATGGAAATACAAAGACAGGAGGGATGAAGGAGGGAGTGAGGGTGATACTGGGAGGTAGAGCTCTCTGTGAGGTAGACAGCTTCCTCGCAACAGTCAGAGTGGGGAAGTAGCCTAATGTGATGAATTGGAAGATCACAACACCATCTGTAGCCCGCACGCGCACGTGCACAAGCACACACACACAAAGAGAGAGGTATTGCAATAAATGTACAGACTAGAGACCAAATGTTTCCATAAACATTTCCATTAAAAAAATCTAAACTAAAAAAACGACCCCCTAAACCCAACTCTTGGGGTTGTTTCCCATGCACAGGCTACACATAATCCAGGACAAACATGTAATTACCATGGAGATTGAGTGCAATTTTCAGTCCTAGGTTAACACCAAACCTTAAGACAGACCTTAACTCAATACAATACAATCACACAAACAAACCCCCTTGGGTTAAATGACCGCCCCGAACAATCATAAAACAACAGCCAAGTATTAATGATCAGAAAATAATGAATCAGTCAGACAACTCACCGGTAGTTCCACGTTAACGTCAGACCCATCCAGCAGCAGCACCCGGCAGGTGATCACGTCCCGGGCGGATCCTGCAGCCGGGATGTGAACGACCGCTCCCCCGGTTACGACCACAGGCGCGTGGACAACCTGCTGCTGGTGCGCGAAGAGCGCGGAGTTCCCGGTTCCCCCTATTCCTCCCCCTATCCCTCCCCCTTTACCGTCCCGTTCATCCACAGTCTGAAAGCGTCTGCGCGAGTGGCGGCTGAACGTGCGCCGTAGAAAGCCCATCATCTTTTAGATTGTTTATTCTACACACAGCGCGAGCGCCGTGTCCAATGTCCACAGAGAGGTTGAGCCGGAAAACAGTGTGCGTGTGCGCGCGTGCGTGTCCCACACTGTCACCACACCGGGGAGCAGAGTCACTCGCAGCGGACACAGACGTCAGGCTCCGGCTGAATGCTGAAACTGAAGGTCGGCAGCTGTGTGGATCACCGGCCGCATTATTGAACTGGACTAAACCGTCAAACCGGACCGTCGAACCGGGACCAGACCGCCAAACCGGACAGTCAAACCAGACCACCCAGCATGATCAAATCCACCGGTTGAATATTACACTACCGTTTATTCTGTCTGAATAATTCACTCACTCACGGAAGCACAGCCCCACTGTCGTCCCTGCTCGCGCACCTGCTCGCGGCACAGATTCTGAAATACAGGAGAACCCTCCGGCAGCTCTCGAGCACGGCGATGGGAGGCTTACATACAACGGAAGGAGGTCACGGTCTCCATGTGTGAGAGTTCACCTAGAACTCCGCTGTCCGTATAATTTAATCTTCGTTTGGGAAACCGAAACCAGTCCACCTCACAGGTGAATCAACCAGAGGAACTGGACAAACAGCGTGTTTTGCGCCTGCGTAGAAAGAACGCAGAACAAACTTTTTTTTGCCGGGGCCAGGCAGTGTCAGTGAAACAGCGCCACCTACCGGCCACGGTCGAGAGCAGGGAGGACAGCAGAACATGCGACGTTGAGGACAAGCATTACTCAGAAAAAGGGTTTGCATAAAAGCTAGAAAATAGTATTATAGTGTAGCCTTGGGCTCCAGTCAGGAAAGAAAAATCGGATTCGGATTTTTCCTAACACACAGCTACTAGATAGCTGCATGCTGGTTTTTCTTCTGCATGTCATTAGTAGACCTAATTTTACGCTGTATTAATAATAATTAATAATTGTATTATGACGCTCATAAATGTAAGTACAATATACTCTCACTTAACTTGAGTATGCAGGCATCTAGGGCAGATTAAATAATGTGTCTGAATTGGGCCAGGGTAACTCCACTTGCATGATGTGTACATGCAACACAACAGAAAAATAATACCAAAATCTACATTTAAGTGATATCACATCTTTACCATTATTGGTCACTGCTTTC
The DNA here is from genome assembly GCA_029465975.1 of Dallia pectoralis. NCBI lineage: Eukaryota > Metazoa > Chordata > Actinopteri > Esociformes > Umbridae > Dallia > Dallia pectoralis. The sequence goes on along the minus strand of CM055738.1, from coordinate 11,811,984 downwards.
AACAGTACAAGTACAAAAAACAAAGTTCAAGTAGAAATCATTGTTTTTATTTAGTGTTTCAATAATTTAGGGAACATGGGGGGTCGGGGTGGGGGCAGTGTTCTGTGAGTCAAACGAAAACCTCTCAACTTCTACAATCTTTCAAGAGAAGGTCTAGTTCTAGCAATTATAGTCCCACTCAGTAGTAACTGGCCACATATCTCTGAGGCAGAATGTCTTAAGTTGCTATTAGTTTTGGTGATGTAAAGGAGCTTTTCTTCCGAACCTTTGTCTTCGGCCCGGCACTGGTCCATGAAGAAGTACCAGCCAAACTGTGGTAAATCCCTAATGAAATAGTCCAGGAAATTGCAATGCTACTCAGTTCATATAACTAGTTATATACCAAACTAATGGCTCTATCTTTTATTCCGTTAGCACTATTAGGAATTGTGATCCCTTTTATTTAAAGTGTGACGCATATGATCCATATGTTTTTGTTTTCCCTCTATGTGACTCTAATCATGTTGCAAACCTTTCAATTGAAATTGATATTGGTTTACCCGATTTGACATTTTTGTGTGTTATTGAGAAATGTTTATTATCGTAGCAGTCTAAAGGTCAATTTTGAAGGTTTCTCCCACCAAAGTGGCTCAACATAAAGAATATAATTTGACAGCTATGGTATTAAATGTTAAAACAATTACATATGTTAGGGTACTTTATATTACACATATATTTGTTCCAATAAAAAATGAATAGTTTATACTATTTAACACAACCGGCCTCCAGAGGAAGGCAATGCTTTGCGGCCCCTGGAAGAAACAGATTGAGCAAAAGCATTCATTCAGTCACACAGGTAAACTTTGGTGCCAAATCTCAGAACTCTGTACAGGTGACGGTTCTACCTGCTAGCTGTGCTCCCTGGCTAGCATAAGGACAAGACTGACTGAGTATAACCGGCACTATGGCTCAGGATGCGCTGTTGCTAACAGAAAGCTAGCGGTCGCTGAACACCTAAGGCAGGTGGCTCTTTAAGGCTCTTTAAGGTTACAGGCAAGCCGTTCGTTAGCAGTGTTGAAGGCTTTAGGGCTCTACGATGCTGGGGAATGCCCTCCTCTCTCTCTGTAGACACGAAGGATGGCCTCACACACAAACCGGAACTGACACTGAAAGACAAAGAGACAAGGAGCCCGGTCACATACACTAAACAAATCAGAAGACTGTTCTGACACCGTTGTCATGGGTTCACTGTGAGCGTGTTCAGTACCGGGGTCTGGATCATCATGGCCCTCTGGTCTCGGAGCGTCCTGACAATATCCAGAGGGAGCACAGGTCGACGGCTCTCCAACAGTGTCAATGCCATCTCCATGGTGATTAGAACACCTGTGCGCCCAATCCCTGCACTGCGAAAACAAAATGAAAAAACATGTTATAAGTAGTGCACACGTGTGTCTATCAGTGTGTGTATTTTATGCATGTGTGTATTTAGTGTATGTATGTAAGGGTGTTTATGTAAGTGTGTGTACCTGCAGTGAACCATAAGTGGTGTGTCCCCTGTCCTCCTCTCTCTAACAAAGTTGACGAACAGCAGGAAGTCTGTGGGGTCGTCAGGTACACCATGGTCTGGCCACGCTACATACTGCAAGTGGGTCACAGCACGCTCCTCTCCCAGCTGGACACACACACACACACACACAAACACACACACACAGTTTGTCCATTGAATTTCAATGGAAGAGAGGAGTGAAAAGAGGGTTGAATATAATAATGCTGGTTAGTCCCGGCAATAAGAGGGGACGGAGTGGAGAAGGGAGGTATAGAAGATGAGAAGTTACCCCATGCAGGGATTAACTATGACAGCCAGATAAACAGATGGGCCTGCACAGGATGAAGAGAGAGAGCGAGAGAGCGAGAGAGCGAGAGAGCGAGAGAGCGAGAGAGCGAGAGAGCGAGAGAGCGAGAGAGCGAGAGAGCGCGAGAGAGAGCGAGCGAGCGAGAGAGCGAGCGAGCGAGCGAGAGAGAGCGCGAGAGAGAGAAAGACAGAGAGAGAGAGAGAGAGAGAGAAAGACAGAGAGAGAGAGAGAGAGAGAGAGAGAAAGACAGAGAGAGAGAGAGAGAGAGAGAGAGAGAGAGAGAGAGAGAGAGAGAGAGAGAGAGAGAGAGAGAGAGAGAGAGAGAGCGCGAGAGAGCGAGAGCGCGAGAGAGCGAGCGCGAGAGAGAGCGCGAGAGAGAGCGCGAGAGAGAGAGCGCGAGAGAGAGAGAGCGCGAGAGAGAGAGCGAGAGAGAGAGCGCGAGAGAGAGAGCGCGAGAGCGAGAGCGCGAGAGCGAGCGCGAGAGAGAGCGCGAGAGAGAGCGCGAGAGAGAGCGCGAGAGAGAGCGCGAGAGAGAGCGCGAGAGAGAGCGCGAGAGAGAGCGCGAGAGAGAGCGCGAGAGAGAGCGCGAGAGAGAGCGCGAGAGAGAGCGCGAGAGAGAGCGCGAGAGAGAGAAAGACAGAGAGAGAGAGAGAGAGAGAGAGAGAAAAACAGAGAGAGAGAGAGAGAGAGAGAGAGAGAGCGAGAGAGAGAGCGAGAGAGAGAGAGAAGGTGGTCTTTGGCAGACTATGGTTGTAAAGGAGAATTTGTTCTATATTCACCTCAGTGGTGAAAATGTAAATAAACACATAATGCCTACAGAAGCATGAAGCAGAAAAACATGGCAAGGAATAGTTGGGTCAGTGTTTCCTGTGGAGAGCATGCATATGGCCTTCACACACACAGATAAACACTTCACACACACACACACACACACACCTCAAAAACACACACACCTCATATACACACACACACCTCATATACACACAAACCTCATATACACCTGTGTGTGTGTTACCTTTGTGTGTGTAAGGGTAAACTGCCGTGTGACGTATGCCAGGTTACATTCCTCGGAGTGGCAGCTCACCCTCAGGTACCCATAATCACTCACTTCTGGAGGGTGTGGCCAGTACTGGTGGCACTTAGTCTGAAACACACACACACAAAATTGTTGTTTACCGTAATATTGACTTACTTATTCAAAATTGCTACTTAAACCCAAACTAATTCTCTTGATGGTCTACTAAGTACTCAGCTCATTGCTTATTCCAAAATGCCCTTTTTGCCTTTAAGCAAAGTTTAAAGGTTCATGACACAAATCTCACAATAGAAATGAGGAATACAACAATATCAACAGGAATTATTTTTTTTTTTCATATGCAGAGTTCCAAAATCTCTATGACCTTACATGGCCGGACTCAATGTATCTTCATTTATATAGTAAAAACATTATCTTTCTCTCACACACACATCACCCAAGCTGTTTGTATTCTTATTACACTGCTGTCTCAACCAGGAAATCAATTTCACTAGTACCAGTGCGCTGAGAGGAATGCACAGTTCAGTCAAAAACCATGATTGAGCTTACAGGTGCCCAACATGACACGTCAGTGTGTTTCAACATCTACCCATCTGGGCAGCGCTGAACCAATCGGAATACTCTCCGCAGGGGCCCCAAGGATCCCTGGCCGCAGTGATATAGCTGAACTGTAAACCAATCACTCAATCAGGTCAATCAAATATATTTTATAAAGGCCTTTTAACAACAAAGTTGTCACAAAGTGCTTTTACAAACACCCAGCCTGAAACCAGACAGAGCACGCATCGACAAGCTGATACACAGCGGCTAGCAAAAAAAATTAGTATAAATTAGAATTTAGGAAGAATCTTATAGAGGAACCAGGCTCTGAGGGGTGCCCAGTCCTTTTCTGGCTGTACTGGGTAGATTTATAATATTTTAATACTTAAATTAATTTTTGAAATGCAGAGTCATAAAAAGTCCTGGTCAAATGCATGACCAGTACGAGAGGGACAACCGGAGGGTTCAGAGTTCAGAGGCAGGTTGGAAGCCGAAACTATCAGGTATCATCAGCTGCTTGGCCTGTAACACAACCAGGGGGACCTTAGGAAGGGTCAGCTCAAACAGCAAGGGCCATTCTCAGCAGAACATAGATCTACTGGATTATGACAAGAGCTAAGACTAAACAGACTGCCAGTCTGAATATACAGTTTGTATGCGGTCGTGTGAGTGAGTGTGCGTCCGAAAGCACTTTTGGAATATCAGCAAGATGATCAATTAGAAAGAGCTTCTGGTTACCAAGCAACAAGCAGGCAAAGACACAGGCAGCTACTGACAATGAGGCTTAGACCTTGACAAACCTGGGTATATATGTGGGAGATAGTGTTGTAACTTATGGCTGTATTGTAAATGTGTGTATTATCCTGTGTGTGTGTGTGTGTGCGTGCGCGCGTATGTATGTGCGTGTGTGTGTGCGTGCGGTTACCCGTCCTCTCTCTGTAAGAGTGGTGAGCATGATGATGGTCTCTGTGCGTTGCTCCCACACACTCTGCCAGAAGTGAACAAAGGTCTGAGGCAAGGGTCCCTGAGCAGCAATGTAGCGCAGACACACTCCACTCACAGGGGGGCCACCTGAAGCACACACGGATATAGAAATACACAGCATGAATATTGGCACACACACACACACACAGATCATACACACAGATCACACACAGAGATCACACACACAGACCAAAAGACACACAGACAGACACAGAGAACTGACCGTAATGTGACTTGCGTTGATGTAATCCTCGTTGTCCTGAAGAACCACTCTGGAGACGTCATCTGCCAGAACACAGAACCAGTAGAGTTAGGGTGTGTCTCAGGGAAGAAATCAGACTCCAGACTCTGGAAATTAATGTGTATTCTCTGGGTCATTTATCAGGCGGTTTGGCTATCAACAAGCATTCATCTGTGTTGTGAAGGGGACTGTGTTTTACTGCAGATAATATAATCTGAATGAGGGTCCTCTGGACCCACAAATATCAGTCAAACAGGTCAACATGTGTCTAGTTTCTCTCAACCTGCCAGAGTGCGCAAGATATTATTAACACACCTGTAATAGTGCGCTGAACAGGTGTGGCTACTAGACCTGTGAGGGGAAAAGGGTGTGCGTGTGTACGTGTGTGTACTCACAGGGTAGCACGTCCTTGTATCTGTTCTTGTCTGTGTTCTCTGGGAGGCAAGCACAGGCTACGGACAGACCAGGCTTTCTCCTGTACAGATTCTAAACACAAACACACACACACTCATTTTGCCTGGGTTTGGATTTTTTTGGCCCATTTCAAACAAAGTGTCCCAGACTAAAATACATTTTTTTAAATGCAAAGAATAGAAACATTTTATCTCTACTCTAACAGGTAAAAACAGGAAATAATGAGGATTTTTAAGTCGTCAAAAGATGTATAAGAGACCTCATGAACCATCTTCCTGACCAGTTTAGAGGTACCTGCAGGGTGTCATGATATCCGAGAGAAAAGGAAATCAGTGGTTCCTGCACCATAGACTGTCAAATCCTTTGGAGATTAAAGACTTTGTATTTCTATATGATAAACCTAGACTTATGTAGACCAACACACGACAGTACCACTTGTACTTTTGAAAAGGGTTTCTTTGATGCATAACTCACGATAAGACCTCAGACAGGAGAAGGGTTTCTATGATGCATAAATCATGAGAGGTATGACCACTAGACAAAACATAGTTCTTTAGACTATATAATTAACAATTTAATTAATCAATGCACAAAGGTGTTGTGTAATTGGTCAGATGCCAAGTCAAGGGTAATGAAGAAAACGTGTCTTTGGCAAATACATTTCCTGCAGAAACCTCCCACGCATCTCGCCTTAAAAATTAATCAGAGAAAGAGCAGTGATCATAGTATCACTGAGTAACAACTGAGGTTAAACCTTTTCCAACCACTATGACCCCAAGTGTGTTATCTTCTACAGGGCAACCTTAAGCACAAAGGCCCTGACCTAAAACAAATAAAACATTTGTCGCAATCTCTATCCTCAATACCTGTTTATTTATATACTAGTGATTTTTTGATGGTTTATTGCTCTAACACATGAAACGGAAAACTGATACAGAAGCCCTCAGTTTGCCCGTGTAAAATGAAATTACAATTTCAGTGTTGGATTGTCAAAGTGCACACCTCTTAGTCACGAAGAGCTCGGTCACACGATAACACATGCTGTCGCTAATTTAAACACCTTCCCACTCACTGCAGTGCTACATGCACCTTTATGGAAAACGGCAATAAATAAAAATACAACAAGAATGTGGACTTGAGAAGTAAAGTTAAATGTGAGATATGAGCCACAATTGAGGTGAAGAGGTCCCATTGTTTATATCTTTCTCAGCAGCTAAAACCCAGTGTGAGTCACAGACACGACACCCACAAGTTGGGTTAAAAAAATATACATAAACGCACCGAACATTTCAGCCATATTTAAGATTGAAGAATACTTTTCGTCGTGTCGACTATGTATCCAAATCAAATAGTTCCATAGTCTTCATAAACTACCAAATCAAATCAATAAAAGGCTTAGCCTTCATAAAAGCCACCAACAGTCCAGCCTGTCACCAAATCCCCAGTTTGACCAGCCTGTCACTAAAATCCCCAGTGTGACCAGCCTGTCACTAAAATCCCCAGAGTGACCAGCCTGTCACCAAATCCCCAGAGTGACCAGCCTGTCACCAAATCCCCAGAGTGACCAGCCTGTCACCAAATCCCCAGAGTGACCAGCCTGTCACCAAATTCCCTGTGCGACCAGCCTGTCACTAAAATCCCCAGTGTGACCAGCCTGTCACCAAATCCCCAGAGTGACCAGCCTGTCACCAAATCCCCAGAGTGACCAGCCTGTCACCAAATCCCCTGTGTGACCAGCCTGTCACCAAATTCCCTGTGCGACCAGCCTGTCACTAAAATCCCCAGTGTGACCAGCCTGTCACTAAAATCCCCAGTGTGACCAGCCTGTCACCAAATCCCCAGAGTGACCAGCCTGTCACCAAATCCCCAGAGTGACCAGCCTGTCACCAAATCCCCTGTGTGACCAGCCTGTCACCAAATTCCCTGTGCGACCAGCCTGTCACTAAAATCCCCAGTGTGACCAGCCTGTCACCAAATCCCCAGAGTGACCAGCCTGTCACCAAATCCCCTGTGTGACCAGCCTGTCACCAAATCCCCAGTGTGACCAGCCTGTCACCAAATCCCCAGAGTGACCAGCCTGTCACCAAATCCCCAGAGTGACCAGCCTGTCACCAAATCCCCAGAGTGACCAGCCTGTCACCAAATTCCCTGTGTGACCAGCCTGTCACTAAAATCCCCAGTGTGACCAGCCTGTCACCAAATCCCCAGAGTGACCAGCCTGTCACCAAATCCCCTGTGTGACCAGCCTGTTGCCATCTGAATAGATGTTCATATACTTTTCATCAACCCTGGTCTTCATTTCAACACCCACCGATGTCCAGTCAGGACCAAACCAAACAACAGTAGGGGTCTAGAGCTGGCTCAGATTTTAGTTTAATCCGGGCATATGTTTGCTGTGTTCAATGTTCAAACTCGTAATCACAATGACACAGCTGTACTGCAGGGCATTGAATTGGGTCAAATTGCAGCCAGTAGGCTGATATAAGCAGTTGGAAAACAAATAAATAACAGAGTAGGCTAGTTGCAGCTTGTCCCCGCTAACTTTTCCATCTGCTGCTGAACCTCATAACCTGTGTTTTGTTTAGCTAGATTTTCACCTTTGGGTAGATCGACGTTAGCCGGTTATCAGGTTGGACAGTTGGCTGGTTCGTTCTGAATGGGCATGGTTGGTCCTGATGTGAAATCTCTTCACCCAGCTGGGGTAGATTTGAAGACTTCTACTTCGAACAGTATCCTTAGACCATTTGAGCCGTTTCTTATTTAAATGTTTAGTGTTTGTTTAATCAGTCTGAAACCTTTTTACTGTAAATTGCAGATCTTCAGAAATACAAAATGAAGACCTGGACAAAAATGTCAGGTTCATCCAATGAATTGCGAACGATGGATTTCAGCAGCAGATTAAAAACAGCAAATAGAGAATAAACCAATGCAGATAACATCAACGGTAATTGAGCTGAAGCTTCTGGAACTTAAACCAGATGCCTCATCTCAATTGGTTATGTCATATTCAACAACCTCATCATTGCTAACTTTCCATCGCAGCAATTCTATCTGTTGTGTCTGCTAGCCGAGATAAACTTTGAGCTGATCTTTTGGCTGATCTACTGACTTCTTCTGACTATGCCCAGGAAGTCTCAACATCACCATAAATAAAAACCTGGGAGGTTGTCTTGTTTATGTTTTAATACGTTTCAACAGGATTTCTATTATGCTTTGTTGATACCAACGCTGCTGTTATTGTGATTCATACCAGATATCTCAAAGGTCATGCTACATTCAACACACGAGCAAGTAAGCCTGCATTAACCCACCTCAAAGTGGAAGGTGAGCGTGCCGGTCTGTATGCCAGCCTCCAGTTGTTTCATGGACTGTTCCAGCGTCTGGCCTCTTTCTGATTGGCCAGGTATTAGCAGTGAATCAGTGCGTGATTGGCCAGTCAGTGATAGGGGTGCTGGAAACTCAAACACAGGGGCCACACGTCCGGGACCTGAATACAAACGTCGAACACTTTGATCACAAATAACATCACAAAGGCTGGACATTAAGGTAGTTAACACAAGGTCAGTGACAAGCCTGGAACCTTAATCACCAAACATGTAGGCTCATATTATATTTGCGTTGTGTCACATCCTGACAGTCTGGGACACAGATGTAGGCTGATATATTTGAGTTGTGTCATGTCTAGACAGTCTGGGATACAGATGTAGGCTGATATATTTGAGTTGTGTCACATCCTGACAGTCTGGGACACAGATGTAGGCTGATATACTTGTATTATAGTTAATAGTTTCCGTTCGACGGACATCCTGTTTCCTGTTTGCTCCAACTGGACGCGCCGCACCCGGCTGCTCCTGCCTACCTAGCTTTAGTTTTCTCGTTCGTACTTATATAATTACTTGCTTAATTTCCCTGATTTTGTTTTACAGTTTACAAACTTATCCGAACATTCACCGGGACCTTCCTGTGTCTCCGTCTGGATAAGTCGTGCTACTCATCTGCGCACTAGAAAGTTAAGTACTCGTTTGTGTTATGCCTTTTCACTGTAGTCGGTGTACTTTTAACCTGAAGGAGAACTACCGCCTTCAAGAGAAGATAGCGAAGTTAGAGTCTCGGTTACAGGTGCATGTGTCAGGGAAGGCTTATGGTAGAGTCGACAGGCAAGCTATTGCGCCTGTGCCACTAGGAACACAGCATAGAGCTAGCCCCTCGGCACAGCCCTGGCAGCCGGGCAACTCCTTCAAGTCTTTCTCGGCTACTGGAAAGAATTGCTACCGACCGGCGAAAATTAGTCTTTCCAACCGATTTTCTCCCTTAGAGTCGGAACCACTGCCCGAGCCGTGCTCTGATGGGAACGAACGGCTTGCAATTTCTGCTGGCAGCCCGGAAAAACTGAAAACGCTAGTTATTGGCGATTCCATTACTCGCAGTATTAGATTAGAGGATCAGCCAGCGATCATTCATTGTTTACCGGGGGGCAGGGCCACCGACGTAGCCGCTAATCTGGAGTTGGTGCTAGCGAAGTCTAAAACTGGAAAGCGTAGGGAGTATAGAGATATTGTTATTCACGTTGGCACTAACGATGTTAGGATGAGGCAGTCAGAGGTTACGAAGCAGAACCTAGCGTTAGCGTGTAGTTTAGCTAAAAGATGTGTCGGCATCGAGTAATAGTCTCTGGCCCCCTGCCAGCTAGGGGCAGTGATGAGATCTACAGCAGACTCTCACAGCTCAATCGCTGGCTGAAGACGGAGTTCTGCCCGTCGCAATCGATAGGTTACGTGGATAATTGGCCAGGTTTTGGGACTCGCCCAGGAACAGGGTCAAGCCTGATCTGCTGAAGAGCGACGGACTCCATCCTAGCTGGAGAGGTGCTCTTCTTTTGTCTAGGAATATAGCTAGGAGACTCACTCCTATAGTGTTAACATGAGATAGGGTGCAGGTCAGGCAGCAGGCTGTTAGCCAGCCTGCTAGTCTAGTGGGATCTGCTGATAGCATAGCCAGAGCAGTCAGCAAACCCTGCACCATCGACACCGTCATTAAAAATAGGCTCAATAAAATAAAAAAAGGTAGTGTTAATAAAAGCAACCTTGTTAATATAAGCCCCTCAATTAGTCCAGTCATAAATAAAACTGACATTAACATCTCATATCTAAAAATAGGTCTCCTAAATATTAGATCACTTACCTCAAAAGCAATTACAGTAAATGAATTAATTACTGATCATAAATTAGACCTAATTGCCCTGTGTGAAACCTGGCTTAAGCCTGATGAATTTATTCCTTTAAATGAAGCTTCCCTCCAGGTTACACCAGTGATCAGATTCCCGTGCATCCCGTAAAGGGGGTGTTGCTAATATTTATGCTACACAATATAATCTTTCATTAAAACAAATCACTGGGTTTGTGTCTTTTGAAGTATTACTTATGAGAACAAATCAGGGCAATACCTCGTTTTTGATAGCTACTATCTACAGGCCTCCTGGGCCGTACACATTGTTCCTAAGTGAGTTTCCAGAATTCTTGTCCAACATTGTAGTCATGGCAGATTCAATTTTAATCGCTGGTGATTTTAACATCCATATGGAAAATACCAATGACCCTCTTCAAAAGGCATTTAATGCCATAATTGACTCGGTAGGTTTTCTCCAGCACGTTTCAGGACCTACGCACTGTCACAATCATACTTTAGATTTAGTGTTGTCAAAGGGAATAAATGTAATTGATCTAACTATTTTTCCTCAAAATCCTGGTTTATCTGACCATAATCTTATAACATTTAGCATTAAAACAAGTGACACTTTTGCCCCCAGGTAGGGATCTTTAAAACCCGTTGCATAAATTCTATGACTACTAATAAATTTATTGACGCACTTCCAGGCTCGTTCGGCCTGCTAAATGATGGTAGAGCTACATCATCTATACACAATCAAATAGAGGATCTAAACGATATACTGCATAAGACTTTAGATGCTGTGGCACCCCTAAAAACAAAACCAATACGAAATAAGAAACTTGCTCCCTGGTACACTGACACTACTAGAACACTTAAGCAAGCCTCCAGAAAATTGGAGCGAAAGTGGCGCTCCACGAAGTTAGAAGTATTTAGACTAGCCTGGATTGATAGTACTGTGCTATACCGCAAATCACTTATAAGTGCTCGATCAGCCTACTTATCTAATCTAATCGACACAAACAAAAATAATCCTAAATTTCTTTTTGACACAATTGCAAAACTCACTAAAAAGCAATGTTTAACCAATGAAGTGGGTCTTAACTTTAGTTGTGATGAATTCATGAACTACTTCGATGAAAAAATAATGAACATTAGAAAAGAAATTGCAAATTGTACCCTTAACTGCCTTAGTTCTCAAAAACTTTGTTGTACTGTGAGCCCGCAGAGCTGCCCTGATTTAGTTTCAATGGCGACTCTTGAATCTTTTGTACCTGTGTCTCTTGAAACATTTACAAAATTAATAAATAGTTCAAAATCAACCAACTGTCAACTAGACCCAATTCCAACTAAATTACTTAAGGAGTTACTTCCTGTGCTTGGCCCATCAATGTTGAACATAATAAATTGCTCCCTGTCCTCCGGATCAGTGCCAACCTCACTAAAAATTGCAGAAATTAAGCCTCTGCTAAAAAAATGTAACTTAGACCCAGACATCCTAAAAAACTACCGACCAATATCAAACCTCCCGTTTCTTTCAAAAATCCTAGAAAAATCTGTCTCACTACAACTTACGGCCTTTCTGAAGACAAATAATATATATGAAAAACTTCAGTCCGGTTTTAGACCCCATCATAGCACTGAGACTGCACTTGTTAAGGTGGTAAACGACCTTTTATTGGCTTCTGACAAAGGTTCTGCATCTCTCCTATTGCTTCTTGATCTTAGTGCTGCCTTTGACACTATTGATCACTCCCTTCTCTTGGAGAGATTAGAGACCCTTGTTGGGCTAAGAGGACATGTTCTCGATTGGTTTAGATCTTATTTATCAGATAGACTTCAGTTTGTTTGTGTAGATGGCTTATCCTCTAACAAATCAAAGGTATGCTTTGGTGTTCCACAAGGCTCAGTCTTAGGACCACTTCTGTTCTCACTCTATATGTTACCTTTGGGTAATGTAATTCGAAAACATAATGTCAATTTTCACTGCTATGCCGATGACACGCAGCTGTATATTGCTATGAAACATGGAGAAGCCCCTAAATTAGCCACTATGGAAGCTTGTGTTTCAGATATACGAAAGTGGATGACAGTGAATTTTCTGCTCCTAAATTCAGATAAAACTGAAATGCTAGTTTTAGGACCTAAGAAACAGAGAGATTTATTGACAGACCTTACGCTGAACCTAAACGGATGTATAGTCATTTCACAAAAAACGTCAAAAACCTTGGAGTGACCCTTGACCCGGATCTCTCATTTGACGATCACATAAAATATATTTCAAGGACAGCATTTTTCCATCTTCGGAATATTGCAAAAATCAGAAATTATTTATCAAAAATTGATGCAGAAAAACTAATCCATGCTTTTGTTACCTCAAGATTAGATTATTGCAATGTTCTATTCTCTGGTTACCCTGATAAATCAGTAAACAAACTTCAATTAGTACTTAATACGGCTGCTAGAATCTTAACTAGAACTAAGAAATTTGACCACATTACCCCAGTTTTAGCCTCTTTACATTGGCTGCCTGTTAAGGCTAGGGCAGACTTTAAAGTACTACTGTTAACATATAAAGCTTTACATCAACTTGCTCCCACCTACCTCGCTGAATTAGTCCAGCCATACATACCCACGCGTAACCTTAGATCAAAGGATGCCGGTCTCCTAATTGTACCTAAAATTTGAAACAAACAGCTGGAGGTAGAGCCTTCTCCTATAGAGCTCCTCTATTATGGAATGAGTTGCCAATCTGGGTTAGAAATGTAGATTCTGTTCAAACCTTTAAATCACAATTAAAAACATATCTTTTCAGTAAGGTCTATGGTTGAGTGTAATATGGCCCAGGGTACGAAGGTTGAACGGAAGGCTCGGATCTCATTCCGCCCTGCTGTCTTTGCCTTGCGGGTTCACATCTCCCCTGGGGTGTCCTCTCGATTGCTGCCTGGGGGGTGGAGTCACTGGCTCGCTATGGTTCCCTGTTGTTGCCTCTCGAGTAGCTTTTTGAGCAAAAACGATACCTCCAGGCTGCTGCCTGGGGGGTGGAGTCACTGGCTCGCTATAGCTCTCCTTTGTTCGCTCAATCCGAGTAGCTAGTGAACAAACTCTGATTATCCCAGTTAACTGTGGGGAGGAGTCACTGGTTCGCTTAGCTCTCCTTTGTTCGCTCAATCCGAGTAGCTGGTGAATTAAACTCTGATTATCCCAGTTAACTGTGGGGAGGAGTCACTGGTTCGCTATAGTGCTCCGTTGCAGCCTCAATTCGAGTAGCTTTGTGAGCAAAAACTAAACCTCCCATATGCTCCTCGGAGTGTGGATGTCACTGGCTCGCTATAGCTCTTGTTTGTTCCACCAGCTCGAGTAACTTTGTGAGCAAAAACTAAACCTGCCCGAGTGGTCATGGTCGATTGGCGTCCCTGGGTTGATGCTCGGCATAGTGGGTGGGTGTTTTCCGGCCTATTGGGCCCTGTTTCGGGGTTTACCCTGTCCAGGGCCCCAGCTTCACTGGACCCCCCTGTCTCATTCTAAGATCTATGCTGCTATATTATGGTGCCGGGGACGTAGGGAACCAGGGTGTCTAACCTTTCCTGTGTCCTGTCTCTACTAACATCTGTCTGGACTTGTCCTGGGTTTACCCGTTCATGGCCATTGTCTCACTAACCCCCCTGTCTCCTTTTAAAGTATTATGTTCGGTATACTATTGTACAGGGAACTAGTGTCCAACCTTTCCCTGTGTTTGTGTCCACTTCTGTCAGGGGGACCGCTCTAGCTTGGAGCATATGCCGGATCCTCCCTGGGGCCCCTGACTGTGCGGCTGACAGAACAGCTGGTGCAACCGGAGCTTCTTCCTCCAAGTCCTATCAAATCCATCATCCCTCCTGGACATCCCGGACTATTTTGCGTTTTCAGTTTTCACACCTCGCTTGTTGTACTGTCATAAACTGACCCAGCCCAGCCAGAAGAGGACTGGTGATCCCTCAGAGCCTGGCTCCTCTCTAGGTTTCTTCCTAAATCTGACTTTCAGGGAGTTTTTCCTAGCCGCCGTGTGTCAACTTGTTCAACTTGTTGATGTTTGCTCTGTCGGATTCAGGCTGGTGATTGTAAAAGCACTTTGTGACAACTTTTGTTGTAAAAAGGGCTTTATAAATAAATTTGATTGATTGATTGATTGAAATGAGCAGCATTTCCTCAACAACATCTATCATCTCACCAAGGACACGATCATCAACATCAAACTAGGCAACTCTGACAATAAAATGTGTATTACACGTGTTGGTGTTGTTGTTGACTCTCACCTCCGTAGATATCAACACCCACACACACAGCCATCTTGTAACAGTCATTCTTTCTTTTTGTGTGTGTGTGTGTGTGTATGCTACCTTTGCGTCGTATGAGCAGTGCAAGTTCTCTGGAGTGAGACTCTTTGCTGGCTCTAATGAACATGACCACCTGGTCGTGTGTGTGTTCTGAGATATCCCGACCGTTGATCAACACGACCTGGTCACCTTCCAAGAGCCTCGGCTCAACCCGCCCTGCCTACAATCAACCAATAACAACATTTGATCACATTGTATAAAAGTGATGTTAAACCTGCCTTCTTCAGATAAACCCCAGAGCAACTTACGGGGGAGTCAGGATTAACTTGGGATATGACCAAAGGGGTCTTCTGATCCACACCACCCTAAAGGGGGGGGAGAGGGGAGCATCAGGGATGAATGGCCTCCAATAACAGTCAAATGTTTGGAGACACACCTACTCATTCAAGTGTATCTATTTATTATTATTATTATTTATTGAAGGTGAGACTCACTTTGACATTGAAACCAAACTTGCCGTCATGATCAGGAGCGATACGAACCAACAGCAGGTCGCCATACCCAGGAGCACTCTGCAACACACAAACAATACTCAACCAATACTCAGTCTGCAACACACAAACAATACTCAGTATGCAACGCACAAACAATACTCAACCAATACTCAGTCTGCAACACACAAACAATACTCAACCAATACTCAGTCTGCAACACACAAACAATACTCAGTCTGCAACACACAAACAATACTCATTATGCAACGCACACAAACAATACACAGTCTGCAACGCACACAAACAATACACAGTCTGCAACGCACACAAACGATACACATTCTGCAACGCACACAAACGATACACATTCTGCAACACACACAAACGATACACAGTCTGCAACGCACACAAACGATACACAGTCTGCAACGCACACAAACAATATACAGTCTGCAACGCACACAAACAATATACAGTCTGCAACGCACAGAAACAATACACAGTCTGCAACGCACACAAACGATACACAGTCTGCAACGCACACAAACGATACACAGTCTGCAACACACAAACGATATACAGTCTGCAACACACACAAACGATATACAGTCTGCAACACACACAAACAATATACAGTCTGCAACACACACAAACAATATACAGTCTGCAACACACAGAAACAATATACAGTCTGCAACACACAGAAACAATATACAGTCTGCAACACACACAAACAATATACAGTCTGCAACACACAGAAACAATATACAGTCTGCAACACACAGAAACAATATACAGTCTGCAACACACAGAAACAATATACAGTCTGCAACACACACAAACAATATACAGTCTGCAACACACAGAAACAATATACAGTCTGCAACACACACAAACAATATACAGTCTGCAACACACACAAACAATATACAGTCTGCAACACACAGAAACAATATACAGTCTGCAACACACAGAAACAATATACAGTCTGCAACACACACAAACAATATACAGTCTGCAACACACAGAAACAATATACAGTCTGCAACACACAGAAACAATATACAGTCTGCAACACACAGAAACAATATACAGTCTGCAACACACACAAACAATATACAGTCTGCAACACACACAAACAATATACAGTCTGCAACACACACAAACAATATACAGTCTGCAACACACACAAACAATATACAGTCTGCAACACACAGAAACAATATACAGTCTGCAACACACAGAAACAATATACAGTCTGCAACACACAGAAACAATATACAGTCTGCAACACACAGAAACAATATACAGTCTGCAACACACAGAAACAATATACAGTCTGCAACACACAGAAACAATATACAGTCTGCAACACACAGAAACAATATACAGTCTGCAACACACACAAACAATATACAGTCTGCAACACACACAAACAATATACAGTCTGCAACACACACAAACAATATACAGTCTGCAACACACAGAAACAATATACAGTCTGCAACACACAGAAACAATATACAGTCTGCAACACACACAAACAATATACAGTCTGCAACACACAGAAACAATATACAGTCTGCAACACACAGAAACAATATACAGTCTGCAACACACACAAACAATATACAGTCTGCAACACACACAAACAATATACAGTCTGCAACACACAGAAACAATATACAGTCTGCAACACACACAAACAATATACAGTCTGCAACACACAGAAACAATACACAAACAATTCTATGCAATGCAACACAAACTGTTACACCAGTGTGTCTAGGAAACTGACCTTGTCCCAGCGGTGAGAGGCGTCTTCTCCTGCACTGATATTATCAACATGCAAATTCCAACTCTCTTGGGTGTGTGTCCCAGAGACACTAAGAGAGAGATACTGTATCAGAACTGAGTCCAACAATAACGTTCCTTACACAGATCAAATTACATGCGGCATGTTTCTCTGACCTGTGTCTAGGGGTGCCCTCATGGCTGTCTTTACTGCTGCTGACTGAGACCCTATAGGTGTAGAAGACATCCTCCCCTTCTGACAACTCTCTCAGGTCATTGGTCAGCTCCACAGAGGACGGGCGGGGTTTACTTGCACCGTGACGTATGCGAGGACTCCGCCTAACCCAGACATGTTAGTAAGAAATTAGTTGTGTACACAGCAAACCCTTTACAGGACATCTGCCATATCAGTGTGTGTGGTTGTGGTCATGTCAGAACCCATTACATCAGTGTGTGTGGTTGTGGTCATATCAAAAACCCCTTACATCAGTGTGCGGTTGTGGTTATACCAGAAACCCATACATCTCAGAAAGATTGGAGAACCATGTTGGGCTAGGAGGATATGTTCTCGACTGGTTTAGATCGTATTTATCAGATAGACTTCAGTTCAATTGTGTGGATGGCCTATCCTCGGACAAATCAAAACTATGCTTTGGTGTTCCTCAAGGCTCGGTTATAGGACCACTTCTGTCCTCACTATACATGCGGCCTCTGGGTGATGTCATCCGAAACCATAATGTCAATCTTCACTGTTATGCTGATGGCACACAGCTGTATATTTTCATGAAACATGGAAAAGCACCTAGGTTAGCTACTATGGAAGCATGTGCTTTAGAAATACCAAAGTGAATGACAGAAAATATTCTGTTCTTCAATTCAGATAACTGAATGCTAGTTTTAGGACCTAAAAAACATAGAGACTTGATTACGGATCTTACGTTAAACGGATGTATGGTCGTATCACATAAAACTGTGAGGAACCTTGGCGTGACCCTCAACCCGGAGCTCTCATTTGACGAACATATAAAATATATTTCAAGGACAGCATTTTCCCATCTTTGGAATATTGCAAAGAAACCATTTATAAAATAATGATGCAGAAAAAATCCATGCTTTTGTTACCTCAAGATTGGATTACTGCAATGTTCTATTGTCTGGTTATTCTGATAAATCAATAAACAAACTTCAATTAGTACTTAATACGGCTGCTAGAATCTTAACTAGAACAAAGAAATTTGAACACATTACCCCGGTATTAGCCATTTTACATTGGCTGCCTTTTAAAGCTAGGGCAGACACTATTAAAAACATATCTTTAGCAAGCGCTATTGTTTAAGGGTATTATGGCACAGGATACGAAGACTGAACGCAAGGCGCGGAATTCATTAGTCTTTTAGCTTGGTTCCTCTCTAGGTTTCTTCCTAATTTTGACCCATCGGGGAGTTTTTCCTTGCCACTGCGTATCAACTTGTATTCACTTGTTGATGTGTGCTCTGTCGGATTCAGGCTGGCTGTTTGTAAAAGCACTTTGTGACCACTTTGTTGTAATAAGGGCTTTATAAAATAAATGTGATTGTTTGATGGATCAGTGTGTGTGTGGTTGTGGTCATACCAGAAACCCATAGATCAGTGTGTGTGTGGTTGTGGTCATACCAGAAACCCATAGATCAGTGTGTGTGTGGTTGTGGTCATTTCAGAAACCCATAGATCAGTGTGTGTGTGGTTGTGGTCATATCAGAAACCCATAGATCAGTGTGTGTGTGGTTGTGGTCATATCAGAAACCCATAGATCAGTGTGTGTGTGGTTGTGGTCATACCAGAAACCCATAGATCAGTGTGTGTGTGGTTGTGGTCATACCAGAAACCCATAGATCAGTGTGTGTGTGGTTGTGGTCATATCAGAAACCCATAGATCAGTGTGTGTGTGGTTGTGGTCATATCAGAAACCCATAGATCAGTGTGTGTGTGGTTGTGGTCATACCAGAAACCCATAGATCAGTGTGTGTGTGGTTGTGGTCATATCAGAAACCCATAGATCAGTGTGTGTGTGGTTGTGGTCATATCAGAAACCCATAGATCAGTGTGTGTGTGGTTGTGGTCATATCAGAAACCCATAGATCAGTGTGTGTGTGGTTGTGGTCATACCAGTTGGGAGTTTGCGGCGGGGATCGAGATGGCAGACTCTTAGTCTCCAGGTGTTCTGATGAGGAAGATCCCCTTAGAACCGGGTTCCACTCCATCCCACCAATCACCTTCTTACACACTGGACCACTGTGTAGGAGAACATCATGTGAGTAAGAGATTGATTTTGTGCACATAAAGAAACAGACTGTATGTTACGTGTGTGTGTGTAATTCTGTTGCCTGAGGTCCAGTGCTGTGAGAGCGGCTTGTTGTTCATCTGCGTGACCAGGTTGGTGCAGTGTGTGTATATGTGTGTGTGCGTTTTCTTGCCTGTCTGTTTTTGTGTTGCCTGAGGTCCAGTGCTGTGAGAGCAGCTTGTTGTGTATCTGCGTGACCAGGTTGGTGTAGTGTGGGCTGTGGGTTGACTTGGCCTGGAAGAAGGAGTGATGATCCACACACGACCTCCAGAGGTTCTTACACGTCCTGGGGCACGGCAGGACCAGGCTCACCACACAGTCCTGCGTCTCCCCCTGAAACACACACACACACACACACGTATGAAGACGACACTGCGGCCAGCCATTAGGAAAGCATGACACAGAAGTTTGAGCCAATCAGGACTCACATGTTTGCGTCGGAGTTGAATTAGGAAACGTTTCCTCTTGTAGGATATCTTGATAATGTTCACCCTGCCGGAGACCATACCAATTCAGTGTGTGAGTGTGTTTGTGTTGTGTGTCTCTGTGTATTAGTCATCAGAAGCCCAGGTACTCACCAGGGGAAGAAGCTGGAGCAAATCATGTTGCAGAAGATTGCCACACCTCCAGAGGCCAAACCCACCAACAGGGGGGAAGTGTTGGAATCCTGGAAGAAAGAGAGATGGAAATGTGGAAAAAAAGAGAGCAAGAGAACGAGAGCAGGGGCGATAATGTAATATGTAGAGAGACTAACGCTGGCAGTGTGGAGCTCCACTCCGTAAAGCTCCAGCGTTCTTGCTGTATTGAGAAAACACAGCTCTGCCTCACTCTGCATCAGCCCCCTGAAACAGCATAGAAACAGGACAGGTTGGACATTTTACATGTTAGTCTCCAACTCTGTTCCTTGAATGCTCTCAACGGCGCACATTATCGCTGTACCCAACCGTTACGGGCCCCTTGTACTTTGAGTTTGAATACATTCCACATTAACCCTGACTTCACAGATATCTATTTGAATTGCATACAGGTGCCAGCAGGTGATTGGGTGCCATTTTTCCCAGTTCTCGGCCAATCAGACGACTGCATCTGATACTTGTGACACTAAGTGTGGCGGGGTTTTAGCTTAGGGGCGGATGTCACATTGCTTTGTATTAGGCAGGTTTATAAAGGTTAGGTAGAGTATGCAGGTAGGGCCACTCATTTATAGAAAATAGGGAAGTGTTCTTTTGCTTCAATGTAGATTAACTCAAGGGGTATTAGTAGTTGATGACTGACGCTGTCGCCCTGGTTTGATATCAACGCAACTCCAGTAGGACAATGTTGCTGTAGGCCTGTGTGTGTAGGTATCAGAGGAACTCCAGTAGGACAGTGTTGCTGTAGGCCTGTGTGTGTAGGTATCAGAGGAACTCCAGTAGGAAAGTGTTGCTGTAGGCCTGTGTGTGTAGGTATCAGAGGAACTCCAGTAGGACAGTGTTGCTGTAGGCCTGTGTGTGTAGGTATCAGAGGAACTCCAGTAGGACAGTGTTGCTGTAGGCCTGTGTGTGTAGGTATCAGAGGAACTCCAGTAGGACAGTGTTGCTGTAGGCCTGTGTGTGTAGGTATCAGAGGAACTCCAGTAGGACAGTGTTGCTGTAGGCCTGTGTGTGTAGGTATCAGAGGAACTCCAGTAGGACAGTGTTGCTGTAGGCCTGTGTGTGTAGGTATCAGAGGAACTCCAGTAGGACAGTGTTGCTGTAGGCCTGTGTGTGTAGGTATCAGAGGAACTCCAGTAGGACAGTGTTGCTGTAGGCCTGTGTGTGTAGGTATCAGAGGAACTCCAGTAGGACAGTGTTGCTGTAGGCCTGTGTGTGTAGGTATCAGTACCTGTGGCCTGGGTGCAAATCCTCCACTCTGGACAGGAAATCGTCATCCTGCTCCGGGAGGAAGTGGCTCTTGGACAGGTAACCAGGACGAAAGGCTGGGGAGTAGTCACCTAGCTCAGCTGAGAGAAACAAAACAGGACTATGAGAACATGCTAAAATAGTACAGAAATAAACAAGTGAGAGGTGAGAGATGGAAATAATTAATTAATGGAAATCCCCTTCCTCAAGTGATTACACTATTAATGGAAATACAGATCCTTGATTGATTACACTATTAATGAAATCCAGATTCTCAAGTGATTACACTATTAATGGAAATACAGATCCTTGATTGATTACACTATTAATGAAATCCAGATTCTCAAGTGATTACACTATTAATGGAAATCCGCACAACAAATAATCACCATCTACAAAAAAACAGTTACATTTCAAACACCCAAAAGAGAAATTTTCCCAAACTCTGTAAACACAGCCAGCATCTACACACATATTAACCTGGATAAGAAAAACCTCAGCCAGATGGTCCTGGGGCTCTGTTCAAACCCAAACGCTCCCTGGATCCCCATGAGAGCAAGAATAATAACGACTGAACACACTTCAAAATATCAACCAAAATAGACTCAATCAGAGGGCTACTTTGTACATAGTAGCAGAATACCTCGACACTGTCACTGATTACTGGTAATGCTCGTAGGACACACTGCAATAGAGAAGTGGAGACAGAGTCGCACCTAACCACCTGCCATAAGCATGACCACATTAGAGATCACAGAGAACCATTAAGCATTTCAGACGTACACTGCACAGCATACGATGCCAGTACGACAGCTGCACTCAGAGGACACTTCAACCTGCAAAAACACACACACACACACACACAGACTTTCTTAATGTAACAGCACACTTTGTACCCACCACAGGAGGAGAATGAAAAGTAATGTATGGTACAGTATGGTGCAGTATGGTGCAGTATGGTACAGTATGGTGCAGTATGGTACAGTATGGTACAGTATGGTGCAGTATGGTGCAGTATGGTGCAGTATGGTGCAGTATGGTACAGTATGGTGCAGTATGGTGCAGTATGGTGCAGTATGGTACAGTATGGTACAGTATGGTGCAGTATGGTGCAGTATGGTGCAGTATGGTGCAGTATGGTGCAGTATGGTGCAGTATGGTGCAGTATGGTGCAGTATGGTGCAGTATGGTGCAGTATGGTACAGTATGGTGCAGTATGGTGCAGTATGGTGCAGTAGTAGTGACAGACCTGCCCTCTCTGATGTCACTCCTGATCTGGAGGAAGTACATATGCCTGCAGACACAGAGGAAATGGTTATCACTTAAATGACACACAAACAACATGCTCTCCTGCCTCTACTGTTCCTGATTCTAGTGCACCTGATTCTAATCATTTCCTAGTTGAGGAGCTGAACCAGTCAGAAACGAAGGTTGTAGTTAAACGTCGAGGGGGGGAAGCTTTCCAGAAATAGTAACTATTAACAGAGCTACCTTTGTTTTTTCCCCCTCACTCACATTCCAGCTCATGATTCAACAGAAGTGGGAGGATAATACTGGTTGCGAGCTCCACTTGGCTCGTGAGAACTCACATGCAGGTCACACATCCAGATTTATATTTTCTGCCAAATTGACAATGAAAGAAAATGTCTCTTGCTGAGTCAGAAGACTGTGGAAACAGACAGTGCTACAGGGTTTTTATTGCTTATTGTTAATATTCTCTTTATTGTGCGTTGGCCTTACGTTATATTATATTATCTTGAGGAGTACTATTTTATGTTCAACTTTTAGTTTAATGGCAAAGCATTTTCAAAAGAGTTCAACTATTAGGTCGTGGCAATTGTTTTGTGATGAGGCGTCTTATAAAATAGCAGTCAAAGAGCGAATGTAGCTCAATCTGTGTAAGCTATTGACAAAGCGTGTCCTTGCAGAAAATATCACTTAGTTGTGCTTCGCTCGAACCCTTAGGAACTTTTATACTTCTGAGACTTGTGTCTTTTATGCAACTTTTTAGTCTAACATGGTTTGCCACTATGACTTGGCTTATGTCTTTATTAGCTAGACAATGACAGACAACTTAAATTAATATAACATTAAAGAAAAGCACACCGTATTTTTAACAAGTGTTACTTCATTAGATATTTTCAGTAATGAGGCTTTGTCATCGACACCCACTGTACTACAAAACCATGATAAAGTGGTAAATTGAATATTTCCGTGTACAAAACACTGTAATTGTTATTTGCGGTCATAATTTTCTTTGTTCCTGTCTACCATATAATGATCTGACCGTAACGAAAACACACACACACACCTGGTCTGCTCATGCTGAAGAGAGTTGGGGTCTGAGATGAAGAATCTCACTCTTAGGGTCAGGTAGAAGGGAGAAACAACTCCTGTAAGACCGGGATTTACTGTTATTAATGACCTTTGACCTTTAATCTTATTTACTTCGATACTTTTCCCAGTGTGACCACCACAATCCAACCAACCGTTCGACAGAATTATGTCTTAAATTGGGCATTTATAAATTCCTCACTTACATTATCTACATTTGTGATTAAGAAACAAACGGCATGTAATTATTCACATGAATATGAAACTATTACCAACGGACAGTAGGTAACATGGGGTTTAGTGCTTCTTACCTTTCAGCTGCTTCTTCAGGGGTTTGCTGGGTTCCAGCCACCTCTGCAGGACAAACATTATGTAAATCATCAACACGCACGCCACCATCTGTTATGTGGGTTCTAGAGTAGTCACTAAGCGTGTGTGTGAACATACTCAGAAATACAGTGTTTACAAGCTGTTGTTGGTGTATGTACTCACAGGAGAGTGTGTGTGAGTCAAGAAGCCATTGTTGGAATCTCGTAGCTGGAGGCTGAAGTAGTGTCTGTCCAGCAGACCCAGATGGTTGAACACCTGGTCCAACAGAACCTCACCTGCATCCTGGTTCTGAAGAATCACACACAGTGTAAGTAGTTTTGTTTTTTTGATTTCCTCCGAGTCGGGGCATATTCACAGGCTGACATTGTCGCAGTCAGACTGCGGGTCTATATCATTGTCACTAGCATAGCAGGATTATTGTGTCGGTGAGTTTGAATCCTGGCCGTGGCATACTGGCTATCCCCAGAGGTCAATGGAAGGGGCAAATAGGGCCAGCACTGATGGTAGTGTGGGGCTGGATATTAGATGGGGTTGCCTTGGCTCACTGTGCTCCAATGACTCATTGGTGTAGGATGTGCTGAACACTGTGCACATAGGTGCCTGGCATAAGTGTCCCGGTTGAGCGAGCAGCGTGATAAGAAACCAAACGGCCTGGAAAGACGCGCATCAGAGGATAGGCCCAGACCTGACCATCACCCGAATGGTGTTGTGAAGTTGTTTCAAAAAGGCCATCATCACGAATTGAACAACACATATTGTAAGGGGAGTTTATTATTATATTGACCACGTTTGGAATGATGACACTTGTGGGAGTGTCTGTGTCATCCTCACTCAGGTTGTGAGTATTGACAAAGAGGGAAAGATGAATCTCTCTGCTTGCCTCTTACTGTGTGTCCATCAGATATGGCTAAAATTACATGCACAGAAATGTATTGAAAGTGCCCGAGTGAAGAAATATTTGCACCATGTCTGCTTTTTTAGCACCGCCTGTTCCTCCTCAACAAAAACATAATATTTAATCAACAAAAAAACCTGTTAGAATACTTAATTTTTATTAAGGACTATGCAAAACTTTAACACCCAGTGTTAAAAATAAACCACTTCCTTAAAATAAAAAGGTTAACACCAACTTCAGCATCAATGACAGCAACCAGGTTCGGTCTGCTGGTTTTAAGTTCTGTCAGTACATCTGAATGTGGTCTCTGGCTGCATGTTAACTAGACTACTTTAAATGTCCTTCTGATGGGGACTAACTTGTGGAATGTGGTCAGCAGTTTGAGATTTTCACTAAACATTACCGGGCCAATATCACAATAAAACTTCCTGATATTTAATATTAAACACACTGACACAGAAAAATGCATTTATACTATGGTTACATTGTTTTAATGTTGGTAAACATTCATAAGAGTAACTAAATTTGAATAGACTGCCACCACACATACCTT
The DNA here is from genome assembly GCA_029465975.1 of Dallia pectoralis. NCBI lineage: Eukaryota > Metazoa > Chordata > Actinopteri > Esociformes > Umbridae > Dallia > Dallia pectoralis. The sequence goes on along the minus strand of CM055738.1, from coordinate 11,786,855 downwards.
ATAATATTAGTATGTTTGAGGCATGGGCACTGTTAGGTTTATGGCATGCTTAGTGGCATGGGTTTGGGCCAAAAAGCTTTATCTTGGTCTCATCTGACCACAAACAGCAGGGTGCTTTCTGAAAGCTCATGCTTTCAGATGTACTTTTTAAAATAACAGCAGCTTTCTTGCCGCACTCCAAATACGGAGCGGTATCGAATCTGATGGTGGAGTCATGAACACTGACCTTAGTGAAGTCAAGAGAGGCCAAAAGGTCACAGGATGTGGAGTTCAAGTTCTTTATGACCCCGTTGATGATTTTACAGCTTGTCCTTTCAGAGGATTAGGAGAATAGCCAATTCTAGCAAGTCAAAGTCGCTTGCTGTATTCAGGCAATCTGGCTCTGTCTGTGGTTCAGTTAAGGCACAGAGCCTTAGCCTTTAACCCGGTTCCAGACTTATGCATTAACCACTGTTTTCCAGGGGTCCTCAGAAATTAAATTTTAAATGTGACATCATGATGCCTTATAGCCTGAGTGCTGACAACCTTTAACTTCATATGCAGAGGGACAAAGTTACACCAATATTGGGCAGGGCTGACACAAATCATGACAGATCGTAATCCGGGTATTTAAACACCTGACCCTGATAATCACGGGACAATAATTTTTCAGAACCAAATAGGACATATTCGATTACCTAGCACACCAAACAAATGAAACAAGAACCCATCTTCAGTGTAATTTCTGCTAACCGCCTGTTTTTCCAACAACCCTTCAAAAGACCTGACTAAAAGCAACGTGAAAAATAGGCGACAGCGCAACTTATGCCCAGTACATAATGATCCAACCTGTGTGTGTGTGTGTGTGTGTGTGTGTGAGAGATTGTGCGTACTCACGTTGACTGTTATTGGATGAATGGTGTTGTCCAGTAGTTGTACCAAACACAGTAGTTCAGGTTTGGGCATGACTAACTTTCACCACCTCACAAACACAAGCACATTTACACTCGCCCACCCTGACACACACACACACACACACACACCAGTCAGATCATCTCTCTACTTCGCCTGGGGAGGATAGGAAACATATAAACATCAGTATATAGCGCTTCCAGGCTTAAATATGTGCCCATGCAGATTAGCTCCTCCCTAAGGATGACACATGTCTGCAGAAAGAAGCCTGTCCTGGTTCTTCCCTTCAGACAGTTGAACACAAACCCACACACCCAGTGAGTAATATCTGTGGTTTCTGTAAGTAATACTTCATAATCTGGGTCTGTACATGTCTTTCCTCTCATCCTTCTTGCTACATTCCCCCTCTCTCTCGTGAATGACAAGAATGTTAAACATTCTTACAGACTAGCACACCCATTCACAGACCTAGGAACCGCTATCAAACCTACAGTAGACACACACACACACACACACACACACACACACACACACACGGCAGTGTTGTTTACACACCAGTTATACTGGGCATCAACCCAATACACAATAATAGTAATAGTAAGACAGTGTGTGTGTGGTTAGATGTGTGTGTGTTTTCAGGTTGTACAATATGGACGCTCATATGAATCTTATAGGATGGTGGTTCAATTATAATACAAAAACTCAAATAACTGAGTATGTTGACCCCTTTTGATGCCATGCTCCAAACTACAGCTGTCTGCAGAAAGGTCACCCTCGGAAAGAAGACAAATAGCAGTTAAATTTATCAAAGTAGTTAAATGTCAGTTGATCTTGCAATTAGCACACATGGCCAGAGAGTGTGGTATTCTATAACTGTCTGAAATAAGTAGACCATGGCTAACAGAGATCTGATCTATTTACAATAATGTTTGTGCCTGCAAAAAGACAGTAAAACATAAAGTGTGTGTGTGCTCTTGCTTCCGATGTCCCCAAACTGTGCTAGAATCAGAACAACTTGAATAATGGAGTACAGTTGGAATTAAGGTGAGGCATTACCAGGTAGCTTTAGGGTGAGGCATTACCAGGTAGCTTTAGTGTGAGGCATTACCAGTTAGATTTAGTGTGAGGCATTACCAGTTAGATTTAGAGTGAGGCATTACCAGTTAGATTTAGGGTGAGGCATTACCAGTTAGATTTAGGGTGAGGCATTACCAGTTAGATTTAGAGTGAGGCATTACCAGTTAGATTTAGGGTGATGCATTATCAGGTAGGTCTAGGGTGAAGCATTACCAGGTAGCTTTAGTGTGAGGCATTACCAGGTAGCTTTAGTGTGAGGATTTACCAGGTAGCTTTAGTGTGAGGCATTACCAGGTAGCTTTAGTGTGAGGCATTACCAGGTAGCTTTAGTGTGAGGCATTACCAGGTAGCTTTAGTGTGAGGCATTACCAGGTAGCTTTAGTGTGAGGCATTACCAGATAGCTTTAGTGTGAGGCATTACCAGGTAGCTTTAGTGTGAGGCATTACCAGGTAGCTTTAGTGTGAGGCATTACCAGGTAGCTTTAGTGTGAGGCATTACTGTACCTCCAGTAGCTCCATGAATGGAGCTCCACAACTCTCGCCTGTTCGAAACTTCACAACCGAATCAATCCTCTACGATTATCACCCACTCCTCCTCTCCTAGCACCCCTTCTATCTCTAGCACTTCCCCCTGCACCCACCCAGGAACAATTTACTTATTGCCTTTTTGATGTGTGTTTTAGCTATATGTGAAATGCCTGCACTTATTGTAAGTCGCTCTGGATAAGAGCGTCTGCTAAATGCGCAAAATGTAAATTACCAGGTAGCTTTAGTCCAGGTAGCTTTGGTGTGAGGCATTACCAGGTACCGTAGTTTTAGTGTGAGGCATTGCCAGGTACGTTTAGTGTGAGGCAATACTAGTTAGGTTTAATGTGAGGCATTAACAGTTTTAGGGTGAGGCATTAACAGTTTTAGGGTGAGGCATTACCAGTTAGTTTTAGGGTGAGGCATTAACAGTTTTAGGGTGAGGCATTACCAGTTAGTTTTAGTGTGAGGCATTAACAGTTAGTTTCAGTGTGAGGCATTAACAGTTAGTTTTAGTGTGAGGCATTAACAGTTAGTTTTAGTGTGAGGCATTAACAGTTAGTTTTAGTGTGAGGCATTAACAGTTAGTTTTAGTGTGAGGCATTATCAGGTAGGTCTAGGGTGAGGCATTATCAGGTAGGTCTAGGGTGAGGCATTATCAGGTAGGTATAGGCTGAGGCATTATCAGGTAGGTATAGGCTGAGGCATTACCAGGTAGCTTTAGTGTGAGGCATTACCAGGTAGCTTTAGTGTGAGGCATTACCAGTTAGTTTTAGTGTGAGGCATTACCAGGTAGCTTTAGTGTGAGGCATTACAAGGTAGCTTTACTCCAGGTAGCTTTGGTGTGAGGCATTACCAGGTACCGTAGTTTTAGTGTGAGGCATTACCAGGTACGTTTAGTGTGAGGCAATACTAGTTAGGTTTAGGGTGAGGCATTAACAGTTTTAGGGTGAGGCATTACCAGTTAGTTTTAGTGTGAGGCATTACCAGTTAGATTTTGAGTGAGGCATTACCAGTTAGATTTAGTGTGAGGCATTATCAGGTAGGTCTAGGGTGAAGCATTACCAGGTAGCTTTAGTGTGAGGCCTTACCAGGTAGCTTTAGTGTGAGGATTTACCAGGTAGCTTTAGTGTGAGGATTTACCAGGTAGCTTTAGTGTGAGGCATTACCAGGTAGCTTTAGTGTGAGGCATTACCAGGTAGCTTTAGTGTGAGGCATTACCAGGTAGCTTTAGTGTGAGGCATTACCAGGTAGCTTTAGTGTGAGGCATTACCAGGTAGCTTTAGTGTGAGGCATTACCAGGTAGCTTTAGTGTGAGGCATTACTGTACCTCCAGTAGCTCCATGAATGGAGCTCCACAACTCTCGCCTGTTCGAAACTTCACAACCGAATCATTCCTCTACGATTATCACCCACTCCTCCTCTCCTAGCACCCCTTCTATCTCTAGCACTTCCCCCTGCACCCACCCAGGAACAATGTACTTATTGCCTTTTTGATGTGTGTTTTAGCTATATGTGAAATGCCTGCACTTATTGTAAGTCGCTCTGGATAAGAGCGTCTGCTTAATGCGCAAAATGTAAATTACCAGGTAGCTTTAGTCCAGGTAGCTTTGGTGTGAGGCATTACCAGGTACCGTAGTTTTAGTGTGAGGCATTGCCAGGTACGTTTAGTGTGAGGCAATACTAGTTAGGTTTAGGGTGAGGCATTAACAGTTTTAGGGTGAGGCATTAACAGTTTTAGGGTGAGGCATTACCAGTTAGTTTTAGGGTGAGGCATTAACAGGTAGGTATAGGGTGAGCCATTATCAGGTAGGTCTAGGGTGAGGCAATATCAGGTAGGTCTAGGGTGAGCCATTATCAGGTAGGTCTAGGGTGAGCCATTATCAGGTAGGTCTAGGGTGAGCCATTATCAGGTAGGTCTAGGGTGAGGCATTATCAGGTAGGTCTAGGGTGAGGCATTATCAGGTAGGTATAGGCTGAGGCATTACCAGGTAGCTTTAGTGTGAGGCATTACCAGGTAGGTCTAGGGTGAGGCATTATCAGGTAGGTCTAGGGTGAGGCATTATCAGGTAGGTATAGGCTGAGGCATTACCAGTTAGTTTTAGTGTGAGGCATTACCAGGTAGCTTTAGTGTGAGGCATTACCAGGTAGCTTTACTCCAGGTAGCTTTGGTGTGAGGCATTACCAGGTACCGTAGATTTAGTGTGAGGCATTACCAGGTACGTTTAGTGTGAGGCAATACTAGTTAGGTTTAGGGTGAGGCATTAACAGTTTTAGGGTGAGGCATTACCAGTTAGGTTTAGGCATTCAAGATACTGTTTAAGCATAAATTATAGATTATGGTTCGGTTAAGGTAAGGGTTAATGCAAGGATTAGTAAAAATGTCACTGTCCCCTTTTAAATAGCTATGTATAGTAAGTATGTGTGTGTGTGTGTGTGTGTGCGCACACACACACACACACACACACACACACACACACACACACACACACACACACACACACACACACACACACACACACACACACATACATACATACATACACATTTGCACTCTAGCAACGTTCAATACACTAGAGAATACAGCACAAGTATGACTTTTTAAAATGACACACACACACACACACACACACACGCGCGCGCACGCACACACACACACATACGCATGCAAACACACACACAGGCAGTGGAAGCAAACTGCCTTAACACAATTCTACGCCTAGCCACGGAATGTTCTATTAAGTTACCCTATTCTACATTTGAGATGCCAAACGTCATCTCGGTTATCGATTAAACTGGCTCCGTTTCGCAATGATTAACAAGAACAAGATAACATCCATAGACATAGATATGTTATTTTAAACATTAATCCTAGACAACAGACGTGGACTTTAAACTAAGACTAGACTATATTAACAACGAAAACCAACATCAATGCAATAGGATCGTGTCTGCTGTTACACCCGAACATAAGCAACTTCAGAAACTTTCAGATCACAAGTTGATCCCGGAGGTTTGTTGTGAAGGCAGACAATCTAAAAATCTGATAAAATACCTCAGTATTCCGCGGTTTGTAACTTTGGGACATGTCCGTTGGTACTACCGCTGTTAACAACCTCGAAACAGGGTGCGTCGCGTAGGGCAGGTGGAGGTAAACATCGGTAAATATCCGGAAAGAGATTATTTTCTCGTGAGGCTGCGGAGATTCCAACTGTCACGCCCCTTAGCGATGCGCGCGCTCCCGCGGGGATGCGCACCGCGCGCGGTCTGATCTAGAGATATGTGTTCTAGGCTCTCAACACAGCATAAGATTTTTAATACTTAACTTTTTATAGATTTAATTGGCTTAATTACACGAACATTGTATAATAAAAATAATTGGTGAACTTTTACAAACTTTCCTTGCGGTATATTTAATCCTGATTTGATACAGGTTGTTTTTTCATCCATTGTCATGGAAACGTTAAATGCAAATGACTGTTCAGTGGATTGGACAACTTTTAAAACAATTGATTTGCAAATAAAATGTATTTTGAATTACAGAAAATTTGTGAAATAAGCATTAATTCACAATCATATCTTTACATATTCTCAGATAAACTTACATTAGAAAGACGTTTATTTTGTATTTTGATTAATTAATTCGATAGGATTCAAATATTTAGCTTATATCATTGTGTTTAAATATATTTTACTAATTCAATTAAACGTTATTATTATACAAAGTTACCTAATAACAATGTTTACAAAATATTACAGTGCAATCCATTCTTTTTCTGAAATTTGTGGAGATAATAATAATAATCTATTGTGTAGATCAGACATTTTCAGACTATTTATCTAAGCAGTGATACTACTTGGTAAAATAACGTAAACAAATTCAAAACCCTGAATGATAAGTGGTATTTAAAAAGATATACATGCCTTTGGAGACAAGATTTTCTTTTGACTAAACCCTCAAACATTTTGTACTGTTTTTCTTTTTGTCTGAGCGTGTGAAACAATACCTATCTCATATCGCGTGCCGTGCTGTGGGAGCATGAGGCAAGAAATGGTCTGATGAGACCAAAATTAAACTATTGGAGCTGTATACCAATCCCATATGGACCGAGAGATGAGTATTTAGCGAAGCATGAAGTAAGCAAAATGCAAATAGGTCCTTAAAGAAAACCTATCACAGAGGGGATATTATTTTATTTATTTAACCTTTATTTAACCAGGAGAAATATATGATTTTATGTTATAGTGTGGACAGCAATATAAGTTTCATATTTTACAAAAAAAGTAGTATTATTTTGGTAAATTATTGTCTTCTATTTAGTAAGAACAGTTTGTGACTTTTGCCATCGACAAGCATTTTTTACACTTCTTGTTTCGAGCTGGATGTGTAATGTGTGATTTATATGTGCGTAATCTGTAATCAAAATAAATTATAATTCCCCATATATTAAAACAATGTTTTAATCCACCTAATTAGTTATTACTTTTGTGGTTTAACCACGGGGATCCGCAGGAAACTATACTGATAGGGGAATATAGGTTGCTGGCCACACAGAAGGCCACCAGGGGGCGTTAGTGACCAGGAGGTCCAAAACTTTTTTCTTGACAAATAACTTTACTACTTACATACATAATATGTCTTGCGTAGAGTTGACTATGTAGTGATTGCATAGGTCCCCATCTACATAAAGTATGATCCTCTCGAATCCACCCACAGTGTACGCATGCGTGCCAGTGTTCCAGCTCAGCAGTAGCAAACCCGATTCTACCAACCAATAGTGTGTTAATGTTTAGGGGGTGTGACACATTTCGTTTGGCTGAATCAGGGTCCCACTGCCCCAGTCGGAGAAATGCTGTAGTGGTGGCGTCAAATGGGTATGCTTCTTCCCCACACGGAGTATGTACGTGTATAGTGTCAGATCTTAAACAAGCACAGACCAGCTGTTGAACCGGTAGATAACAGGGTTAGAGGATATGTTGTGTCAGATGTGGTGAGTACCTCTGGTTGTTGTGGTGTGCTCCTCCCTTTGTATCCATCAGTGGGGAAATAAATGACTGGCACTGGCTCTCCCAACTTGCCTCGGGAGTGTCAGCTTACTGCTGCAGCAAAAGCCTGACCGAACAGCACTGACTCACTGTCCCTTGAACTCTGTGTATGTATCCTGTATGTAGTTTCCTCGGCAGGAGAGTGTTCTCTCTGGTTACATAGTTCAGTATATTCAATTACATAATTAGCTTTGTGACATTGTGTCATACTGACACACTCTTTGGCACACACAGGATCTATAAATGTTGAGTGCAGAACATTTTTAGTAGTCATTCCTTTCTCCCATTCTTTTTCATTGTAGCATTAGAATTGTATGATCTAAAAAAAACTGCACCCAAGTCACAGGTCCTTTTTCCCCAACTGCCATGAAACTGCTCATAAGTAGTGGGGCCCGCAGCAGCATCTGCTGCTCGTTCAGACGAGTAAGAACGATACGTGATTTCACGTCAGTGTCTCCAATAAGACCATAGTCACAATATTTCGCTAGTCGCTTTTTTAAAAACGTGTCGCTAGAGGGATCTGAATACTCCCCAAATATTGCGAGCTAGTCGCTAATTCGGCAACGCAGATACAGGTTTTTAGACGTCGGCGGATACGACCAGGGGGACACAAGTGAGTCCAGCCAACTATCTCCGCAAGGGGCGACGAGGAAAGAGGGAGGACAAGGCTAGAATCGTGGAGGCTGAGGAAATGGGTGTACGTGGGAAAGGCAGCCGTTTACCTATCCGACTGGCGTTATGCAACAGATGTGGAGGCAAATGTAACGTTTAATAGCTCGTTATTGCAATATTGTCGTGTATGACTACCGACTCATTCCCAAGAGATGACGAAAGTAATTACAGCGATGCTCCTTTTTATGACTCTGCTTATAATGGTTTCCAGTGCCGAGCTCTCGTGTTCCAAACTGGAAATCATGCAATCATACCTGAGGAGTAGGATGGGACATGATGAGAGACTGGGTGGTTTGGTCAATTTGTCCATGAAAACATCAGAATCAGTACCATAAATGTGAATGTCATGTCAGCGACTTCAAATGCGAGTCAAATGTCGTCAAATGCTAATCAAATAACTAAGTGTATAATTTTCCAGGGCAGGCTACCCAGACAGCCTATATAAATCACGCTGTGTTGAGAGAAATTGACAATGCTAGAAATTGCTTGTCAAACTACAACTATACTTTGGTGCACTGAGCCATTTCGTTGTCATCAGAGCTTAAATGTTTACCAAGGTTAAACGAATCGTTGTACGTCTATACGTTACATAAACTGATAATACGCATTCCGCAATTCAAACAATCTCTTTAAATGCTTCACTTGATTGATTTGCTGGTGGTTTTGCTATAGGCCGCAGATCATAATACCGGGCCGTCACTTTTGCCGTAGTGCATAACTTCAACTTATATTTATGGTTTATAATATAGGCTAATGCCTATTATTTGCAGATAAATATGTTGTTCTTTCTGGGCCATGCTTTCCCTGCTGCTGATCGACTTAAACGGGTTAATATCTCACTACCCTCCATGGAGCTGAATGTATTGGCTATATTGCATATTGTTTTCTCTGGCAACAGCTTCAAATGTGCCCTTTGATTCGATTCTGCTCTGCTGTGCGCTTGTTATTAATATTAACAAACAGTCGTACCAACAAAATTTTAAGGGAAATATTCGTGGTGATAGGGACACTGCTAACCGCCCATGATGACCTCTGCCCACCATCAAAAGTCCATACACTGGACACACAAGCACTGCTATAGAACAAGGTTGTCTGGTCCAATGAGTCCGGTTTTCTTTTACATTATGTGGCGGCCGTTTAAGTGTCCAACGTTTACCTGGGGAAGTGATGGCACCAGGATGCACTCTGGGAAGACGACAAGCAGGTGGAGGTAGTGTGATGCTCTGGGCAATGTTCTGCTGGGAAACATTAGGTCCAGGCACACATGTTGACACCTGCCACCTACTCAAACATCGTCGCAGACCAGGTACACCCCTTCATGGCCATCGTATTACCCTGCCACACTGCACACATTGTTTGGGAATCATTTGAGGAACATGATCAATAGTTCTAGATCTTGCCCTGACCTTTAAACTCCCCAGATCTCAAATCCGATTTGGCACCTGTTGGATGTGATGGACCAGCAAGTCCGACCCACGTTGAAGCACAGGACACGAAAGATCTGCTAATGTCTGGGTCCCAGATTCCACAGGACACCTACAGAGGTCCTGTAGAGTCCATGCCTTGGCGGGTTGGGATCCCAATTTTATCTTGGGATAGGTTGAACAGTTAATAAGATGCTGTTAGACTGGTAATATCTTACTAATTAGAGAATAGAGAATGAAGAGAGCAGAGAAATAAGATGAAGAGAGAGCGGGGGTGGGGCTATCTGTTAGTATTGATAGCCACACAGGTGATCTATGACCAATCAGTTCTTTGTTTAGACTAAACCTATTTATAAAGCCGATGTGTCCTATTTTAAAACCTGTTAACCCAGACCTAAACGTGCCCCACCCTTCTCTTTATCACTGTCGGCAGAGTTTGGTAAAGTACAAGACTCAAGTGAGTAATGCCCATAATTATGAGATTGTCTAGTGCAGCTCATTCCCCTCCTGTCAAACACTCACATTAACGCTGTCGTCTCTCCCTGAGCATGTAGGCAGAGCTGCAGGTCCACTACCTGTCTACTGTAACTGGGACAGGACCACTCTACCTGTCCACTGTAACTGGGACAGGACCACTCTACCTGTCCACTGTAACTGGGAAAAGACCACTCTACCTGTCCACTGTAACTGGGAAAAGACCACTCTACCTGTCCACTGTAACTGGGACAGGACCACTCTACCTGTCCACTGTAACTGGGAAAAGACCACTCTACCTGTCCACTGTAACTGGGACAGGACCACTCTACCTGTCCACTGTAACTGGGACAGGACCACTCTACCTGACCACTGTAACTGGGACAGGACCACTCTACCTGTCCACTGTAACTGGAATGACCAGCTTAATGGGTCCCTTCTTCCAATGCCAAGGTGTTGTTGGTTTTTTTTTCAAAAAATGTTTTGGGGCATTTTTTTGCTTATACTATTAAATGTCAGTGAAAGTGGTGAAGATAGAGGATAGCGTGCTGCAAAGGAAGCAGACAGGAATCGAACTGGCAGCGATATGTGTGCGCCTATAGACAGCGGCCTAGACCATTTGACCACCCTAGGCCACGAAGTGTTAATTAGTACAAATTAGCATAACCCAAATTAATTAATCCTAAAACATACACGGTGAGACAAAATCTATGACCCTGAGTTCACACACCTTCCAGACCCCATCTCTTGTGGTTTGAGTGACATGCTTTCCCAGTGCTCTTCTATATGCCTCTGGTTAACTTAAGACTGAGGAGTCCGACCAGTGTGTGAGGTAACCACTGGTTTAATGGGTCTAACATTTTAACAATACATACATTACATGAGAAACGATCTCTCATATGATTAACATTGAGCACACAGATCACAGTACAGAAATTCACATTTCAGCACAGTTTTCTGATCTGAAAAGCTCAATGTTGTAACACTTGTATAACTGGTGCTAGGAAACCCATCTATAAATATATATATATAATATATATATATATTATAAAATGTATATAATACATACGTAAACAAGTACAATAAAGAAGCAGGCAACAGGATTGTTTGGTTTCTCTTCTTTTTCTACCTGACTAACTGCAGAGAACTAACTGTGTGTGTGTGTGTGTGTATACTTAGTAGCGGTTGAAGGTGGGGTAACTCTGATCACTCTGGCAGGTGAAGTAAGCAATCAGCTGACCATTGCAGATCATCAGAAACAAACCGCTGCCTTCAAACAACACATACACAAGAAGATAAATGAAGCAGAAACACAAACAACAACTACTTCCAGGATGAATGTGAGTGGAGAGACCTGCTGAGAGCTTACCAAGAGCCAGCCACCACTGCCATACCAGGGGAAACTCCAACATCACTGCAACACACAGTACAACAAACACTCATCTACCACACAGAGAAGAGGTGTGTGGAGTGTCTATCATGCGTGTCTCACCTAGGCTGGTGAGCAGGATGTGCAGGAGTGTAACAGTGAGAGCGTAGTCCCACATCCATCTCCTCACCACGGCAGCAAACAGCAGTCCACTGCAGAAATAGGTCAGCTCCATAGATAGCAGGTTAACTAGAACAACAGTAAATATCATTAACTATTTCTAGAGTATAACAAACACGTACACTAATTAACACACACACACACATTTGCTCACCTAGGTATTTGGAGTTGGACTTCAGGTTGGTTGGTTCGGTCTTAAAATCAAAGGGAATAAGTCCATCAAAGTGCTCCAACCTGCATGCACATATAAGAGCAGCTGATCACAGAAATACAAAAAATAATAGAGATGGTGAGATTGTCGCCCACATTACAGAGGATATATGGATCAGAACAAATTATTTGTATGTGTAAACAAACTTGCCAATAAACCTGATTCTGATAAAAAAAGTATGACAAGTTTTAGTGATGTGAGATAATGAGAAAAATAAATCATGTTAGAACTTTTTCCACCTTTAATGTGTCCAATAACATCGACAATTCAATAGAAAATCTTTTGAGTGTGGAAAATAAAATCCTTACAATAACTTCAATGTGTAACAGTCATCATCAAGTGGAGTAAATATGGCACAACAAAGACATTACCAAGAACTAGACGTCCCTCCAAAATGTATGAAAACACGAGAAGAAAACTGGTCAGGGAGGCTTCCAAGAAATACTCTCTCGTATTCTTCAGATGTATTGGGTAGGGTGCTTTTGCAAAGAATGGGAAAATATTGCCAAGTCAAGATGTGCCATGCTAATAGACTGCTACCCAAAAACACTGAGTGCTGTAATAAAACCAAAAGGTGCTTCAAAAAGTTACTTTAAGGGTGTGCACACTTACGCAGGTTATTGTAAGGTTTTTATTTACCCCCCCCGAATGATTTCAGTTTGTTTTTCAATTGAATTGTTCACGTTATAGGTCACATTAAAGGTGGAAAAAGTTCTGACATCATTTACCTTTGCATTTTAACAGGGGTGTGTAAACTTTTCATATCCACTGTATGTTCGCAAAAGGCACTGCAAGACCCCCGACCGTAACAGCCGCGTCTGAGTCTCTACCAAATACCCACTCCTGCGCGTAGAAGAAAAGGGTCTTACCTGAACGCTCCGAAACACACACTCCCAATCATGTAGTAGACCGAGTAGAATATGACGAGGCACAGTAGCAGGTGGACGAGCACGGTCTAGGAGTGGGAGATGGGCATTTCTTACAAGCTATATTATACAAAAAATCAACAGGCCAGATAGCAATATAGCCAATCCTGTCAAGTGAATCGGTCATTTAGCAGCGGTAATGGCAGGACTGTAACATGCTCTGCATGAACTGTGCGCGGTACGCAGATGATGAGTAAAAGGCGGAAGATCGTTATGTGCACATGTAATGATCATCATCAGTTGCATTTGCCTTGAAATACATTATCCTGCGATTCATATATATTAATTTTACGTCTCAAGGTTGCCAACACAGAAAACTGATGATTTAGCCTTTTTCTGAGCCTTCATATCTATTTGAATCTATACGGCTGCTTGGAGGTCAGCTCATCAAATTTAAGATACTAGTAAACAGTCATCTTACCCTCGTGTCGGCAACTTGACCGCTGAAGGCCATGTCATGGTTTGAATTAGTCGTTCTGATATTGATGATAACGTATCTAGCTGGACAGGTTACAGAGTAATCCGTTAGTAAACAGCATTCTACTGCCATCTAGCGACAACGACGGACACAACAGTATTATTTATTTATTTCATTAAATACATACTTGCATGGGCACCACCGTTAAAGGAATCGGACATTTTAATGTAGGAGACTGGGTGAGATTTTCCACATCGTCTTAAAAGTTTTTATTGTATTTTTATTCTGAATTTTATTACCTGAAATTTGGCATATTTTAGGTAGGATATGCTATTTATTATTATGATCACAATTACTTAACTTTTAATTTCGTCACCAAATATTTTTAATTGTCATAACTTATATGTACTTGCTTCACACGTATTATCTCTTCTAGAAAGTTATCACTTAAAATATGCCATACAGTGATGGGGACTTTGTATGAAACTACGGCCCAAGTAAAATACAGGTACATTGGTACATTGATATGGTTAGTGTTAGGAACATTGATATGGCTAGTGTTAGGAACATTGATATGGTTAGTGTTAGGAACATTGATATGGCTAGTGTTAGGAACATTGATATGGTTAGTGTTAGGAACATGAATATGGCTAGTGTTAGGAACATTAATATGGCTAGTGTTAGGAACATTGATATGGCTAGTGTTAGGAACATTGATATGGTTAGTGTTAGGAACATGAATATGGCTAGTGTTAGGAACATTAATATGGCTAGTGTTAGGAACATTGATATGGCTAGTGTTAGGAACATTGATATGGCTAGTGTTAGGAACACTGATATGGCTATAGGAACATTGATATGGCTAGTGTTAGGAACGTTGATATGGCTAGTGTTAGGAACATTGATATGGCTATAGGAACATTCATATGGCTAGTGTTAGGAACATTGATATGGCTAGTGTTAGGAACATTGATATGGCTAGTGTTAGGAACATTGATATGGCTAGTGTTAGGAACATTGATATGGCTATAGGAACATTCATATGGCTAGTGTTAGGAACATTGATATGGTTAGTGTTAGGAACATTGATATGGCTAGTGTTAGGAACATTGATATGGCTATAGGAACATTCATATGGCAATGGTTAGGCGAAAGAATGAAACAGTCTAGGTCTGTTTTTAAATATAGCCTCGGCTTGAATACTACACAGTTTTGACAAACTCTTATGGAAATGTGCTATTTATGGTTCTTAACCCGCTTCTCTGCGCGTATCTGATGTTTTATAGCAACACAGGTTGTTTAACAATTCGTTTGTTATTGCAATAGCTGCCCGACGTTTTGGAAGAAAAACGCATCTGGACGAAGCAGTTTCACTCTTGCTGATTTAAAATATCACCATGAAGTGCGAGAGTGTGGAGATCGAGGACTTCTCAATAGCTGTGGTAGGGGGCTCATATACTGTACAGAACTTTATGTGTTGAGTTTTATGGCGTTCGTCAAAGTATACGGGGTTTCAAGACACAACATCGCCATCATTCAACGCCTCTGTTTAAAAGGCCTAATAAGCAGACCTCCACCTCCGGACCACTTCAAAAGCACCAATGGTTAACCTGCCACAATATCGTTTTTATGATTGTTTTTTATAACCACGATGAGTCCGCTTTTCAAGTGATGATTATTAATATTGACCAGCAGTGGTGACGTAAAAAGTTATTGACCGCATACATGTTGACCACAATAGAAATCGCGCGCTATGCCAGTCGCAGTACGCCCCTGCGCTCCGAATTTATGCTGTGATATTCTGAAGACTACCACTCAGATATATACGACATATGGTTTGTCAACTTTTTGCGACCGTTTTGTTTTGCCAATCGACAATCAATAGTTGTGCTCAAGTTAGAAGAGATCTAAAGTTGGCAGACGGCGTTCATTGAGCGCATGCGCATTGCATCCACTATCTGCTCAAAATAAGAGTTAAAACAGAAACGAGGTGAGTTCCATCATTTTCTTATAGTATAATTGCTGTTGTACATTAAATGTCGCAAATAACAACAGCTGTCATCAAAGCGTCGTTTGTTTTATAGTTTGCACCTGTTCCTGCTATTTGTACTGTGATTTAAAACCGTAAAGGTAAATCGGAGAATCAAGTTTCTATTGGAAGAAATTAAAAGCACGCATTTCTATTTTCTAGTCTAGAACAAAAATTACCTAGTGTCAGGCAGTTATATATTTATTTATATAAACTGTAGTGGAAGTCTGTTCCAACGCGTGTTGTAATGTTCAAACCCTGCGAACGTATTTATTACTGTGCTGATTGCCACTTACCCTGTACATCACAGTGTTAGTCATAGATGCTAACCGTATTGCTACCCGTTTGTATTGAACCGTAGTGCAGCTCTGCTAGCCTGAATCAGTTAGCATGCTAGCTGGCTGACATTCCGAGACAAGGGGAAAGTAAAGAAAATAGCCATGATGAGGGAAAACACTAAAATGTAAAATTTCAGGGTATATATTTGTTGTTTTTTGACAAACAAGATTCTGCAGTGTGTGTTTCAATAAATAAGTTGGGTCATTTACATAGTTTTAACGTGTTGGTGGCCTCTTCCTATGCTCCGCCATTTTGTATAAGGCGAATGCTAATCCTGGGCGCTCTCTTACATGCACTTTATTTATGGTCGGAATAAATTCGAGGCTTTATCTTGGGGACCTAAAGTGACGGCTGTCGAATAGCACACTTGATTGTTAACTTCCTCTACGTTTATTCCAGTCAAACATATAATTAATTTGAAGAAAACAGTGTTGATCTAGCGTCGAGACGAAAACGTTATACCGTGATCTTAGTTTGATTAAAACACACGTACATTTTAACTTTTGGCGTAGTACACAATGTTTTTCATTAAAATCATTGATTATTGTATAATATCGTTTGTTTGCGTCAATTAGAACAACCGATTTATCAAGATAGAGTTAAAAAAAGGTAAATCTGAACTTGTTCTTTTAATTTGTATTTGACACGTTTCTCCCCGGGTTTTTCAATACCCGTGTTGTAGGGTAATCCATACGGGAACGGTGGTGTATTTATTTTGTGATATTTATCTTTTAAAAGTGAAATATGTACTGTTTTCCTTTCTATAAGTGCATGGTGTATTTCACAACAGAAACAGTCTGTCTATACTATAGTCGCCCCCTTGCGGCAATGATGTGTTATTGAAGACTTGACATGCACGCACCAGTTTCCATTTTGCCGGTTAATTCTTTGTTTGTGTTTTGTTTCTCAAATCAAATATTTTATGTGGAGAAATTATAGGACGGTAACATACATTATTGTGAACTCCATTCTAAAAGAAATCGTTCGCCCAAATTACTACATACGTGTAAGTTATATACGGACATGTTTTGACAGCAATATATATTTGTCTTACATTGCATTGCACGGTTTCTAAATGCAAAGGATAACACGTGCAGTGATTATAAAACCAAAGCATGTGTTGCCATCATACCTTGTCTACAGCTTACTTAAAAGAACACAGATATACAATTTAGTATTTGGCGTGATCAATCCATGTATTAAAAATAGCAACTACAACAGTACAATTCTCTAAACATACATTCCAGATGTTGAAATTAGTGTTTGGAGGCTTTTGATAAACGGAAATGAATAATAGCAATGTGACCCAAAACATCTATGCTTTAATTGTTCACCCTAGCTGCGACATTTAAAACACACATTTTCTATTATGTTAATAAATTAATATTGACAAAAAAGACATTGTGCAACATGTGTGGACATTGCTATGGTAAGTTTGAATGAATCTATGCTTTAATTTGAAATTGACACCTGCATATATGGGTATTGATTGATAGATTGATTGGCTGATGGATTGATTGATGTCGGTGCAAGGAGCAATGACTGAGGCCCCACCCAGTGATGGCCCCTCCCAGGGGGCGGAGTTCGACATGATGGGTGCACTCGACTGGAAGGATGGCATTGCCACACTGCCCGGTAGCGACATCAAGGTATGATGCTGTCAGTGTGTGTCTATGCATGTGTGAATGTGTATATGTATATATGTCTGGTTGTGTCAGTGTATATTTCAATGTAGGTATGTATGTTTATTTCAAATTTCTCTATACACAAACAAACACACATACAGTGGATAAGAAAAGTCTACACACCCCTGATTTTGTGATGTGAAAAAATGAGAGAAAAATAAATCATATCAGAACTTTTTCCACCCTTAATGTGACTTATAACGTACAATTCAATAGAAAAACAAACGGAAATCGCACACAAAAACCGAGGTGTTTAGAAATGTGTGTGTGACTGATTGGTGTCTCTCAGTTTCGTATGACAGAATTTGGCACTCTGGAGATCGTCACAGAGACGGAGGTCAAAGGCCAGGAAGCCGGACCATCCCCCCAGAAGCCTGTCCAAAAAAGTACAACCCCTCCACCTAAAGCCCAATTAGAGAGTAGCACAGCTGTTTGTGCAGCAAAGGATGTCCTGCCACCTGCACCTAAAGGTAAATTAAACATATTTTCACATAACAGTTATATATTCTAAAATCTATGTATAGGTGCTGGTCATATAATTAGAATATCATCAAAAAGTTGATTTCAGTAATTCCATTAAAAAAGTAAAACCTGGATATTATATTCATTCATTACACACGGACTATATTTCAAATGTTTGTTTCATTTAATTGTGATGATTAAAACTGACAACTAATGAAAATCCCAAATTCAGTATCTTAGAAAATTAGTATATACTCAAAATATTGCAATAGTATATATTATAAAACTGTTGTTGGTTGGACATGAGTGACCTAGCTGACGTTAGCTAGCCACCAGGTGACAAGAACGTTAACACCTTTGACAGAACGCAAAAAAAATGTTATTTTACACAACAACTACACAGAAATAATTAGCAATTATGAATTCTGTGGCGAAATAATGAAGTTACATTGTTATTAGATATGAAAGTAAAGTTAGATTAAATCAATTATCTGGGCAATGTGTTGCTATGTCATGAATACGGTCCCAATGTCAATAAGTTGACTGGCCATCTGCCATCGCTTACAGCCAAACATCGCAAATGAACAGTGTCCGTTCAATTCTGTGGTAAATTCTTCAAAGCTTCAATTTGGCTCTGCTCTTTTTCACAGCTCAAGGCCCTGTGCTTCTGTCTCTAGAGGAGAGTCCCACGGTGGAGGAGCCCAGAGTGGAGGTTGGCCCCAGTGTTGAGATCGGGTCCAGTGCGGAGATGGGCTTCACAGCAGATGTGGTCCCCGGTGCAGAGATTGGCCCCAGTGTTGAGATGGCTAGCTGTAGGTCATGTGGGGACGTAGGCCCAAAGAAGGGCTTTTTCCAGGGGAAATATTGCTGCTCCGGCTGTGCCCACCCCTCCAGTGGCGGGTAAAGGCTTACACTCTTAACAAGTTAGCTATACTAACTTTACTATATTTTATGAAGCCCAATAACAGATAAAAAAGAAACAGTACAAAGCCATCACCCAGATACCTGTTTTCTGTGAGTGTGTAGGTTATTTCCCAGTGAGCCGAGGGCGAAAGAGGGACTGGGAAAACGAGTGAGGAAGAAGAGAAAGATGTACATGGATTCTGGTGATGAAGAAGAGGACAACCAGGAGGAGGAAGAGGTGATTATAAAATGTCTCCAACACTGGTCCTGGAAAGCAGAGTAATGTTTGTCTGTTAGCTATCTAGCTGATTATGATTCTTCCTCCCTACAGGAGAAGGCCAAGGCTTCCAAAGGGAGGAGAGCTGCTAAGCTGGCCAGGCTGGGTATGTTTTCTTTGCTGGTTTTCACCCTGAAAAAAAGTTTGTGTTTTCCAAACTTGCAGCATACTGGTACCCATAGTTTGAGTAGTTTGGTAGGCTCCTAAGACACAACCTGTCATGTGTTGTCTCTGTGTCATGTGTGGTCTCTGTGTCATGTGTCATGGCTTGAGGTGAGAATACACTCCAGACCAGTTCAATATCCACAGTATTGGCATGTTTGTTTTCATTATTATGTGCACCATGTTTTTTAAGGTTTCTAGTTTGACGTTTGGGTACTGTAAAACCAGCTGGTCTAAAAAAAAACTCTTCATAAACTTTTGCTCTTTATTTGTGGTGAAGGGAGTGAGGATGGGTGGATGAGTATGACAAGCGTTAGATGTCTGTCTATACCATTAATCACCATGTTGGCTCATGAGTTTAACACTTCTCTTGGTTTCCATGTAATTGATTGGTGGATGTTACCTTTTTTTTCTCCCCACCTCAGTGACAGCCCCACCCAATAAGAAGCGTCCCTGGAGCTGGCCCTCCTACCTGGAGGTGGAAAAGGCTATAGCTGCTCCCGTCAAACTTTTTAAGGAGGTAAAGCATTTCTAAACTCGCACACGTACACACACACACATGGTTGAACAGATATGGAAAGAGCTGTCATTTGTGTCTTGCAGCATCAGTCATTTCCTCAGAGCAGGAATGCCTTTAAGGTGGGGATGAAATTGGAGGGACTGGACCCGTGTCACCCCTCCCTGTTCTGTGTGCTCACTGTGGCTGAGGTACGTGTTTATCTGGGTGGCAAAACCTAACCAAACCAGCCAACCCTTTCCTTTTCCTCATTGAGTTCCCCTCTCTCTCTTAGATCCAGGGTTATAGGATAAGGCTTCATTTTGACGGCTATCCTGAGTGCTATGACTTTTGGGTAAATGCTGACACCTGGGATGTAAAGCCGGCAGGCTGGTGTGAGAAGATGGGACACAAACTTCTGTTGCCCAAAGGTACACACACACACACACACGTGCATGCTCATTTTACAGAAAGTGATTGTTGGTGGTCAGAGAACTTTAGAGTTTTTCATGTTGTGTCCAGGTTGTAAGGACGGAGAGTTCAACTGGGGCATGTATGTGAAGAACTGCAGGGGTCAGCTGGCCTCCAAACATCTCTTCAAGAGTCTCAACACGGTGAGAGCATTGACATCCTGTGTGTATTACCGGATGATGACTCCTCCATTCAGATGTTTGTATATAAACTGGGCGCGTTCGTGTTTATGTAGTCGGTGACTCCGTCAGGGTTCCGTGCCGGTATGAAGCTAGAGGCGGTGGACAAGAAGAACCCATATCTGATTTGCGTAGCATCCATCGCCGCTGTCGTTGACAACCGCCTCCTCATACACTTCGATAACTGGGATGACACCTATGACTACTGGTGTGACGCTAGCAGCCCCTATATCCATCCGGTTGGTTACTGTGAAGAGGCTGAGCTGACTCTCACCACTCCTGCAGGTTGGATTAAACACACACACACATTTCAAAACTTTATTTGGATATACTATGAAATATTTTTTAAGCATACGTGTGTTTGTTTGTGTATGGTATCTTCTCAGAGTATAAGCACCCAAAGAGATTTTCCTGGGAGAAATACATGGAAGAGACTATGACACAGGCAGCCCCGGCACGTGCCTTCAAACAGGTGACACACACAACATTTTTGGTGTTACTTGGGAAACCATATTTTTCAGTGGCTGTTTCTTTTTTATGTCTATTGACTATAAATCTGTCCCAATGTGTCTTGTAGCGCCCCTGCCATGGGTTTCAGGCTGGGATGAAGCTGGAGGCCGTGGATAAAAGAAACCCCATGCTCATCCGTGTAACAACGATCGCCGAGGTGGAGGACCACCGACTCAGGGTAGGATGCGAGAGTCGCATGCGAGAGTCGTATGCGAGTCATACAGTTTATTAGGCATGGGAATTTATCCTGTTATCTCTCAGATCCATTTTGATGGCTGGAGTGAGGAGTATGATTACTGGGTGGATGCAGACAGCCCAGACCTGCATCCTATAGGCTGGTGTCAGAAGACTGGTCATCCCTTACAACACCCCAACGGTGAGACACACGCACACACCTATAAATGTCAGCATAGTCCTAGCAAAAGGGTTTAGCTGTACATCAAGGCTTATGCTAAAGAAACAGGACATATTCTGTGTGTGTGTGTAGTAACTCTGATGCATTTCAGGTTCTACCGATGTGCCAGTCCTCCCAGGGCAGGGCTGTCCTACCCCAGGATGCAATGGGGTTGGGCACATCAAAGGACCCCGCTATGGAACCCATTACACGTAAGCCTCTCTCTCTCACACATACCCACACCCTCTGTCATGTCGTGTTCCTGTTTTATACCAGTTTTTTCATGTGTTCAGGTTGGTGAGCTGTCCTTACTCTGAGATGAACCTAAACAGAGAGGGTCTGGTACCGGACCGTCTGAGTGGAGAGCGACCTATGACCCTGAGTGGGCCTCATTTCCGCGGGCGACGGCCAGACCCTCCGACACAGGCTCTGACAATCCCCACTACCCCCACCCCCGCAATCCCTACCACGATGGAACAGCCTGAGACTGCAGACAACTCCCCTCAAACCAGGTATGGGGGAATAAACAGGTTTACAAAGCTATTATTCAGTGTCTTTTGTTTTCAGCTGTTGAGATTAGCAAGTCGCACAAGTTTACATTGCTCTCCTACAGTCACACACACATCTGGCATGTGTTCACTGCATACTGTTTGCGTGTAAAAGTCACAGATCCAAAGTGGAGAAGCATTTGTGTACCATCAATGCTCATACACTAGTGGTGGAATTTGATTTACCGTTGTGGTTTTCCTTGTGCATTTACGCTGTGCGTTATGCCATGTCGGCCTTTAAGTTTGGGGTTACATAGTTGCTTCCACAGTAACAGTTGTTTCTCGAGTAGTGCTACCAAGGTGGCGGCGGTTGTCGAGAGTGAACAATCCGGGCGCAGCAGCCAGAGTGAACCACTGGAAGGCCCTACAGAGCCCAGTCACAATGGTCCCAAATCCAAAAAGTAAAATCACACTCTCTTATACAACTCTAGATTGTTTTTAACAGCGCATGTTCACTTGTTGTTGGTTGACTAAGTGCAGATCTTGTTTTTTTCACAGGCCTGCTCCAGCCCCCAAGTATCTAAAGCAGCAATATGTCAAGCAGGAGAGTACTGATGGGAAAGGTAGAGAGGCTTTTCTCACTGAGATATTCCCTGAGAGTTGGTTTTCACCACAGTTATCTACTTTAATGTTACTTTTTTATCAGTTTACTAAAAATCTAAATAATTGGGCCTACTATAATTGACAAATCTGAAAGCACAATAGAAGTTAGAAGGAGACTAAATCAGTGGTTCACAACTTTTCGAAGTTATTGTACCACCACCATAATTTAGCTCTGCTCTGAACACCGGCTTTGGAAGTTACCCCGTCATGTTAATTTCACTAGTAAGTTTATGAAGCCAAGTACTCATAGGGGTCCTTGTACCCCTGGATTGGAAACACTGGCCTAAATATTTAGCGCTAACTTTCATTATATGCACATTCAGATGACTTGTGTGTGTAACTGCTGTCCTTAAAATTGTCGTAGTCCACAAATAGACCACTCCGTGCACCACCTAAAAAAAAAAACAATAAGACCAATTCCATTGTGGGTGGTGTTTAGACGGTATGTGCTAATACATGTGTTATATTTATGTTATTACAAGCATCACCCAACATTAATAATACAGTATATCGTCTGTGGGTTGGGGAGATTAATAGCTAACTTCTCCTGTCTTTCCACAGACTGCCTGTCTCTCCAGCAGGCCCTCCATGAGTCTGTTTTCTTGCCAGGTGGCTCCTCCCCCCCCCCACATAGAGTGGCCCTATGCTGGGACAAACATTGCCAGCTGCTCCCTGAAGTCCTGGGCCTCACCGCTAAGAGGGTGGCTACCTGGACTGCTGATGAGGTCATACACACAAACACACACACACACACACACAGAAAGGCATGCTGAATTAATTTCAATAACACTTGCTGTGTAAGACACAACATCAATTACACATAGCATACATCTAATACGATAGCTTTGCATGTGTGAGTGTTTTGTGTTTATTTACATTTATGTGTGTTGTGTTTATTTAGTGTGTACTTGTCTTTTCCTCCCTGTGGGTCAGGTGGCCAGTTTTGTCAAAGGTCTCCAGGGCTGCAAGGAGCATTCTGCAACTTTTAGGACTGAGGTATAAATAACCCCTTACAAACAGAACATTGTGTGAATCACGATAGTCACAAACCAAACATCTGCTGCTACTAACTAGTTTTTTTTTATTACAATGTTTAACTACAGCCACATTAAATGCTGACATTGACATATAAAGAAACACACATCTGCACACTTGCTCTGTGATTTTTTTCTATTCTGTGTCTTTGTGTTTCATTACAGCAAATAGACGGCGAGGCTTTCCTGCTTCTCACCCAGGCAGACATAGTCAAGATTCTGTCAATCAAACTAGGCCCCGCCCTCAAGATATATAACGCCATCCTAATGCTAAAGAATGCTGATGAGGAGTGAGACCAACTCTCTCAGGCATCACCTCCTCCTAAACCCGCCCGACGCTGTATTTCAATGTACATACAATTCATCTCAACTCCTTGCCTCCTTTCCTTATGCCTTTTGATCATCATCGTCACACTGAAGGAAACATGTTAGATAGGTCAGAGCAATATGATAGAAACCCAGTAGGAATCTGCTATCACATATCTAGTTTGTTTCTATTGGTGTAGATGAATAGAGGATTTACCAATGGTGTCTGTCAGACAATCAGATGTTTTATATTGTAAAATAGCAACAATTATTATTTAACTATTTTTCTGAATGAATAAGAAATTACCTGCAGGCACCTTTAGGGAAAGGCTTTTTAAAAGTACTATATTGAAATTGATTTCATGTTATTCTTTGAATTATTAGCATTTATTTAAATTGTGATGGAATTGCGCTAAGCCCTGTGCAAAGAGAACGGGTTTAGTCGGTACATGTTTTTACTTAAATGTTTTTGCTATTTTTGGCTACAAAAACAATATTGAAGGGAAGAAAAAAATTAAAGAACCATGTAGTTCTCCTTCTTTCCAGCTGGTGGAGTCGGGTCGCTACAGCTCGAGCTTCAGGAAGTTGATTTGAGTCAAAGGAATGATGGATGGAGGAGAGGATCAGTGTGCACCAGAGTGTTGGTCAGATGATGTTGTTGCTATGGCAAGGCTAAAGGGTTAACGTAGATTTGGGAACGCAAGTCAAGAGAACTCAACTGAAGAGACCTTTTTCATGTTCCTGTTTTGGAAGTGGTGGTTAAAAGTGAATTTAGTTTGAATGTAAAAATATATATATCCATATGATTTGTTTAATTTGGTTTCTTGTGTAAATAGTGTATTATAGATTTTGGTTGTGAAATACCCTGTGTCCTTATTATAAATGGTTTCTTGAAAGCTTATGCAAATCAATTCCAATCTTTTGCAATGAAAATTAAAAATGTTCATTGCCTGAATTAATTATGTAAACATGTTTGTGAATTGCTACCTTTGCTTTTGGCTGTATATTGCAAAGAGAATAACTACATGAACATTGTTTTTATTCAAGACCGGTATTTATGTAATTTAAGGGACATTGATAAGAACTGTTGACTTGAGATTGTGTTGTAAAAGTATCTAGTTTTTGGCTTGTGTTTGCTAGAGTGTGTGTGACTGGAATGGAATAAATTGTGTTTTTACTTTCAGACATTGATTATCGTCACATTTCATATCGGCTAAAAACAGCCTTTTGTCAATAATGTCTGTCACCTGCCTCTATTCACATCACCCACACACCGCTCACACATGGGACACGTACAGTAATTAAACTGCAGATAGAAATGTCCAAATTGAGCTGACATGATTCTTTGTTCTATGTCAGAGACGCATGTTTGTCCAACCTTAGTATGTTTCTGTCTTGAGTTTTTTGTCCTACTGTGCGCGCTCATTGGTTTGTCAATCCTCCATGCATGTGTTCCACATTCATTCTCCATCCAGGCCCACAACATTACATTCCTACTTATCAATCCCTTCTCGCTCTCTTTCCCCTCGGGGCACACATAACCCTCAGTATGCTGCACTAACTAATAATAAACGTAGTCATCCGGGATTGAGCCGGGCCAGCCAAAGATTCCCACGACCTCTCAGCCGCACGACGACACACGGTTTCTGCGCACGCACACACACCCAACCACACAGTTCGATACGATGGTGTAGGCTTTAAAACAAACTGTATTTCAATAGGTAAGT
The DNA here is from genome assembly GCA_029465975.1 of Dallia pectoralis. Classification (NCBI taxonomy): domain Eukaryota; kingdom Metazoa; phylum Chordata; class Actinopteri; order Esociformes; family Umbridae; genus Dallia; species Dallia pectoralis. The sequence continues at coordinate 11,761,517 of CM055738.1, read as the reverse complement.
TTCCAGGGTACGAATGCAATAGAGCATTAAACATATAAGCTACTCAGACGATAACTGATGTATGAGTAATTTAGTTATGAATAACGCTAGTCGTTCAGGGCAATAATGTTAAGGCAAATGCAATGAGGACCAACATCTCGCATGCGCTGTACACTCGCCAGTTTAAACCAATTGGACAGATGTTCATCCGAGGAGAGTTAAAACTGTGAACAGGACATTTTTTCAGTATGAGCCGAAGAGACAATATGTATAATTTGAATGTTGGGACGAAGGAAATATTGGTCATTATGCCGGATAAATAGTTTTTGAAATGGCAACAGCGACGCGGAAATGTCTACGACCGAGGAACAGCCAAATCAAGGCAAGTACTGTAGACTACTGAAGTAGACCGAACATTACGGAAAACTAGACCGAAAAAGGGAAAACCACAAAAAATCAGAGCGAGAAGCAAATTAGTCGTCATGATTCTTAGTAAAATTACATTTGGTAAAGTGTTTATACAACTCACGTTGTTCTGACATGTACACGACCTTGTCAAAAAGTAGTGGCAGATGGCCACGAATTACAGGACTACGGTTAGCCTAGATCCTAACTGGAAATAAAACCACACATATCTCTGTCAGAAGTAGACTAGCCTAGATCCTAACTGGAAATAAAACAACACATAGCTCTGTCAGAAGTAGACTAGCCTAGATCCTAACTGGAAATAAAACAACACATAGCTCTGTCAGAAGTAGACTAGCCTAGATCCTAACTGGAAATAAAACACATAGCTCTGCCAGAAGTAGACTAGCCTAGATCCTAACTGGAAATAAAACAACATAGCTCTGTCAGACGTAGACTAGCCTAGATCCTAACTGGAAATAAAACACATAGCTCTGTCAGAAGTAGACTAGCCTGGATCCTAACTGGAAATAGACCCACACATATCTCTGTCAGAAGTAGACTAGCCTAGATCCTAACTGGAAATAAAACAACACATAGCTCTGTCAGAAGTAGACTAGCCTAGATCCTAACTGGAAATAAAACAACACATAGCTCTGTCAGAAGTAGACTAGCCTAGATCCTAACTGGAAATAAAACACATAGCTCTGTCAGAAGTAGACTAGCCTGGATCCTAACTGGAAATAAAACAACACATAGCTCTGTCAGAAGTAGACTAGCCTAGATTCCTACTAGGAAATAAAACAACACATTGCTCTGTCAAAAGTAGACTAGCCTAGATTCTAACTGGAAATAAAACAACACATAGCTCTGTCAGAAGTAGACTAGCCTAGATCCTAACTGGAAATAAAACAACATAGCTCTGTCAGAAGTAGACTAGCCTAGATCCTAACTGGAAATAAAAAACATACACATAGCTCTGTCAGAAGTAGACTAGCCTAGATCCTAACTGGAAATAAAACAACACATAGCTCTGTCAGAAGTAGACTAGCCTAGATCCTAACTGGAAATAAAACACATAGCTCTGTCAGAAGTAGACTAGCCTAGATCCTAACTGGAAATAAAACAACACATAGCTCTGTCAGAAGTAGACTAGCCTAGATCCTAACTGGAAATAAAACAACACATAGCTCTGTCAGAAGTAGACTAGCCTAGATCCTAACTGGAAATAAAACACATAGCTCTGCCAGAAGTAGACTAGCCTAGATCCTAACTGGAAATAAAACAACATAGCTCTGTCAGATGTAGACTAGCCTAGATTCAGCGCAAGTTAACATTTGTTGAACGTTAAGAAAAAAAGTTTAATACAAAATCAGTTTTATAGTATGTTAAACGGTACCTACAATGTATGCAACTGTGTTTATTCTTTACCCCAAATATGCCGGTTTAATTGCATCATATGTTCCTGGTTTGAAGTTACTAAATACGAATGGGTGATGTTTAAGGAAAGCCTCGATTTAGTTGGGAGTCACATCTGGAAGTGTGACTGGGATCCATTAAAAGTTACAGGACTCGGGACTACTTTGTTTATTTAGCTCAGAAGTGCAAACCTTATTAATACATATGTCTTAATAGTTTATTTGCTTTCATTTACTAGATTGTTAGCTACAGGTTTGGGTTAAGGGAGTTTAGAATGAGCTGGACTAGACAGAGGAACTTCTAGGACACTTAACATGGCTGTCATTTCCTGTTGTTTACAAAGTAAAGTCAACTCTCAACAATCCAGTCTCAACCCCAATCTATCTCTCCTTCTCTTTTTTTCTTATTTTCGGATTGAACCATTCCCCTTTTCTTCCCTTTCTTCCCCCAGTCCTTCCCGCTGTCTCTCTCCTTCCCTCTCTGTCTATCCAGTCTCTGGGTAGAGGATGACAGCAGCAGGGTCCACTGGAGAGCTCAACTCCGCCTGCAGTACAGACTCCTCCCAAGGGCCTGGAACGGCTAACCCACAAACCAGACGGCCATGCCCAAACTGCTGCCTGACCCGAGAGAAGAAGAAAACACGCAGGGTCAATCTCCGTCTCCGCTCTCCTCCTGGGGCATGGCTGCTGGTGGGGGCAGTAGTTGTGATGGTGGGAATGTTGGTGGCCGTAGCCGGGTATGCTAGCTCAGACTCTAACCACGTTGGCGGCCGCGTCAGCTCACACAGTGACCGAATGAAACTGCTCGGCCCTGTCACGATGGGTCTCGGCCTGTTCATTTTCATCTGTGCTGGAACCTTGCTGTTTGAGAACCGGGACCGCGAGAAGCGTGAGAGCCAAAGCAATCTTAACGAGCTGGGTAAACGCAGAAGGAAGAATATGATGGAACAGTGCCAGAATAATTGTGATTGGGATGATGTCGAACTGGGAAACCAGACAGGCCCCTCAGACAAACACTTGCATCTCCTTGAGGAGAGCCCACCCCCTGTGCCCCCCAGATTGCCTAGGTGGGGGAGTTCTGAACGGAAAATAGTTTCTGAGGGGGAGCTGAGAACCCTTCTGCCTGATGAAGAACAGAGATGGAGGCAGGGGGGAGAAGTGGTGAGTCGGGAGTCGTCAGCCCTGCTGACCAGAGTGATACGCTACCACGACCCCCCCTCCTATACTCCGTCCTCTGTGGACTCTGATTCCTGTAACTCAAGTGAGATCAACTATAATGTTCAGACAGGCTCGCCCATCCACTCTAGTTATGAAATCTGAGAAACTACTGGACTCACATCTACACACTGTGTCCTCCATAAGTATTATTGGTTATGAAAAAATATAATTCAATGAAAATTCTTAATAAAATAACATGTATTTTGTGTGTTACGATATTTAGTATATATAGATATGTATACACTACCTGTGAACAGTTTGAGAACCCAAATATTTTGGATTTTAAGCAGATCAAGTAGTATAACGCTATCGTTATGGCAAAAAAAATTAATGAACGAACAATTAACAGACCATTATTGCCCTTAAAAGTGTAGGTCTTTTCTTTTGAGAAATTGCAATGAAAAGTGTCACAGAGCAGTTTTCTATACCATTAAAAGGCACTTTTTGTACTGCAAATTTCACAGATTGAGTGGCAGTAGGAAAGTCATCGATAGATGTCAAAATTAAAAGAGGCTTGTCTGGGCCACGAAGCAGCGCCAGTGGACTACTGAAGACTGCAAGGTCTTTCATATACATTCATCAAAATTGATCTTTGGTTCATCACGCAGGGTTTTTGTATGTCGCCGAGTAAACATAAGGGTAGTTCCTCAGTGTGTGACACCAACTGTCAGACGTGGAGGAGGAAGAGTGATGGTCTGTGGCTCATTTGCTGGATCCAGAGTCAGCGACTTGAGAAGAGTAAGTGGTAAAATGGCTACCACAACATGTTGCAGCACCATGTACGATTTGTAGAAATCATGCCACGACTGTGTTCGGTTGTTATGTCTGCAAAACTCTACTGATGAGTCAAACATCAAATTAAACCAAATTATTCCATCTAGAGTACATAAAACTGTGTAAATTTCTTGGACATGTTCTAAAACCTTTTACCGGTTTATATATATACACATACAGGTATATATAGTGGATATTAAATGGCTACACACCCCTGTGTGTAGGTAATATTTTTCTCCCTCAACGATTTCAGTTTGTTTTTCTATTGAATTACTCAGGTTATAAATCACATTAAAGGTGCAAAAAGTTCTGACATGATTTATCTTGTCTCCATTTTCTCACAGTTAATCTGAGCCATTAGCAACTTTTTTGTCATCTATGACTACCTGACTGAAAAATAAATATGAGGTGCCAAACTACCATAGTCATCTGTCAACATTGTGACATAACACAAATTAAGGTTGTTGACATTCAGAACTTAGGAAACGTCTGTAATAAATTATCAGTTTGAATCAGTTGGATGCTCAAAAAACAATCTCCACCATTGGGGCAACTATTTAGCATATACTTAAACTGGTGATATAATAACCTTGACTAACTTCTTGCCAGTTATTGCGCTATAGCTCATAAGTGTGGAGCACCTTCCTAGTTGGTATTATTTCATTTAGCAAATACTGTGAAGCTTGACTCCAAATTGAGGCAAGATTGAGGGGTGTATCGGAAAACTATACACTCTGATGATATTTCGTCTGCACCTGGCAGTTAGCGTTGACACTCATCTGGAGAGAACCAGTACTGTAACGAAAATACAATAGGAGCTGTGTTTACAACGCAAATTCAACAAAGAATTCACTGAATGGCCAACTCCCCGATTCAATTGTTTTTACTAGGTATGCATGTTGCTATTAAGTACGATCAACACATAATGAATACTTTACCTGTATCTACTGGCTGCATAGAATAAAAAATGACAATAACGGAAACCTTTGCTAATGTTTTTTGTTTTTAAGTTTTAGAATAATTGTTATTTTTTGTAAGAAATGACACAGACACAAACACACATGGAATTGTGTAAGGACATTGCTCTATAAGGAATGCTTTGGAGAACTATGTTTAATTCTGTTGTTTTAATTGTAACTCAACATTTTGGCTAATATTAGCAATTGTGTTTCTGGACAGAAAACATAGCATTGAAAATAAAGTGAATGCCTGCTCAGTTTGCTGCCCTCATACTTTTTCAGATCTTTATTTGAGCAAGGCTTTGTTTTTTCTTTTGAATTATTTTACCCATATTAATGCAGCAATATATTTACATATCTAATTGTTTACAGAACCAAATTGTTTATTGTGCTTTTATACTCTGAGTGTGAACAGAGCCCACAGACACAAAAATAAGTGTATAAGGAGGAAGAGTTTAGACTATGAGGATGAGGGAAGGAAGCTGGGACATTGGGAACTGAGTGGAGAAGGGGGTATTTTAATCGTTCTAAGTGTACTCCTGTCTCTAATTACACAGTGGAACAGAGTTGTTTTTTTATTGGTGTTTGAGGACTGCAAAGTATTTCCTCTGTTGTTCAGACACATGCTGTGATAATGCCATCGAGATGAAGGGAAAACCCAAACACTGCCTTGCGTTGCATGGCCAAACATGGCAAAGTCATGCACACACAAACACATCTGAGCCTACAAATCAAAGAAGTTCAAATATTTGTACAGTCTTTGTATGTAAGGACACCTAGTGATTCATATAACAACTCCTTCACTGTACCACAAGACAGTGCAAGACACTCACTTGAGTGGCTATCGCGTCGATAAGTCAGCCATGTGACGAAATTCTTTGATTTTAAAACATTCCTTTAACTATCTTAAAGGTTCCTTAGTAAAACAGCAACAATTCACCACATGGGCACAGCAAATTAGGCAGGTGGTCATAATGTTTTTGGCACATCAGTGTACAAGAATGCTTGTGGATGTGCGCTGTTGGGAAGACTCACTTGAGTGGCTATCGCATCGATCATTTAGCCATGTGAAGAAATCCTTTGATTTCTTAACATATTCCTTGGAATGACTTTAACTATCTCAAAGGTTCCTTAGTAGAACAGCAACCATTCACAACATGGGCAACAGACCTGATAAAATTCGACTCATAATGTCTGATAACGTCATGCACACACACGCACGCATGCATGCTAAACCTTAACATCAAAACCAGATCACCAGCAGTGACATCACCACAAATAGTATGTGACTTGGTTAGTCGCCTCCGATTATACTAACGCTGCTTCATTCAGTCTTTGATTAATGGTCTGTAATCCTGAACATCAGATTAAATTCATGTGTAATCTCTGACTCTAACCATAACTCTCTCATCGCCCCACCTAGGACCTCCCATAACACACATGCACAATCACACACATGCACATTTGCTTTTCCATGCTTATGGGACCGGAAACAATGAGATCCCTTTCCACAAGTACTAATCTTAACTGTAATCTTTACTCTAAGCGAAACCACAATAACATAACCTTACAGCTTAAACCTAACCGATCCAGAACACCAAGCTCCAACTCTTAATGCCTTAACCTAAAACTAACCCAAAACACATACACACATCTGATCCATACAGATCAAATCTGTGTATTGTTTTTTGCTGTTCCCTAGGTTTTTTTTAATAATCCGTCTCTCTTACATAATCCCACAAACAGGGCAGTTGTTTTAATTCTCTCTAATGTCATTTGGACGTAGAGTTCATCAGTATTGTAACCCCCTCCTACTGTGGTAAAGCAGTGTGAGGCTCAGTGGCTCCCCCTGCTGTGCAGATCAGCCTAGTGGGACAGGGAAAACTCTACAATTGGCTGATCTTCTAATTGCTGACTAGATGTGTGCCACTGGGTAGGGAGGTGAGACAATAAAAAGGCTACAGGACCAGACAAACGGGGGAATCCTAACCTGAGATCTGCATCAACAAACCTGTGTCCATACAACAACCCTTCAGTAACCTGTGACTACACAACAACCCTTCAGTAACCTGTGATCATACAACAACCCTTCAGTAACCTGTGTCCATACAACAACCCCTCAGTAACCTGTGTCCATACAACAACCATTCAGTAACCTGTGTCCATACAACAACCCTTCAGTAATCTGTGATCATACAACAACCATTCAGTAACCTGTGTCCATACAACAACCCCTCAGTAACCTGTGACTACACAACAACCCTTCAGTAACCTGTGATCATACAACAACCCTTCAGTAACCTGTGATCATACAACAACCCTTCAGTAACCTGTGTCCATACAACAACCATTCAGTAACCTGTGTCCATACAACAACCCCTCAGTAACCTGTGACTACACAACAACCCTTCAGTAACCTGTGATCATACAACAACCCTTCAGTAACCTGTGATCATACAACAACCCTTCAGTAACCTGTGATCATACAACAACCCTTCAGTAACCTGTGTCCATACAACAACCCTTCAGTAACCTGTGTCCATACAACAACCCTTCAGTAACCTGTGACCATACAACAAGCCTTCAGTAACCTGTGTCCATACAACAACCCTTCAGTAACCTGTGTCCATACAACAACCCTTCAGTAACCTGTGACCATACAACAAGCCTTCAGTAACTGTGACCATACAACAACCCTTTAGTAACCGGTGACCATACAACAACCCTTCAGTAACCTGTGACCATACAACAACCCTTCAGTAACCTGTGACCATACAACAAGCCTTCAGTAACCTGTGACCACACAACAACCCTTCAGTAACCTGTGACCACACAACAACCATTCAGTAACCTGTGATCATACAACAACCCTTCAGTAACCTGTGTCCATACAACAACCCCTCAGTAACCTGTGTCCATACAACAACCATTCAGTAACCTGTGTCCATACAACAACCCTTCAGTAATCTGTGATGATACAACAACCATTCAGTAACCTGTGTCCATACAACAACCCCTCAGTAACCTGTGACTACACAACAACCCTTCAGTAACCTGTGATCATACAACAACCCTTCAGTAACCTGTGATCATACAACAACCCTTCAGTAACCTGTGTCCATACAACAACCATTCAGTAACCTGTGTCCATACAACAACCCCTCAGTAACCTGTGACTACACAACAACCCTTCAGTAACCTGTGATCATACAACAACCCTTCAGTAACCTGTGATCATACAACAACCCTTCAGTAACCTGTGATCATACAACAACCCTTCAGTAACCTGTGTCCATACAACAACCCTTCAGTAACCTGTGTCCATACAACAACCCTTCAGTAACCTGTGACCATACAACAAGCCTTCAGTAACCTGTGTCCATACAACAACCCTTCAGTAACCTGTGTCCATACAACAACCCTTCAGTAACCTGTGACCATACAACAAGCCTTCAGTAACTGTGACCATACAACAACCCTTTAGTAACCGGTGACCATACAACAACCCTTCAGTAACCTGTGACCATACAACAACCCTTCAGTAACCTGTGACCATACAACAAGCCTTCAGTAACCTGTGACCACACAACAACCCTTCAGTAACCTGTGACCACACAACAACCATTCAGTAACCTGCGACCACACAACAACCCTTCAGTAACCTGCGACCACACAACAACCCTTCAATAAGCTGCGACCACACAACAACCACTGTAATCTATATTTGTTTACATAAGTAGTTAATAACTACACAACATGATAAAGGCTTTCAGTACATACTACCAATAGACAAGAGAGCTTCAATGTTGATTTTGAATCATCATTATTTCTGCTGCAACCCTTACTGTCTGGACTGAACTTTCTTAGAGGGCTAATGTGTTCATTGAACTTACTTATCTCATTAAAGTGAGTACACCCTTCACATTTTTTTAAATATTTGATTTTATCTTTTCATGCGACAACACTGAAGAAATGACACTTTACTACAATGTAGTGCTGTTATAACAGTGTACATTTGCTGTCCCCTCAAAATAACAACACACAGCCATTAATGTCTAAACCTCTGGCAACAAAAGTGAGTACACCCCTATTTGAACATTTCTAAATTGCCCAAAAGTATTAATATTTTGTGTGGCCATCATTGTTTTTCAGCACTGCCATAACCCTCTTGGGCATGGAGTTCACCAGAGCTTCACAGGTTGCCACTGAAGTCATCTTCCACTCCTCCATGTTACACAAGCTGCACACACACTACTTTAGATTGTAACCAAGTGTCAAATCTTCAGTGTTGTCAAGTAAAAAGATATAATGTGAGGTTTGTACTCAATTTTGTGAGATACTGTAAATCTTGCGAATAGCAGTTATTAATCAAAACACAGCCAAGAGTAGATTTAAACAGTTGATAATTGGTTAATTCATTGTCCCCAATTAATCAAAAAATGCTCCGGAACAGAGCTATATAAATAGAAAGCCTATAGAGGGCCTCTATCTTTAACTCTCTGCTCCGGATGGCCGGCCCACTTCACAGGGTGCCCTCTGACAACTACAGGGATTGGTCCGTGAGAATAGCCAGGTATAATACATGTTAATCCAATTCCTACAACCAGGAGGCTCGTCCTACTGTCTCTGTGGAGTTCAATGACTTTCCTAAGGACACTTCGGTTTTGTACTTGTAATTGGCTCCTATATGTATGTTTGGTGAAATTTGTGCTGAAATGAGAGAATTAATGCTCTGTGTCTTTGCCCTGGTGATGTTATCAAATACGGCAAGTAAGTTAAAATTGCCTTCTCTGATCTGGGTCATTTTTTGTGTGTTTTGAAGTGTAAAATTGCTTTTGTTGGATTCTGGGTGTAGCAGGTAGAACGTCATATGGACACAATGCGGATAGCAACAGAATGTGACATGTGTGGTGTAGCTGAAAAGAGCTAAAACTCTGTCTGCACAGTATTGTAGCTGCAGCACCCTACCGGCAATAAAATACTACTTAGGATATCTCACTTACATTCAAAGTAATTTAGAATTAAAGATTTCAAATTATATATTATTTATTTATACACTTCCATGGACCCCTGGGCTAATCCGCAAGCTAGTCAGTGATAAGGTTAATATTTGTGGCTGCTTGCAGGTTTTTCTTTTAACCAAGTCATATAGTAAACATTGGATGAAATATTTCCTTGTTCCAGTTGATAGTGCAACCCCAATCCTTTAGCCAATTAGAGTTAATTTGAGCTGGCAGAGGCTAACAGGATAATATGATTAATGTGGCTAATAACCACAGATCAGAAACCTTGCTGGAACATGTTACAACCAAAGATACTATGTGCTATCATCAAAAAATAAATCAATCAATGTCGACCAAAAAACAGTGTGACTTTGTGAATGTCTTTTACATGGGTAAGAGGTTTTCCCCTAATGCTCAGTCTATGTTTTCAGACTGAAACCATGAAAAAATTGAATTCCTTAAAATCAGCAATTGTCTTGAATTGTTCTTCTTGACCGTGTTTCTCTAAACATATAAACTTGTTTTTGACAACTTTGTTTACTATAGCTAGTCCTTGCTTTTGATGCATGGTCTACCACCAACAACTGGTGTCTTAACTCTACAAAAGGAAGGCTAGCGTATTTAATGAAATCTGAAGATCATGTAATTTTCCAGTACTGTTCTGCATTTGCTAACGCATACTGAATACATATTGTGATTTACAAAAATAGTTGGGTGAAGAGTATTGCAAAAAGTGTGAAAAGTGAATACTTCTTTTGGGTTGGGGTAAATAGTGTTCCTTCTTTAGTCTTATTGCTGAAAATGGATATGTGTAATGTTCCTTAATTTTATTGTAGCATATAAGTGATTGGAAAAAAACCTTTAGCAAATCTACTGCAAAAAAAGTAGTCTCTATGCACCAGGACAACATGTTTTTTCACCAGAGTTGCAGGAGTTAGTTGAATAAAAAAAAGTTCAGACTTTGACACCTGCAATAAAATTGTCTGGTTTCAGATGCAGACATTCAGGAGGAGCTAGATGAGGACAGACTTCAGTGTTTTCGCTGTGACCTGGGCTTCTGGGATGCTTGCTACACCACAAAAACAAACTGCAACTTCGGGGAGAAGTGTTACACAGGCCGAGGGAAGGCAGGTGGGTAATATATCCAGCAGTGTTTTTGTAGGCGTAAGTTTTTATCAACTCTTTTGTTTTGTTCATATTGATGAGGAAAAAACACAGCTACTGAACAGAGGAAGATTGGAAAAAAGTGAGCAGACAACTCTAAGTATGAGATGTTTTGGATTACAAAATAGAACATGTGTGAGAGGAAGACTAAATGAAAAGATGCTAGTGGAGTTTTAAGTAAATTGATTACATCTGTCAAGCATGGTGGAGACAATGTCTTGATCTGAGTGGTGGTAAAATGGGTGGTTTGTGCAGGGCAAAAGAGATGCTGAAGAAGGGAGACAATGTAATGTATGTGCTGTGTTTCCATAGGTCACTTGTATATGATAAGTTTCTATAGGTGATGAGTTTTTGAAAAGTATGTTCACATGGTTTTTCTCACTGTAGGTGATGTGTATATGGTATGCTTCTATAGGTGGTGTGTATATGGCATGTTTCTATAGGTGATGTGTATATGGCATGTTTCTATAGTTGATGTGTATATGGTGTGTTTCTGTGGATGATTTATATGTAATTGGTGTTGGTAGGAGATGTGTAAAGAGGTTTGTAGTTTGTAGTTCTGTTTAACATTGTAAGTCTGTGAACAATGTGTGTGTGTGTGCGTTGACAGTACGTGTATTTCTGTAGGTGATGCATTGGACATCAAGTTTATGGGCTGTTTGAAGGCAGAGGACTGTGAGGAAGTAACACGTGTCGACATTTTTTCCAACAACACCATCTACGTCATGAACAGGCACTGCTGTGACACAAACTTCTGCAACGCCGCTCCTACCCTGCCCCTAAACACAATACTCTCTCTGTCACTGACTACAATAACCATCATGCACCTCTCCTCTCCATGACTATAAGAACATCAATCACATTTATTTTTCTTAATTCTATTAATTATCTATTGCAATTTTTATCAAGCAATATGAACAGTGTTTAATATGCCAGATTAAGCCAAATGACTCTTAGTACAGGGTAGGCAACTGCAGTTTAGTAGGGTCAAAACACATTCAGTATTTTTATCCTCTTCTTCTTATCAGGGACATGTTCAGAGTACAAGTCAGGTAAAAATAAAAAATGAATGTTTTGCCCTACAAGACAGAAGTTAATCACCTGTGACTTTGACTATACAAATGAAACTTTAATACTGTATTCTAGTAAGATTAATTTCTTGTCTTGAATTCTTTATTTTTTTAAATATTGCAAATTCATATATAAACTGTTAACAACCTAATGTGAATATGTATTGACCTCAGTTTTGGTTGGTTGGAAATAATAAATGTATCAAGGTGACTAATTTCAACTCAACATTTCAATCACAGACACAGTGTGTTGGTAAGTGCTCTACGCACTACTATTTAGTTCCAATAAGCACAGATCCAGGATTAGCTTAAGTCCTTTAAAACCGTTAGGATGGAAAGGCGATAACAACCTTAGTTCAGTGTCCAGGGCCGCATTCTCCTCATCCTCCAGTCAGTGAAGCTGAGGAAATACCAGACGTTTTTTTACCACAGACAACGGTTGTATGGTTATACAGTAGTGTCCCTGTTAGAGCAGGTCTCCCCCAGATGGCAGCAGCTCCTCTTTCATGTAGCGCTGCAGATCCACACTCTGGTCCTCCAGATTCAAGCTCAGGAACTTCTCCACCAGCCGAACACACCTGACAGGGAGACACAAATAAACATATCAGTGCGTAGACAGACGTTTACTGTGACAATGTTGTTTGAGGCAGAATGACAATCATTTGGATTCAAGCTTCTAATGTGCGAGTGTGTGATTTACTTGTTAGCCTGCTCCTCTGTGGACGGACGATCGATGCGTTTAATGGTCTTTCCAGTTCTGTACAGCTCAGATACCTGCCCACCAACAGGGACACACACTCAACCATTTGTTTCTGTAAATGTGTTTGAGTCTGTAGTATATTCAAGACTCTTCTAGACTCTAGCTCCATAATTCTCCATAATTCAACCTCTATTTGGCGTTTGTGTCAGTAAATGTGTTTGTGAGTCTGTAGTATATTGAACCTCCACTCAGCGTTTGTTTCTTTAAATGTGTTTGTGAGTCTGTAGTATATTGAACCTCCACTCAGCATTTGTTTCTGTAAATATGTTGGTAAACCTGTGGTGTAATGTACCTCCAATCCTCTCTGAACGATGCTATGGGGAAGGCCTGCCAGCATCGCAATGTTGGCCGCATAGCTGGAGACACAGATCCCCTCCTTCAGCTGGTACAGAAACACCAACTCATCTCTATAGACAGCGGTCTCCAAAGTCTATGCACACAGTGGTTAAAAGCTGGATCATTTTTGGACTTAATCAGGTATGCCGTTTGGGATTAAAGCATTTCGGGCCGGTAACAAAGATTACGTCTTGACCGGGACAAAATATTTTTAATTAATATATTGTTGTTGTCTTCAATGTTTTCTGACATTGTTATTTATTTACATAAATTGGGTAAAATATCTCTGGACAGTCCATATTTTCACGTTTGTTTGTGTTTCAAGTTCTTTTTTGTAAAGCGACTTTGGGTCCTAGAAAAGCACTATATAAATATAATGTATTATTATAATTTTTTCACAAACCAAAACATTTATATTAAGTTGTGGTGTGAATGTAACATAGTTAGAATATTCACCTATATATTATTTTTAGTTTCTCTATATTTGAGCAGCCTTATTAGAGTTATTAAGGAGCCATCAGGTGGAGTGTTTGTGTACCTGCACGTTTTTTTTATTTTTGCATGGTCACAAGAATTCAGCGGAACATTGTTGCCTTTCTGAAAGTGTGTATCGTAAACCATGGAAGAAAAACAGAAAAGGAAAGTTCCTCATCCCTCCAAACATATAACCACAAACAGACGTAATACGAACGTACGGCCCAACGCCCCCCCAAAAATGTAATGGAAACTTCCATGGGGAGCCAGCAGGGTCAGCCCCGCCCCTGCCCAGCTTTAACTCATTAAGAAGCCCCCCCCCACCCCTAAAGCATGCAGATAAAACAACAGACGACAGAGGCCATGGACTGGGAGAAGCTTACAAACCAACAAAAGGAGACCACACTAGAGAGGACGCCTCCTCCTCATTACAGCAGTTTGTCTCATTACTCACTGACCAAATCTACTCAACCATTTGTGTTAACAAAATGCCTAATTCCCCAGTGTCCATTCCCTGTCTCTCCCTGTAAGAGAGATGTTTTTAACTAATATAAATCAGAGAAAATAAGTCGTCAGGTTCTGTAGTTCCTTCCACGTCAATAAATGAAATCAGAACAAAGATTGTTGATCAGAAAATGCTCACATATCATGTTAGTTACCAGGTAAACAACATTGTTAGTTGGGTCATATGCTTTACAGGTCTGTGGTCTGGCCAAAGTGCGGCTATTGATTAATCCACACTGCCACACATTGTGTATAAATTATTTGAGGAGCATGATAAAGACTTGAAGGTGTTGTCCTGGCCTCACAGTTCCTCTGACCTCAATCCGTTTGAGCTTCTCAGGGATGTGCTGGACCAACAAGTCTATCACCAAGTCAGCCTTCTTTCACCTACAAAACATCTCCCGGCTCCGCCCATCCCTCAAAGACACAGTTGCAGAGACCCTCATACAATTCTTAGCCAGGCTTTAATATGTTCAAAACTCTGGTGCAAGAGTCCTCACACGCACCAAACACTGAAAACATTACACATACTCCCACACTGAAACACCTTTATTGGCACCCCAAGTTCCTCATGCATTATAAAATCCTGCTTCTTACCTACAAGACCCTCCATGACCTTGCCCCTTCCTACCTCTCTGACCTCATTCACGTACAAACCTCATCTCGTAGTCTCCGTTCCTCCAACTCCAGACTGCTCACTGTCCCAAAAACTAGACTTATAAACTATGAAACTCTCTCTTCAACAACACGCAACTCAAGACTCAATCATAATTCTAGAAAAAGTCTCAAAACTTCTTTGTTCAGGTTAGCTTTTCCCACAGCATAGTCAGGTCTTTTACTTCAATTCTATTGTTTAGTGTCCGTGGGTATCCTGAAAGGCTATCAAAATGTCAGATATTATTATTATTAAGTCTGATCCTCGGGGCTCCACCTTGCAACTTACAAGACTTGAATAGTTTAATGCTATTCACTTGGTGCCCTATTGGGCAGTTGGTCATAATGTTTTCGCTCATTAGAGATGCCCTTTTTCTAGCAGGGGCAAGCAAAATTATCCTATATCAACGTTTAAGTCCATATCCATACACATAGACAGTACCTGTAATGATAGCAGGCCTGAAGAAGGGAGAAGACCCAACTGTAGCAGACTGTGGAAGTTAGTGGCCAATAGGATGTGCGGAACCTCAGCAGGAACATTTTTTAACCAATGAGAGACAGATGCTGCCAATAGGGACAGCCCATCAACCTGAGCATAACAGATAAATAATTAACTTGTGGCACAGAACGGTATAAAGAAACAGATTATAATTGACCAAAATTCTCATCATACATTCTCCAGCCCTCTTTTCACCTTTCTCACTCACCGTGTTGGTTCCTTTCCCAAACTCATCAATCAAGACCAGTGAGAGTCCGCTGCTGTGATTCAAAGCATGAGCCATCTGTGAGAAACACACAAATAGTTCAATGACACACTGATAGAAAGCATGTTTACGTATGTGTGTGCGTGCATTTATCTGTACCTGGTTCAGGTCTATCATGAAGGTACTCAACCCCACAGAAACAGATTCTCTGCTGTGAATGCGTGTGTAGATTCCATCCACCAAACCAATCTCTGCCTCTTTTGCTGGAACGTCAGAACCAATCAGAGCCATGAACACAATCAGACCCACCTGACCCGGATAAGAAAACAAATCATTCAAACCCTATTACCGAACCACTAAAACAATCCAAGAGTAGTGTATCTGTTCGTTGTAGTTTTTTTGTTAGCCTGCCTGTTTGAGATAGATGCTCTTGCCAGATGAATTTGGTCCAGTGATGATTTTGACCCGTCCTTCAGTCTCAGAGCTCAAAAAGGAGTTGGCCACAAACACAGGAGAACAAAACTCCAACAGAGGGTGTCTGAGAGAAAAAGATCAAAGCAACGACCACCCTGGTCCATCTCTCTAATACAACAGCTTCACACAACCGCCTAAAATGACAGCATTGTGAGTGTGAGTGTGTGTGTTTGCGTGAGCACCTGGCCTGTATGAGACTTATCCTTCTGTGATTGGCCAGAGTGGGTGTGGTGTAGCCATACTCCTGGGACGCTTGGCTCAAAGACATCAGACAGTCCAGTTCAGCACTCAGGTCAAGAACCTACACACACACACACCACACACACACACACACACACAACACACACACACACACACACTGAGGCTAATCAGACACACAGGTAAGCAACACAGAGATGGTACATCAATAATACACTTACCTTGTACAGACAGGCACTTCTTTCCAGTACTGTGGTCTGCAACTGTGTCATAACTGCTGTCTCCATGTCTAAGAGAAAAAGAAAAGGGAGGGGGAATACTGTGTCAGAATTAAAAATAATAGTTTGTAAATTAATTGAAGTATTTATCTATATGCCAGAGAGGTAGCAGGTGACAGGCTGACCTCTGATGTCACAGTGTAGATCTCCCAGCAGGTCATCCAGCTCTTTGGTTCTCTTACTGCGGTAGTGCAGGCGTTCCTCCGACAGAAACTAAACACATACATTGTGAATGCTTAATCTGAATCGACAAATCAGATGTGCATTCTAATAGGGTTCGCACTTCAACACCTCTTTTTCAGCATCAACATGACCGCGGACATGGACTAGGCTCTATGGTTTTGAAGTTAAAACATACGTACATAGAAATGCACACAAACACACACACAGACACACAAACAGCAAGAACAAACATACAGGCTTGAAATATACGCACCATGAAGTCCAGGCCCTCTATCTCAAAGTCCTCTTTCTCCACCATGCTAGGCAACCGAGGGAACGAAAGCAGGAACCCAATCTGAGCCAGGAAGAAAGATGTCGAGTTATAGGTAGCAGTAGATATCAGACCAGGGGATGTAGAAACCAGTAGTAGATATCAGACCAGGGGGATATAGAGAACACAGCAGAAGGGGATGCGTGCATCTAGATGTTCCAGCTCTCTGCGAGCCACGTCTGACAGGAAGTCTGACAGTCCCATCATTCTTCTCTTTTCTAGCAGATAGAGGAGAGAGGTAAGACCATCTTATCCTTTATCTCACCAAACAACTAACCTATCCTAACATCACTGTTCCCTGTCCTAATGAACACTCACTCTCATCAATAGCAGGGTCCACATCAGGTTTAATGGTGAAACGGTTTTCTGCTAAGCTGCTCTCAAAGTCCACCTTCACACAAAAGAACATAAGAAGGACACACATTGACATACAGTAGGGAGTTGCAGCCATGTTGTACTTCCCGTGTGTGTGTGTCTCACCACTCTGCTGATGAGGGAGGCAATGTAGTAGAGGTCATCTGAGAATCCCTCACTGATCTCTTGGAAAAGTTGGATGGACTGAGGCAGGGAGCGCATTGTGTCCCTGATACACACCGCACTGTACACCATCTACAGACACACACACTATTTACACACAACGGACAATGCAGCATAGAGGTCTAAAACACACTCAGACAAGCTGTGCACACAAGTAAATTATTGCAAGATTCCTACCTTGTAGAGACCCTGCCAGTCTGAGACTTTGGTGTGAGAAAGGGACATCCTGCGCAGTAGAGTCTACAGCATAACAACAAGTCAACATGCAGGTTTATTGAAGCAAATCCATATTAATTATTGATGTAGCAGATTCAGGGACAAAAGTTTGGGTTAGAAGTTACAGGGTTACCGGGATGCTCCTGATGTTGCGTAGGGAGGCTTGCAGAGTGTTTTGGGTGTCAGAGTTCCTCGGACCGGAGAAGAATCTCACCACCTCCTGTCGCCTGTTCAACACCACCAGGTCACGAGTAGGCCTTAAAAACCACTGGCTGACAGAGTGATAGTAACGCAGATAGAGAAAGACAATAGAGCACGAAAAAAAGAGAGTCAGAGAGGGCTTTTTTACCAACACTACCAGTCAAACGTTTGGTCACATTTACCCAATAAGTGAGTCAAACTTGACTGGTACTGCATGTCTACCAAGTATTTCTGGTCTTGAGTTCCTCACCGAAGCAGTTTGGAGCCAAACTTGCATCTGCAGCGATTCAGTATCCCTGATCAGACAAATGTGACATCATCACTACAGAACACACGCCCCAAAGAACATCCCTGTATTTAAAAAAGGGAGTGTGAGAATGTAGTGGCATAACATCAGTTCATAAACATCCTGTGTGTTTTACCATAGAGACTGAGACCTTCCTTCTCACCAGACTGCAGCTTGTATACAGATGGGTGCAATTCGGACTTGAATATCTGCAGCACCCTAGAACACACACAATAAAAACGCAGTATGTGTGGGTGAGTTCGTGTGTGTTTTTGGGAGGGTTGTGTAAAATGTTCTCCAAAAAGACAGACCCGTAGGTGTCCCGATCCATAAACACCACATCTTTTCTGTGAAAGAAAATCAAATCAAAACATTTAACCATACAAATACCAACATCATAAAATTCTAATAATGTGTGTGTGTGTGTGTACATATCTCACAGTGTGTAGGTAAGGAACTGTAAGATGGGGACTCCGACACTACTGTCCTCCAGCTCCACTCCCACTCGGCGCCTGTCCAGACACTTCAGCAGAGCACCTACTGACCGCAGCTATGGCACAAAAACACCACACCCATAACGCACATCCCTCCCATGACACATATTACGCCGGTAACACACATCACACATCACACCCATGACACAAATCACTCCCATGACACATCTATGATACACATCACATCCCTAACACATGACACATCCATGACACACATCACATCCCTAACACATGTCACACCCATGACACACATCACTCCCATGACACATGTCACATTCGTCACACATGTCACATCCCTAACACGTCAGACCCATTAAACACATTACACATGTCACAAACATGATACCCATCACATTCTCATTGGACCAAATATGTTAAGTGGATGGGGGCTAACCATGAGCGGGGACTCAAAAGAGATGCAGGAGGACAGGTAAGATATTCTCTCTCTTTCTGTTACGGCAGCCGGGAGCAGGGGAAGATTGGCAGATAGGAGCCTCTGCTTACTGACCTCCAGACCTTCAGGAATAGTCGACGTGAGAGCGAGAAAAAGACAGACAGAGTCTTGACAGAAGAATTGTGGATGTGTAAAAACTGCACTCGAAAAATAGCTATAACAGCACAGGCAGGACAGGCATCTGTTCTTACCAAAATCCACATTGGGATAGGTCACCACCTCAGGCCTGTATTCTGGGTTGGCTCCTGGAGACATGTATGAGGGAGTCACATTAAAGCATTTCAAGGATTGCATTTTATTTGTCCCTAAACAAAAATGTATCTCAAATTTAAACTCAATCTGAAGTGAGAATCAGAGAATTAGTGAGAGAGAAACAAAGGCAAAAAAAAGTCAGAGAGAGAGAAGGCCGGAAAATAAATGAAGAAAAAGTGCAAATGAACGAGGACATCCCCATATGTAGACCCTCCTCACCCAATCCCTGCATGAAATGGGTCATGCAGCGTTCCTGCTTGGCACTGGTAATGATCACATGAGGGCTGACCTCCTGGATTACTGAGAAAAAAAAGACAGGAACATGGAGCGATGGAAAGAGGGGTAAGGAGAGGGGAAGAGATGGGGGTGATATGGGAAAGGAGTCAATGTTCTCTGTCAATAGATCATCTGTAATGTTGGTTTGCGTGTGTGTGTGTGTGTGTGTGTGTGTGTGTTAAACTGTACTAGACTATCTACCTCTGGCCAGAAGTTGGAGATTGTGGTTATCAGGGCTGTCAGGCATGTAGTGCAGAGTAAAGTCTCTGCTGTTGTAAAAACACAGTCCGACCTGCCCATTTTGTGCCAACACACTCAACAACACCTGGACAGACAAACACACAAACATTATTTCATTTATCTAGCATGGCTTGTTGTGTGTAAGTGTATTCCTGTAGCATAGGTTTACTCTGGTCCAGAGAGAAGGGCAAATTACAAATTACAAAAGAGACTCGGGCGTAACACCTGTATAATAACATTAGCTAACTAGCTTATATAGCACGTATGTGTCTTTTTTTGGCTGTACAATTAAAGAATGTTTAAACAAACAAAACTTGAGCGAAAATAATGGCTACAGGTTTTATAAAAAAATAAAACAATCTATAAAAAGATGTGTTACTGCAGCTGCCTTCACCCAACTGTTATTTTTTGTTACTCCATAAAAGTGAGTGTGTTAGTCAGCTATATGGGAACATCAGAGGACTCAAGTCCTCACAAAAACAACAGGCCTAGAACAACAAATCGGCCTCGACAGGTTTTCTTGGCAGTTCACATGACTTTCGGATGATTGGTTATGTTTAGGGAAAAACGTACTCATTGTAATGTTAGGTTAGGTATAGGCAAAAAGACTACATTAAGATTAGACATGAGGTTAGGCAACCAGCAGTCACTAGCAGTGAGTGTGTTATTCTGTGTTCAGTATCGCTCTCTGACCTCAGGTGATTCATCTTCATCATCCTCTTCACCATTGATATTGGGGTCCTCAGGCAGGCCTCTTCCCCTAACATCACCCGGCACCGCCATTCTACTAATTAAATGCACAGTAAGCGATGGTCTAATCGTTGTTACTTTAAATAAATGTGTTATGTTCAGCTAGTTTAACTCGATCATGTCCCCTCAACTAACCGTTAAACCGTCATTGCTACGTTCCAGCCGGAGTCTCACGCGCGTCCTGGCGCGGGTCGTTTCAAAAGCGCGCCAATTAAAATCCTTTTCAACTCGCTCCATAGATCTATGACCTCGCTCACGTGCGCCGCTAACGCATAGATAGACGGAGGCGTCAGCAATCCGCCTGTGGTAAACATATGGCATTTAAACACGTCTTTATTCTTGACGTCCACTTTTTCACATCGAGGTGCCCATTATCCCTGTTCCTTTATATCCATTCAACTTGATCCGGTTGGGTCTCTCCAATAGGAAAAATATAGTAGTAATACACATCCTGCAAGTCTTGCCCATCCGGTTCACCTAAGCTATTTGAAATCTGTCAATCAACATGAATGTGTGAATCTAGTTTAAACCAAAGGCGGTTGATAGTTGGATTACTACTCATCACAGGGGAAAACTGATAACTCCACAAAGAACTGGTATGACAGTGAACAAAATATATATTACTTAAGAAATGTGCTTAGTGTCAGTGACAACAGCCGATACACAGTTGTAATGGAAGTAAATGTAATAACAATGCTCATGAATAAAAACAATCACTAGTTTGATAATTCTTTACCATGTAGCATGCATATTTGAAAGCACAATATTGACATGAAAGGCATCTCAACTGCATAATCTAAGGCATTATAAAGGAAATACTTTTTTAAATAAACAAAATACAATCTAAATGTAACATAACAGCTTTTTATTGTACGTTTCAAGTTATTTCTTAAAGTATTTGGACAGTGGCATATTTTGTCATTATTTGACTCAAACACATTTAAACAGAAACTATACTATTGTGTTAAAGTGCAAAACAGTCAGCTGTAAATTTAAGGTATTTCTGTGGATAAATGATTAACCAACTAGACTAGAGCACGTATTGAACATTGCCCTTCATTTTGAAGTAGTGTGGGGACGAAAAGCTGGCAGTAATATCAGAATTTAAAAAAGGTAAATAACATCAACAAAAATGCAGGTGTAGTTTACAATATTAATCAAAAATCATTTTTTCCTATTAAAATGTGTATACAATACATTTAACATATAAATAAATAAATTAATTATTAAATATACAATTAAATTAAAAACAGCAGCATAATAATGCCCATAAATAAATGAACTATGTACTTCATAGTCACATGAATAAATAGTGAAAAAGATTTATAACATTGCAGTTCATAGATACTGCATCATTGAGCACATTCCTATGTACTATAGTGTGTGTGTGTGTGTGTTTGTACACATGTATGCTTGTGCCAGTCACACGCTAGGCATTAGGTAGCATTGAAGAGGAGGGGGCAGAGGCAGTCTGTCTGTCTGATTCACCCTCTCTTTCCCCATGGACAAATGGATGCAGAGACCACACAGAGCCATTAGCGGAGTAGGCTCACCTTGGAAAGGGATAGAAAGAGGTAGAAATTTAACATACATACATGCTGGAATATGGTATGGGAATGTTTGGTTTAAAAGCAGTGGTATAGAAATTATCCAGCAAAATGTTGACCTAAAGGTAAAAGCATCCATTAAAATACTATGCAAGTAAATATATTTTTATTTACTGTAAATTTAAATAGAAAAATATACATTTTTGGAAACACATGTAAAAGAACAGAACAATACATCTTAAAGTAACTGCAACATTTCCCTTTCAGATATCAACAAAAGTACAAGACTATACACATTTGAATTACTCTGTAGTACACATCAGATCACAGGGATGACCATGGATATTCTCACAGTGTGATCACAGTGTAAAAAAGGCCAAAAAAAATATGCACTTACAGCATTAAATTGCTCTTGATGAACCATTATACATACAGCATAACCTATGTGAATGCAGTTCAGTAAGTGTTAAAAAAAATAGTACAAAATACAAATACCCCACAAAAGCCCTGGAGAGTTTAAATTATGTTACCTAGTGGGACTGTATTGTATTTGTACATAAAATTGTTCACTTTGTTGTCCTATATTTATTTTGGTTGTTGCCTTTCCAGTGTAAAAAACAAAAACAAGCGACATCAAAAGAACAATAACATTGTGTTGTATTGTGATGATGAGGTCATACTCACGGGCAGTCCCATTCAAGTAGCGTAGTCGTATGGTTGATCCACCTCTTACACTGCTGACCGCCGGAAACAGCTCCACCCCTCGCGGGAGGTCCTTAAAGGCAACACCCAGGAAGCAGCCTTCCACCACATATCCTAAAGTTCCTGCGTCTGCATCCAGAACCAGCAGAATGCGTTTTGGAACATGCTCAATTCTCTCCACAGGATACCTCCACAGGGTTTGCCCCTCGTGCCACAGCTGATTGGTTGTGAGTTCCCATCCCCAGGACTGTGAGTCTCCACCCACCAATGCAGTGTAACCAGAGGTTTGCAGGGGACAGTACTCAGTGGATACACCAATCACAGCATGACTTCCTCTGTGGGCCGGGCTCCACAGTACCTCCCACACGTGAAGTCCTTTCCTCACTCCCTTCTCCCCACGGGCGCCATCACTGCTCTGCTGGGTGGGGGTGCGTGTCAATTCCTCCCCACACAAGGACAGCAGGAAGTGAGGTGAACAGTGTGCAGAACTCCAGCGAGACCGGGGGTCTCCAAGGGCAACAGGGGCCGAGTTTAAGAGTAGTGAAAGGCGGGATGAGGTAGCGATGGACAGCTTGAGGAACAAGGAAGAGGATGGAGCATTCTTTTTCATTTGGGCTTGGAAGCCACCTAGCCAGCCAGACAGTGCCAGACCCATCAAGTCCACAGACAATAAGAACTACACCGACTGGGACTGACTCTAGGTTTGTCAAAGCTGTAGAGAAACCGACATTATTAATACATTTGTGTTAGACCAGCACATTCTAAAGTAATGAATCACACATACATGTTTTGACATTGTACAGTCGAAGATAAGTAAGCAAGACTCATAGACTCAACTTGTGCTGAGGTTGAAACATTTCTGTCTTGTTATAAAACAGGATTTTGCACTAAGTCCAGAATTGGCTTATTATTTTCAATACAAAAAAGAAAAACAGTTTGTCATCAAACATGCAAGTCACTATATAATCGTACTCAGAGGTTGTGCATAGATAATTCGGGTGAGGATTGGTAGTAAGGGATTGTTAAAAAATACATAAAAGCTAAAAGAAAGTACCTTACCATAGACGTTCCCTCTCGCGGAATAGGAGTTGTTGTTCCTCAGTCAAGACCATGTTTTTATTAAATCCTCTTATCATCCCAGGCGGGGCGCTTGCGTCTACGGCCCTTATCAATGTCCGGTGAAGTGTGCATCCAGTCCAGTACGTCTGGCGACCTCCGACACGGGAACAGCACAGACATGTTAGATCCACGTCACACGGCGTGACATGGCAAGGGCACGAGATTGTGAATACAACATTAAGGGATGTGATGGATATGCGTTCGTGAGCGACGAGTGATAATGACCATAACATCCGAGAGTACAGGACTATAGGTCAGACAGTGGGTCAACATAATAGATGACGCCTCATGTTTTCAATTATTTGCTCAGTTTAATGCCCCTTAAGGGCAATTGTTCACATATTCGCCGTCAGGTTAGGCTGCGTTTACCCCGTCGTCACAAAGATGTCAAAATGTTAACTTATCAGGCTAGATGGTTTCCTCTAACCTCTTCCACAATTTATCTGTTTAACTCTACCGTGTCCGATAATGGATGAAAACATACGCAGCAAAACAGACAAAGAGGATGAGGCTCGGGCTTTTAATGGATAAAAATAGAAAAATGAAATAAAACCAGAAGCGGCTCATGATTAAAACCACAGAGAGCATGCGTAGACGTGGTAGATGCAGCCCGCATCATCTATTGGCAGAGAGGTCAAGTTAGTTTTTTAGTGGACATTCGTTGGATATTCGTTTTCTCTCAATCGCTTTTACATTTTTTTTCGAACTGCTTACACACAATATATTTATATGTCTCACCACTTTTGAAACCTGTCACTCCAAGAGCAGAATTACACTTAAAGACTGCAGAACAATATTTCTGATTCTCAGCTTCTCACTCAGTTACCAATTTCATAAAACCGTTTTTGCTAAACACTAGACACAATTCCCTACTTATAGCAGAAAAATCAAACAGTAATTTACTTGAATGACTTTGAAAACACAACCAATCAAGATGCTACACTTATTCACCAGTGTCTCAAACACACTCACATGTGTGGAGACTACTTGCTGAACTGATCACTAATCAATCACTGTTTTTGTATAGGCCTGTAAATGGGCTAATGGTCAGATTAACTTTTTAGAACAATCGATGTAAACATTGCAATGTGAACAAGGGGAGTGGGCAGGGGGAGGGAATAAGGACATTGATAAATTTGATGAGGAAGAATTAGAAGACGAGGAAGAGGACAAAGGGGAAAAGATGGAAGGACATCAGTCTCTGATCAAATGTGGGTTACGCTTACTGTGTGATTAACCACGAGTTAACTTTGACTTGATTGAGAATGAAACAATTGATTGAGAATGAAACAGTTGTACAGGGTGTCATTTGAGAAACTAACAAGTTTGTGTCAAATATCTGTGACCCATCTATGTGGATGCCTGTCACGCATCTAGGTCGTTGAGTGTGGCAAGAAACAGCTGTGGACAGGAGATCAAGTTTGTGAGTTTTATTTAAAACATGCAAAAACACAGACTGATTTAAATGAAAGCGTGCTATTTAGCAACAAACCAAAACAGCTCAATGAATATAAACAACAATCCTCATAAAGACCACCTGCCATGTAACACTAAACAATTAACTGTGCCCAAACGCAGAAACAGAGTACAAACACTAATTACCAAACGATAAGCAGGTGAGAACAATAAGGAACCATATTCGGTATTCGGTGTCCTCCTGGCCCACTTGTAATTCTGAACTACTGACGTTTTTTTTCTTTTGGCGTCTGATCCTCTACTGTCTTTACATTTTCGTTTCGGCATTTTTGCATTCTCTACTTCAGTTTTTACTATGAGTTTCCACTCCGCCCTGCAGTTTAATGCCCTTTTATGGGAAATACCGGGGCGTTTACCTATGCTAATTAGGAACAACTGACACGCGCTTTCCATTTACGAAGACGTGGTATTCATCATTATAGGAACGTTGGTGCGAATAATTATGCACTTTAAGAACACGTTCGTGAATTTGAGTAAGACTTTTCTTAAGACCTTTCTTAGGAACAAATTTAAGAAATAACTTGTAACTTGTAAGATCTTTTTCCTCTAAAAGTTATACTTTTGGTTTACATATAAGTTGTTGCTTTTTTACGCCTTACAAAAGTATACCAAAATAACTATAGTAATGTTTTAGAAAAAAATATATTCACCATAGTACTAGTGTTTAGGCGTGTGGTTCTGGGTACGATTTTGACGTATTTGTGATGCGGGAGAGGGGCCTGCATCTGTGGGGAGGAGACAGCCCTAATCAAGTCATTGTTGGGCAAACAGGGGAAGCATCGCCTTAAAGCGTCCTTCCCTACAGACATAGGTGAGATAATTAACGCTTTTGACCTTTTTCATTGACCCCTTTTTGTCTGCCACACAAGATACAGGGTATAATGAAAATATCCCTATATCTCAACCATAGCAATGGAATTAGTTTATCAGAGCAGATCTGTTGACACCTGGTTTTATTTCCAGAAATTCAACCACCTGTATTATTGGTGTATACATCTACCGGTACTTGTTTAAATGTTTTTTATATTCAACAAGGCTGCTTACCTTATCTTCTCCATTCAAAACAGAGAAAGTTGTATACTATAGAATATGAGAAATTAACATAGGACAATTCATGTGTTTCCTAGTGGCTGTCCTATTAAAGGGTTATCTCTATAGGAAACACATTATTCATGGTTCTCAAATGAAAATCCAAAAGCAAATGTAGTAGACGATCATCAGAATCATTTATTATGGGCTTTGTGATGGTGTCCTCAGATGCCAAAACAATAGAATGAATTGTGTCTCCATAAAGGTTCTCAGCCTTAAGGACTGGACCTCCAACTCTTATAAGACCCAGGGTCTGGTCATATACTGGTACACTGCCACAGGTGTATGAATTTGATAAAGCCAATTTTACAACCATAGTTGCCGCAAAGTGCTTTTACAAACACCCAGCCTGAACCCGACAGAGCACGCATCAACAAGTTGATACACAGCGGCTAGGAAAAACTCCCTGGTGGGTCAAATTTAGGAAGAAACCTAGAGAGGAACCAGGCTCTGAGAGGTGGCCAGTCCTCTTCTGGCTGTGCTGGGTGAATAAACACTTTAGCGCTAGTTGTATAAAGTATGACTTAGACTAGGGGGTCGAGTTGGCTAGCTAAGACTTCATATTCATTTCTCATTGTTGGCCTACTAGGTGACACTGGGCGGTGGTTGTAGCACAGAGTGACTGCTCTGAGGGGCCCGGTCACCTTCACCATCTCCACTATATGAGAAAGAGGAGACAGAGGTT
Source organism: Dallia pectoralis (assembly GCA_029465975.1). Lineage (NCBI taxonomy): Eukaryota > Metazoa > Chordata > Actinopteri > Esociformes > Umbridae > Dallia > Dallia pectoralis. The sequence continues at coordinate 11,734,328 of CM055738.1, read as the reverse complement.
AAATACAATGTCTGTATAATTATATATATATATATATATAGAACCATTAGAGATACAAAGGATAAATCAATATGTGGTCAGTTAATCAGATTTCTAACAGGTAAACATAAGTACTAATTCATCTTCTATGATATCATTTGTGGCATTGGGCCGTACCTGCACACATAAAACAGGATGTAGGCAGACTGTACCCTCTTCCTCAGCACACTGGCCACATCTGTCCTCTGGACACGAGTGTCGTCCATGCAGAGCCAACCACTGCCCTGACTCTCCACCAAATCAGCGATGTAGTGGCCTGGAGAATAAGGAACATGGAAACATTGAACAATTGAGACATTCAACTCTTAAAGGTTTGTCAGCAAGATATGTTTGTTTCTCCAGATATTAAACTTTTAATTGGCTAAAAAAAGCCTGGTGAACTATGCAGCATTCCCTGGGATGTCACTTTACATGTGTGTATTTGCACAATATTGTACCTGTAGACATGCTCGCTCCCAGATGTGAGATCACACTTGACAGTTTATAGACGTTGTCTGTCTGGTGTCTCTGTAAGACAACATTTAAGGATTGTTATATTATATAACTCCATCTTATTGATGTGCCCTCTCACTTGATCAAACTAAATACTGTTATTTATGTTTCATCTCTCTCAGTGTCTATTTTATCACTTCTCACCACTGTGGCTGTCTGCTGTCTTTTATCACTGTCTTTATGTCTGCCCTGATGATCTGACGCACTTGAAGCTGTTGTAAGTATGTCAAATATACAATAAATACAAGTGTATAGTACATATACATCTATACTATTCCTCCTCAACAGTCCTGTTTAATGATGAGAGGTGGTTTTCTGAGATGTCAGAAACATAATGTCATACCTGAGACTACTGGAGTGATGTCCACACTGTGCGTCCCTGGTGTGTTCCCCCTGTGTGAATCAATAGCAATAAAACACTTCAGTTGTGGTGTGTGTTGTGAATATGCCAAACACAAGACCTGGACTGCAAATTAAACGAAACCGACAACTCTATGCCCAAAATATGATTTAAACAATGAATTATTCAATTTTATACATGTTTACTTAGAAAACAGTGGCAATTTAACATAATCATAACCTTATGTCATTTTAAATTTTAAGACAGATAATATATTTGCATTCATTGATCCAATGCTACACTTCACCCTTTCATTTCACACTAAAGGTGCTCTCATTAATATGGCCAAATCCAGCATAAACCTACCTGGCACCAGGCTGGACAGTGTCCCCACAAAAGCCCTGGAGGGTCAGTTCTTTAGGGATAGACATGGAACCATCCAGCTTCTTTAGCTTCCAGTCTACAGCCCAAAACCGCTTCACATGAAGCATTAAGACGCTGTTCAGAGATGCAAACAGGCATTTAAACAGACAGGCAGGCATCTACACAGTCTAACTCAATAACTTGGTGAGTTGAGAGCAGGTCACAGGGAGGGGGGTGCTCACCGTGGCATTGTGATGAAGTGTGTGGACACGTACGCGTCGCTGGATGAGCAGTTCCAGCATTTACACTCCAGTGGAGTTGGCTAAGTGACAAAGCAGAGCAATATGATTAATATAAACACCACATTTACAATAGTGGTCCTTGACATACTAACTTTTAGGTTTTAGGTTCTTACCATGAAGTAGTCTTCCAGGCTGTGGGTCAGGTGACCACTCAGATTGAGGGACAGGTGGTTGTAGTTTTCCTGACCACACACAACAACTCCACAGCTTTATGGGTAAAAGGAGGGATTAAAACATATCAGCTTTCAGACCCACTAATGCTAACTATCTTACACTCTGAATCCTTTTTCTTCAAACATTAAACTTCACTAAGACTACAAGAGGCATCCCAATCGGGGAATTGTATGAAAACATGTCTGTTACCTGGTACAGGTACATGTAGTGTTCATTTGTTAACTGGTACAGGTACATGTAGTGTTCATATGTTACCTGGTACAGGTACATATAGTGTTCATATGTACCTGGTACAGGTACATGTAGTGTTCATTTGTTACCTGGTACAGGTACGTGTAGTGTTCATTTGTTACCTGGTACAGGTACATGTAGTGTTCATGTTACCTGGTACAGGTACATGTAGTTTTCATTTGTTACCTGGTACAGGTACATGTAGTGTTCATTTGTTAACTGGTACAGGTACATGTAGTGTTCATATGTTACCTGGTACAGGTACATGTAGTGTTTGTTACCTGGTACAGGTACATGTAGTGTTTGTTATCTGGTACAGGTACATGTAGTGTTCATTTGTTACCTGGTACAGGTACATGTAGTGTTCATTTGTTACCTGGTACAGGTACATATAGTGTTCAGTTGTTACCTGGTACAGGTACATGTAGTGTTCATATGTTACCTGGTACAGGTACATGTAGTGTTCATTTGTTACCTGGTACAGGTACATGTAGTGTTCATTTGTTACCTGGTACAGGTACATGTAGTGTTCAGTAGTTACCTGGTTCAGGTACATGTAGTGTTCATTTGTTACCTGGTACAGGTACATGTAGTGTTCAGTAGTTACCTGGTTCAGGTACATGTAGTGTTCATATGTTACCTGGTACAGGTACATGTAGTGTTCATTTGTTACCTGGTACAGGTACATGTAGTGTTCATTTGTTACCTGGTTCAGGTACATGTAGCGTTCATTTGTTACCTGATACAGGTACATGTAGTGTTCATATGTTACCTGGTACAGGTACGTGTCGTGTTCATCATGAACTCCAGCTGCTCCACAGGGCAGATGTATTGCACCTGTGAACCCTTCAGCCTCTGCCCCTCCTCCTTCAGCTGGCACAGGAGGTGCAGTAAGAATTCATGGGCGTCCTACAGGAAGAAACAGACAAAATATTGAACTAAAAATATGCAACTTGCAATCATTTTAAACTTATCAATAAATTGCAGTCCATATAAGGAAATTAAATAAATACGGTATGGCATACTACAATGATTTACAATGAATAGGAATACTAATTTGTTTGAATTAAACATTATTGGGTCATTTAATTTTACTTCAATAAACATGGAGTTACACTACATTACATTATTTAACAGTCAGCATCAGTAACTTACCTGAAATAGTGCCGATATAACAGACAGTATTTAGACAATAGTATCATACCTGTTCAGCGTCGTCCTCATACTCCTCATGGCCAATAGACAGGCAGCTTTTCACTCTTCTGAGGATTCTTGCCTTTCCTGTACCATCAGACATCCTGGTCTTGTGCAACTCTGCAAAGCATCTGTTGAGGAAGTAAGGAAGACATTTATTCTGTGCTTAAATGTTTGCCACTAAATAAAAATGACAGGAAATCTAATAATTTAGACATATTATGGTCTTCGTCAAATAGTTTTCTACTTAGAACCAAATTCAAACTGGCTATGTTTTGTAATATGCCAACAATTTTTTTAGGTTCTATTTAAAGACTAGAACCTGAATGGGTTCAGGTTTTTCCATGTGATTGTTGAGGAGGGACTTGGTACTGAAGTATACCTGAGGAGTTCAGAAGAGCAGTAAGAACTCCAGATGTCCTGCTGCCTCTGGATTTCTCTGCAGAATGCAGGCAGTTCCAACAGGCACTGCAGAGCAGAGTTCATAAAACAAGTGTTGCCGATGTTGGGCAACCTGGGAAAAAATATTAGTTTGTGAGACATGAAACCAAAATAACACAGATTGATTTGAAGAAAATGTTTAGAGATTACTGTGTGTGGTGTATTTTACCCAAGGAGCATGGTGTTCCTATTGCCATCACCAGAACATGGCCTAAAGAAAGGATAGAAATGGCAGAGGTCGCATGAGCAGTAGTTCAACATTACTGAATCTATTGAGTCCCACAGAAGTTACAGAAAGTGTTCTTCTTCATGGGATCTTTGAGATTGCTGTTGTCTTCAGTACTTACCTCTCCAGTGAGACAGAGGAGTGTCTCAGGTCATTGGAGGCATCTGCAAATGAAAGACAGAGTCACTGCGTTAACAGAGTAAAATAGGATGAAATAAAGCACCAACAAACATCATCTATTTACTTACCTCCAGTGGCAGCAATTTGAGACACCATTGTCTTCACCTGTGGATGAACTGTTCCCACCTCATTGAAACCCACGCTAATGAGATAAATGTAAAGACACAGACATATGGATTAAGTGAGCTTTGTAATTGACTATTTCATTGTTGTTGGTAGTGTTATATCAGACAGTACCTGGGGACTTCAATGTGTCCGTAGGTCTCTTCCTGGTGGTCCACGGGCGTCAGAGAAGAGCACTGTTGGGCAGATGAGGAACAGTGTAGTGGGGTGGAAGGACAGGCAAGACAAGGGGGAGTGGGAGAAGAAGAGTTGGAGGAGTCAGATGATGTGAGGACGGGATCATCGACAGAGAGCGTGGAACCAGAGGACGTGAAGTCGGGATCAGAGGAATAGAGTGGAGCGTCAGATAAAGACTGGGTGGAGTCAGATGGTGTGAGGGTGGAGTCAGAGAAAGACTGGGTGGAGTCAGATGGTGTGAGGGTGGAGTCAGAGAAAGACTGGGTGGAGTCAGTCGGGGGAACACAGGACTCCATCACAGGAGCAGTAGATCCGCTCTCTGTAGATCCGCTCTCTGTAGATCCGCTCTCTGTAGATCCGCTCTCAGTAGATCCATCCTCAGTAGATCCATCCTCTGTAGATCCGCTCTCTGTAGATCCGCTCTCTGTAGATCCGCTCTCTGTAGATCCGCTCTCTGTAGATCCGCTCTCTGTAGATCCGCTCTCTGTAGATCCGTCCTCAGTAGATCCGCTCTCTGTAGATCCGTCCTCAGTAGATCCTTCCTTTGTAGATTCTTCGTCAGTAGATCCGTCCTCAGACACCAAAATGGCATCAGAAGGCAGGATCTTGTTATTTCTCTTTTTGAAAAGATATTGTAGAAAATGTAATAAGAATTACACATACCTTTTTCTTACATGACCTCTTTTTATTTTAACTAGAAGTGAAGACCCAACTATGATCTGCACATTAAAATAAATTACTAATGGCCTGATCATATATCATTCTTCAGTGCACGCTAACAAATAGCAAATAGAGAGGTGAATTAAAATGAAACCATTGTAATCATACAGTTATACTCTCCCATGTCACCCAATTAGCCAGTAGGCTTCTCGTCAAAAGTAGTGTACTTAAGAGTTAAAGATATCAGCGACTATAACAGTCTGGACACAAATAAACATAATAGAAAAAATACAACATTATCTGTGGACGTGAGAATTAGAAAGATAAAATCCATAGACACTTACCGTAAAGCAACAGCATAAAGCACCCATTTTCGTGTTTATGTCGAATCTGTCTGGTTCTGCACTTTATATAGTTTACTTTGCATTGTTGTGTCATAAGAGAAATAATGATGGCTTTTGATTCCATTCGGGCAAGTTCTGATTGATCACGGGTGACCTGTTGCCATGACAACTACATGATCTTCATAATAACTAAAAATATGTATTCCTAGTTATAAACTATGTAATGACATTTTTTATTTAAAAAAGGGTTACGTGTTAGTCCGTACTTTTAACAGAGGCTTGATATTCTGTTTATTTGCTGCTACTTAGATTAATGGACATGAATATGTAGCTTTGAAATGCTAGTTCGAAGAGGAGTATAAAACATAACTAAAAGAACGTTTAAAAACCGGTCTATCATCTGTTTAATCTAATAATACTGTAAAGCTCAAGCAAGGCCGATCTCTAATAACCAATACATATCATGTCAATGAATGTTACGAATAAAAATACATTTCATAGCAGTCATATGGACGAAGATTAATCAGGAAGCAGACAGGCATGTAGATTGATGATTTAGAGGCATAAGGAGGCATAAGGAGGCATGAGGAGGCATGAGGAGGCAAGGAGGAGGCATGAGGAGGCGGGAGGAGGCATGAGGAGGCGGGAGGGGGCATAAGGAGGCATAAGGAGGCATGAGGAGGCATGAGGAGCCATGAGGATGCATGAGGAGGCATGAGGAGGCAGGAGGAAGCATGAGGGGGCATAAGGAGGCATGAGGAAGCAGAAGGAAGCATGAGGAGGCATAAGGAGGCATGAGGAGGCTGGAGGAGGCATGAGGTGGCGGGGGAGGCATGAGGAAGCAGAAGGAGGCATGAGGTGGCGGGGGAGGCATGACAAAGCATGAGGAGGCACACACAGTGTTTCCAGTGTTTATGGCCAAATTGGGATAGTTTGAAAACAAGGTCTCGGGTGTAAATGTAGTGGTCGTGGGCGTCAGGTATTTGACTACTTCTAAACACAGCGGTAGCAGACATTTTTCTGTCCGTCAGTACAGCTTGTATAACAGTGTACATTTGCTGTCACCTCAAAATAACTCAACACACAGCCATTAATGTTTAAACCGCTGTCAACAAATGAGAGTAAACCCCTAAGTGAAAATGTCCAAATTGTGTCCAATTAGCCATATTCCCTCTGGTGTCATGTGACTCATTCGTGTTACAAGGTCTCAGGTGTGAATGAAGAGCAGGTGTTAAATTTGGTGTTATCGCTCTCACAAAAAAGCATGGTTGCTCTATGAAAAGATGGCATAGGCTATAAGAAGATTGCCACGACCCTGAAACTGAGCTGCAGCACGGTGGCCAAGACCATACAGCGGTTTAATAGGACAGGTTCCACTCAGAAAAGGACTCTCCATGGTCGACCAAAAAAGTTGAGTGCACGTGCTCAGCATCATATCCAGAGGTTGTCTTTGGGAAATAGACGTATGAGTGCTGGCAGCATTGCTGCAAAGGTTGAAGGGGTGGGGGGTCACTCTGTCAGTGCTCAGACCATACGCCGCACACTACATCAAATTGGTCTGCATGGCTGTTGTCCCAGAAGGAAGCCTCTTCTAAAGATGGTGCACAAGAAAGCCTGCAAACAGTTTGCTGAAGACAAGCAGACTAAGGACATGGGTTACTAGAACTGTCCTGTTGTCTGATGAGACCAAGATAAACTTATTTGGTTCAGATGGTGTCAAGCGTGTGTGGCGGCAACCAGGTGAGGAGTACAAAGACATGTGTGTCTTGCCTACAGTCAAGCATGGTGGTGGGAGTGTCATGGTCTGGGGCTGAATGAGTGCTGCCGGCACTGGGGAGATACAGTTCATTGAGGGAACCATGAATGCCAACATGTACTGTGGCAAACTGAGGCAGAGCATGATGTAATTACTTACAAGAGAAATTACCCAACAAGCTGTTTCACTAATGTCACGTCTTGGCACAGCAGAATGGCCGTGAAATCCAACGCCCTCTCTCCCTCATTTGGCGCTTGGACACTTGTTTCATTGTTTTATTGCTCTCATCTGTTTCCCCAATCACACTTTAAGTTCCTCCGTTCTAAGTGTGTGTTGTCGGTCTTTGTTTGGTGTATGCCAATGTTACGTTTGCTTATGTCTTTTCTCATGGTTTTTTGTTATAGTTACATTTTCATTTGATAAATGTCCTTTGTTCGCCCAGCGCTTGTGTCTGTCTCCCCATTTGTGACAACGAAAATGTTTTGTTTACTTGTAACTTGATAATTGTTTACCCCATAAATCCCCCAAGTAGAACAACAGAGATATAGCTATAGGAAATAGATCATTATTCTGTTCAACAATTCTTAACTCTTCTGGATCCAGATGGTACTGTTGCAAGGTTTTTCAATTACATTTATAACATTTTTCTATGTGCTTAATGCTATAGCTAATGGTCTAATCCAATAAAATAATATGCTACCTATGTATATAATGTAACTTTCCTGGTCTTTCCTGATTACAAATATATATCAGGAAAATTCTCCACGGCTGTAATAAGTTTTCTTGAGGATCTTTCCTTTTTGGCACTTTCTCATCTCTGACATGTTTTGGGTTTAAGCTTGGATGATACTTACAATTATTTTCTCCTAAATGTAATCAAAGATGTACACTTAAATATACTACACTGAACACTCTTGCAATGTAATGTAATCATAATTTTTTAAGTATTGTAACATATATAATATTTGTATATTTTGTAAAAACACTGATACTGCTGTTTTTTTCGATAATTAGTCAGCTAGGCTTTTGTTCTGAAATAAACATTGATGAGCCTAAACATTATGACCACTCACAGGTGAAGTGAATAATGTTTATGTCACAAACTACGGTGGATGAAGAACAAGGCGCAGAACCGGTTGATCACATTCAATGGGTTTAATATGAACCAAACAAACACGACCCTGAGTGAAAAATATAAACTCTGAGATTGAGATAAAAATGCGCTGACTCTTGTGACCTACTAAACACACTTTAAAAACATCTATCACAACAAAATGGATGTAGGAGAAATGGGCGACAGTGAAGACCCGAACAACTTTGACAAAGGCCAAATGGCTATGACCAGATAACTGGATCAGGGAGTGTGATGCTCTCTGTGATGTGATGAACCAACAAGTCCGATCCACTGCAACTCCACCTCAGAACTTGCGTGACTTCACTGATCTGCTAGTAATGCCTTGGTGCCAGAAACCACAGGACACCTTCACTGATCTTCTAGTAATGCCTTGGTGCCAGAAACCACAGGACACCTTCACTGATCTGCTAGTAATGCCTTGGTGCCAGAAACCACAGGACACCTTCAGGAATCTCCAACTCAAGTTTCCTCAAAACTCCCGTCTCAAATTTATGAACAGTGTCGAGGCGACTCCAGGTCCAGGATGCTGGCATTTTTCCAATATTCCTCTGTTGAATTTCAGTTTTTGCCCAAATGAATCTTTTATTTTCATTGGCCAACCAGAGATATGTTTTTTTCTAGGCATCTCTAGGCCGATAACCTATAAACTGTCTGTCTCTATACTGCTTGAAGGACCCATGTCATCACTTGTTGCCACCTGAATCATTACTATGCAGAAAGAGACAGAGAGAGAAAAGGGAAACTATTATTGCCGTTAAAATGCGGATTGGTGTTCACATTGCAATTAATATATATTACATGTAAAAAGTGCATGATCTACCACATCATTATATTGCAGTATCATAGTGTAGTAATGTCAGGTGGCTGTCTGGAAAAGGTTCCCCATATAGTTATTGTTCTTGCTTGCTCTTTTGGGTTTCAGGCTGGATCTCTCTATTAACTCTATATGACTGACGATGTAAAAATAGCTGTATACAATAATTTGGATTAATTAACAGAATTGCTATGTTGAGACCTGTGGCTTCTCACCAGTATAATTCTTCCTGTAGTAAACCAGTCCCATTACTACAGAGATCAGGCCCAGCAGCAGTACAGAGGCTCCAATCACTATTTTATACTTCTCAGGCGTAGGCATCGAGGGGTCTGCAATAACACAAGCATCCAACCTTGTAACCACTGTTAGTCAATCTCTATAAAGGGGTGGCTTCCATGTTAATATGAATTAACTGGAACCTGACGTTATAAAAAGAAGTGACCTCATTGAACTCACAAACCACCCCATCTTTTGGATAAGAAAATTTTCTATGGTGAACCTGAAACAGTATAATATCTTACTTTATATTTTATTTTCAAAATATCAACATTTAATTTAGATTTTTTTTAACTTTAAACCTCAAATAGGGTGCATGCTTTTTAAGCTCCATTTGAGATGGGGTCACGGTCTCACATCCTTTTGAACCCTGTTAAACATTCAGTGTTTCTATCTTGACACCCTAGGGGTGGCCTGAATACATTCACTATAAGAGTATTCGTTCATTAAGTTGGTATTTGAATCTTGATTCAGTATTCGGAAACTTTATTCTTTTGAAACAAAACTTTTCAATAGCAGGCTACACTACAATACATTTTGTCTGCGTATTCAAAGTCTGTAAATGAGTTTACGAGCCAGCCCAAACACACACCTTGTCCAAATGTAAATGTTCTCAAAATATCACTAAAATCAACTCTCTATGCATTTGGGGAGACCTGAACGGCCCTGGGTGTATTCACCATATTTTTATCCAATCAAATCCTCTCCAATCTTAACAGGTGTATTCACCATATTTTTATCCAATCAAATCCTCTCCAATCTTAACAGGTGTATTCACCATATTTTTATCCAATCAAATCCTCTCCAATCTTAACAGGTGTATTCACCATATTTTTATCCAATTAAATCCTCTCCAATCTCAACATGTGTATTCACCATATTTTTATCCAATCAAATCCTCTCCAATCTTAACATGTGTATTCACCATATTTTTATCCAATCAAATCCTCTCCAACCTTGACAGGTGTATTCTCCATATTTCTATCCAATCAAGTCCTCTCCAATCTTAACAGGTGTATTCACCATATTTTTATCCAATCAAATCCTCTCCAACCTTGACAGGTGTATTCACCATATTTTTATCCAATCAAGTCCTCTCCAATCTTAACAGGTGTATTCTCCATATTTTTATCCAATCAAATCCTCTCCAATCTTACAGGTGTATTCACCATATTTCTTAATCCAACCAAGTCCTCTCCAATCTTAACAGGTGTATTCACCATATTTTTATCCAATCAAATCCTCTCCAATCTGTGTATTCACCATATTTCCTAATCCAATCAAATCCTCTCCAATCTTAACAGGTGTATTCACCATATTTTTATCCAATCAAATCCTCTCCAATTTTAACAGGTGTATTCACCATATTTTTATCCAATCAAATCCTCTCCAATCTTAACAGGTCCATAGGCATGAGGCCACCTGACATTGGTCTCATCTTACCCCAGTCATGTAGCTGAGGCTCAGTGAGGCTGTAATGTTCCACCATACAGGTGATTCTCTCTCCAGCTGTGGGCGTGTACTGCAGATATGCGTGGATCTGGTAGCTCCAGTCCCCATTGGTCAATACCTCTGTGGAGGTCACATCTGAGTTCACTTTCTGTCCGTTCCTCAACCATGTTATAATGATGTGTTTCGGATAGAAATTATAAGCGCTGCACATGAGCATGGCGGAGTGTTCATTACTGGATGGATCCAGTGACTTCAGTCTGACATATGGCTCAACTGCAAAAGAGGGAAATTAATCAGTGAGGAAGGAATGCAAATATTAAAGAAAAAACTAGTCATATCTTACATATTTATTATTAGTAATTAATAGTTATGTAATGTATTTATATGAAGGATTGAATGGTTAAAGTGAATAAGTGGTTAAAGTTAATTTTTAACCTAATGTATAGTTATATTTACCTGTGAAGTTCTTAAGCATTTCATAAATTACTTCAGCATTTTGCAAACACACAAAATCTTTGTAAACTGTTCTTACGAAATGGTCATTAACATCCGAATTAAATCTATTACAAAGCACCATTGCATAGTGTGTGTCTCCTTTCCACAAACCCGTGGAGCTGTTGTACCACACCAACATCTCCTTGTTAAAAACGATTTGTTCGTTATATTCCACGTTATCTACTTTTCTGAAATGACACCTCGCATTAACTTCTGTAAAAGCTCCATCTGTGGAATAAAATAGGAGATAGAAGAGAAAGCATATGAAGTAATTAAAATAAAGTGAGCTTCAGATTTATTTATTTTTATGTTGAGAGACAATGTATTTCTCTCGTTTCAGTTACAATGCACAATAGTAGGTTTGAGAAATAGCTCTTCAAGTATAGTTCAATTTTCATATATGCCATAATAATATATAGATACAGTGTGGTTGTCACGACTGGGTGAGGGTGCAAAAAGGAGGAAAAAGCCAGGTGCATGAGTGGCAGTGTTAGATGTTTTAATCTTTCGGTTCACCAAATACAAACACACAAATAAAATAATACCTGCACCCACTGGTACACTGTTATTTGAACAAACAAACAAACAAACAAACGCATACAATGGAATAAACATTCTCTCCCTATCTCTCGTACTCACACAACACTGCTTACATGCAATGTAGAAATACCACACAGAAACACCATACACAGAAGGAACTAATATAACCTGTCCTAATGAAGGGATGGAAACCAGGTGTGTGTGATAACATGACAGGACAGGGAAGTGATTAACACATAAACGGCGATGGCTAGAAGGCACCGACGAACGCCGAAGTCTGTCTATCGATGCTCGTGGAGCGGGGGAATCGTGACAGTACAAATAGGATTGCAGGAACCTCCCCAGATGATATCCTGATCGATACGTTCCACCTGCCCATTTGACCCGGGGTGAAAATTTGAGGTAAGGCTGACCGTAACCCCCAGACGCCTCATGGAGGCTTTCCGATGTGAATTTTGGACCACGGTCAGACACAATATCCTCTGGCACCCCAAACTGCTGAAAGACAGGTGTAACCTGAACCTCCGCGGTCCGCCGGTTATCTGAGGGTTATGTAGTACCAAACAGGGCAACCCCAACACCATAGGAGAATTAGGTGACGCGATAATGTGCTATGTAATCTGTTCAGTGTGATTGTGATTGGTGATCATAGCAATGGGAACTGTGACCTGCCTCACCATCCCAGACATTAACGGACGATTGTGGCGCCTCCCACCTCCATAGGCACTGGGGCAGCAGCAGGATCAGGCAGAACGAACGTGCCCAAAACTCCAGCGTGAAATCCTGAATGCTCCCAGCACGCTGCCTCAAAAGGAAGAGACGCTCGCCTGCCTCCCGACTCTCAGGCTGTTGGTCTAAGATGGACCGGAAAATCTGAGCGAATGCCTCATGGTTGTTCAGGATTGTTCCTCTCTGGGCTCAGATGGCGTCTTCCCACTCCAGGGTCTTCCCTGAGAGGCAGGAGACAAGGGCGGCCACTCTCTCCCGGTCAGAGTGCACTGCGCCCAACGAGCTGGATCCTTGTTTCATGGCCGAACAGGACTTGTTTCATAGCCTTGCAGAGGAAGAAAATAATATCCTCGTGCCTCTTCAATGTCTGGTTTTGCGGCTGGATCCATCTTTCCTTATTTTTTGGGGTGATATTCTGTCACAGTTGTGAGGTGCGAATTGAAGAAGAGATCCAGACCGGATAACAGAGCATGGCTGTTAAATTGCACAGCAATCAAATCCTCAAGCAATATAAATGAACCCCTAGGAGAACTGGTCACACTTGTGACTTCGCAGTAGCGTAGCGACGTAGCGCTTATAAATGTAACGTGTCCCACAAAGAAACGTTTAGAGCAACCTCAGGACAATACATGTAACATAAAACAATACCACACAAAGACATGACCTAACACAGGAAGCCTATATAAGATACTAATGAGGAAATGGACACCAGGTGTGTGGAACAGACAAGACCAGACAATGTGATGATGGGGGGGGGCTAATAAGCCGGTGACAACGAACGCTGAAGCCTGCCCCTATATGGCTATAGAGCTGCTTCGGAGGGAGTCGTGACAGTGGTTTAAAAAGAACTCACAGAAATGTATACTGTACACCTTTAGATGTCTTTATTGAACAGGTGCGCCAAAAGAACATACATAGGCTGGTAAAACTATGTGAACCTCTAGAATAGTTACATAATGCCCCAAACTGTTATCAGGTGAAAATGAGCCAATCACAGTGAGGAATGATTTAGGTGCTCCTTCATAAAAACTCCAAAATGTTTAGTTATCAACTAAGTCTTCCTTTAGTAACCGAGATCTATGACAGTGGAATATGCATGGAGACTGCAGGAAAAGAGTTGGTGAAGGTCCAAATAATATAAATGGCTACAAAAGCATTTTAAAAGACTGAGCCTGAATCAGTCTACAATCGTTGACTAAATGGAGAAAAGTCATATAACAAACATTAATTAAGGTATGCAGGTAATTTATAAACTCATTCAGGTTTGATAATGTTCTTCTAATTGTGTTTCTATTCCAAAGATAAAATAACTTGGATTTGAACATACCTTTAGAACATAATAAGCAATATAGATATTATATATTTGTTTAATTAGTATGTCTATACTCACCCACTCCGTACAGAAAGAAGAAGAGAACCACGAGAACGGACAAAAAGCATAACAGATACATGTTTATATCTCAGAATGAAAACAGGTCTGTCCACTGTTACTAATGAGGAAGCTGCTTTTTGAATATATTAACAAACGAATGGCATGTATTTAAAAAAAACACTGCAGTTGATTATAAGTGTCACATGTCTCCAGCAGGTACAATAGTATACAGTACTACTACTAACTACAAAAACCAAACCCCTGGTGCCCATTCGCAGGTTGGACTTTTAGTTATTAAAATATGTTCTCAGGGCAGCATCGCATCTGATTGGTTCTCTCAGTCGCCCAATCAGAGGCGGGTCATGGTTTGCAGCGGGCGGGCTTGGATAATTTCTCAATCTCGAAAGTAAATCGTTGCAGTCAAGGTAATGGTCTGTTTGGTATATTTTATGTTGAAGCATATGAGAAAATGTAAAGATATTAAAGTTTTTGGATTAAAGTAAAGCTTGTTTTTCTATCGAGCTGTTATTTAACTAGCTAACTAATGTCAGTAAGATAACTCGCAACATTAGCTAGCTAGCTCGAAGACTAATGTTAATGTTTGCTTGCTAATCTTTTGGTTGCATGTAACTTTTAAATCATGCCTGCGTTTAAGGCATTTTGGCTACACACATTCTGATACTGCTCTTAGAGCACCATGTCATATTTAAGTGAAACATGCATTGGCTGCTCTTAGGGCATTTTGGCTACACACATTCTGATACTGCTCTTAGAGCACCATGTCATATTTAAGTGAAACATGCATTGGCTGCTCTTAGGGCATTTTGGCTACACACATTCTAATGCTGCTCTTAGAGCACATTATGACATTAGGTCTACAATATGCTGCTCTAACGGCATTTTGCAGCAGCATTTTTACCGTTCTCAGGACACCTTCTTGTCATAGCCACATGCAACAACATGCATTGTCTGCTCTATGGGCATTAGTGACACACTTTCTAATACTACTTCCTCCCTACTCGTACACATTCCCTATACTGCTCTTAAAGTACCTTATAGTATCTAAAAGAAAAAACACTGATCTCAGGGCACTTTATATGCAACTTTCTGTATGGAACTGAAATGTGCAATATACAACTAGTTTTCCTTCTAAACCTGTAACATTTGTGTCTATTTCTGAAATGTTTTGTAAAATGATTCTGTTTTCTTAAAGCTGTATTATTAATATCAACTGCAGATTATGGAGCTGCTATGGATCGATGGCATCCGAAGAAAACTAAGAGAAGAAAAAGATTCCAGTGTTTCCACGGTTATCAAAATTCTTCATGGGGACAATACAGAGTTTATGGAGAACTATGTAGAAGAACTAGCAAGCAAGCAAATTTATTTATATAGCACAATTCATACATAGAAGCAATTCAATGTGCTTTACAGAGGAAAATTATAAAAATAATAAAATACATGCATTTTATATCCATAACAACCTGCAATGCTGAAGTGACGGCATATGCAACCTAGGGCTCTCCTGTGGGAGAACGCTGGGCAGAGCCATCTACAAAAAACCTGTTTACTGGCGAAAGGTCTTTAGAACCGTTCCAGGTCTCTATTATCTGGCCCAGAAGTCTTTAGAACTTCAGATATTTTATGTAAACATTACAGGTTTTCATTTATGCCATGCATCAGAATAAAAACAAATAAAAACATAAATTCAATGAGGAAAAGAAAATGTAAATATAATTATCAGTGTGATAGTGTAAGCGCTCAGTTATATGCTTGTGAAAAGAGAAATGTTTTTAGACTGTATGACTGAATGGATACATTTGGGGCACGTCTAAGATCTTCTGGTAATTTATTCCGGTTGGATGCAACTTAACTGCTGAATGCAGCTTCACCATGTTGAGTTTTGACTCTGGGCTCTACTAGCTGTCTTATAGAGGAGACAGGTTTCACTGCAGTAGTAGTTCGGCAGCAATTGACACACACATGATTTGTCAAACCCTCTAGAGAGGAAGAAACATGCCATTAATCCGGAATTGTTAGTATTTGTCGAGATGTGGCTCACACAAGGCCCATTTGCATACCTAATAATGAGCCAGGAATCCTCATGCTCTGTTCAAGCAATCCAAACTTTTACCCAAGGTGAGAACAGTTCTTTTCAAAAGCCCAATACCCAAGCAAGCACAAACGATTTGTTATACTGAGAGATACTTGAATAACTTTTCGTAACTTAACGGTAATTACGTTAGATATTTAGAATTGTATGTGTCTCGATATCTTCTATTCCCCTTGTTTCGTTTGTTTTGTGTACTCTAAACTGGCAACCGTAATATATGTTATGATTTCAGGAGGAAGATTTTGTGACAGTGATCAGTGTCCACTAGCCTATGCATTGACCTTGATGCCCAGATTGGCAGCAATAGAGTGACAACATACCTTATTGTCCTTATTCTTTATATGGACAATAGTGTCCTGGACTCATGTGTGTTATATATTCTTTATATGGACAATAGTGTCCTGGACTCATGCGTGTTATATATTCTTTATATGGACAATAGTGTCCTGGACTCATGTGTGTTATATATTCTTTATATAGACATTAGTGTCCTGGACTCATGTGTGTTATATATTCTTTATATGGACAATAGTGTCCTGGACTCATGTGTGTTATATGTTCTTTATATGGACAATAGTGTCCTGGACACATGTGTGTTATACATTCCATGCAACATGCGGGGGAGGGGCCTAAATCTGTGGGGAGGAGACAGCCCTAATCAATTCCTTGTTTGGCAAATCGGGAAGCCCCGCCTCTAACCATCCTTCCCTACAGACATAGGTGAGATAATTAACGCTTTGCCATTTTCTTCTCTGCCACACAAGATACTGGATATAATGAAAAGATCCCTGTTTCCATAGCAATTGAATTCGTTTTTTCGAGCACATCTGTTGACATCTGATTTTATTTCCAGAAACTCAACTTCCTGTCCATTTCTCTTTTTTATCGATGTATACATTTACTTGGTTGAATATTTTTTCTATATTCAAAAAGGGTGCTTAGCTTTATCCTCTGCATTCAAAACAGAGAAAGTTGTATACTGTAGAGTATGAGATAAATTAAATGAATGATGTTTTCTCTCAATTAGTTTAATGGGATTAATTGGGGGAAATATGTTTACATTGATCGTCCAGTAGGGGGAGCCGCTGTTATCAAGACCTTTACTTGTGTTGCATAGAAAAAGTCACTTCCTGTTTAATGGGTTTAAAAACTAGGGAGCGGCATAAATATTATTGTTGCATTTGTCTAGATAATGAAGAAAAATGAAATAACTAAAGGTAATGTACTATTGTCTACAATAAGTGTATATAACAGGACAATTCATGTGTTTCCTAGTGGCTGTCCTATTAAAGGGATATCTCTATAGGAAACACATTATTCATGGGTCTCCAGTGGTGTTTGGATGCCCAACAACTGTTGCAAATGTGGAGACAGTTGCCGTGGCACCCGCTAACTGTCGTTGAGGTGGAGTTTGAGAGAAATGCTGAGACAAAGCTGTTCAACATCTCTGGTCAAGTAAACACACCGTCCGCAGGGGAAGAAGAGATGTCCTCCTCTGAGGGAACTAATAGACAATGACACGCAGGTGTGTGTGTGATCCAAAGATGATGTGTCGCTAGTGTGTATTAGCATTGGTGACACGTGTGTGTGTTTGTGTCTGTCCCAACCTTGCTGCAGGCAGGTCAGCCGTCTTCGGTATGGTGGACTGACTACGCCACTTACAGGACTGCAGACACAGTCGTTGATGCTTCTTCACTTAGCGACTACAAAGTATCCAGCAGGTCGGCCTGATTTCCACAAACACCAATTCAGGTGTAGTAGACTATGGAAGCCCATAAGGAACATTATTCAACCAATAATGCAAGTATTCAAATGCATTATCATTATTATATAAGTTTGATCATTATTATATAATATATAAGTTTGATTTGAGACAAGACTCAAATGAAAATGCAAAAGCAAATGTATTAGAGTTAGACGATCATCAGAATCATTTATTATGGGCTTTGTGGTGGTGTCCTCTGATGCCAAAACAATAGAATGAATAGTGTCTCCATACAGGTTCTCAGCCTTAAGGACTGGACCTCCAACTCTGATAAGACCCAGGGTCTGGTCATATACTGGTGCACTGCCACAGGTGTATGAATTTGATAAAGCCAATTTTACAACCATAGTTGCCGCAAAGTGCTTTTACAAACACCCAGCCTGAACCCGACAGAGCACGCATCAACAAGTTGATACACAGCGGCTAGGAAAAACTCCCTGGTGGGTCAAATTTAGGAAGAAACCTAGAGAGGAACCAGGCTCTGAGAGGTGGCCAGTCCTCTTCTGGCTGTGCTGGGTGAATAAACACTTTAGCGCTAGTTGTATAAAGTATGACTTAGACTAGGGGGTCGAGTTGGCTAGCTAAGACTTCATATTCATTTCTCATTGTTGGCCTACTAGGTGACATTGGGCGGTGGTTGTAGCACAGAGTGACTGCTCTTCACTTCTGCTGCTGAGGGGCCCGGTCACCTTCACCATCTCCACTATATGAGAAAGAGGAGACAGAGGTTAAATACAATGTCTGTATAATGATATATATATATATAGAACCATTAGAGATGGATAAATCAATATGTGGTCAGTTAATCAGATTTCTAACAGGTAAACATAAGTACTAATTCATCTTCTATGATATCCTTTGTGGCATTGGGCCGTACCTGCACACATAAAACAGGATGTAGGCAGACTGTGCCCTCTTCCTCAGCACACTGGCCAAATCTGTCTTCTGGACACGAGTGTCGTCCATGCAGAGCCAACCACTGCCCTGACTCTCCACCAAATCAGCGATGTAGTGGCCTGGAGAATAAGGAACATGGAAACATTGAACAATTGAGACATTCAACTCTTAAATTTTTGTCAGCAAGATATGTTTGTTTCTCCATTCAAACCAAAAGATATTAAACTTTTAATTGGCTAAAAAAGCCTAGTGAACAATGCAGCATTCCCTGGGATGTCACTTTACATGTGTGTATTTGCACAATATTGTACCTGTAGACATGCTCACTCCCAGATGTGAGATCACACTTGACAGTTTATAGACGTTGTCTGTCTGGTGTCTCTGTAAGAAAACATTTAAGGATTGTTATATTATATAACTTCATCTTATTGATGTGCCCTCTCTCACTTGATCAAACTAAATACTGTTATTTATGTTTCATCTCTCTCAGTGTCTATTTTATCACTTCTCACCACTGTGGCTGTCTGCTGTCTTTTATCACTGTCTTTATGTCTGCCCTGATGATCTGACGCACTTGAAGCTGTTGTAAGTATGTCAAATATACAATAAATACAAGTGTATAGTACATATACATCTATACTATTCTTCCTCAACAGTCCTGTTTAATGATGAGAGGTGGTTTTCTGAGATGTCAGAAACATAATGTCATACCTGAGACTACTGGAGTGATGTCCACATTGTCCATCCCTGGTGTGTTCCCCCTGTGTGAATCAATAGCAATAAAACACTTCAGTTGTGGTGTGTGTTGTGAATATGCTAAACACAAGACCTGGACTGCAAATTAAACAAAACCGACAACTCTATGCCCAAAATATGATTTAAACAATGAATTATTATACTTAACAAATACATGTTTACTTAGAAAACAGTGGCGATTTAACATAATCATAACCTTGTCATTTTAAATTTTAAGACAGATAATATATTTGCATTCATTGATCCAATTCTACACTTCACCCTTTCATTTCACACTAAAGGTGCTCTCATTAATATGGCCAAATCCAGCATAAACCTACCTGGCACCAGGCTGGACAGTGTCCCCACAAAAGCCCTGGAGGGTCAGTTCTTTAGGGATAGACATGGAACCATCCAGCTTCTTTAGCTTCCAGTCTACAGCCCAAAACCGCTTCACATGAAGCATTAAGACCCTGTTCAGAGATGCAAACAGGCATTTAAACAGACAGGCAGGCATCTACACAGTCTAACTCAATAACTTGGTGAGTTGAGAACAGGTCACAGGGAGGGCGGTGCTCACCGTGGCATTGTGATGAAGTGTGTGGACACGTACGCGTCGCTGGATGAGCAGTTCCAGCATTTACACTCCAGTGGAGTTGGCTAAGTGACAAAGCAGAGCAATATGATTAATATAAACGCCACATTAACAATAGTGGTCCTTGACACACTAACTTGGTTTTAGGTTCTTACCACGAAGTAGTCTTCCAGGCTGTGGGTCAGGTGACCACTCAGATTGAGGGACAGGTGGTTGTAGTTTTCCTGACCACACACAACAACTCCACAGCTTTATGGGTAAAAGGAGGGATTAAAATATACCACTTTCAGACCCACTAATGCTAACTATCTTACACTCTGAATCCTTTTTTCTTCAAACATTAAACTTCACTAAAACTACAAAAGGCATCCCAATCTGAGAATTGTATGAAAACATGTCTGTTACCTGGTACAGGTACATGTAGTGTTCATTTGTTACCTGGTACAGGTACATGTAGTGTTCATTAGTTACCTGGTACAGGTACATGTAGTGTTCATATGTTACCTGGTACAGGTACATGTAGTGTTCATTTGTTACCTGGTACAGGTACATGTAGTGTTCATTTGTTACCTGGTACAGGTACATGTAGTGTTCATATGTTACCTGGTACAGGTACATGTAGTGTTCATTTGTTACCTGGTACAGGTACATGTAGTGTTCATTTGTTACCTGGTACAGGTACATGTAGTGTTCATTTGTTACCTGGTACAGGTACATGTAGTGTTCATTTGTTACCTGGTACAGGTACGTGTAGTGTTCATCATGAACTCCAGCTGCTCCACAGGGCAGATGTATTGCACCTGTGAACCCTTCAGCCTCTGCCCCTCCTCCTTCAGCTGGCACAGGAGGTGCAGTAAGAATTCATGGGCGTCCTACAGGAAGAAACAGACAAAATATTGAACCAAAAATATGCAACTTGCAATCATTTTAAACTTATCAATAAATTGCAGTCCATATAAGGAAATTAAATAAATACGGTATGGCATACTACAATGATTTACAATGACTAGGAATACTAATTTGTTTGAATTAAACATTATTGGGTCATTTATTTTACTTCAATAAACATGGAGTTACACTACATTACATTATTTAACAGTCAGCATCAGTAACTTACCTGAAATAGTGCCGATATAACAGACAGTATTTAGACAATAGTATCATACCTGTTCAGCGTCGTCCTCATACTCCTCATGGCCAATAGACAGGCAGCTTTTCACTCTTCTGAGGATTCTTGCCTTACCTGTACCATCAGACATCCTGGTCTTGTGCAACTCTGCAAAGCATCTGTTGAGGAAGTAAGGAAGACATGTATTCTGTGCTTAAATGTTTGCCACTAAATAAAAATTGCAGGAAATCTAATAATTTAGACATATTATGGTCTTCGTAAAATATTTTTCTACTTCAAACTGGCTATGTTTTGTAATATGCAAACAATTATTTTAGGTTCTATTTAAAGACTAGAACCTGAATGGGTTCAGGTTTTTCCATGTGATTGTTGAGGAGGGACTTGGTACTGAAGTATACCTGAGGAGTTCAGAAGAGCAGTAAGAACTCCAGATGTCCTGCTGCCTCTGGATTTCTCTGCAGAATGCAGGCAGTTCCAACAGGCACTGCAGAGCAGAGTTCATAAAACAAGTGTTGCCGATGTTGGGCAACCTGGAGAAAAAAATTAGTTTGTGAGACATGAAACCAAAATAACACAGATTGATTTGAAGAAAATGTTTAGGGAAAACTGTGTGTGGTGTATTTTACCCAAGGAGCATGGTGTTCCTATTGCCATCACCAGAACATGGCCTAAAGAAAGGATAGAAATGGCAGAGGTCCCATAAGCAGTAGTTCAACGTTACTGAATCTATTGAGTCCCACAGAAGTAACAGGAAGTGTTCTTCTTCATGGGATCTTTGAGATTGCTGTTGTCTTCAGTACTTACCTCTCCAGTGAGACAGAGGAGTGTCTCAGTTCATTGGAGGCATCTGCAAATGAAAGACAGAGTCACTGCGTTAACAGAGTAAAATAGGATGAAATAAAGCACCAACAAACATCATCTATTTACTTACCTCCAGTGGCAGCAATTTGAGACACCATTGTCTTCACCTGTGGATGAACTGTTCCCACCTCATTGAAACCCACGCTAATGAGATAAATGTAAAGACACGGACATATGGATTAAGTGAGCTTTGTAATTGACTATTTCATTGTTGTTGGTAGTGTTATATCAGACAGTACCTGGGGACTTCAATGTGTCCGTAGGTCTCTTCCTGGTGGTCCACGGGCGTCAGAGAAGAGCACTGTTGGGCAGATGAGGAACAGTGTAGTGGGGTGGAAGGACAGGGAAGACAAGGGGGAGTGGGAGAAGAAGAGTTGGAGGAGTCAGATGATGTGAGGACGGGATCATCGACAGAGAGCGTGGAACCAGAGGACGTGAAGTCGGGATCAGAGGAATAGAGTGGAGCGTCAGATAAAGACTGGGTGGAGTCAGATGGTGTGAGGGTGGAGTCAGAGAAAGACTGGGTGGAGTCAGATGGTGTGTGGGTGGAGTCAGAGAAAGACTGGGTGGAGTCAGATGGTGTGAGGGTGGAGTCAGAGAAAGACTGGGTGGAGTCAGTCGGGGGAACACAGGACTCCATCACAGGAGCAGAGGGCGCTGGTCCTTCCTCAGAACATCCATCCTCAGTAGATCCATCCTCTGTAGATAAGCTCTCTGTAGATCCGCTCTCTGTAGATCCGCTCTCTGTAGATCCGCTCACAGTAGATCCGCTCTCTGTAGATCCGCTCTCTGTAGATCCGCTCTCTGTAGATCCGCTCTCTGTAGATCCGCTCTCTGTAGATCCGTCCTCAGTAGATCCTTCCTTTGTAGATTCTTCGTCAGTAGATCCGTCCTCAGACACCAAAATGGCATCAGAAGGCAGGATCTTGTTATTTCTCTGTTTGAAAGATATTGTAGAATATTTAATAAGAATTACCTTTTTCTTACATGACCTCTTTTTATTTTAACTAGAAGTGAAGGCCCAACTATGATCTGCACATTAAAATAAATTACTAATGGCCTGATCATATATCATTCTTAAGTGCACGCTAACAAATAGCAAATAGAGGTGAATTAAAATGAAACCATTGTAATCATACAGTTATACTCTATCTCCCATGTCACCCAATTATAATACAAATACAACATTATCTGTGGAGGTGAGAATTAGAAAGATAAAATCCATAGACACTTACCGTAAAGCAACAGCACAAAGCACCCATTTTCGTGTTTATGTCGAATCTGTCTGGTTCTGCACTTTATATAGTTTACTTTGCATTGTTGTGTCATAGGAGACATAATGATGGCTTTTGATTCCATTCGGCCAAGTTCTGATTGATCACGGGTGACCTGTTGCCATGACAACTACATGATCTTCATAATAACTAAGAATATGTATTCCTAGTTATAAACTATGAAATTACATTTTTTATTTAAAAAAGGGTGTAACTTTCCAAGTTACAACGTGCTAGTCCGTACTTTTAACAGAGGCTTAATATTCTATTTATTTACTGCTACTTATAGATTAATGGAGATGAATATGTAGCTTTGAGTTCGAAGAGGAGTATATAAAACAGTATATAAAACATAGCTAAAACAACGTTTAAAAACCAGTCTATCATCTGTTTAATCTAATAATACTGTAAAGCTCAAGCAAGGCCGATCTCTAATAACCAATACATATCATGTCAATGAATGTTACGAATAAAAATACATTTCATAGCAGTCATATGGATGAAGATTAATCAGGAAGCAGACAGGCATGTAGATGGATGATTTATAGGTGATTATCATTACAAATAAAACCTACAAAACAAAACCCAAACAAAACGTAAAGATTGCTCCGCCCGCACAGTGTTCCCATATCAGCGAGTTTCTGGCCAAATTGGGATAGTTTGAAAACAAGGTCTCGGGTGTTAATGTAGTGGTCGCCGTCGTCAGGTATTTGGGCTACTTCTAAACCGCGACAGCAGACATTTTTCTGTCCGTAACTTTCGATGTGATTGGTTGCTTTCAGGTGAAACACGCATTCAGTAGCGCGACAGTTGGGTAGTTTATTCTGGTACAGCTTGTTTGGTTGATGCTCAGTTCCTTGTATAAAATGTAAAGTTACGAAAAACGATAGTGGCTGTATTGTAAAAGAAGAAGAAAAGAAAACAAGTACACCACGATTTTAATAAAATCAAATGTACAATATTCTGTGCTAAAGCCAAAGTGTATATCCTGTATCTACTTACACTTCTGACACACTAACAACTCCAGTTTCACATTCCTAGCCAAGATAGCAGCCTCATGGTGAAATCTGAAACATTTCACAAGTTTAAGCATCACAAATACAGTAAAATAACATTTATACCAGTCGAATGTTGCACCATATGTTTTTATTAAAGTTAAAATGCTACATTTATGCTAAAAACTATATTTACCGACATGCAGCCAACAAGACCCCACATGATGATTAACTCTCTCTCTCCCGTGTGCCACACTGGTCATTTAAACCAACCAAAGTTTTCTCAACTTCCCTGCGCAGATCTGACTTTTGCCCCCTAGTGGACATCAGCAAAATAATTCCACCAACCATGAGAAAGAAAAGAGAGCGAGGAGAGGGGAGGTAGAAGAGGGACGCTGGAGTGAACATCAGGTGTGCAGAGGAAGCATCAGCAGTCTTTTACACGCAGAGAGTCTTCAGAGGATGACAGGAGGGTAGGATGAGGAAGGTAGAGGACATGGTCTCTTACAGCAGTCTTCATCTGCACTCTGTTGTCTTCCTCATCAAACCATTTCACTCAATTTAACACAAACACACACGCACACAAACACCCCTCTAGAATATCCTTTTTTTAATTTATAGCTAAACCTGAGACTAAACGCAGGTCTAACTCTTAAACATAAGCCTACAACAGCATTCACCATGTTTAGTTTTTCTTCTAGTCAGGAGGACATTATGGTGAATATTATTTCCAAAGAAGTAAGGAAACGAGTGCAGACTAACACCCACTAGAAACACCCCTTACACCCACACATACACAGACATGCACACAACAGACACACACACTTACGTTGAGGTAGCGTCCCAGATTCCCCTCCAGCTTGGCGTCAATAATGTAACTGGATTCCTCTCCATTAAAGAACTGTTGTGCGTTTTAGGGCACGTTGTCTGCCCCCTCCTTGCCCCCCATGCCCTTCCCCACCCGCCAGACCTCAACTTTTTACCATAAGGCTGTTGGAGCCCTTAAGGCCCCATATACCCCGATGACTGTTTGGATTTCCCATTATTTACGGCACCCCCACCTAGAAAATAATATTATGAGAGTCTGCTCTTATTTGGACCCCACCAATGTCTCTATCATGGCTAAGTCCTTGATCTTGCTCTGAAGTGCTATTTTTTTTTCATTTTGAATGTTGTGGGATGTGAGTGGCATTACGTGGAATTGTGCTATATGCCTTAGTAAGTTCTTGTTTTTTTTCTCAGTGTGTATTCCAACATCGTAAGAAAAAGTCCACAGCCACCTTCTCCCATCGAGTCAATTGCGTCCAAACTCCCTTGCAAAGGAAGCTCAAATACAGCAATACATTCGACAATATCCACAATCGCTGACAGATAAAGATGATTCCGTCCTAGCTGCTCTGTGTTTGTCTTTTCCCATTGCTCTTTGTTTAGTTTTCCATAAAAGCATGCATTTCAGATGTTCTTTACAAGTAGCAGGCTTTGTCAGATCTTTGGCGTTATCATTTGCGTTTTTCCAACAAAAAGATGGCCAGGAGCTTTTAGCTGGGGTAAGAGAGGTGCAGGTGCTCCTGGGCAGTTGCGTTGACTTGTGCTAGCATGCTAGGTCTGGGTTCAGATTTTCGATGCAGTGCCTCCTTTCTCTGTATCCCTAGGGTTACTCTTTTTAGAGGCAGTGCCTCCTTTCTCTGTAACCCTAGGGATACTCTTTTTAGAGGCAGTGCCTCTTTTCTCTGTAATCCTAGGGATACTCTTTTTAGAGGCAGTGCCTCCTTCCTCTGTAACCCTATGGATACTCTTTTTAGAGGCAGTGCCTCCTTTCTCTGTAACCCTAGGGATACTCTTTTTAGAGACAGTGCCTCCTTTCTCTGTAACCCTAGGGATACCCTTTTAGAGGCAGGGCCTCCCTCCTTTCTCTGTAATCCTAGGGATACTCTTTTTAGAGGCAGGGCCTCCCTCGGTTTCTCCAAATGTTGCACACAGATGTTTCTGTAAAGTTTGTAGCCCGAACTTAACTTAACAAAGTACAAAGACCTGTTCTACCACTCAAGTGAAATCATATAACAGAGCAACAGTCTGAGTGTGATATTTTCATTGACTGTTTTCTCCAGTTCTAACGTCAAAAAGACACAGTTGTAAATGCTTGGAAATCACATGACTTCAGGTTCAAACACTGGATATATATTGCCATCAATTAATACAGGAATGAAATATCAGGATTGTACCAGTGCACATAGAGACACCTGTGCGCGTGTTAGTGTGTGGAAACAGCGAGCCAGTGAACAGTACAGAGAGAGACAGGAAGCCACGTGATTATCGTGTTGATCTGTAAACGTTCTCACTTTTATTTCTACGTTTGGATCAGCTCAGTGTGGAAGCCTGGACTCAGTCAGCTGTCAATCAAACGAACCATGTGACAGATTCAAGCCGTAACAAACATTCCTCATCTGTCTCCCAATCAGAAATCATACACCTTGATCATTCCGTCATTCAAACATGAATCCGTCAAGTATAGCCCCGCCCCTGACATCTGCAAAGATGAGCCAATGAAATGTAAAAACCATGTGTAAACCCCTCCCCCACCGAGGAGGAGGTTGAAACGGTCAGTGATCGTCAGCATCTCTCCTGCACTGACACACTGAGAGAAGAGAGTGATAAGAGAAAAGAATGAGAAATAAGAGGTAATGCATAATGATACGTCTGACGTTAATGATACGTCTGACGTTAATGATACGTCTGAGCGATATGAGTAGATGCGTCTCTCTGGGTGTGGGTCTCTCTGGGTGTGGACCAATGGAAACCTCCGTGTCAGGAGATACAGTACGTTTGATTATGGAGTGAGATACTGTATTCTGCCTTATGTCCCTCACCTACAATTGTATAACTATATTGACCACTGGAGAAGTACACAGTGTACGAAGCTGCAACGCTGCCCTAACTGATCCCCAGTCAGTCTAAGCAGGGGATATGGAATCGGCATTCCATCATTCTGGAATCAGGATGTGCTAATAAGTGTTGACAGACTGGAGGTTAGCACAGAGTGGCTGCTTGATACACAAAGGCACACACACACACACGTGCACGGGCACACACACACATGCACGCGCACACACACACGCACACACAACGGAGCCCTTAGTGTATCATTAACAGGAAGTTGCTAAGAAAAAGATATGATAAATAAGATTAATATGTTGATTTAGTTTGGCTTGTACACTTCTGTGTTGGTATGTCCGTGGTGTTTAGATCCATCAGATCAGATATGCAGACCCAGGGCCATGTGTATGTGTGTTAGCGCATGAGGCTCAAGTTGCCTCCAGACACTGATCCGAGGTCTGTTCTGGGGTTTTCCAACCCTATTGGTTAATGCTAGGATTTCACGAGGATAAACTGATCCTAAATCTGTGTACACGGGTAACTTGAGCCAGCAGCCTTACTAACTCTATGTTAAACACTTTACCTCAAAGACATAAACAGACAGATAAACCAGAGTCTCTGCTCAGTGGAATTCACACAGTAACAAATGAAGCCATGTAAAAAAGTCTACATAGAAATCTCAGTATATCACAAACATAAAATCTGTCTTTAGGAGTGCAGGTCCATCTGTTGGCCGTTCAGCGATTTGCGTTCCTTTGATGCCTGGCTGGAGAGTACTGAGATTCTCCGTCTGCCACTGTTCCCACCTCTGTCTCTCTCCGAGTCTCTTTAGGCTGCAACTCAGGTGAGGAACACTAGAGGGAGACAGATACCGCTGGAGGTGCGGCTGTCATAAAAACACGCAGACACACACACACACACTCATCCATCAAAACTTAAATAAAAAAAATCACAAAGAATTTGCCTTTTTCACTTCAGAACGCAGTCACTCAACCCCCCCCCCCTCCTCACACACACACACAGTCACACTTGTACATTCACAACACCAATCCAACGAACAGACACACACACACTCACACACACACAGGCAGTCAGGTAAACATAAGTGATGAGTTTGCAGTTTTGGGGAGACTGCCTTGTCCATAAAAGCAGAAGCAACACAGAACTGTATCTGTCTGTCGCCTCCTCTCTCTTTGACAATATTTCTCTCCAGGAGCACAGGTCTCTCTATTGAAACCCCAGCAGTCTTTCCAAGAGTCCATCCACATTGTCTCTCCTAGTCCCTGTGTCCACAACAGGAGTGCTCATTGAAGGGCACTTAGGTGCCGTTCTATCCCTCCATTGCTCCCTCCATTCCCCTCTTCTTCATGATGCCCTCAGCCGCCTGCGGTCCCCTCCTCTCCCTCGCCATATCTCTCTCCGTCTGTGTGTATGTGTGTGTGTGTGTGTGTGGGTGGGCGGGGCTAGACGGCGGTCAGAAGATCTCAGGCAGTGTGACGTTGCGGAGCAGCCACTGTTGAGAGCGAGTGTGTGTGCAGTCTCTGACACTGGGCACCTGGCTGTCCTCCTCACTGGCCTTGTCCAGACACTGGTTGCTGTTGACGTGTACCAGGGTCAACCTCTACAGACACAACAGACAGAATAGCAGACCAGAGTCAACCTCTACAGACAGAATAACAGACCAGAGTCAACCTCTACAGACACAACAGACAGAATAACAGGGTCAACCTCTACAGACACAACAGACAGAATAACAAGGTCAACCTCTACAGACACAACAGACTGAATAACAGGGTCAACCTCTACAGACACAACAGACAGAATAACAAGGTCAACCTCTACAGACACAACAGACAGAATAACAGGGTCAACCTCTACAGACACAACAGACAGAATAACAGACAGACATACATACATACCATGGTGTCATACTCCCAGAGCTGATTTCCTTTAAGGTGGTGACATTTTAACATCATGACAGGACCGTTGAGTTTGGAAACATCTAGACAGAGGTCATCAGTCCTGATCTCCTTATTGGCCGTGTAGGAGAACACCTGTAGGGGAGGTCAAGGGTCAGGAGGAGTTTCTCAGGTTAATGTTGGTCTCCACACTACGTTCAGCACATCTAGTTACCTGGTTTCCTCCCATGCCGTGGCAGTTGAAGATGCCAACCTTTTCATTCTCCTTACGGGCCATGTTGTCCAGACACTGGTTAGTCTCCACGTTACGGATCTGATAGGACAACACACACACCATCTTAACTGACCACTGGATAACTTCTGTTTGTGTGTGTGTGTGTGGATGTCTGTGTGGGTGGATGGGAGTGTTTGGGTGGATGCGTGTGTGGATGTGTGTTTGTGGGTGAATGTGTGTGGATGTGTGTGTGGATGTGTGTTTGTGGGAGTGGATGTGTGTGCGATTGTGTGTGTGGATGTGTGTGTGTGTGTTCACCTCTCCCAGGGAGTAGTAGTGACGTGGTATCTGCGAGTCGGGGTAGACGTTCTCCAGGTACCAACTGAAAGGTTTACACTGCAACTTCTGTCTCAGGGAGGAGCGAGATGTGATGTCACCATAGTCCACCTTAGTCACACCTGGCACACACAACACACACGTCAACATGGTCCCAATGAGCGACAACCCAAAGGACTGTATGTTACTGTGTGTTTCAGATCAGGTTTTGGGCAGTAATCTGAAAGAGTGGTGACAGTTTGCCCTTGTACCTGTCTGCAACCGGATCTGTGCAGCGTTGTGTGTGTGTGTGTGTCCGAGATGACAAGGTTAATAGAGGCTTTGTAGCGTGAAATTACTCTGCACCCCGCCTTGAGGGGGGGGGGGATTCTGTCACCACGGCAGCAAGCCATTGTTAATGAATGGCATATATCCGTCTGCCGCCACAGAGAACCCAGGCGCCTGCCCCCGTCCACTCACCAGGGGAGATGATGTAGAAGAAGTTTTTGAACTCGTCCATCCAGACCTCGGCCAGACGCCTGTTGTTCTTGTTAATGATCTGGCCCGTTCCCCCCGGAAACGTGTAGGGCGTGGCCTTGCGGAACACGTGACCCACGTGGGAACACGTTACAATCTCCAGCGTCCCTCCACACTGCCAGATCTGTAACATGCCAAACACACTCCTGTTACAACAGACATACATTGCAGCATGGTGTGTGTTACAGGTAACAGGAGAGGGTGACCTTTGAATGTGTGTATAAGATTAGGAGTTAACGTTAGATTTAAAGTTTAGGGCCAAACAAATAATAGGGTACGTTTCTGGATCCCCAAAATGTTAGGACACTTGAGCGGTCGTCACTTTGACAAGAAGATTAGTTAGTTTATGCATAAAGGTTAGGTTTAGGAGTTAGGTTGCAGTTATGCTTAGGGGTTCGGAAAATGTGTTTATTTTAATGGTAGTAAATTGCCAGTCCTCACCTTGTGGATAGGCAAACCTGTGTGTGTGTGTGTGTTAGAGCATGTGTGTATACTCACTCTGAAGGAGATCTCCAGGTTTTCTCCTCCCCAGATATCCATGCCGGCATCATATGTCCCTATCTCCTGGAAATAATCTCTATCAATAGAGAACAACCCACCAGCCATGGTAGGAGTCCTAGAGAGAGAGAGAGTGAGCCGGAGAGAGGGAGGGAGAGGGAGAGAAGGTGAGGGAGAGAGGGGGAGAGGGAGAGGAAGAGAGGGAGAGAAGGTGAGGGAGAGAGGGGGAGAGGAAGAGAGGGAGAGAAGGAGAGGTAGTAGGAGAGAGGGAGAGAGGGAGAGAAGGAGAGGGGGAGAGAAGGAGAGAGGGAGAGGGGAAGAGAGGGAGAGAAGGAGAGGGGGAGAGAGGGAGAAAGGGGGAGGAAGAGAGGGAGAGAGAAGGAGGGAGAGAGAGAGAGGGAGAAGGGGGAAAGCGGGAGGGAGACAAGGAGAGAGGAAGAGAGAGGAGGGAGAGAGGGAGGCCAGGAAAACGAGGACGAAAGGAGGATCAGTTACATAAACAAACATACACAGGACTGGCAAAACACCCCAACGATGTGAGATTCTCTTTGTTTTAGCAGCGTCGTTCCTCACGAGTAACCACAAACACACACCCGCACATTTCCTGGTGTGTTTGTGACAGAGATTACACGTCTGTAGAGGATATCTTCTGAGGCCCTAACACATTAAGCCAACTTCAGAGAATGTTCTTTCCTGTTTTTCCATCTCCATCCATCTCCCTGTCACTCGGTCTGACCTGGGGATATTTTTAACACGTCACCGAGCTTTAGCCTTGTTTCAGACGGCTGAGCAGGAAAACAAGCCGCTACAACGGGGCACACAGTTCCAGCGCCTCAATGGACTCCAAATAAACACGAACAGGTCCACCCGGAGAAGCATGTTGTCGGAACCTGATCCGAGGCCTGCCAGACTTATTCTGTTGTTGCATTTTTAACAGCTGGAAAACAGGACCGGCCGGTGGAAAACATATTACCACAACGCACAGGAAAACAACAAAATAACCACTGGAACTGATAATATCCGATAACATCTTGTTATACTAACACCCACAATACACAGGTCACCTCCAAGTACTGGACTGCTCGCCACTGGTCTGGAACCAGGGAATGTGGAGCAACGTGACCTTGGATTGTCACTGTGGGACGGATAGGGAAACGTGAACAGGAACAGACGATGAAGGACAAGCACAATACCAACACTGACATTAATGTCTGTGTGTTCACAGTTTCTTTATTCCTGCTACACCACACTGAGCTTACATTCAGACGCAACCGTTCAAAACTTTGGGGTCACAGAAATGTCCTTGGTTTCTATAATAACAGTCTGCATGAAATACGTTTGAATAAGCAATATATAAAAAGGTATTAGGGCATAGAGTCACCAGAAATAACGGTTTTGAGGTAAAATAAAAATTGTTCTGGGCAAACATCGCCTTCCTCAATGAATCCACAAGAGGCAGCAATAACATCCTTGCAGACCATTGACATTCTAGTTGTCAATATGTTGAGGTAATCTGAAGAGATTTGACCTCACGATTCCTGAAACACCCCCCACAAGTTGTATTGGCTTGATGGGCTCTTTAAACGTCCCATGCGGTCAAATGCTCCCACACAACAGCTCAATAGGGTTGAGATCCTGGTACTGTAATGGCTGCTCCATTATAGACAGATTGCCAGCTGACTGCTTCTCCCCTAAATAGCTCTCGCATTAGGTTTGGAGCTGCGCTTTGGGTCATTGTCCTGATGTAGAAGGAAACTGGAAATGGAGTGATAGCCTTGCTTCTTCAAGACCCCTGTTACCCTTTACACATCTCCCACTTTACCACAACCAAAGCACTCCCAGACCAATACATCACCTTCTCCATGCCTGAATGATGGCGTCAAGCACTCCTACAGCGTCATTTTATTTTGTCTACATCTCAGGAATGCTCTTCTTTGTGATCCGACACTAGCTATTTACAACAGTCATGATGTCTTCACTGTGTTTCTAATAAATGTCATTAGTATTAATATTACTAGTCAATCCTCACTGAAGCTGAAGAGGGTGGACCCTACGTGCCAGCCTCTGTGTGTGTGTGTGTGTGTGTGTGTGTGTGTGTGTGTGTGTGTGTGTGTGTGTGTGTGTGTGTGTGTAGACCCACCTGACGGGCAGGGTGCGGTCTCCTTTGCGGCGGTCCATCTCTCTCTGTGGAACAGGGTACCAGCGGAAGTTCAGCTTCCAGTTGAAGCCTCCGTAGGTCATGTCTGAACCAGCCATGTACTCAAACGTGTCATCGCTGATCACATCAATGATTGGACACACTACCTTTTTCCTGCAAACACATATTTACACAGTTACACATTTAGACACTTCTCAACACACATTTAGACACTTCTCAACACACATTTAGACACTTCTCAACACACATTTAGACACTTCTCAACACACATTTGGACACTTCTCAACACACATTTAGACACTTCTCAACACACATTTAGACACTTCTCAACACACATTTAGACACTTCAACACACACTTCTCAACACACATTTAGACCATACCTGCCAACACTCCCGTTTTTCCCGGGTTTCTCACGTTTTTTAGCCCCGTCTCCCGGACCCCTCCCGGTTTGTTATTTCTCCCGGTAAACTCCCGTTATTTTCATAGCCCAAACTCCTTAAAAATATTTCGACCAATATGTTTGTCTAATGTTGACTAGTTGCCAGATCTCGTATATAAAGTATCCACACCATCCACACCATCAGCACGTTTGTCACCCTGGCAACCTTTAAGTCAGTAGCGCCGTTGATCTCCGCGCAGCTTCATTCAGACCCGAATGCGAGTGATTAATATAGGAGGTGTTCCCACAAAGAAATTAAAGTACAGCTGTACATTTCAACAGTGTTGGATGCAACAACTTACATGCATCATACCGAGTCAAATCGACAACCTCCACGCTTTTTGTAAGGTTTGTCGCATTGATTTTAAAATAACATATCCCAGCACATTAAATGACATATCCCAACACATTAAATGACATATCCCAGCACATTAAGTGACATATCCCAGCACATTAAAACACAGTGGCACCTTCACGCAGTAGAGACACACAAGGGCACACAGCCAATTACATCTTTCATAATGAAAGGACAGACAGATTTGAAGCAATTAAAAATATGCTAGTGCACTTTGTTTAAAAAATATAAATTCCGGAAAAAGAGGCAGGTAAAAATATAAGTAACTGGTGCAATGTTTCTTTTACACAAATAAAAAATATAGTAGCATCCGGCAGGGGGAATTGAACCAGCGACCTACGGCTCCAAAACCCAGCACACTACCCACTGCTCCAAATAGGGATATCCCATTTGGAGGGGCGAGTAGCAGCACCACCAGGGACACCCCACACCTCAAAATCTCCCAGATTTTGAAAATTAAATGTTGGCAGGTATGCTTCCAGTACTGCCACACACTACCAGTACTGCCACCGTCACACACTCCCAGTACTGATACACACTACCAGTACTGCCACACACTCCCAGTACTGGCACACTCGCAGTACTGCCACTGACACACACTCCCAGTACTGACACACACTCCCAGTACTGACACACACTCCCAGTACTGACACACACTCCCAGTACTGCCACACACTCCCAGTACTGACACACACTCCCAGTACTGCCACTGACACACACTCCCAGTACTGACACACACTCCCAGTACTGACACACACTCCCAGTACTGACACACACTCCCAGTACTGCCATACACTCCCAGTACTGCCACTGTCACACACTTCCAGTACTACCACTGTCACACACTCCCAGTACTGACACACACTCCCAGTACTGCCACTGACACACACTCCCAGTACTGCCACACACTCCCAGTACTGATACACACTCCCAGTACTGACACACACTCACAGTACTGCCACTGACACGCTCCCAGTACTCCCACTGACACAAACTCTCAGTACTGACACACTCCCAGTACTGCCACTGTCACACACTCCCAGTACTGACACACACTCCCAGTACTGATACACACTCTCAGTACTGCCACCGTCACACACTCCCAGTACTGCCACTGACACACACTCCCAGTACTGCCACTGACACACACTCCCAGTACTGACACTACCACACAGGCAGTGTAGTCTAGAGGACGGGGAGATAAAAGTAGCAAATCTATTTCAACAAAAAATGATAAATGTCTCCCAGTCTGTCTGCTGTGTGTAAGTGTACTGTCTCTGTGTGTGACTATTGTATATGTGTGTGTGCGTACTGAATATGTTAATGTGA